>CM046372.1:8317783-8372648 GCA_025413025.1 Ficus hispida | reverse complement strand
TATAATCCTATATCATAGCCCAATTTATTACTTATGATATCCTTTAGGGTTATCTTGACTAACCCTTAAGGTTAATCATAATTAAACTCTTGATCATCAAAAGTTAACCCTATCTGGGTTAAACTTGAGCTCTAGGCTCTGGCCTAGTAATTCGAATATTATTTCCTGTTATTACCCGTAGTCATTTTATTTATCCAGTTTGGTTTAAAAACCCATTTTCCATCTCTTTGGAAACTTGGGTAAATTATCTTCAAAACAATCTTTTGTTTGACTTTAAAAAACTGAAAATCTTCAAATGAGACTTATAAAATTATTGACTATTGAAACTGCCTTTGGAACAGTTTCACAATGTCCATTTGCAGTGAAACTGCAAAAATATGCATTTTCTGTGTCAACTTTGTAAATCCTGTACAGGATTCCCCTAATTCCTGTACAGTTTTCCGAAATCCATTTTCATCTTAAAATCCAGACTGAATTTGTAAAACTTATCTTCACGAAAGTTGTAAACATTGAAAAACTCTACAACTTTCATGTTTTGGGTAAAACCCAGTTCTGGCGTTTTCGTGATCAAAAACCCTTTGGAACTAGTCCTGGCCGTGCACGGGTTCTGGGCACCTTAGGCACGGGTTTTGGTAAAAACCGAGGCCATTGGAGCCTCATTTTACAAAACTGTCCGCTGTCCTCTAGGAAAAACTCTACTTAAAAACTTTCATGTTTTGAGTTTCCCCTGATTCGGCCTCTAGAAGCCTCAAAAACTGTTTTTCCCGAAACTGGCCAATTTCTACCCGAGTTGGCAGTTTTCGGTTTAAAATTTCGTTTACGTCCTAAAACGTTCACCCTACCTCAACCGAACTCAGCGGGAGCCTAAATCAGACATGCATCACGTTTCTAACGTTCAGATTTCAACATGTAACCAAATTGAACGTCATTCATAATCATGCATAAACCCTAGGCATTCTAGCAAACACCTAGCATGCACATAATTGAACCACCAAACCTTAAACTTAAACAAATCAAGCATAAGCTCATAATTAACAAGCTAGGGCAGAACTTAAAAGTGGGCTTATACCCTTACAAACCATAGCTTAAATACATTTAAATTTCTCCACACGAAATTTAAATGAAAGCTTGAATCGGTTAAGGTTTTACCTCACTTTCTTGGCTCAAGGTGGGCTCGGTTTCCTCCCTTTTTCCTAACCAACAGCCGCTGGTCTTGCTTGGCTAAAAGGGTCCGAAATTTCCAGCCTTCTTTCCCTTGAAGTCCGGTCACCAACTTGCACCAAAATTTCCAGCCAATTGCTCCAAAACCCGGTTTGGATTCTTGGCTTGGTTCTCCCCCCTACAACCGGCCTTGGCTAAGGATTTGGGTTCCAAAATTTTCTCCAACTTTTTGCTTGGTTTCCTACTTGAATCCGACCATCACTAAGCCCTACACACTCTTGGTTTTACAAATTTTCTTGCCTTTCTCTTTCACTCAAATCCGGTTTTGGTGAGTAGAAAATTGGCCAAAGTTTAGCTAACATTCTTGAATTGTGAACAATGCCCACCCCTATTTATAGAGGTTGGGAACTTTTGGGAAATTGGATTTTGGCCCCTTGAAAAGCAAGAAATCACACATTAGGGGGGGGGTATGTGGCCGGCCACCAAGGAAGCTTATCTTCCAAAATACTTTCCAATTTTTCTTAAATGGAAAAATGATGTCATAAAGGAAAAGGTATGTGAGGTAAGCTAGGCTTAGGCTTGTTTGGCTTTTTAATTATTGTATAGTCCATTTTTAAGTTAACTCAGGTATTTCCAATACTGGATTTACTTAAACTCAGTATCGGTTTACCGAACTGCAGTCCAAAATTCATCCGTATAAAAATGGACTGTGTGAAATTTTCCTTATTTTTCAAAACCCTTTTGCCCTATACTTGAACTCATTGTGCTTGATTTTCTAGGGTGGTTCTTAAGTCTTAAACATTTCTTATTATCTGAAAAACCGGTTTTCGTCCGGTACAATTTCCATACGGTTTCTTAATAAATCGTACAGACTCGTAGCATCATTTCTTGAACTTTTTGGATCAACCATCGACTTTCTTGTCGATTAGTGACCTTTTTGTCAAATTTTGACTTTCTTGGTCAACAGTTGACTTTTTGGTCAACCGTGACGTTTCTCGGTCAAAGTTTGACTTTTCAAGAAATTTTGCCATATTGTTCCTTTTGACTTAAAAGGTTGTTTTCTTAATTAATTAATCCTGTTTGAGTCTTATATAACCATAAAACTCACAAAACATAATTAAAAACCCTTAACTGGGCTTTTTCCATAAATGCATTTACGGTTCAATGTAAGTTCTATACAAAGAATCGTATTGATGAAAAATCAGGTATTACAATCTACCCTCCTTAAAAAATTTTCGTCCTCGAAAATTCAGTTACTTCTAAGTAACTTTTCTTAAATTTCATCACCAATACATACTGGTTTGATCAAGTTCCCATTTTAATCCTTTAATGGGATCATGTCTCTTATATAGAACCATAATCTTCCTTCATATCTTATCATACTTACATACATTCATACTTGCGTACATACATACATACTTGCATACTATCTCACTTTCATACTTACATACGTTCCTACTTACATACATCCATACATACATACTTGCATACATTCTTACTTTCTTACTTTCATACATACTAACATACTTTCATACATACTGTCCCTTCATATCGTATCACAAGAACTTTTTACGTAAAACTGAGCAAGTATATTATATAACTTGTCATGTTTGAAAAAAAATACATATCTTATCATATAACTTTTTCATATTTGAAAAGTTTCTCGTATTTCATAATTTTCCACACTTGGAAAACATATCATATCATACATTTAGAACACTTTTTGAAAATAGTTCCTTTCTTGAAACTTGATTTTATATTATCAGAACCCTTTACTCTTCATAGTGGCCCCTTTCTTGGAATTCGTTCCTTTCTTGAAACTCATCCCTCAAGGATTCGGCCTATGGCCCCCATCTTGGAATTTACTTCCTCAAGGATTTGGCCTATGGCTCTTAACTTGGAACCTTTGCTTTTAATGACAGCCCCTATCTTGGAATTTTCTCCTCAAGGATTCAGCCGTCATACATAAAATGAGGGGGTTCTATTAAACATAAAATCTTTCATAAAAATATTTTCTTTGAATTCTTTCAAAGCCAATCTTGGAAAATCATAATATCGTTCAAGTGATGCAATAACAGGCATACTTAAGTCAACTAGCCACTTGCTAGATAGTAAAAGCTCCTTTCATTGCTTCTAACATTTCCTTGATAGCACTAGTGCATAATCGTAATTCTTAGGAATATCTAAAATTCCTCAACATTACTTAATTTCCCTTACTGAGGGATCGTATCATCACTTTCATCGTCAAACTTATAGCCATTAATCTTATTTCTTGGAATGAAAATTCCTGATTATCACCCTACTTTAGTAAGGTGATAGGCTATCTTATCTCGAAACCTATTCATTTCTTATTACTGCTCTAGTAATTATCATTGCAACTTAGCCATTACAGTTGCAAGATTAGGTTCTTACAAAATTTGGTTCAGTCGTACATGCGACGAACCATCTCCTAGTTTCTAATTCTAATCCTTAACATGTCTAATACCTATTCTTCCATTCATATCTTAACATATCATATCATCATAACATCGTAACTTATCAGCTTATCATACTAGAGATTCATCACAATCTTATCATATCATATCGTAGGCTTAACTTATCTTCCACGCTTCCGCTGCGCAACTCTGATCTACTGGCAATCATAGCCTCTGGACTCATTTGGATAAGCACGCCAAGTTGCAACATAGTTGACGTATCGTTTCATATACATATCCTAGTACATTCCTGGATCGCGATAATGCATAGGCGGTCCCAAATTTCATAAAATTTAGGAATTCTCCTCTCGAGGTACCCTATGCTAAGGCACCTTGCACGAGCCACCTTGACTAGGCGTCGGCTGGCAATCATATCTTGAAGGTGCGTCCAACATGACGAAACCTGAAGAAAGTCTCCATATCGTGTAATCACTTTTTGGGTCCTATCGAAGATGCATAGCTCTTCCTCCATTCCTCAGAATGTCAATGAAGCCTTGCGATCCTCTCCAGTCGAACCCGGGCTTGACACCAGTTTATATCTTAATCATAAAATATTATAACCTCACATAATTACTATACATAAAACAGAGTAAGAAAACAAACTTACAAAACTGTGGCGTGGCGGCAGAACTGTGAAACTGGATGGCAGGAAACCTTGCTCTGATACCAAACTTGTAACGCCCCGACTTCCCACGCCGGGTCGTCACCTTACTTACATACTTAAATTAAAACTCAATCTTAAATACTTAACCTTATAGAAAATTTCAGAATAAATTTTTTTCTTTTATTCTTTTCTTTTCTTCAAACTTTAAACTTGATTTTAAAAACTATTTTACTTTCAAACTTAAACTTAACTTATCATCATGCATATTCGTATGTACTCACACGAGTACTAATATCGTGGACCAGACCCGACTTAGCGCGGATCGGTACAACACGAGGCAACTTGCTTGCATACATACTTGAAACTTTTCTTAAACATAACAAAACACATTTTACAAACGTATTTTATAAAAACATATTTTCCAAACCCGTGGCGGTGTCCATCCCACATTTCACAGTCCGCAGCACCAACTCTTCACAGTTTTGCATCAAGTACTGCCGTTAGGTTGCTTACCTACAGCATGAACGTAAGTAATGAGCTAATTGCCCAGTAAGTACAATATTCAATCCACAAAAACATTTTTAACATATAAAATGCGTGAACCGATTATGTTCTTTTTCAAAGCTACTATGTTTTCAATATCTTGGTTATAAACCCTTATATGTCATACATGCTCGTACCGTAGTACTCATCCATGGAGTGGTTGGAGGCGGCCAATCCAAACCAAGTCAAACTATGAAACTAATTGTTTGCATAGAGTGATTGGGGTAGGCAGTCCAATCCAATTCAAACCATTGACTTAACCGTTTAATCCCGCCCTTGTGGCAAGTCGGTACGACACAATAACATTAGCGGGTCTTTAACTCCTAACTTAACTTATTCTTACCATGTGATTTAATAATGGTGAACATGCTTCATGATGTCACAAACATAATACATTCTAACATAAATTACCATGTCATAACATAACATAACTTGACATACATAAACTTATCATGACATAACTTATCATAACATGACATACATGACGTAACCTTATCATAACGTAACTCATCATATCATACTTATACTTGTCATAACATACTTAACTTATCATGACACCGCTTTTCATAACATAACTTAGGTAAATCATGTAAATCAATACATGATTTCGTAAAAACATAACATGTAACAAAAACATTTTGTTCATGCTGCAGGTGGAGTTGTACTTACCTCTCTAGCTATGTCCTACATTAAGCTGCTTCCTCTCAGAGTACAGCTGTAGGTTCCCTCCTGCTCATTTAAGGACATAGGTGAGGTTTTAATTAGTATGGCGGAATGTTGATAAACTAACCAACATGCATACGTAATCCTAAATGTAGGTCTCAACTACTAGACGTCTTATTGGGTTACAAATAGTAACCCTATGAATAAATTCTTTAAGAGGTTACGTTGGATAACCTCATGTGTTAAACCTTTATGCATACTGTTAGGGTTAGGTTTCATTCCTAACCTTGGGCTTTATTCTTGTCCATAATCATTGGGTTACCTCAAATAATCCTATATCATAGCCCAATTTATTACTTATGATATCCTTTAGGGTTATCTTGACTAACCCTTAAGGTTAATCATAATTAAACTCTTGATCATCAAAAGTTAACCCTATCTGGGTTAAACTTGAGCTCTAGGCTTTGGCCTAGTAATTCGAATATTATTTCCTGTTATTACCCGTAGTCATTTTATTTACCCAGTTTGGTTTAAAAACCCATTTTCCATCTCTTTGGAAACTTGGGTAAATTATCTTCAAAACAATCTTTTTGTTTGACTTTAAAAACTGAAAATCTTCAAATGAGACTTATAAAATTATTGACTATTGAAACTGCCTTTGGAACAGTTTCACAATGTCCATTTGCAGTGAAACTGCAAAAATATGCATTTTCTGTGTCAACTTTGTAAATCCTGTACAGGATTCCCCTAATTCCTGTACAGTTTTCCGAAATCCATTTTCATCTTAAAATCCAGACTGAATTTGTAAAACTTATCTTCACGAAAGTTGTAAACATTGAAAAACTCTACAACTTTCATGTTTTGGGTAAAACCCAGTTCTGGCGTTTTCGTGATCAAAAACCCTTTGGAACTAGTCCTGGCCGTGCACGGGTCCTGGGCACCTTAGGCACGGGTTTTGGTAAAAACCGAGGCCATTGGAGCCTCATTTTACAAAACTGTCCGCGTTGTCCTCTAGGAAAAACTCTACTTAAAAACTTTCATGTTTTGAGTTTCCCCTGATTCGGCCTCTAGAAGCCTCAAAAACTGTTTTTCCCGAAACTGGCCAATTTCTACCCGAGTTGGCAGTTTTCGGTTTAAAATTTCGTTTACGTCCTAAAACGTTCACCCTACCTCAACCGAACTCAGCGGGAGCCTAAATCAGACATGCATCACGTTTCTAACGTTCAGATTTCAACATGTAACCAAATTGAACGTCATTCATAATCATGCATAAACCCTAGGCATTCTAGCAAACACCTAGCATGCACATAATTGAACCACCAAACCTTAAACTTAAACAAATCAAGCATAAGCTCATAATTAACAAGCTAGGGCAGAACTTAAAAGTGGGCTTATACCCTTACAAACCATAGCTTAAATACATTTAAATTTCTCCACACGAAATTTAAATGAAAGCTTGAATCGGTTAAGGTTTTACCTCACTTTCTTGGCTCAAGGTGGGCTCGGTTTCCTCCCTTTTTCCTAACCAACAGCCGCTGGTCTTGCTTGGCTAAAAGGGTCCGAAATTTCCAGCCTTCTTTCCCTTGAAGTCCGGTCACCAACTTGCACCAAAATTTCCAGCCAATTGCTCCAAAACCCGGTTTGGATTCTTGGCTTGGTTCTCCCCCCTACAACCGGCCTTGGCTAAGGATTTGGGTTCCAAAATTTTCTCCAACTTTTTGCTTGGTTTCCTACTTGAATCCGACCATCACTAAGCCCTACACACTCTTGGTTTTACAAATTTTCTTGCCTTTCTCTTTCACTCAAATCCGGTTTTGGTGAGTAGAAAATTGGCCAAAGTTTAGCTAACATTCTTGAATTGTGAACAATGCCCACCCCTATTTATAGAGGTTGGGAACTTTTGGGAAATTGGATTTTGCCCCATGAAAAGCAAGAAATCACACATTAGGGGGGGGTATGTGGCCGGCCACCAAGGAAGCTTATCTTCCAAAATACTTTCCAATTTTTCTTAAATGGAAAAATGATGTCATAAAGGAAAAGGTATGTGAGGTAAGTAGGCTTAGGCTTGTTTGGCTTTTTAATTATTGTACAGTCCATTTTTAAGTTAACTCAGGTATTTCCAATACTGGATTTACTTAAACTCAGTATCGGTTTACCGAACTGCAGTCCAAAATTCATCCGTATAAAAATGGACTGTGTGAAATTTTCCTTATTTTTCAAAACCCTTTTGCCCTATACTTGAACTCATTGTGCTTGATTTTCTAGGGTGGTTCTTAAGTCTTAAACATTTCTTATTATCTGAAAAACCGGTTTTCGTCCGGTACAATTTCCATACGGTTTCTTAATAAATCGTACAGACTCGTAGCATCATTTCTTGAACTTTTTGGATCAACCATCGACTTTCTTGTCGATTAGTGACCTTTTTGTCAAATTTTGACTTTCTTGGTCAACAGTTGACTTTTTGGTCAACCGTGACGTTTCTCGGTCAAAGTTTGACTTTTCAAGAAATTTTGCCATATTGTTCCTTTTGACTTAAAAGGTTGTTTTCTTAATTAATTAATCCTGTTTGAGTCTTATATAACCATAAAACTCACAAAACATAATTAAAAACCCTTAACTGGGCTTTTTCCATAAATGCATTTACGGTTCAATGTAAGTTCTATACAAAGAATCGTATTGATGAAAAATCAGGTATTACAATTTTCTTCATGAAAGTTGTAGATCTTGAAGATTCCTACAACTTCTGTTTTAAACTTAGAACCCAAATCTGACTTTAACACACTTGTTTCTTCCTTTAAAAATTCTGACACCATTTTATTAACCTTAAAATAGGTCTCGGGTTTTTGTAAAAACAAAGGCCTTAGAGGCCTTATTTTCAAAAACTGTCCACGTTGGCCCCTAGTATTTTCCCTTGTCTACAACTTTGTAGTTTTGACTTTTTCATGATTCGGCCTCTAAGGGCCTCAAAATTCACTTTCCAAAATACTGTCCAGTTTGACCCGAAACTGGCAGTTTTCATTCGGTATGGTTTATAAATCTAAACAACCATAACTCATGCTTTTACATAACATCAAACTCTTAATTCTTTTAATTAAAATGTAAATAAACAGTTAGAGGTTAAAAGATTTACCTCAAGCTTCATGAGAAAGGTTCTAGCTTAGGGTTTCGAGGTTTTTCTCTTGTGCTAACACAACACCACCAAAACCGGATTTGCTTCTCACTTTTCTCTCAATTTTCTTTCTCACTTGAGTTTGGTTTCTATGAGGAAGAGAACTGAAATGTTGGCTGCTAAGTTCACTAAACAAACACAATGAATTAACCCTTTACCTATTTATAGTGAACAATTTGTTCTTGCTTTGCCAACTAGTCCTCTAGAAAAATCTATTTGCTCACAAATCCTTGTGTGCTGGCCGGCCATGCTTAGCTCTTGGAAATGACTAAGCAAGGCTATAGGACTGACTCATCAAGGCTACTAGACGATGTGTCAAGCCCTCAAGATGGCTGGCCCTTAGAGTGATGACGTGTCAAAACCTAGGCTAGCCACGGAAGCGAGGCTAGAAATGCTTATTCATCCAAGTTAGGCCACGAGGTGTCCTAATTCTAGGGTGGCCGGTTTTAGGGTGGCTTGGCAAGGCCTTGGCTTGCCAAATAAGTGCAGCTAGTGAGCTTACTCACCAAAGCTACTCCATATGATGTCATCCTCCCACAATTGCCGGTCATTGCATGATGAAGTGTGAGAGTTTTAGCTTGCCAAGTAAGGGCAGCTAGGGTGGCTTACTAACCATAGCTAGTCCATGAGGTGTCTTGACCCCATGGTGGCCGGCCTTAGGTGGTTTAGTGTGCTTGCCTTTGCTAGCCACTTAAGCAAACCTATAGTGCTTACTTACCAAGGCTAATTCATGATATGTCTAGCCAAGGTGATGGCCGGTTTCCATAGTGTGCCACAAGGAAAATCTTTGCTTGTTGATGCATCACATATAGCCAAGTAAGCAAAGCTAGATTGCTTACTAAGTAAAGCTAGGTTTTTAGGTGTCAAACTAACAATGAAACACCTATTTCCTTATTTGCTTTTCAGTCCTTAAAAACATCATATTTGCTTGAACATATCCATGAGGTGGCCGGCCATTCTTGCTAGGTGTCAAGATGACAACTTGCAACATAGCTTAGTAAGCAAAGCTACCATGCTTACTAAGCAAAGCTAAACTTGTGAGGTGTCAATTTTTAGTGCATTTCCAATTTTCATACTTTGCTTATTGGTCCTTAGGAGCAAAATATTTGCTCATTAGCCCTTGAGGTGGCCGGTCCCTATGAACACAAATGTAAGCATATGATTGGTCAATTTTGAACCAACCAAACTTAACTTGATTCCTTGGTTTCCAACTAGGTTAACCAAATTTAAAAATCATCATAAGCTTAATTGAACTAGGAAATCCAACTAGAAATATCCATAGTTCCATAAACTTACAAATTTATCTATCAAACCACAATTTTCACAAAATTGCACTTTGGCCCCTAAAGGCAAAAACATTTGCACTTTAGTCCTTAAAGGGTGGCCGGTTTTCATTGTGACATTTGTCATTCTTTTTAAGACGAGGTGTCACCTTTTAAGACCTTGCTTGTCTTAACTCCTAAACACAGTCCACTTTCATATTGGCTTACATATTCAGATACTGTTTTCAACCGATAACAGTATTCCTGTACTGGACCATTATCCAGAATTTATCTGAACTGCGTCTAGGGTTCTTTAAGATTAAAACTATTAATCAGAGAATCATAAATCATAAATTTGCCTTTCATAACTCAAAAGGTCTTACATAAATAAATTATCGAATCCTTCGACCAAGAATTCAATAATTTTACTGATAAAACATAGCACATAAACATACATAACACATGAACATAAGTAATTACAAACTTTGATTCTTAACAACAGAAATCAAAATTTGTAAACATGCTGGTCATTACAGAAGATATACTTGAGGCTCTGATGATCGGTATAGATTTCGCATTTGTTTCCTTACAAATAGTGTCTCCAAATCTTGAGCGCGAAAACTACCGCCGGGAGCTCTAAATCATGAGTGGGATAATTCCTTTTGTGAATCTTCAGCTGACGGGATGCGTAGGCCACTACCTTCCCGTTTTGCATCAGAACAGCTCCTAATCCACTTTTAGAAGCATCGCTGTGGATCACGAAATTTCCTGCATCTACATCAGGAATTATCAGCACAGGTGCACTTGTCAGCTTCCTCTTGAGCTCTTGGAAATTCTCCTCACATTTCTAGGTCCATTCAAAATTCTGTCCTTTTCTGGTAAGAGTGGTAAGGGGTGCAGCAATCTTGGAAAATCCCTCAACGAACCGTCGGTAGTATCCAGCTAATCCAAGAAAGCTCCTTATTTCCGTAATATTCTTGGGCGCTGGCCATGTACTGACCGCCTCTACCTTAGCAGGATCTACGGAAATTCCTTCCTTTAACACCACGTGACCCAAGAAATGAACTTTCTCCAATCAAAATTCACATTTTGTGAATTTGGCATACAGCTGATTCCGTCTCAACTTTTCCATCACCAACCTAAGGTGATGCTCATGTTGCTCTTTGGACCTTGAATAAATTAAAATATCATCAATGAAGACGATAACAAACTTATCCAAATATTCCTTGAATACTCGGTTCATAAGGTCCATAAATGCAGCTGGGGCATTGGTTAATCCAAATGGCATAACCAAAAACTCATAGTATCCGTAACGTGTTCGAAAAGCCATCTTGGAGATATCTGATTCCTTCATCCTAAGCTGACGATAGCCTGAACGTAAGTCGACCTTCGAAAATACTACCGCTCCTCTGAGTTGATCGAAGAGATCGTCAATCCTTGGAAGGGGATACTTGTTCTTGATCATAATCTTGTTTAGCTCATGGTAGTCAATACACATGCGCAAAGATCTGTCTTTCTTCTTAACGAAAAGCACAGGTGCTCCCCATAGGGAATAACTTTGTCGTATAAATCCCTTGTCAAGCAGTTCCTGTAACTGCACTTGGAGTTCCCTAAGCTCGGCAGGTGCCATATGGTATGGTGCTTTCGATATCGGTGCGGCTCCAGGCAGTAATTCGATTATGAACGAGATTTCACGTTCCGGCGGGAGTCCTGGTAGTTCCTCCGGAAAGACATCCACATACTCCTTTATAATGGAAACATCTTCCGGTGTCAATTCTACTTCTCGATCCTTGTCCACTATATTAGCTAAATATCCTCTACATCCATTAGCTAACATTTTCCAAGCCTTCATTGCCGAAATCAGTCGGGTTGCTGAGTGTTGAGTCTGTCCGAAGAAGGTGAACTCTTCTTTGCCGTAGGGGTTGAATGTGACGCAACGTCTTCGACAGTCAATCTTGGCGTCGTATTTTCCTAAGAAATCTATCCCTAAGATCACATCAAAATCTTGAAGGTTGATCGTGATGAGATCTACAAACAATTCTCTATTACAGAGAATGACGAAAATATTTCGGATCCAAATATTAGACCACAAAATTTCTCCTGAAGGCAAAGAGGTTTTGAAAGGCTGCTCTAACTTATCCACACCTCTTTCTAACTTCTGGACGAACTCCAGTGACACAAATGAATGCGTAGCACCAGAATCAAACAAGGCAACAGCATTATGAGTGGCGATATAAATCTGACCTGTCACCACATGTGAAGTTCTAGCTTCAGCATCTCCTTTTGTGTAAGCATATATTTGGGCTTGGTGTTCAGGAGCCTCCAATCTACCATGAGTGATTGAGGGTCCTTCAAGCCTCGCTTGGACGGCATGCAACTGGCTGTTGGGGTTCCGGCTTGGATAAGAAGGGTTCTGGCCCTGATTACTTAAGGTGCAGTTCCTCGCATAATGCTATTCCTTGCCACATAGGAAACAAGCATTAGATCCCACTCTGCACATTTTCGGGTGTTTCTTTCCACATTTGGTGCACACCGGGTGCTTCCTTGTCCTGGTTAATCTAATATTCTGCTCTTATGGCTCGACTCACATAGTCAGATACCAGGGTAGGTGGGCTACTACTAGCACTCACTTGCTTGGCGATGTCGATGCGAAACATCTTCATCATTCGCCTGACCTTTTCAGTCTCGTTGGGCACCAACTCAGGGCACAACCGGGCTAACTGCTCAAATTTCTTGACTGCCTCCATCACAGTCATCGACCCTTGCCTCAGACTGGAAAACTCGTCCTGCTGGGCTGCTAGGATCTCCCTATTATAAAACATGTTCCGAAACTCCATAACGAAATCCTGCCAGCTCATGGTCGTGACATCTCGACGCATTTGAATGGTCATCCACCAATGCCTCGCGTCTTTCTTGAGAGCGAACGAAGCACACAGAACCTTCTCCTGTTCTGAAAGTCTCATGATATCCAAGATAACTTGGATATCGATCAGCCAATTATCGGCGGCTATCGGATCCATTGGTCCCTCGAATTCCGGCGCTTTCATCCGCCTAAAGCGCTCGCAAAGCAAATCCTCCCGTACCGGTGGTAGATTCGCAGGAATCCTAACGGGTGCTAATGGAACCTTAAAGTTCCGTGGAACCTCTGGTGGAACTTCTGGTGCCTGAGGTGCTATCAGGGCTACTCTCTCAGGGTGTGGGGGAACTTCATCCACCCGGGGTCCTTGGCTCATTTGAGCTAACTGCTCTCGCAATCTATCTGTTTCACATTACTGTTCAAGCAACTGCCGTTGTAAATTCCCTACAACGGTCGTGAGATCAGGCTCGTGAAGGTTTGTGGGTACCGTTCTACGTGTGCGCACCATTTCTAATTCCTATAAAATCATAAGAAAAGATATTATCATACTATCAATATCCTTTCTTTCATGCAGATTATATCATATTGTACCACAATACTTTGTGTCGTAGTAATCATACCCGATTATAGACATATCATCGTATTGTATTTCATGCATATCATACTTATGATAACATAACATAATTTCCATACTCATATCGTAACATGACACTTCATTCTTGAATTGTCTTTTTTGTTGTATTCGTACAAAATGTACATCATATTTACAATACCGTAAATACATATCTTATACATATTGTTCATACATGGGCAAAAATTTTGATGGAAGTGTCTACCACTTTACCATCATACATATGTACAAGCCTATCATCAAAAAGAATAGGCTAGTACCCATCAGTCTAGCATCAAAAGTACATATATATACAATCAACCTAGTCTATGATCTCTATAGTGACTACAGAGGATGCGTCGGAGTTTGACTCTCCCTCTCCATCCGCAAATAAAATCTCTTCCGGATCATCATCTAAATCCTCCTCATACTCTAGCCAGCCTGCATCCTCGGGCTCCAGCTTTGGCTCTGGCTCTGAATCATCCTCATCGTCGCTAGAGATATCAATAATCGGGGGGTCCTCCGGATGATCCTCCGGAGCAACGATGAGATCATCGGGGTTGAAGTCATCAGCCGCCATATCGTCCTCAGCGTCCTGAGGTGGCACCTCCTGTATCGGGACCGCTGGAATCGGGTCCTCGGGGAAAACTGGGCCCGCCTCAAAAACCGGCTCTCCTATCCCCGCATCATCCACGGGCGCCTGATGACCCTCTGCCATATCTGGGGCATGCATAGCATGAATGATAGCCTCGACCCCTAAAATGTCGTCCACCATGTGTCCAACCGTCATGCCGAGCATAGGCATAGGAACGTACTGACGGATCTGGATCGGCAATCCGTTCCTAAGAATCACTAGTGCCTGTAGCTCGGAGCTATACAGCTCCTGAGGAATAAAAGGCATCATTGAATCCTTGAAACGTCGACAGTAATGGCTCATAGTCTCCTGTGGGTATGCGTGCCAGTCAGCTACATAGCTAAGATAGCGGGGATAATGCATATCCTGATAGATCTCAGGATCATGAAGTAGGTCGCCCGCTCCCTCTCCCAATATCGGTCCGTACCGGGCGCTCACTGTCGCACGGAAATGAGCCCACGTGCGACTAGGTAGCTGTCGCTCGCCTATAGTGATCCACCATATCCGGGCATCCACGATGAAACACTAGCTAGCTAAAGAGACCTGTAACCGGGCCTCTATGTGACAGATATAGAAGATCAATTCCATATCATATAACCATGCTGCCACAAGTACTGTACATCTCGTACCGTCGAATATAAGCGGATATGACTCAAAGAATGACCTCGTCACCTCTCGGTCTGCGTCGACTCGGGCTGGGTCCATGTCGTCGAGTCTACCATAACATAGGCGCATAATAATTATTTACTATTTAAAATAAAACTCAACTTACAATGATGGTGATGATGGCAGGCAAACTGTGAAGTGGGATAGCAGGAAACCACTCTGATACCAACTCTGTAATGACCCGCCTAGCACAGGCCGTTACCATACATATATATATAGTTTGTAACAACCCACCTATCACAGGCCGTTACCTTACTTGGGTACTTAGCGTTAACAACGGAAATTTTTTTTTATATGGAGCGTATGAACGGAACATAACATATAAACGATGTTTGCAGTTCGGATATTAAATAATGTACATAAATAAAACAAAACGTGTGGCGGCAAAATATCCTACTCACTTCACAGTTCACCCTGCCCCGCTTGCCATCTTGTATCAAAAGTTGCTGACAGGTTGCTTACCTACAGCATAGACGTAAGACGTGAGCTTTCGCTCAGCAAGTACAACATAATTATCCGCAACAATCAACAATGCATAACCTACTTAACCAACATAACATAACTCAACCAATCATAACATATTCTGCCCTAATCATGCATGAGTCAGTTATGCTTCATTATGCTTACTTGTTCATTCATAGCTTGTCATACTTAACTTGCTTATCTTGCTTATCTTACTTATGGGCCCCTTACATAAGTGTACGTACCGGGCGCGTAACTATGGAGTGGTTGGGGTGGCCAGTCCATTTCCAACTCAAACCATAGTCCAACCCGACCTACGAGTGGGTTGGTACGACACAGGCAACTAGCTTGCCATCATACTTGTCTTTCATAAACTCATGTTTGATCTTACTCTTCTTTAGAATTAGTGAACATGCTTCATGATGTCACATATTCATGAGATATAGTCATATCATGCTTCATAACATAACTTAATACATCATAGATGTAATGACCAGCTTGTTTACAAATTTTGATTTCTGTTGTTAAGAGTCAAAGTTTGTAATTACTTATGTTTATGAGTTATGTATGTATATGTGTTATGTTCTATCTGTAAAATTATTGAATTCTTGGTTGAAAGATTCGATAATTTACTTATGTAAGACCTTTTTGTTGTGAAAGGCAAATTTATGATTTATGATTCTCTGATTAGTAGTTTCTAATCTTAAAAGAACCCTAGACGCAGTTCAGATAAATTCTGGATAATGGTCCAGTGCAAGTATACTGTTATCAGTTGAAAACAGTATCTGAATATGTATGCCAGTATGAAAATGAACTGTGTTTAGGAGTTAAGCCAAGCAAGGTCTTAAAAGGTGACACCTCGTCTTAAAAAGAATGACAAATATCACTATAAAAATCGGCCACCCTATAGGGACTAAAGTGCAAATGTTTTTGCCTTTAGGGGCCAAAGTGTAATTTTGTGAAAATTATGGTTTGATAGATAAATTTGTAAATTTATCTATCAAATTTGTAAATTATGGCATACATATTCGGATACTGTTATCAGTTGAAAACAGTATCTGAATATGTATGCTAGTATGAAAATGAACTGTGTTTAGGAGTTAAGCCAAGCAAGGTCTTAAAAGGTGACACCTCGTCTTAAAAAGAATGACAAATATCACTATGAAAACCGGCCACCCTATAGGGACTAAAGTGTAAATATTTTTGCCTTTAGGGGCCAAAGTGTAATTTTGTGAAAATTATGGTTTGATAGATAAATTTGTAAATTTATGGAACTATAAATATTTCTAGTTAGATTTCCTAGTCCAATTAAGCTTATGATGATTTTTAAATTTGGTTAACCTAGTTGGAAACCAAGGAATCAAGTTAAGTTTGATTGGTTCAAAATTGACCAATCATTTGCTTCCACTTGTACACAAAGGGACCGGCCACCTCAAGGGTTAATGAGCAAATATTTTGCTCTTAAGGACCAATAGGCAAAGTATGAAAATTTGAGGTTCACTAGAATTTGACACCTCACAATCTTAGCTTTGCTTAGTAAGCATAGTAGCTTGCTTACTAAGCTATGTTGCAACTTGCAACCTTTACACCTAGCATTGAATGGCCGGCCACCTCTTGTAAGATACAAGAAAATTTTGTGTTTTTAAGGACTGATAAGCTAATAAGGAAATAGGTGTTTCCTTGTTAGTTTGACACCTAAAAACCTAGCTTTGCTTAGTAAGCATTCTAGCCTTGCTTAGTTGGCTATGTGTGATGCATCAACAAGCAAAGTTTTTCCACTTGGCATCACTAAAGAACCGGCCATCACCTTGGCTAGACACATCATGAACTAGCCTTGGTGAGCAAGCACCATAGCTTTGCTCATGTGGCTAGCAATGGCAAGCACACCACACCACCCAAGGCCGGCTACCATGAGGTCAAGACACCTCATGGACTAGCTACGGTTAGTAAGTCACCCTAGCTGCACTTATTTGGCAAGCCAAAATTCTCACAATTCACCATTCATGAACTGGCCATTGTGGGAGGTTGACACCTCATTGAGTAGCTATGATGAGTAAGCTCACTAGCATTGCTTGCTTGGCAAGCAAAGGCCTTGCCAAGCCAACCCTAAACCGGCCACCTTAGGATTAGGACACCTCGTGGCCTAGCTTAGATGAATAAGCTTTCCTAGCCTCGCTTCCATGGCTAGCCAAGGTTTTGACACATCATCACACTAAGGGCCAGCCATCTTAAGAGCATGACACATCACCTAGTAGCTTTGGTGAGTAAGTCACCTTAGCTTTGCTTACTCATCCTCTAGGTCCAAGCATGGCCGGCCAACACACAAGGATTGTTGAGCAAATAGACTACTTTTGAGGACTAGTTGGCAATGCAAGAGTAAATTGTTCACCTATAAATAGATGAAGGGATAATTCATTGTGTTTGTTTAGTGAACCTTGCAGCCAATGTTTCAATTCCCTCCCTTATAGAAACCGAACCAAACAAGGGTGAAAAGTGAGAAACAAATCCGGTTTTGTTGGTGTTAAGTTAGCACAAAAGAAAAACCTCAAAACCCTAAGCTAGAACTTTTCTCGTGAAGCTTGAGGTAAATCTTTTAACCTCTAGCTCTTCATTTATGTTTTAGTTAAGAGAATTAAGAGTATGATGTTATGTAAAAGCATGGGTTATGGTTGTTAAGATTTATAAACCATGCTTTATATGTAATGGTTAGCATTCGGTTTTGATATGCTAGTTTCAAGTTAAGGTTTTATGAAAGTTTAAGATTTTTGATTTAAAAGTTAAGAACTGAAAGTATGATTATGAAATCGTTATGTAACACCTGCATACTTGACATAGGCTCACGGGGTACCCGTTTACGGTAGTGTGCGTGTTAGTTTACCTAAAAAGCAAACCGAATGAAAACTCCCAGTTTCGGGTCAAATTGGACAGTAATTTGGTAATCAAATTTTGAGGCCCTTAGAGGCCGAATCATGAAAAAGTCAAATCTAAAAAGTTGTAGAGAAGGGAAAATCCTAAGGGCCAGCGTGGATAGTTTTTGAAAATAAGGCCTCTAAGACCTCGTTTTTACAAAAACCCGAGACCTATTTTAAGGTTAATAAAATGGCCGAAGAATTTTCAAAGGCATGTTAAATTCAGATTTGGTATGATGACTGACTTTGCTACAAATTATGATTTCTTGTTTCTCAAGGAATCAAAATTTGTATTATGTGTTAGTATATGATTTGCCTAATCAGAATTAGGATTTATGTATGAATATATTCCGGTCAAAGTTTGGCCAGAATGATTTGAGCTATTTTAGGAATTTATGATAGTATTCTGGTCAAGGTTTGGCCAGAATGATATAAGGTATGATAGAAATTTATGATTTTACGTTGGTCAACATTTGACCAAAATATTCAAAGTTTGACTAAAAAGTAAACGTATGATGGTTCTGTGGTATAACAGGCAGTATAGAGATTATACTGTGAAAAACCGTCAATTACGGATAAATAAGTAAGTTTAAGGTACGGGATTATGTTAGAAAAATCAAGCATAATTTTTAGAGCAATAAGGACTAATGAGCTTTAAGTTCTAAGAAAAACCTAAACGCAGTCCATTTTTATGCAGATAAATTTTGGACTGCAGTTTAGTGAACAGTATTATTTTTTATGGAAAACAATATTTGTTATATATGTATTAGTATGAAAAGAGACTGTTTTTATGATTTAAAGCCAAACGGAGCCCTAAGTATTGGACACCTTGTCCAATAGGAATTAAGCAAATTTTTGAATTTTTGAAAAATTAGGAAAGTATTTGAAGAACTTTCTTGAACCTTATCCACACCAATGGCCGGCCACCTCATGGGGAGTGTTCAGCAAATAAATTTTTTTAAGGGCTTGGAAAGCAATTTGAAGAATAAAAATAAATCAAGAAATAAAATTATTTTACACCTATAAATAGGTGTCATGGGTGGAAAATTTTTTAGGCATTTTAATTGCAAAATCCATCCAAACTCTTGCCATTTCTCTCCTCCCTTGCTCTGCCCACAGCCGAACCTTAAGTCAGCCAAAAACCCAAAGAGTGGCCGAAAATTTTAGTGAAGGACAGCAACAAAAACCATTTTGGAAACCAAGCTAGCAAATCCCTCTTCGGTTTGGAGGTAATCTCTCAACCTCCTAACCTTTAAATTCTGTTTTTCAAGCTGTTTATAGAGTATTTCCAGCTTATGTTGTAAGAGCTTAAGCTCATTTAATTATGTCCTTTTATTGCTTAAGTTGCCTAGAATGTGCTTGATTTATGTTTAGCATGTTTATGTTTCATTTTGGTGCTTGAAATGTGATGTATGCTCTAGAAAATGTGTAGATGTTATATGTGACCACTAGGTGTATGATGTATGTCCCCATAGGCTTATGTTCTGTGTTTAATGTCTGATTATGGTATTGAATGATTGAATGCTAAACTAGGGTTCAAGAAAACCCCAAAAGAAACTTAGAAAACCCAAGTTTGGTGAATTTCACCAAATGGGTTTGATTAAAAAAAATTAAATGTATGAGATTGAATGAATGGGTGTGAGGACGTTAGATTACGCACTGCATGCTTGACGTAGGCTCATGGCTGTGACCATTTGAGGTAGGGTGTGCGTAAAATTATGTGAGAGTGAACCGAAACCAAAAACTGCCAGTTCGGGTGAAAACTGGGCAGTGAATTGGAAACGGTATTTTGAGGCCTTTAGAGGCCGAATTTGAGAAAACTTAAAACTGAAAAGTTGTAGGAAATTGAAAATTATAGGGGGCAGCATGGACAGTTTTTGAAAAAAAAGACTCCAAAAGCCTTCGTTTTTATGAAAACCCGTGCCTGGACCGCCTAGACATATGTGCACGGCCAGGCAGTTTCAACGAAGAAAAAGTATGAGTTAAGTTCCGAACTGGGTTTTTGTCAAAACATGAAAGTTGTAGAGTTTTTCAGTATCTAAAACTTTCATGAAGAAAAGTTTTTCACAGTGATTAATTAAAAGCAGTTTTAAATGATTAATTAAACTCAGTTTAGCAAGAAATAAATTAATTAAGCAAATTAAGCAAGGTAAGCCAATTGGTAACCTATTATAACCATATAGGTTACCTATATTTAATTGGGCCTAGTTAATTAAGAACCAAAGGTTGTATGTTGGGCCTTGAGTCCAAGATTTATGTAAGGTAACCTTAAAGGATACCACCTTAATTGTTGGGCCTTATAAGCCCAACAGGCTTTTTAAATTTTCACCCAAGATGGGCCTACATTTAAGGTTACTCATAGTAACCTAATACTGTACCCATATCAAGATCATTGGGCCTTAAGCCCAAAGTTTATTAAGTAATCAAACAGGATACTGTTTGATTTCCATTAGGGCTTGTGCCCTAAGGTTACACTTAGTAACCAACAAGAATATTATTAAGCTAATGAGGGGGACATATATCTAGGGTCACAGATGAATGTTGGTTAGGGTACCAACATTTAATGAAGTAAGTTAAGGTAAGATAGGATGATTCTTATCTTACTTCCCTTTTTGAAAACAGGAAGGTAACCTTTTGAGGTAATCTGTCGGAACGACAAACCCCAGGATATAGCGAAACCTGTAAGTACAACTCCGCCTACAGTATAGGTAATTGGTTTTATAACCTTGCATGTTTTTGAAAGATCATGCATTTATGTGATATGTATGATGTATGTTTATTATATGATGAATGTTTATTGTTGTGACATCATGAAGCATGTTCACAAATAATAAATCCTATGGTAAGAAGAAGATTATGTTTTTAATAAAGAATTGTTTTAAGAAAAGGTTTTTAAGTATGGTGTGTCGTACCGACCTGCTCTAGGTCAGGTTTGGTTCATGGTTTGAGTTGGACTAGACTGGCCGCCCCAACCACTCCATGACTGCGCGCCACGGTACGTACACTTATAAGGGGCCCAAAACTATGAAAGCAAAAATGAAAGCATAATTGGTTCATGCATCGCTTTATTAAGTTGTTTTGCGGGTTCAAGGTTGTACTTGCTGAGCCAAAGCTCACAACTTACGTTTATGCTGTAGGTAAGCTTCCTACTGGCAATTCTTGATGCAAGGCGGTGAGGCATGGCACGGCGAACTGTGAAACGTAGGAATGGAGACTGCTACGCGTTTTGAAATATATATGTATATGCTTTGTTTACTACAAAGTTATTTTATGATTACGATACTTTTGATAAGTAAATATTAGTTAAGTACAAGTTATTTTACGTCACTATAGTTTTAAAAAGTAAATACTAAATAAGTATTGTGTATGTTGTAAATAAGTAAGTAGTAAAGTTTTTACTCAAATGGTTTTAAAAAGAAAAAAAAAATAAGTAAGATATTTTCCGCTTTTGTAAGCAAGTATGTTAAGATAAGTAACTGTAACGGCCTACGTAAGGGCGGGTCATTACAGAGTTGGTATCAGAGCGGGATCCTGCTTTCCAGTTTCACAGTCTGCCTGCCAGCGCCACCGTCATTGTAAGTAAGAGTTAATTTTTTTTAGTACATAGATAAGTAATTATTACGCGCTCATAAATTGATAGATTCGATTATCGAGATACGAGTATGGATGAGGATCGAGATGCCGCTACGGCATTCCACAAGATGAAGCCCTATATTTTTTATGGGACTCAGCAGACGATATCGCTACCAGGATGGCTTTTCGATATGGAGGTGATTTTTAGCGTATGCCATATCGAAGCCCATCTTCAGGTTTTATTAGCAAGTAGATGTTTGATGGGAGAGGTTAGAGCCTAGTGGATGGCGCAGGGGGATCTGGCTATTCACGGGACACCATGGGCAGATTTCCGTGCCCGTATGATAGCACGATACGGACCTCCACCTGATGAGGGGGCCAATGCGCCGTACCGTGACCCGGCTATTTACGGCGACATGAATAGGAGGCGATATCTTAACTTCGCCGTAGAGTGGCACGCTTATCCAGATGAGACTATGGGCCACTATTGCCGTAGGTTCCGCGAGGCAATGTTGCCCTATATACCTCAGGAGCTCGTGGATCCAGAGTGGCGAGTGTTACAGCTTATTAGGGACGGGCTACCTCCGGCAGTTAAGTTTTATGTCCCCGCACCGGTTGTGGGAATATCCTTGGAGGATATGATTGATGCTATTATGGAGGCTGAGGTAATAGCATATATGGTATAGAAGGCCGACCCAGTGGATGTTTACCACGTTGATCCGGTCGATGATGCCGGCATTCCAAAGCCAGTTTTTTAGGGAGTTCAAGTTATGCCCGAGGATCCAATTCCGGTGGTCCCACTTCAGCAGATACCTCCGCAAGAGGCGGAAGTAGGACCGGATGATGATGGTATGGATCCTGCGGAGGCTCCGGATAACCCAGGGGACAATGCCGAAGATCCTCCAGTAATCCTCATTGAGAGTGATGATGAGGAACAAGAGGTGTGGGAAGAATGGGATGAGTTTGAGGATATAGAGGAGGAGCTAGACGACCCCGAGGAGCAGGAGGAAGATCCCGAGGAGATTCTATTCGACGACGAGGATCGAGACGTATTTTCTGACGCGACGACCGAGTAGATAGTTTTAGAACTAACTCGGATTTTTTTTGTTCTTTTGACGTTAGGGTTGTATATAGGATAAGAATGATGGTTAAGTGGTAGATAATTCCATCCTATTTTGACTATGTATATAGTAAAAATGATGTATTTTGAAAATGTATAAAACGATATATTTTTATATGAAATGAGTATCATGATGATTATGATGTCATGATAAAAAGTTTCTATGATAAATATACGATAAGTTTATGATAAGTTTATGATATGATACGTTATGAAGAAATCATGAAGGATTTCTGCATAATGTTTTATGATATGATTTGCTATAAAGAAATTCCGAAGGATTTCTATATGATATGATGTGTTTTATAGGAAATGAATGAAAGGAAAGATTATCAGAGTATAACGAAATCTTTTCTTGAAATTTATTAGGAGTGTTAAGATGGTGCGTACGCGAAAGCATGCTAACCAGAACGTGCAAGAGCCAGATCTTGCGAACGTTGTAGCCATGTTGCAACAGCAATTGCTACAACAGCAGCAAGAAACAAATCGGCTACGTGAGCAGGTAGCCCGATTAAACCAGATGCCTAATGCGAACGAAATTCCACCTCAGGATAACCCTGCACCCTCAGTAGTGCCCCAAGTACCGGAGGTTCGTCAGGAGGTTCCGCGGAATTTTGGAGTTCCGTTAGCACCCTTAGGGATGCAGGCGAACTCACCAGTAGTTCGGGAAGATTTACTATACGAGCGATTCAGGCGGATGAAAGTGCCTGAGTTCGAGGGTCTTACGGACCCAATAGAAGCTGATAATTGGTTGATGAATATCCAAGTTATATTGGATTTCATGGGACTCACGGAGCAGGAGAGGGTGCTCTGTGCTTCATTTGCATTGAAAAAGGATGCTAGGCATTGGTGGATAACAGTGCAAATGCGTAGGAATGTTGCGGCCATGAGTTGGCAGGACTTTGTAGCTGAGTTCAAGGCGATGTACTACAACCGGGAGATCCTTGCCGCACAGCAGGACGAGTTCAATAGCCTAAAGCAAGGATCGATGTCAGTTATGGAAGCTGTTAAGAAGTTTGAACAGCTAGGCCGCTTATGTCCCGAACTCATACCGACCGAAACAGAAAAAGTAAGGCGAATGATGAAGATGTTTCAGACGGATATAGCTAAACAAGTGAGTGCAGGAAGCAGCCCTCCAACCCTAGTGTCTGACTGCATTAGTCGGGCAATTAGGGCTGAGTATTGGATCAACCAAGATAAGGAGGCGAGGGCGCAAATTTTTAAGGCTAAGAAAGAGGAGAAGGCTGCGGAGAAGCAGTTGCAGCCTAGACAGAACCAGGACGTTTATGCAAAGGGCTAGGCTAGCAATGCGGCCCAGCATTCTAAGCAGTTTGGAAGGAACAAGAGGAAGGGAAATGCTGTTGGCCAGGGACAGCAAAGAAATTACCCTCAAAAGAGAAGTAACCGAGGGAACGAGGGTAATAATAATAATTATCCAGCGTGCACTCAATGTGGGAAGAAGCACCTGGGAATATGCAGACTGGGGACCAATGCTTGCTACCTTTGTGGCAAGGAAGGTCATTACGCGAGGAATTGCAACCTCAACGACCAGAACCAGAATTCCCAGTACCCGCATAGGAATGCGAGCAGTCAGCTGCATGCGATGCCAGTTAAGATCGAGGACATCCCGGATGCACCAAGGAGGCTAGAGGCTCCTGGACCCCAAGCTAGGATCTACGCCTACACGAAAGGGGATGCCGAGGCTGGAACTTCTCATGTGGTGACAGGTCAGATTTCTATCGCCACCTACGACGCTATTGCTTTGTTTGATTCTGGTGCCACCCATTCATTTATTTCAATGGAGTTTGCCCAGAAATTAGGAAGACGCGTCGATAGCTTTAAGCAACCGTTTAGGACGTTCTTCCGTCAGGAGAGATTTTGCTATCCGATTGTTGGATGCCAAGTGTGCCTGTAGTTATTTGCGGTCGAGAGCTTTATGTTGATCTCATCGCAATTAAACTTCAGGATTATGACGTTATTTTAGGAATGGACTTCCTAGGGAAGTACAACGCTAAGATAGATTGTCGAAAGGGTTTTGTTATGTTTGGTTTGCATGATGAGGAGGAATTCAAGTTTTACGGTCAGTCCCGTAACTCCTCAAGTAAGTTAGTATCGGCACTGAAGGCGTGGAAAATGTTGGCTGATGGATGCAAAGGATACTTAGCCAACATGGTGGACAAGGAAAAAGAGGTGGAACTGAAGCCAGAAGATGTTCCCATTATCTGGGAATATGTGGATGTCTTTCCAAAAGAATTGCCCGGACTTCCTCCCATGTGAGAAATTTCTTTTGAGATAGACTTATTGCCTGGAGCTATACTGGTATCGAAAGCGCCTTATCGTATGGCCCCAGCTGAACTTAGGGAGCTCCAAGTGCAGTTGCAAGAACTGCTCGACAAGGGATTTATCCGCCAGAGCTATTCTCCATGGGGAGCCCCGGTATTATTCGTTAAGAAGAAGGATGGATCGTTACGAATGTGTATCGATTATCGTGAGTTGAACAAGATCACAATCAAGAACAAGTACCCTCTCCCGAGAATAGACGATCTTTTTGATCAACTTAGGGGAGCAGTGGTGTTTTCAAAGGTTGACTTGCGGTCGGGATACCATCAACTCAGAATTAAGGAGGGAGATATTTCGAAGACAGCTTTTCGAACGCCCTACGGACATTATGAGTTCTTGGTTATGCCGTTTGGTTTGACCAATGCTTCAGCTGCATTTATGGACTCGATGAATAGGGTGTTCAAAGAGTACTTGGATAAGTTTGTCATCGTTTTCATTGATGATATTTTGATATACTCAAAGTCCATAAAGGAACACGACCAGCACCTAAGGATGGCTTTGGAGACGTTAAGACGGAGCCAGCTCTATGCCAAGTTCACGAAATGTGAATTTTGGTTGGAGAAGGTTCATTTCTTAGGCCATGTAGTGTTGAACGAAGGGATTTCCGTTGATCCTGCTAAGATAGAGGCGGTTAGTACGTGGCCTAGACCCAAAAATGTTACAGAAATACGGAGCTTTCTTGGATTGGCCGGATACTATCGGCGGTTCATTGAAGGATTCTCCAAGATCGCAGCACCTCTTTGTAACGCCCCGAACCATCATGCGTAGGGGGGTCCTACTGCGCAGACGTGGGCCGTTACATTACTTGCTTAACTTACTTCTTAATTTAAAAAGCTTAAACTGCGGAAAATTCGGAGTAAAATTTTTTTTTCTTTTCTTACTTTGAACTTAACTTATCTTCATGCATAATCATATGTACTCACTCGAGTACTGAGCTTTCATAATCATATTGAAAGCTAACATAATCATACCGTGGACCAAACCCAACCTAGTGTGGGTCGGTACTACACGAGGCAACTTGCTTGCCATCATCCTTGAAAACCATTCTTTAACTCGTTCTTGAAAACAATTTCTTAAAAATAGTTTTCTTCTTGAAAACGGTTTCTTATCCATACTATCACATAACATAAAACACATCTTTTAAATATATTTTTCAAAACATATTTTACATAGCATAAATTCAAAACCCGTGGCGGTGTCCATCCCACATTTCACAGCCTGTAGCACCAGCCTTCACAGCTTTGCATCACGTATCGCCGGTAGGTTGCTTAACCTACAGCATGAACGTAAGTAATGAGCTTATGCCTAGTAAGTACAACGTGCAATCCGCAAAACATTTTTAACAAAGGAATGCATGAACCAATTAGGTTTTCTTATGAATCGATTAAATTTTCATTTATTATCTTGATTCTTATTTATTTGCATATCATGTGTGCACGTACCGTGGTCCATCACCATGGAATGGCTGGAGGCAGCCAATCCAAACCAACTCAAACCATGAAACAAACTGTTTAACATGGAGTGATTGTGGCAGCCAATCCAACTCAGCCCAAACCATAGACTAAATCATTTAAACTCGCCATCATGGCAAGTCGGTACGACACAATGACCTTAGCTTATCTTAACATGTGTCCTTACCATGTAGTTAATATTAGTGGACATGCTACATGATGTCACTATATTAAAACATAACATAACATAAACCATTATATAACCGTCGTAACATAAATCATCATAGCATAGCATCGTAACATAGTATCTTATCATATACATCATGACATAAACCTCATAACATAGCATCATAACATTTCATCTTATCATAAACATCATGACATAAACCTCATAACATCACAACATAGTATCATATCATAGAGTAAGTACCATAAATCATCAACATATGATTTCTTGAAAAACATGTTCTTTAAAAACATTTTGCCCATGCTGTAGGCGGAGTTATACTTACTTGTCGTCCTATGCTCTTGGTTAATCGTCCGAATCATGGCACGACAATAGTTCATACTCCTGTTTCCAAACAGGGTGTAAGATAAAAGTCATAGACATTCTATCTTACCATAAATCATAATCATTAAATGTTGGTGTCCTAACCAACATTTATGAGTAGCCTTAGTTATATTATATGTTCCCTCTTATAACAACTTACGATAGCTTGTTTGGTTACTTGCTGTAACCCTAGGGTTTATGGCCCAACATACTTAAATAATATCAAACTAGGTTACTTCTGGTAACTTTGGGTACTAAGCCCAACAATTCTTAATCCATCATCTATTGGGTTATTACAAATAACCCTAGATCATAATTTTCCGTATCTTATTGGGTTACATTGGGTAACCCTTAAGGTGATAAACCTTGGTCAAACTTAGTCAACCAAAGTCAACCTTCCATGGCCAAACTTGGGCTTTGGGAGCCAAGCCCAATAACTCGGGTATCCTTCCCGGTTACCATCCGTTATTGTCTTACTACCTGTCTTTGGCTTTAAAAATCCAATTTTCCTTTATCTTGGAAAATTTGGTGAATTCGGTTTAAAAACCTTTTGCTTGACTTATAAAATTTGTTAAGGACTGAAAACTGCTATTAGAACAGTTCTCACAGCCAAAACATGTAACACCCCAACCTACATAGGGCTGTTACCATACATATTTAAACTTCCATAACTGCTTAACTTACTTAGAAAATTGAACATAAATTTTTTTTTTCAAACTTACATTTAAAACAGGGTTGCTTGTATAGAACATATTATGCATACATAATTATTACAACTCGATTGAGTCTTAAAATCCTCATAACTTTATACCACGTAACTCACTTTAATATACATATATATTTAAACTTCATAAAACTTGCGGAAAATTTTGCGTAGTGGTATCCCACACCGCCCTTCACCCTCCGCATCATCCACCTAGCCCACCAATTTAAGCTGCAGGCCTCTTTCCTGCAGTATGAAATATACTGATGAGCTTTCGCTCAGCAAGTACAAACATAATCTCACAAAACTTAACAAATATCGTGCAACTTATGCATGAATCACTTATGAATCTTTTATGACCAGTTATTGACTTGAACTTATTATCTTGCTTAACATTTGGGCCCCTAGTGTACGTACCAAAGCGCGCAAGCCTCAGAACGTCAGGGTTTGCAAGGCCCTTAATAGTTCTGGAAAACATGAACATAACCCTTCCCACATTAATGGAAGGTTGATTATCACTTTACCCTCACGCATCAACGAGAGGTTGATAATCACATACTTGAACTTGAACATACATGATCCTCCCTCATCAACGGGAGGTTGGTATGACACCTTACTTGTCTCGGTTTAGTCTTAGTCTCGTTATATTTCCAAGACTAAGAATCTTTACATGTGATCTTAATAGTCATGATGCATATGAGATCAGACATAGCATAACTTAATGTATCATGGCTTAACATGACTTAGCATAGCTTATCATGACTTATCGTATCATACATGGCATGACTTAGCATAACTTGGCATCATACATGACATAACATAGCATAACATTGCATGACATAGCATAACATGTAATTATATCATAAATTCGAAAATAGCTTACTACTTTCCATACTGCAGGTGAGGTTTGTACTTACCTCGATTACTATGTTTACTAATGTGTCGCTCCAAGTCCGGACACAATAGCAGGTTAGCCCCTGCTATAATAAAGGACATAAGTAAGAATTAAAAATGTTGGGGATCTAACCAACATTCCAACATAATCCTAGTTATTAACTTATCTTAGTATAAAAATATCAAAACATAGTATAAACTTTAAAACTTTACTATTTTTTTTAAAATCTTGTATTCTGAAAACTGTATTTGAAATCAATCCTTAAATTTGATCCTTTTCTGTTTTGAATTTGAAAACATTTCCTTCATGAAAGTTGTAGACCTTGAAGATTCCTACAACTTCCGTTTTAAACTTAAAATCCAAATCTGACTTAAACATGCTTGTTTCTGCCTTTGAAAATTCTTCGACCATTTTTCTTAATCTTGAAATAGGTCTCGGGTTTTTGTAAAAACGAAGGTCTTAGAGGCCTTATTTTCAAAAACTGTCCACGCTATACCTTAGGATTTTCCCTTCTCTACAACTTTGTAGTTTTGACCTTTTCAAGATTCGGCCTCTATGGGCCTCAAAAATCGCTTTCAAAATTACTGTCCAGTTTTACCCGAAACTGGCAGTTTTCGGTTCGTTTGAGATTTAGGTGAACTACCGTGCACACTACCTCAAACGGATTCCCCGTGAGCCTAAGTCAAGCATGCAGGCGTTACCTAACCATTTCATACTCATATAATTTCTTAAAACCAAAAATCTTAAACTTTCATAAAACCCTAATTTGAAACTAGCATAACCGAAACCGAAAACTACATAAAGCATAGTACTTAAATTTGCTTATCATAAGCTCATATTTATACATAACATCACACTCTTAATCTTCCTAACAAAAACGTAAATGAAACTAGAGGTTAGAGGAGTTTACCTCAAGCTTCACAAAATAATTCTAGCTTAAAGTTTTGGAGATATTCTTTCTCACCAAACCAACACCAATCAACCGAAATCTATATCCAGCTTTTCTTCTTCACTTTATGTTCGGCTCTTAAGGAGAAGAAAGCCAGAGAAGAAGCTGCCTAACCAATGTTTAATTGTCTAAAGATTTGAAATAGATCACTCCACTACGTATTTATAGATGAATGACAAAGGGAATTCCATTTTGAATTCTCTTATTCCTAGCTTTGCTTATTAGCTTCCATGGACAGCATATTGCTTCCAAATCCCTTAGGTGGCCAGCTGTGAAGGGTCTTAGTGGACACATAACCAAGCCTAATTATTGACTCATCCAAGCTAGACACCTTAGGTGTCTTCACCTTGTGTTAGACGGCAATGAAGTGGCAGCACTAGCTTGCCTTAATCAAGCTAAACAAGCTTGTTCACTTACACTACATACAACACTTGTCATTCACTCAAACTTTTTGAAAAACTATTATCTCAAAGCTGCAAATTAGTTCCTAAGAGTAGCTTATTTACTTATTGGAACTAAGTGGTGGCCGGCCATGAAGAATTAATTGGAAGAAAATAATTAGGCTAACTAAGTTAACAAACTTAGTTTACTTCCTTAGTTTTTAACATAACTATGGTGACTACACTTTGTAATCAATCCTTGGCTTAGTTGAATTTGAATAATTAGTAAGAAAAATCTATCATAATCCTTCTTGAAATTCATCATAAGGTAGCCGGCCCTTACTTACTAAATATAAAAGTTGCAAAATGCAACATAGCTTAATATGCAAAACTACTTTGCTTACTAGGCAAGGTTAAAATTGTGTGGTATCAAATTCTAATGAACTTCAAATTTTTCATACCTTGCCTATTGGTCCTTAATAGTGAAATATCAGCTCATTAACCCTTAATGTGGCCGGTTCCCTTAAGTACAAGTGTAGGCAAATGATTGGTCAATTTTGAACCAATCAAAGCCTAACTTGATTCCTTGGTCTCCAACTAGGTTAACCAAATTTAAAAAAAAATCATCATAAGCAAAATTGAACTAGGAGATCTAACTAGAAAAATCCATAGTTCCATAAATTTACAAATTTATCTATCGAACCACAATTTTTCCTTAAATTGCACTTTGGCCCCTAAAGGCAAAAATATTTGCACTTTAGTCCCTGTAAGGTGGCCGACTATGATGATAGCATTTGGCCTCCAATTCTTGCTTAATCAATCACCTAACACTATCTTAACTTTCTTAAAATCCATAACCATTCACTTTTCTTAAAATTACATATTGGCCCCTATAGACAAAATATTTACATTTTAGTCCTAAAAGGGTGACCAATTTTCAAAGTGAGATTTGTCATTCTTTTTAAGACCTCACTTGGCTTATCTCCTAAACACAGTTCATTCTTATACTGGCATACATAATCAGATACTGTTTTCAACTGATAACAGTATACTTGCACTGGACCATTATCCAGATTTTGTTTGAACTGCGTCTAGGGTTCTCTTAAAATTAGAAACTACTAACAAAGAATCATAAACCATGGATTTGCCTTTTGCTACAAAAAGGTCTTTCATAGATAAATTATCGGATCTTTCAACCAAGAATTCGATAATTTCACCGATAAAACATAACACATTCATATTCATAGCACATAAACATTTCTAATTACAAACTTTGATTGTTCACAACAGAAATCAAAATTTGTAAACAAGCTGGTCATTACAATCTACCCTCCTTAAAAATTTTTGTCCTCGAAAATTACATCAAGTCAGGGTAGTTCTTTTTCATTTCTTCTTCTACTTCCCATGTTGCTTCCTCAATCTCATGATTTCGCCATAGAACCTTGACTAAAGGTATAACCTTGTGCCTTAGCACCTTTTCTTCTCGTGCCAAAATTCGAACCGGTTTTTCCTCATAAGTCAGGTCCTCGTGAACCTTAATTGGTTCATGATCCAATACGTGTGAAGGATCCGAGATTTATTTCTTTAGCATCGACACATGAAATACATTGTGCACATATGCTAATTCTTGGGGCAAAGCCAACTTATAGGCCACATTACCCACTCGTTCAAGTATTTCATATGGCCCTATGTATCTCGGACTTAGTTTCCCTTTCTTTCCAAATCTCATGACTCCCTTGAATGGAGCAATCTTGAGGAAAACCAAGTCTCCTACTTGGAATTCTAGAGGCCTTCTACGTTTGTCAGCATAACTCTTTTGTCGACTAAACGCAGTTTCCAGCCGTTGACGTATGAGTTTTATGGCCTCGGTGGTTCTCCGTATAAAGTCCGTAGACACAAGTTCCTTCTCTCTTGTCTCGTACCAATGAACTGGAGATCTACATCTTCTCCCATAGAGAGCTTCATAAGGAGCCATTCCAATCGAAGCTTGGAAACTGTTGTTGTACGAGAATTCAATCAAAGGAAGCTTCTTATCCCAAGTTCCTTTAAAATCCATCACACAGGCTCGTAGCATATCTTCTAGAGTCTGAATGGTTCTTTCCGATTGTCCATCCGTCTGTGGGTGAAAAGCTGTACTAAAAGTAAGCTTTGTACCCATAGCTTGATGTACACTTCTCCAAAATTTAGAAGTGAAACGACCATCACGATCTGAGATGATCGATTTTGGAATCCCATGGTAGCAAACAATCTGCGCGACGTACAGTTCCGCTAGTTGCTCCACAGAAAAGCTAAGCTTGATGGCCACAAAATGAGCGGATTTCATCAATCGATCGACAATCACCCAAATAGCATCGTTGCCGCTGGGAGTTCGGGGTAGACCAACCACGAAGTCCATCGTCACTTGGTCCCATTTCCATTCTGGAATGGAAATTTTTTGCAATTCTCCCCCGGGACGTTGATGTTCAGCCTTCACCTTTTGACACGTAAGGCATTTACTAACAAATGTAGCAACATCATTCTTCATTTTGGGCCACCAAAAACTGTCCTTCAAGTCTTTGTACATCTTTGTGGCTCTAGGATGGACGGAATATGGAGTCTCATGAGCTTCTTTCATGATCCGCTTCTTCAACTCGTCCTCATTAGGAATGCATAATCTATTCTTCCTATAGAGTATGCCTCCATCAGATATGTTGAAATCTGATTCCTTTCCTTCTAAGACTTCGTTTCTCGTCCTAAGCAACGAGGCATCTCCTTCTTGACGCTCCTTCATGCCATCCAAAATGGTAGGTTGGAAGGTTAGGGCAGCTAAATTTCCCGTAATAAGCTCTACTCCAGCTTCTACTAGCTCCTTCTGGAGAGACTCAGTTAATGACTGTATTGTCATCAACGAGGAAGACGACTTCCGACTAAGGGCATCGGCTACTTTGTTAGCTTTCCCCGGATGGTAACGGATGTCGATGTCGTAATCCTTTACCAGCTCGAGCCATCTTCTTTGCCTCATGTTGAGCTCCTTCTGTGTGAAGATATACTTTAAACTCTGATGATCCGTATAGACTTCACACTTAGCGCCGTAAAGATAGTGTCTCCAAATTTTGAGTGCAAACACTACCGCCGCAAGTTCCAAATCATGCGTCGGATAGTTCTTTTCGTGATCTTTAAGCTGTCTGGAAGCATACGTAATCACTTTTTCATTTTGCATGAGAACGGCTCCCAGTGCTATCTTGGAAGCATCGCTATATATCACGAAGTTCCCTTCCTCTACCACTGGAATCGTAAGAATTGGAGCACTAGTCAGCTTACTTTTTAGCTCTTGAAAGTGTTCTTCACACTTTGCAGTCCATTCGTACTTCTTTCCTTTCCGTGTAAGTGCAGTGAGCGGCGCTACAATCTTAGCAAATCCCTCGACGAAACGTCGGTAGTAGCCTGCTAAGCCAAGGAAACTACGTACTTCGGTGACATTTTTCGGAGCTGGCCATTTACTCACGGCTTCAATCTTGGCCGGATCTACGGATATGCCTTCCCTGGAAACCACATGTCCTAAGAAATGGACCTTCTCTAACAAAAATTCACACTTGGTGAATTTAGCATAAAGCTGGTTTTGCTTTAAAATCCGTAAGGCAATCCTTAGATGCTCTTCAGGCTCCTCCTTAGATCTGGAATAAATCAAGATATCATCTATGAAGACAATAACAAACTTGTCCAAGTAGTCCTTGAATACTCGATTCATCAGGTCCATAAAGGCAGCTGGAGCATTTGTCAATCCAAATGGCATTACGAGGAACTCGTAATGTCCATATCGTGTACGAAAGGCTGTCTTGGGAATATCTCCTTCCCTTATTCGAAGCTGATGATATCCCGATCGCAAGTCAATTTTCGAAAAAATTGAAGCGCCTTTCAATTGATCGAACAAATCGTCGATCCTGGGTAATGGATACTTATTCTTGATGGTAATCTTGTTCAATTCCCGATAGTCAATGCACATCCTAAAAGTGCCATCCTTCTTTTTAACAAACAAAACTGGGGCTCCCCATGGTGAATAGCTCTGACGGATGAATCCTCTATCCAGGAGCTCTTGCAACTGAAGTTGCAATTCCTTAAGTTCGGCGGGGGCCATCCTATAAGGTGCCTTGGATACTGGTGCCGATCCAGGAAGCAATTTAATCTCAAAAGAGATCTCTCGCTCCGGTGGTAATCCTGGTAAGTCTTCAGGAAAAACTTCGATAAAATCCTTGACTATCGGTACTTCTTCCGGCTTGCTCTTGGTCTCTTGCGTCTTATCCACCATGTTGGCTAAAAATCCCATACATTCTTCTGCCAACAATTTCTTAGCCTTTAGCGCTGAAATGAGCATTTTCGGCTGTTTTGGAGTCGATCCTCTAAAAACGAACTCGTCGTCTCCAATTGGCTTGAACGTGACAATACAACGCTGACAATCTATCATCGCGTTGTATTTTCCAAGAAATCCATACCCAAAATGACATCGTAGTCATACAGGTCAATGACGATCAAGTTGACATACATTTCCCTACCACATATAATTATTGGAACATGACGTATCCAATAATCAGACAACAAAATTTCCCCGGAGGGTAATGTAGTTCTGAAAGTCCTTTCTATTCTATCGCTTCCTCTACCTAGTTTCTTAGCAAACTTAGGTGACGTGAATGAATGCGTAGCTCCAGAATCAATTAACACATAAGCATCTTGTTGGGCAAAAGGAAGCTGACCTGTCACCACTGTGGATGGTCCAGCTTGAACATCCTCCTTAGTATAGGCATAAATGCGTCCTTGAGGTTCTGGAGCTTCAAGTCTGCCTTGGGAGATTTCAGGTCCTTCGAGCTTCATCTGTGCTGCATGAAGCTGATACCCTTGACTCTTTTGTTGGTTCTGCGAGTTCTGGAAATTAGCATTGCAGTTCCTAGCATAGTGGCCTTCCTTGCCACACAGAAAGCAACGATTAGTTCCAAGACGGCAATCTCCCGGGTGCTTCCTCCCACATTTCTGACAAGTGGGATTTATGCTGCTATCAGGGGCATTCCTCTTCTGGAGAAAATTTTGTTGATTCTACTGTCCCCCTGCATTCCACTTCCGTTTCTGTTGATTATTGCTGTACTGCTTGTTGTTGCTGTGCTGACCAAAAGATCCTCCTTGTCCTTTCTGCTGCGGAGTTGGGCTTGGTCTAGCCTGAATCTGCTTAACTTGGGCCTTCTCTTCTTTCTTTTCCTTAAAGAACTTAGCCCGTTGTTCTTTGTTCTGACCTACCCAATACTCAGCTCGAATCGCCCGGCTGACACATTCAGCAACGGTGATTGGTGGGTAGGGACCACTACTAATAATTACAGCCAAATCCGAGCGGAACATCCTCATCATCTTTCGTACTTTGTCCCTCTCGGAACCAATAAGATGAGGACAAAGACGTGCTAGTTGTTCAAACTTTTTCACAGCCTCAGCTACCGACAGATTACCCTGACGAAAATTGTTGAATTCGTCTTGTTGAGCTTCCATAACGTCAGTGTTGAAGTATTTTTCCTTAAATTCATCAACAAAGTCCTCCCAAGTCATTTGTGTCACATCTCGCCGAATTTGAAATGTTTCCCACCAGAGGCGAGCATCTTTCCGTAGCACAAAAGATGCACAGAGAACCTTCTCTTGATCATCAAGCCTGAGGAAGTTCAGAATAACTTGGAGGTCAATCAACCAATTGTCGGCCTCAATTGGGTTTGTTGATCCTTCAAATTCCGGTGCCTTCATGCGCCGAAATCTGTCGTATAATTGTTCCGGAGTTCGAACCAGAGGTGCTGGCAGAACAGCCAAAGGCACAACAGGCACTTCAGGAGTTATCGGGTTTTCTGGAATTACCGGATTAGCATTAGGAATTTCCGGTGCAGCAGGCTGATTCACAGGTGCTGGTGGTATTCCGGCATCAGGAGGTCCCTGATTCTGTTGAGCCAATTGAGCTCTAAGTCCACCTATCTCTTGTTGTTGGGCTAACATTATCTGTCTTAACTCATTCATCTGAGCCATAAGATCAACGTTTTGGGTCTGTGCCATTCTACGCTTGGGTGGCATGGTTCTACATAGAAAATTCATGAAATAAGCTCCTTGTTCAATAAAATCATGTCTTTTATACAGAACCATAATCTTAATTCCATATCCACTTTAACACATGATTATAACATTTAGGAAGGTATAGAACTTTCCTATCATGTTCATATGTCACTTAATTGCCACCACCAAGCGAAGGCACCATCCAACGTTATCCTCGTATCTAATATTGTTCTTATGTGGCAGAGTTCCACAAATACCACATATAACTTTCATAACGTTGATCCGATTCCAAAGTGCGAGAGTTCCCAGTGTGACCATTGACGAGAGATGCTCACTACGCACACAGGATCTTAACTAATTCTAAGCATAAGAAAGATAACTTAACTTACTTGGGCCGTGGTGGAAATGATGTGAAGCAAGGTGAAGTAGGCTGGCAGGATACCGCTCTGATACCAAACTGTAACACCCCAACCTACGTAGGGCTGTTACCATACATACTTAAACTTCCATAACTGCTTAACTTACTTAGAAAATTGAACATAAATTTTTTTTTTCAAACTTACATTTAAAACAGGGTTGCTTGTATAGAACATATTATGCATACATAATTATTACAACTCGATTGAGTCTTAAAATCCTCATAACTTTATACCACGTAACTCACTTTAATATACATATATATTTAAACTTCATAAAACTTGCGGAAAATTTTGCGTAGTGGTATCCCACACCGCCCTTCACCCTCCGCATCATCCACCTAGCCCACCAATTTAAGCTGCAGGCCTCTTTCCTGCAGTATGAAATATACTGATGAGCTTTCGCTCAGCAAGTACAAACATAATCTCACAAAACTTAACAAATATCGTGCAACTTATGCATGAATCACTTATGAATCTTTTATGACCAGTTATTGACTTGAACTTATTATCTTGCTTAACATTTGGGCCCCTAGTGTACGTACCAAAGCGCGCAAGCCTCAGAACGTCAGGGTTTGCAAGGCCCTTAATAGTTCTGGAAAACATGAACATAACCCTTCCCACATTAATGGAAGGTTGATTATCACTTTACCCTCACGCATCAACGAGAGGTTGATAATCACATACTTGAACTTGAACATACATGATCCTCCCTCATCAACGGGAGGTTGGTATGACACCTTACTTGTCTCGGTTTAGTCTTAGTCTCGTTATATTTCCAAGACTAAGAATCTTTACATGTGATCTTAATAGTCATGATGCATATGAGATCAGACATAGCATAACTTAATGTATCATGGCTTAACATGACTTAGCATAGCTTATCATGACTTATCGTATCATACATGGCATGACTTAGCATAACTTGGCATCATACATGACATAACATAGCATAACATTACATGACATAGCATAACATGTAATTATATCATAAATTCGAAAATAGCTTACTACTTTCCATACTGCAGGTGAGGTTTGTACTTACCTCGATTACTATGTTTACTAATGTGTCGCTCCAAGTCCGGACACAATAGCAGGTTAGCCCCTGCTATAATAAAGGACATAAGTAAGAATTAAAAATGTTGGGGATCTAACCAACATTCCAACATAATCCTAGTTATTAACTTATCTTAGTATAAAAATATCAAAACATAGTATAAACTTTAAAACTTTACTATTTTTTTTAAAATCTTGTATTCTGAAAACTGTATTTGAAATCAATCCTTAAATTTGATCCTTTTCTGTTTTGAATTTGAAAACATTTCCTTCATGAAAGTTGTAGACCTTGAAGATTCCTACAACTTCCGTTTTAAACTTAAAATCCAAATCTGACTTAAACATGCTTGTTTCTGCCTTTGAAAATTCTTCGACCATTTTTCTTAATCTTGAAATAGGTCTCGGGTTTTTGTAAAAACGAAGGTCTTAGAGGCCTTATTTTCAAAAACTGTCCGCGTTATACCTTAGGATTTTCCCTTCTCTACAACTTTGTAGTTTTGACCTTTTCAAGATTCGGCCTCTATGGGCCTCAAAAATCGCTTTCAAAATTACTGTCCAGTTTTACCCGAAACTGGCAGTTTTCGGTTCGTTTGAGATTTAGGTGAACTACCGTGCACACTACCTCAAACGGATTCCCCGTGAGCCTAAGTCAAGCATGCAGGCGTTACCTAACCATTTCATACTCATATAATTTCTTAAAACCAAAAATCTTAAACTTTCATAAAACCCTAATTTGAAACTAGCATAACCGAAACCGAAAACTACATAAAGCATAGTACTTAAATTTGCTTATCATAAGCTCATATTTATACATAACATCACACTCTTAATCTTCCTAACAAAAACGTAAATGAAACTAGAGGTTAGAGGAGTTTACCTCAAGCTTCACAAAATAATTATAGCTTAAAGTTTTGGAGATATTCTTTCTCACCAAACCAACACCAATCAACCGAAATCTATATCCAGCTTTTCTTCTTCACTTTATGTTCGGCTCTTAAGGAGAAGAAAGCCAGAGAAGAAGCTGCCTAACCAATGTTTAATTGTCTAAAGGTTTGCAATAGATCACTCCACTACGTATTTATAGATGAATGACAAAGGGAATTCCATTTTGAATTCTCTTATTCCTAGCTTTGCTTATTAGCTTCCATGGACAGCATATTGCTTCCAAATCCCTTAGGTGGCCAGCTGTGAAGGGTCTTAGTGGACACATAACCAAGCCTAATTATTGACTCATCCAAGCTAGACACCTTAGGTGTCTTCACCTTGTGTTAGACGGCAATGAAGTGGCAGCACTAGCTTGCCTTAATCAAGCTAAACAAGCTTGTTCACTTACACTACATACAACACTTGTCATTCACTCAAACTTTTTGAAAAACTATTATCTCAAAGCTGCAAATTAGTTCCTAAGAGTAGCTTATTTACTTATTGGAACTAAGTGGTGGCCGGCCATGAAGAATTAATTGGAAGAAAATAATTAGGCTAACTAAGTTAACAAACTTAGTTTACTTCCTTAGTTTTTAACATAACTATGGTGACTACACTTTGTAATCAATCCTTGGCTTAGTTGAATTTGAATAATTAGTAAGAAAAATCTATCATAATCCTTCTTGAAATTCATCATAAGGTAGCCGGCCCTTACTTACTAAATATAAAAGTTGCAAAATGCAACATAGCTTAATATGCAAAACTACTTTGCTTACTAGGCAAGGTTAAAATTGTGTGGTATCAAATTCTAATGAACTTCAAATTTTTCATACCTTGCCTATTGGTCCTTAATAGTGAAATATCAGCTCATTAACCCTTAATGTGGCCGGTTCCCTTAAGTATAAGTGTAGGCAAATGATTGGTCAATTTTGAACCAATCAAAGCCTAACTTGATTCCTTGGTCTCCAACTAGGTTAACCAAATTTAAAAAAAATCATCATAAGCAAAATTGAACTAGGAGATCTAACTAGAAAAATCCATAGTTCCATAAATTTACAAATTTATCTATCGAACCACAATTTTTCCCAAAATTGCACTTTGGCCCCTAAAGGCAAAAATATTTGCACTTTAGTCCTTGTAAGGTGGCCGACTATGATGATAGCATTTGGCCTCCAATTCTTGCTTAATCAATCACCTAACACTATCTTAACTTTCTTAAAATCCATAACCATTCACTTTTCTTAAAATTACATATTGGCCCTATAGACAAAATATTTACATTTTAGTCCTAAAAGGGTGACCAATTTTCAAAGTGAGATTTGTCATTCTTTTTAAGACCTCACTTGGCTTATCTCCTAAACACAGTTCATTCTCATACTGGCATACATAATCAGATACTGTTTTCAACTGATAACAGTATACTTGCACTGGACCATTATCCAGATTTTGTTTGAACTGCGTCTAGGGTTCTCTTAAAATTAGAAACTACTAACAAAGAATCATAAACCATGGATTTGCCTTTTGCTACAAAAAGGTCTTTCATAGATAAATTATCGGATCTTTCAACCAAGAATTCGATAATTTCACCGATAAAACATAACACATTCATATTCATAGCACATAAACATTTCTAATTACAAACTTTGATTGTTCACAACAGAAATCAAAATTTGTAAACAAGCTGGTCATTACAAAACATTGGGTTTGGTGAAAAATACAGTTTTCTTGTATTATTTTAGAAAATCCTGTACACGTGCAGGAATTCCTACTCATGTATTGTTTTTCTGAAAATCTTGTGCTGGAATTTCTATTTCATGCACAGTCTTTAGAATCCAATTTTTATTTTAAAATCAGTTCCGAATTTGATAAAACTTTCTTCATAAAAGTTGTAGATTTCGGATAATACTACAACTTTCATGTTTTGAGGAAAACCCAACTCGGACTTTAACATGCCCTTATTCCTTGTTGAACTCACCTGGCCGTGCATAAATCCTGGGCACGGTCAGACTCGGATTTTCATAAAAACTGAGGCCTTTGGAGCCTTATTTTGAAAAACCGTCCATGCTATCCTCTAGGAAAAACCATTATCTACAACTTTTTAGTTTTGAGTTTCTTCAAATTCGGCCTCTAAGGGCCTCAAATTATCATTTCCAGAACACAGACCAGTCTTGACCCGAGACTGGCAGTTTCGGTTTAGATTGGTTCTTACGCAAAATTACGCACACACTACCTCGACCGAACTCAGCGGGAGCCTAAAATCACACATGCAGCGTAATACTAATGTTATCACAATCATACAATCATTCTAAATTCTATGGGAACATACAACAAACATGTAGTAGGCATACTCAAACCCATATAAGCATATCATCAAACATGCATAAAAAATGTAAACTAGAGACCACCACCCTAATCATGCACAATCAAGCACTAAAAGGTGAGCTTAAGCTCTTACATCCAATGCTGGAAATACATTTAAATTTCCCAAATTTAAAGCTTAAACGAAAAGCTTAAGATCAACGGAGATTACCTTGATGCACACAAGTCTAGGCTAGGGGTTTGGTGCATTTTTCTCCTTTCTCCTTGGCTGCCCATAACCGGCCATTCTCCCCCTATTCCTAGCATTTTTTTTTCTGCTTTTCCAGCTTATCCATAACCGGCCATTCAAGCCAAAAAAATTGGGTTTCCAATTTTTTTTCCACTCTTTCTTTTCTTCCTCACAAAATCCGGCCATTTCATTTTTTCCTCTTGGGTTTCGGTTTCTAGGGAGGTTTTGCAGAAAATTGGGCAGAGTTTTGGGATGATTTTGGCTGCCAAAAACCGCCCCCTTCATGCCCTATTTATAGCTGAAAATTAATTAAATTTTGGATTTATTTTTAATCCAAAATTTGCTTAAATACCCTTGGAACAAGAATATTTGCACAAAATTTTGCACAAATACCCCTATGAGGTGGCCGGCCATTATGGATTGCTTGGAGCCCAAATTTTCTTACCTCACCTTGATGACATCATCATGCTTACATCACCTTGATGACATCATCTTTTCTTAAATTTGCATTTTAGTCCCTAAAGGACAAAATATTTGCTCAATAGTCCTCATAGGTGGCCGGCCATTAGGAAAAGCTTGGAGACCAAGTTTGCTTACCTCATCATGCTTATGTCACCTTGCTTACATCATCATGGTAATTTCTTAAAATTACACTTTGGCCCCTAAATGCAAAAAATATTTGCATTTTAGTCCTCTAAGTGGCCGGCCATTAAGGTGCTAGGTGGCATCCAAATATTTTTTCCACTTTTCATTAATCAATAATGATGTCACAATTCCAAGATAAGACTATGTCATCATAAGGCCTTGTTTGGCTTGTTTCTTAATATGCAGTCAATTTTTATGCGAACACAGATATTTCCATTACTGTTATTAACTAATAACAGTATTTTACACTGTACTACCGTCCAAAATTTATCTGTGTAAAAATGAACTTTATCAAATTTTTCTTATTTCTTGAAACCTTTCTTGCCCTTTGTATCTAACTCGGTGTGCTTGATTTTCTAGGGTGGTCTCATAGCTTATGCTTACTTATTCGTCCGTAATGAAGGTTTTTCCACAGTATAATTCCATACTGCTTTGCCGTATCTCAGCACCTTCATGTATTTGACCTTCCTGGTCAACCTTGAACTTTTTGGTCAACTTTGACTTTTTCGGTCAAACTTTGACCAACATGAAATCATAGAATTTTCCTTCCCTTTTTGCTCAAGGGTCAGATGCATGACTTAGCAAACTGCTTATTGAGTCTCATAGCTAATTAAACGAGAACTCAAACATATACTGATATTTAACTCAGATCATGAGTTTTATATCCACATCTAAGAGTAAGACTCGGGATTTTCCTTGTCTAAAAGGAAATCATAGTTTCATCGAAATTTCGGGTATTACATTCTACCATCCTTAAAGAAATTTTCGTCCTCGAAAATTCGAATACTTCTAAGTAGCTTTTCTTCAAGTCCACTATTGATCCATCGTAACTTGTTCATGTTCCCATTTTTATACTTTAATGGGATCATGTTTCTTGTCTAGAACCATACTCTTACTTTCATATCATGTCATCATACTTTCATTCATTCTTACTTCATACTATCTTACTTTCATACTGCATACTTTCTTACTTACGTACGTTCATACTTACATGCTTACATACTTTCTTACATACATACATTCATACTTACATACTTACATACTTTCATGCTATCATATTCTCCTTTCATATTGCATCACAAGAACTATCTTCATAAAAATTTGAGCAAGTATATCATATAACTTGTCATGTTTGGAAAACATATAACTTTTTCATACGTGAAAAGTATTTCATACTTTATAATTTTTTTTTTCCACACTTGGAAAACATATCTTGTCATATAACTTTTCATACGTGAAAAACGTTTCATACTTTAAAATTTTTCCACACTTGGAAAACATAGCTTAAAATAGCTTCTTTCTTGAACATTGATCTTATGCTATTAGAACCCTTTACTTATCATAATGGCCCCTTTCTTGGAACTCATCCCTTTCTTGGAACTTGTCCCTCAAGGATTCGGCCTATGACCCCTATCTTGGGACTTGTCCCTCAAGGATTTGGTCATTTAACGAACATAACGGCTCCTATCTTGGAACCTTTACTGTTCATAACAGCCCCTATCTTGGAATTCTTCCTCAAGGATTCGGCTATATTACATAAAATGAGGGATTCTTTCAAGCATGAGCTCAAGATTTAAGCATCTTTTATAAAAATATTTCCTTTGAATTCTTTCAAAGTTAATAATGAAGAAAACATAATGTCGTTCGAGTGATGCAATACTTATCTCGTATTGACTAGCTACTTGCTAGATAGTAAAATGGTAGAAGCTTCTCTCATTGCTTCTAACATTTTCTTCATAACATAAAATCATAATCCTTAGGAATGTCTAAAACTTCCCATTATTTCATAATTTCCCTTACTAAGGGATCATATCCTTAATTTCCTCATCATAATGATAGCCATTATCCCACTTATTCTTCATGCATTGCCTTGATATTACCACCAGTCAAGGCACTACAAAACATCTTTCTCCATACCTATTATCATTCTTATGGGAGCCTAAGTTTCACAATGACGAAACTTAAGTTCTATAGCTTCTAGCTTATTTCTTAAAATGGAAACTTCCAGATTATCACCCTACTGAGGTAAGGCGATAGGCTATCTGATCTCGAAGCCTATTCATTTCTTATTGCTACTCTAGCATTTATTATCATGACTTGGCTATCATAGTTGCAAGATGAGGCTCTTGTAGAAATTGGTTCGGTTGTACCAGCAACGAACCATTTTCTATTTTCTAATTCTAATTCTCAACATGTCTAACACTTATTCCTTCATCCATATCTTAGCATACCATACTAGAGATCCCTCACGATCTCATCATATCCTATCGTAGGCTCAGCTTATCCATCACGCTTTCGCTGTGCAACTCTGATCCACTGGCAATCATAGCCCATAGACTCATCTAGATAAACGCGCCAGCTGCAACACAACTGACGTACCGTCTTCATATCGTGTAGCCACTCAGCAAATGCAGCCACTTCTTGAGTCCCATCGAAGATGCGTGACTCCATTCCTTCGAATGCGAATGAAGTCTTGCGGTCCTCTTCAATCGTACCCGGGTTTGACACCAGGTTCATATCTACACTATTGCAAAACTATGACCTCACATAGTTACTATACCAACTAGAGTAAGAAAACTTACTTGCAAAACTGTGACTCTGGCGGCAGAACTGTTAAACTGGTTGGCAGAAAAACTTGCTCTGATACCATCTCTGTAACGCCCCGAACCGTCATGCGTAGGGGCGTCCTACTGCGCAGACGTGGGCCGTTACATTACTTGCTTAACTTACTTCTTAATTTAAAAAGCTTAAACTGCGGAAAATTCGGAGTAAAATTTTTTTTTCTTTTCTTACTTTGAACTTAACTTATCTTCATGCATAATCATATGTACTCACTCGAGTACTGAGCTTTCATAATCATATTGAAAGCTAACATAATCATACCGTGGACCAAACCCAACCTAGTGTGGGTCGGTACTACACGAGGCAACTTGCTTGCCATCATCCTTGAAAACCATTCTTTAACTCGTTCTTGAAAACAATTTCTTAAAAATAGTTTTCTTCTTGAAAACGGTTTCTTATCCATACTATCACATAATATAAAACACATCTTTTAAATATATTTTTCAAAACATATTTTATATAGCATAAATTCAAAACCCGTGGCGGTGTCCATCCCACATTTCATAGCCTGTAGCACCAGCCTTCACAGCTTTGCATCACGTATCGCCGGTAAGTTGCTTAACCTACAGCATGAATGTAAGTAATAAGCTTATGCCCAGTAAGTACAACGTGCAATCCGCAAAACATTTTTAACAAAGGAATGCATGAACCAATTAGGTTTTCTTATGAATCGATTAAATTTTCATTTATTATCTTGATTCTTATTTATTTGCATATCATGTGTGCACGTACCGTGGTCCATCACCATGGAATGGCTGGAGGCAGCCAATCCAAACCAACTCAAACCATGAAACAAACTGTTTAACATGGAGTGATTGGGGCAGCCAATCCAACTCAGCCCAAACCATAGACTAAACCATTTAAACTCGCCATCATGGCAAGTCGGTACGACACAATGACCTTAGCTTATCTTAACATGTGTCCTTACCATGTAGTTAATATTAGTGGACATGCTACATGATGTCACTATATTAAAACATAACATAACATAAACCATTATATAACCGTCGTAACATAAATCATCATAGCATAGCATCGTAACATAGTATCTTATCATATACATCATGACATAAACCTCATAACATAGCATCATAACATTTCATCTTATCATAAACATCATGACATAAATCTCATAACATAGCATCATAACGTTTCATCTTATCATAAACATCATGACATAAACCTCATAACATAGCATCATAACATTTCATCTTATCATAAACATCATGACATAAACCTCATAACATCACAACATAGTATCATATCATAGAGTAAGTACCATAAATCATCAACATATGATTTCTTGAAAAACATGTTCTTTAAAAACATTTTGCCCATGCTGTAGGCGGAGTTATACTTACTTGTCGTCCTATGCTCTTGGTTAATCGTCCGAATCATGGCACGACAATAGTTCATACTCCTGTTTCCAAACAGGGTGTAAGATAAAAGTCATAGACATTCTATCTTACCATAAATCATAATCATTAAATGTTGGTGTCCTAACCAACATTTATGAGTAGCCTTAGTTATATTATATGTTCCCTCTTATAACAACTTACGATAGCTTGACTTGATAGCTTGTTTGGTTACTTGCTGTAACCCTAGGGTTTATGGCCCAACATACTTAAATAATATCAAACTAGGTTACTTCTGGTAACTTTGGGTACTAAGCCCAACAATTCTTAATCCATCATCTATTGGGTTATTACAAATAACCCTAGATCATAATTTTCCGTATCTTATTGGGTTACATTGGGTAACCCTTAAGGTGATAAACCTTGGTCAAACTTAGTCAACCAAAGTCAACCTTCCATGGCCAAACTTGGGCTTTGGGAGCCAAGCCCAATAACTCGGGTATCCTTCCCGGTTACCATCCGTTATTGTCTTACTACCTGTCTTTGGCTTTAAAAATCCAATTTTCCTTTATCTTGGAAAATTTGGTGAATTCGGTTTAAAAACCTTTTGCTTGACTTATAAAATTTGTTAAGGACTGAAAACTGCTATTAGAACAGTTCTCACAGCCAAAACATGTAACACCCCAACCTACATAGGGCTGTTACCATACATACTTAAACTTCCATAACTGCTTAACTTACTTAGAAAATTGAACATAAATTTTTTTTTTCAAACTTACATTTAAAACAGGGTTGCTTGTATAGAACATATTATGCATACATAATTATTACAACTCGATTGAGTCTTAAAATCCTCATAACTTTATACCACGTAACTCACTTTAATATACATATATATTTAAACTTCATAAAACTTACGGAAAATTTTGCGTAGTGGTATCCCACACCGCCCTGCACCCTCCGCATCATCCACCTAGCCCACCAATTTAAGCTGCAGGCCTCTTTCATGCAGTATGAAATATACTGATGAGCTTTCGCTCAGCAACTACAAACATAATCTCACAAAACTTAACAAATATCGTGCAACTTATGCATGAATCACTTATGAATCTTTTATGACCAGTTATTGACTTGAACTTATTATCTTGCTTAACATTTGGGCCCCTAGTGTACGTACCAAAACGCGCAAGCCTCAGAACGTCAGGGTTTACTAGGCCCTTAATAGTTCTGGAAAACATGAACATAACCCTTCCCACATTAATGGAAGGTTGATTATCACTTTACCCTCACACATCAACGAGAGGTTGATAATCACATACTTGAACTTGAACATACATGATCCTCCCTCATCAACGGGAGGTTGGTACGACACCTTACTTGTCTCGGTTTAGTCTTAGTCACGTTATATTTCCAAGACTAAGAATCTTTACATGTGATCTTAATAGTCATGATGCATATGAGATCAGACATAGCATAACTTAATGTATCATGGCTTAACATGACTTAGCATAGCTTATCATGACTTATCGTATCATACATGGCATGACTTAGCATAACTTGGCATCATACATGACATAACATAGCATAACATTGCATGACATAGCATAACATGTAATTATGTCATAAATTCGAAAATAGCTTACTACTTTCCATACTGCAGGTGAGGTTTGTACTTACCTCGATTACTATGTTTACTAATGTGTCGCTCCAAGTCCGGACACAATAGCAGGTTAGCCCCTGCTATAATAAAAGACATAAGTAAGAATTAAAAATGTTGGGGATCTAACCAACATTCCAACATAATCCTAGTTATTAACTTATCTTAGTATAAAAATATCAAAACATAGTATAAACTTTAAAACTTTACTATTTTTTTTAAAATCTTCTATTCTGAAAACTGTATTTGAAATCAATCCTTAAATTTGATCATTTTCTGTTTTGAATTTGAAAACATTTCCTTTGTAGGGCCCCCAAAATCTACGTAGGGCCAACTACGTAAAAGTGGGTCGTTACCATACTTGCTTAACTTAAATCTTAGTCTTAGATACTTTACTTTATAGAAAATTTCAGAATAATTTTTTTTTTCTTTCTTTAAACTTTATTTTTAAAAATCACAACTTAAAAACATTACATAGGTAACATGGTACATATTCCTTAAAACATATACATACAACTTGATAATTTAAACCATTTGCGGAAAATCTTGCGTAGTGGTATCCCACACCGCCCTTCACTCGCCCCATCGTCTCCATGGCCCACCAAGTAAAGCTGCAAGCATCTTACCTACAGTATGGAATATACTGATGAGCTTTCGCCCAGCAAGTACAAACATAATCTCACAAAACACAAGAAATATTGCACAACTCATGCATGAACCACTTATGTCCAATTATGAATCTTTTATGCACTTGACTTATTATCTTGCTTAACATGTGGGCCCTTAGTGTACGTACCAAAAGCGCGCAGCCTCCAGACAAAGCTAGGGTTTGCAAGGCCCTAACAGTTCTGGGAATTATAACGTGACCCTCACGCATCAACGAGAGGTAAATGTCACAACTGGTTTTGAACATGTATCCTCCACGATCACGGGAGGTTGGTACGACACCCTACTTGTCTTACCTTACCATGTGGTTTAACATTAGTGAACATGCTTCATGATGTCACTATATCAAATCATCCTTAACTTTTGCCATAACATGTATATTTTTTTTTAAAACATGGCATTCTTGAAAAAATAGCTTTCTGGAAAACATGGCATTTCATGTCATAGCATAACATAGCATCACATAGCGTAACATAGTATAACATAGCATCACATAGCATAACATAGCATCACATAGCATGTATACTTGAAAATAGCTTTTACTATTTTCATACTGTAGGTGAGGTCTGTACTTACCTGGTTTCCTATGCTCTTGAAACTTGACCTAATGTTCCGTCAAGGTACATCGACAGGTTCTATTCCTGTTTCAATTAGGGTGTAAGATAAGGATTAGCCTATCTTACCGTAAATCTTTTCATGCAATGTTGGTATCCTTAACCAACCTTTAATAGTAACCCTAGTCATATGTCCCTCCTATATTAATTTTATTACCTCATGATAACTTGTTTGGTTACTTAGAGTAACCTTAGAGCATCCGGCCCAATACAAACATGAATAGTGTTAGGTTATCATCCTAACCTATGCCTTGTCATTTTTATTCATAATCTTTTGGGTTTTAGGATCAAACCCAATTTTTATACCTTGTTGGGTTACCTTGAGTAACCCTTGAGATAGTTAAACTTAGTTCAATTATCCTAAGTCAACTTTGGGCTTTGGACTCCATCCCGTAACTCGGGTATCCTTCCCGGTTACCGTCCATCATTGTTTTGTTACTAAAAGTAAGATAACTTTTGAATCCAAAAACTTGATTTTCTCTTTGCTTTGGAAAAACTTAGTTCTCTTTGTTCAAAAATTCTAGTTTAACTTTGAAAAATTGTAATTCTTTGAGAAAGGTTTGTAAAAATTATTAACTGTCGAAAACTGCCTTTGGAGTAGTTTTCCACAGTCAACACATTGGTGTTGGTGTAAAAATACAGTTTTCCTGTATTGTTTTAGAAAATCCTGTGCAGGAATTTCTTGTTTCCTGCACACTCTTTAGAAATCCGTGTCAGTTTAAAAATCCATTCCGATTTTGAAAAACTTGTCTTCACGAAAGTTTTAGATCTTGCAAAATCCTAAAACTTTCGTCTTTTGAGAAAAACCCAGTTCTGCTTGTATTTGCGCCAGTTTTTGTTTGAAACTGGCTGATCCTGTAAACTGGGTCAGGGCAGACCAGCCACGGATTTTTGTAAAAACAGAGACCATTGGAGTCTCATTTTGGGATTCTGCCCACGCTGTTCCCTAGGAAAAACCCTCCTGAACAACTTTTATGTTTTAAGTTTTACCCAGTTCGGCCTCTAAAGGCCTCAAATTTCACTTTTCCCGAAACTGGCCAGTTGGCACCCGAACTGGCAGTTTTCGGTTTAGAATTCGTTTTACGTCCTAGACGTGGAATCTAGCTCGACCAGCCACCGCGGGAGCTCTAATACACACATGCAGCGGCTTTCTAGCGTAAAACATACATCCATGCATATCAAAATTAACATCATGCATCAACATATAAAACCCTAATCATTTTCACAAGCATCTAGCATGCAACTTAAAACCACCAAACATAAAACCCTAACTAATCAAGCACATAGCCTATAATTTCAACCTAAGGCAGAAAATTAAAGTGAGCTTATGCTCATACAAATCAAGCCTGAAATACAATTAAATTTCACAATTTAAGCTCAAATTGAAAAGGTTTAGGGCCAAGGGTTTACCTCTAGAGCTTGGATGTTGGTTCACAAGCTTGGATTCCAACTTTTTCCTCACTCCCCCTTGGCTGCCATCAAGTCCGGATTTCCCCTCCAAATGGGGTTCCAATTTTCAGCCATGCACATACAAACATACACATAAATATCCCATCTAACTTGCATGGAAAAGATGTTAGGGTTTGAGGGAGTTTTACCTTAGCTAACCCTAGGGATGGGTTAGGGTATGCAAACCGAAATCTCCCTCCCTTTTCTTCCTCTCCCATGCACGGCCACTGTCCAGAAATTGGGTCCAAAATTTCCAGATTTGTCCTTGGTTTCTAGCTTGAAACCGAACATGCACACTAACTAGCCTCCCTTGGCTTTTTCCAACTTTTCTCTTGGTTCTCTCTTGGTTTCTTTCCTCCTCTCTCTCTCGGATTTTTCTGCAGAAGAATGGCAAGAGTTTGGCTGCTTTTTCTGATTTTTTTTTTATTAAATGCCACCCCTATTTATAGGCAAATGCAAACTTTCCAAAATTTGCATTTTAGCCCCTAAACTTAGAGGAAATCATGCAATTGGCATGCTAGGTGTCAAGGTGGCCGGCCAAGACTTGGAGAGCAAGCAAGGGATGACATCATGGCTTACATCATCGCTTACCTCATTGCTTACATCACCAAATTTCCAAAATTTGCACTTTTACCCCAAAAGTGAAAATTCTTACAAAAATGCCCCCTAGGTAGCCAAGCTTATCTCACCTTGATGACATCATCTTGATGACATCACTTCGCTTACATCATCAATTTTCCAAAATTTTCACTTTAACCCCTAAAGATAAAATTTTGGCATTTTTGTCCCTGAGGTGGCCGGCCATGTCATCTTGTTCTAGAGAGTTCTTGGTTTTCTTTCCAAGCTTATTTAATCCAATTATGATGTCATAAATTAAAGATAGGATGATGTCATCCATATTAAGCCCTGTTTGGCTTTTCCTCAATATTCAGTCCATTTTTCTGCTACACAGATATTTTTAATACTGTGTTTGCTTAAACACAATATTTTTATACTGTACTACAGTCCAAAATTCATCTGTGTAAAAATGGGCTGTATGAAATTTTTTCTTATTTCTTAAAGCCATCTGGCCCTTGATATCCAACTTAGTGTGCTTGATTTTTCTAGGCTGGTCTCATATCTTATTCTAGCTATCTTGTCCGTAACGACAGTTTTCTGCAGTATAGTTTCTATACCGATAAATTACACTGTAGTATCATCTTGGTCAACTTTGACCGGAATAAAAGTCAAAACTACTATTTTGCCCTTTTTCCCAAAAAAAAAGCCTATATTTGCCTAAGCAAACTATTTTTGAGTCTCGTAGCTAATTAATCGAGAACTCAAACTTATACTGATATTCTACTCCGATCATGATTCAGACTTAGGTTTTCCTTGTTTCTACAGGAATCATATGTAACGCCCCGAACCGTCACGCGTAGGGGCGTCCTACTGCGCAGACGTGGGCCGTTACATTACTTGCTTAACTTACTTCTTAATTTAAAAAGCTTAAACTGCGGAAAATTCGGAGTAAAATTTTTTTTTTCTTTTCTTACTTTGAACTTAACTTATCTTCATGCATAATCATATGTACTCACTCGAGTACTGAGCTTTCATAATCATATTGAAAGCTAACATAATCATACCGTGGACCAAACCCAACCTAGTGTGGGTCGGTACGACACGAGGCAACTTGCTTGCCATTATCCTTGAAAACCATTCTTTAACACGTTCTTGAAAACAATTTCTTAAAAATAGTTTTCTACTTGAAAACGGTTTCTTATCCATACTATCACATAACATAAAACACATCTTTTAAATATATTTTTCAAAACATATTTTACATAGCATAAATTCAAAACCCGTGGCGGTGTCCATCCCACATTTCACAGTCTGTAGCGCCAGCCTACACAGCCTTGCATCAAGTATCACCGGTAGGTTGCTAACCTACAGCATGAACGTAAGTAGTGAGCTTATGCCCAGTAAGTACAACGTGCAATCCGCAAAACATTTTAACAAAAGAATGCATGAACCATTTAGGCTTTCTTATGAATCAATTAAACTTTCATTCATTATCTTGATTCTATTTATTTGCATATCATGTGTGCACGTACCGTGGTCCATCACCATGGAACGGCTGGAGGCAGCCAATCCAAACCAACTCAAACCATGAAACAAACTGTTTAACATGGAGTGATTGGGGCAGCCAATCCAACTCAGCCCAAACCATAGACTAAACCATTTAAAACCCGCCACTATGGCAAGTCGGTACGACACAAATGACCTTAGCTTGTCTTAACATGTGTTCTTACCATGTAGTTAATATTAGTGGACATGCTACATGATGTCACTATATTAAAATAGAACATAACATAACATAAACCATTACATAACTGTCGTAACATAAATCCTCATAGCATAGCATCGTAACATAGTATCTTATCATATACGTCATGACATGAACCTCATAACATAGCATCATAACATTTCATCTTAGCATAACATCATGACATAAACCTTATAACATAGCATCATAACATTTCATCTTAGCATAACATCATGACATAAACCTCATAACATAGCATCATAGCATAGCGTAAGTACCATAAATCATCAACCTATGATTTCTTGAAAAACATGTTCTTTAAAAACATTTTGCCCATGCTGTAGGCGGAGTTATACTTACCTTTAGTCCTATGCTCTTGGTTTATCGTCCAAACGTGGTACGACAACAGTTCCTACTCCTGTTTCCAAACAGGACGTAAGATAAGAGCCATACACATTCTTGCTAACCATAAATCATAATCGTTAAATGTTGGAGTCCTAACCAACATTTATGAGTAGCCTTAGTTATATTATATGTTCCCCCTAAAACATCACATGATAACTTGCTCGGTTACTTTCCGTAACCCTAGGGCCCAAGGCCCAACATACTTAAACAATAACTAATTAGGTTACTTCAGGTAACCTTGGGTACTAAGCCCAACCATACATGAATAATATTAGGTTGCTAATGTTATTAAGGCCCAACCTGCTATCTCAAGTGGTTACTATGAGTAACCTAACTTATTGGCCCAATAAAATTAGGTAACCTTCCCGGTTACTATTTGTCCTATAGTTGTTTACCATAGGACCCTGCGTATTTCAATTATTTCTTGACAAACCGTTGTCAAGTTTTCTTTAACAATCTTAATGAAAACCGCATTTTCATCAAATCTTAACATTTAAGCAAAGACAGTTAAAAACTGTCAAGCTCTGAAAACAATCTTTGAAAACAGTTTCTTAAACTTAGGTTATCAGTGCATGTGCAGGAATATCCTGCCTATGCACTGTTTTTCTGAAAATCCTGTGCTGGAATTTCTGTTTCCTGCACAGTTTTGGGAATTCAAATTGTACTTTAAAATCTGTTCGTAATTTGATAAAACTTTCTTCATAAAAGTTGTAGATCTCGGATAATACTACAACTTTCATGTTTTGAGGAAAACCTCAGTTCTGCTTGGATTCTTGTCAGTTTTAATTTGAAACTTACTGGACGTGTAGACTAGGTCTGGGCAGATTAGCCTCGGATTTTCGTAAAAACGGAGGCCATTGGAGCCTTATTTTGAAAAACGGTCTGCGTACCCTCTAGGAAAAACCCTTATCTACAACTTTGTAGTTTTGAGTTTCTTCAAATTCGGCTCTAAGGCCTCAAATTCCCATTTCCAGAACACTGCCCAGTCTTGACCGAGACTGGCAGTTTCGGTTCTTAATTTCGTTTTACGTCCTAAAACGTGCACGCTACCTCAACGACCACAGCGGGAGCCTAAAGTCACACATGCAATCGTTTCTAACGTTCCATTCCATCAATCACATAATCATACATTCAATCTCAACCTATGGGAACATATAACAAACACATGGTAGGCAAACTCACAAACCTATAAGCACATCATCAAACATGCATCAAAAATGTAACTAGAGACCACCACCCTATTCATGCACAATCAAGCACTAAAAGGTGAGCTTATGCTCTTACATCCAATGCTGGAAATACATTTAAATTTCCCAAATTTAAAGCTTAACGAAAAGCTTAAGATCAACGGAGATTACCTCGGTGCAACAAGCTAAGCTAGAGTTTGGTGCATTTTTCTCCCTCTCCTTGGCTGCTCATAGCCGGTTTTGCTCCTCTAATTAGGACCAAAACTTGTTGGTCTATTGGGTGGTTCTTCCTACAAAAATCCGGTTGTCCTAAACCCACATAATCTCACTTTTCTATTTTCTTTCTCTTCCTCACAAAATCCGAACTCTCCCTAAGGGATTGTCTCTTGGATTTTTGTTTTTGGTTCTTGTTTTCCTTTGGCTGCTAAGGGACGGTTTTGGAGCAGAAAAATGGGCAGAACTTGGCTCAATTTTCTGATTTTTTTGAATAAAATGGCACCTATTTATAGGCAAATGCAAACCTTCCAAAATTTGCATTTTAGCCCCTAAACTTGGAGGAAATAATGCAATTGGCATGCTAGGTGTCAAGGTGGCCGGCCAAGACTTGGAGAGCAAGCAAGGGATGACATCATGGCTTACATCATCGCTTACCTCATTGCTTACATCACCAAATTTCCAAAATTTGCACTTTTGCCCCAAAAGTGAAAATTCTTACAAAAATGCCCCCTAGGTGGCCGGTTGCTTTCTTGGTGAACAAGCCAAGCTTATCTCACCTTGATGACATCATCTTGATGACATCACTTCGCTTACATCATCAATATTCCAAAATTTTCACTTTAACCCCTAAAGATAAAATTTTGGCATTTTTGCCCCTGAGGTGGCCGGCCATGTCATCTTGTTCTAGAGAGTTCTTGGTTTTCTTTCCAAGCTTATTTAATCCAATTATGATGTCATAAATTAAGGATAGGATGATGTCATCCATATTAAGCCCTGTTT
>CM046372.1:8289022-8317683 GCA_025413025.1 Ficus hispida | reverse complement strand
AGTGGCTTCGGAAAAATCTCAATAGACATCAGCATGCCTACCGATTTCCGACTTAAAGCATCTGCCACCCGGTTTGCCTTTCCAGGATGGTAAAGGATTTCACAATCATAATCCTTCACAAGTTCTAGCCATCTACGTTGTCTCATGTTGAGCTCTTTCTGAGTAAAAATGTACTTGAGGCTCTGGTGGTCTGTGTAAATTTCGCATTTATTCCCGTATAATAGTGCCTCCAGATCTTGAGTGCAAAAACTACCGCTGCTAACTCCAGATCGTGCGTAGGGTAGTTCTTTTCGTGCTCCTTCAATTGTCGTGAGGCATAGGCGACCACCTTTCCATGTTGCATCAGGACCGCTCCAAGTCCTATTTGAAGCATCACTGTAAATAACGAAATTTCCCGCATCTACGTCAGGAATTACTAACACCGGGCGCTAGTAAGCTTCTTTTTTAGCTCCTGAAAGTTCTCTTCACATTTCGATGTCCACTCGAAATTCCTTCCTTTCCGGGTAAGAGCAGAAAGAGGGGTTGCGATCTTTGAAAATCCCTCTACGAATCGCCGATAATAGCCAGCTAATCAAGGAAACTCCTGATTTCCGTAACATTCTTAGGTCTGGGCCATAAACTAACTGCCTCTACCTTAGCAGGATCCACAGAAATCCCTTCTTTGGACACCACATGCCCCAAGAAATGCACCTTTTCTAGCCAAAATTCACATTTTGTGAACTTGGCATATAGCTGATGTCGTCTCAACGTCTCCATCACTACTCTCAAATGCTGCTTATGTTCTTCCTGGGACCTTGAATAAACCAAAATATCGTCAATAAAGACGATGACGAACTTATCCAAATATTCTTTGAACACTCTGTTCATAAGATCCATAAAGCAGCTGGGGCGTTGGTCAGTCCAAACGGCATAACCAAGAATTCGTAGTGTCCATAGCGCGTACGAAAAGCCGTCTTGGAGATATCTGACTCCTTGATCTTGAGCTGATGATAACCTGATCGCAGATCGACCTTTGAAAATACCACTGCTCCCCTAAGCTGATCAAACAGATCGTCTATCCTCGGGAGGGGATACTTGTTCTTGATTGTGATCTTATTCAGCTCGCGATAGTCGATACACATACGCAACGATCCATCCTTTTTCTTAACGAACAAAACAGGCGCTCCCCACGGAGAGTAACTCTGTCGGATGAATCCCTTGTCGAGCAACTCTTGTAATTGCACTTGCAGTTCTCTAAGCTCAGCTGGTGCCATGCGGTAAGGTGCTTTCGATATCGGAGCAGCTCCAGGTAGCAACTCGATCTCGAACGAAATTTCACGTTCTGGCGGAAGCCCTGGCAAATCCTTCGGAAAGATATCCACATATTCCTTAATAATGGGGACATCTTCCGGCATTAATTCCATTTCCCGATCCTTGTCCACCATGTTAGCTAAGTACCCCTGACAGCCACTAGCTAACATTTTCCAAGCTTTCATTGCCGTGACCAATCTGGTTGTTGAGTTCCGAGACTGTCCATGGAAATTAAACTCCTTTTCATCGTAGGGATTGAAAGCCACACAACGCTTCCTGCAGTCGATCTTGGCGTTGTACTTGCCCAAGAAGTCCATCCCTAAGATCACATCGAAATCCTGAAGTCGGATCGCGATGAGATCTACATACAATTCTCTACCACAAATAATTACGGGAATATTCTGTATCCAGAAATCGGACCATAAAATTTCTCCGGATGGCAGAGAAGTTTTGAAAGGCTGCTCTAACTTATCAACACCTCTTCCTAACTTCTGGGCGAACTCTAAGGATATAAACGAGTGAGTGGCTCCAGAATCAAACAAGGCAATAGCTTCATGAGTGGTGATAGAGATCTGACCTGTCACCACGTGAGAAGTTCCTGCTTCAGCATCTCCTCTCGTGTAAGCATAGATCCTGGCTTGAGGTTCAGGAGCCTCCAATCTGCCTTGCGTGATCGAGGGTCCTTCGAGTCTGGCTTGGACTGCGTGTAATTGACCGGGTGCGTTTCGGTTAGATGGTGGAGGGTTCTGGTTTTGGGGGTTCTGGTTGCAGCTTCTGGCAAAATGCCCCTCCTTGCCACATAGGTAACAAACATTTGTCCCCATTCTGCATACCCCTGGATGCTTCTTTCCGCATTTGGCACACTGCGGATACTCAACGCTGTTACCATCCCTTCCCCGATTATTACTCTTCTGTGGGAAGTTTTTCTGTTGACCCTGGCCCGTGAAATTACCCTTTCTCTTATTCTTTCCAAACTGCTTGGAATTCTGGGCAGGGCTACTGGTCTGGCCCTTCTGGTTGGTCTCCAGCGTTTTGACGAGGCTGTGTCTGCTTTACCACGGCCTTTTCCTCCTTTCTGGCTTTAAAAATCTGAGCCCTAGCTTCCTTGTCCTGGTTGATCCAGTACTCAGCTCTTATCGCTCTACTGACACAATCAGATACCAGGGTAGGTGGGCTACTGCCTGCACTGACCTGCTTGGAGATGTCTGTGCGGAACATCTTCATCATCCTTCTGACCTTTTCCTTTTCATTCGGAACCAGTTCCGGGCACAGACGGGCTAGTTGCTCAAATTTCTTTACGGCCTCCATAACCGTCATCGATCCCTGTCGTAAACTGGTGAACTCATCTTGCTGAGCCGCCAGTATCTCCGCGTTGTAGTACATGGCACGGAATTCGGTTACAAAATCCTGCCAGTTCATGGCCATGACATCCCGCCGCATTTGAACGGTCATCCACCAGTGCCGTGCATCTTTCTTCAAGGCAAATGAAGCACAGAGAACCTTCTCCTGTTCTGTAAGCCGCATGAAATCCAAAATAACCTGGATATCAATCAACCAATTATCGGCGGCGATTGGGTCAGTTACCCCTTCAAATTCAGGCGCCTTCATCCGCCTGAATCTCTCGTACAGCAGATCCTCCCGCACTAGCTGTACATTGTCTTGTCCTCCTGCTTGTGCCATCGGAATCTCAGCATTCCGAGGAATCTCTGGTTGGACCTCTGGAACTTGAGGTACCACTGGCGGTACCTGTTGTACTGGGGGTGGAACTTCGTTCACTTGGGGCCTCTGATTCAATTGCGCTATCTGTTCTCGCAATCTGTTAGTTTCTTGCTGCTGTTCGAGCAGCTGTCTTTGCAAATTTGCAACAATTGTCGCGAAATCCGGCTCGGGCGGATTTACTGGCGTTGCTCGACGTGGGCGTACCATCCTATCATATCATTTAGAAAAGATATTATCATACTATTAATATCCTTTCTTTCATTCATCATTTATCTTATCATAATGTAATACTTAACATTACATACTTATCATAGTATTCATAGTCATAATACAGACATTGTATCTCATAACATAACATTTATCATTCATACCATACTTTGAACTTATCTTTTGTACATTTACAAAAAGTACATCATATTTACAATAATATACGTACATATATGTTCGTCATACTGTATACACAGGGTCAAAAATATGATGGAAGTGTCTACCACTTTACCATCGTACATAAGTACAAGCCTATCTCAAAAAAATAATAAGCTAGTACAAACAGTCTTAAAAGCAAAAATATATACATAATCGATCGATCTAATCCTAATCTAACTCTACAACTGTGACTACTGAGACGTCGGAGTCGGCCTCTCCGTCCTCATCGAAGATCTCCTCCGGATCCTCCTCGAAGTCCAGCCAACCTGCGTGCTCTAACTCAGGATCTGGCTCCTCATTATCCTCCTCATCACTCGATAATACGATAATAGGAGGAATCGGGTCCTCGGGAACGTCCATCTCATCATCCCCGTCATAGTCATCAGCCTCGGCCTCAAAGTCGACCTCATGAGCAGGTACCTCTGGCATCGGGTCGGCAGCCATCGGGTCCTCCTGGTAGGCTGGATCTGGCTCATACACCGGCTCTGGTATCTCGGCGTCGTTAGCGGGAACCTGAGGCTCTACTGGCGCCTGCTGAGCCTCTGCCAAATCCGGGGCTGGCATATCGTGAATGTTAGCCTCAACTCCCAAAATAGCCTCAATCATATGCCCAACTGACAAACCGAGCATGGGTTCAGGAACGTACTGCCGGATCTGAATAGGCAATCCGTTCCTCAGAATAACTAAGGCCTGCAGCTCGGGACTCTGTAGATACTGAGGAATGTATGGCAGCATCGACTCCTGGAATCGTCGACAATAATGGGCCATCGTCTCCTGAGGATACGCGTGCCAATCAGCTACGTAGCTGAGGTAACGAGTGTGGTGCATGTCCTCATAGATCTCAGCATCGCGGAGTACATCGCCCGCTCCCTCGCCTATCATCGGCCCGTAACGAGCCATCACTGCCGTGCGAAAATGCGGCCACGTGCGGCTCGGCAACTGACGCTCTCCAAGGGTGATCCACCATATCCTAGCGTCAACAGCGAAACATCGGCTAGCCAAGGAAACCTGTAGCCGGGCCTCGATGTGGCAGGTATGGAAGATCAACTCCATATCATACAACCATGCTGCCACTGGTACCGTACGTCTCGTGCCGTCAAACATAAGCGGACACGACTGAAAGAATGACCTCGTCGCCTCTCGGTCCGCGTCGACTTGGTCCGGGTCCATATCGTCAAGTCTATCATAATATAGGCGCATAATAATTATTAATATACGAAAATAAAATTTTTAACTTACAATGATGGCGGCGATGGCAGGCTGACTGTGAAATTTGATCGCAGGGAACCGCTCTGATACCAACTCTGTAACGACCCGCCTAGCACAGGTCGTTACCATACATACATATCGTACATACATACATAACTTACACAGCGGAAATTTTTTTTTTTTTTTTTATACTGTACTTACATACGAAATATAAATGTATATCGAACATTAATTACGTTGTTTGGGTGTAAATAAACTTATTCCATAATTACATAATATAACGAAACGCGTAGCGGTTTATTCCCACATTTCACAGTCCGCCAATCCATGCCCTCCATCTTGCATCAAGAATTATTTCCAGGCTGCTTACCTACAGCACAGACGTAAGACAGTGAGCTTTCGCTCAGCAAGTACAACTATTCTATACCGCAATTTACTTTAAATAAAACACATCACACATACCACACTAATCATAACTTAAGCATAACATAATATAACTTATCTTAACTTATGCATGAGCCATTTATGCTTCATTATGCTTGCTTAATTAATCGTAACTTGCTTTCTTAACTTATCATAACTTATCTTGTCTTATCTTGTGGGCCCCATAACGTAAGTGTTCGTACCGGGCGCGCAACTATGAATTGGTTGGGGCGGCCAAACCATTTCCAATTCAATCCATAGTTCAACCCGACCTAACGCGGGTCGGTACGACACAGGCAAATTATTTGCCATCATAACTTTCATTATCTCATACTTAATTGTATTAATTAGTGAGCATACATCGTGATATGTCACACAATTAATTTATAATCTTATCATCATAACCTATTCCATGGCATTCTAAATCATAGCATTTCAACTTTTTTTTATAACACATAGCACACCATAGCATATAACATAGCATATCATCATAGCATTTTATAACATACTCTTAACACATAATCATAGCATACTACAAAGCATGACATTTTCTATAACATTTCCTATAACTTAAAACTATCTACAACACATAAGAGGTAACATTTACACTACATAGCATTTTCATCATACTTTGGCAAGTATACACAACAAAGCCCATGCTGTAGGCGGAGTTGTACTTACCTCGTTCGTAAAAGCTGTGTCCAAAAGTCGAGTTAAATCCCGTTGGGACACTTCGGCGTGCGACGTTCTGAGATTAATAAAAGTAAGGGTTAGAACTGTTGGTAATATAACCAACATTCTTATATAACCTTACTTATCTTTACATTGTCCTAATTGGTTACCTAAGTAACCCTAACCGGTTAAATCTTTAACTTAGGTTTTAAAAACAAACTTATTTCTTTAGAAAAGAATTCTTAGGTTTTGGTTTAAAAATCCTTTTGTTCAATCTTTTAAAAAAAACTGAAAACCTTAAAAGGAGTCGTATAAAATTATTGACTATTGGAGACTGCCTTTGGAACAGTTTCTCAATGTCCATTTTTGCAGTGTAATTACAAAAATATGCATTTTCTGTGTTAACTTTGTAAATCCTGTACAGGATTTCCATAATTCCTGTACAGTTCTCCGAAATTCATTTTCATCTTAAAATCCAGACTGAATCTGTAAAACTTGTCTTCATGAAAGTTGTAAACATTTAAAAACTCTACAACTTTTATGTTTTGGGTAAAACCCAGTTCTGGCGTTTTCGTGGTCAAAACCCCTGAGGAACTTGTCCTGGCCGTGCTCGGGTCCTGGGCACCTTAGGCACGGGTTTTGGTAAAAACCGAGGCCATTGGAGCCTCATTTTACAAAACTGTCCGCGTTGTCCTCTAGGAAAAACTCTACTTAAAAACTTTCATGTTTTGAGTTTCCCCTGATTCGGCCTCTAGAAGCCTCAAAAACTGTTTTTCCCGAAACTGGCCAATTTCTACCCGAGTTGGCAGTTTTCGGTTTAAAATTTCGTTTACGTCCTAAAACGTTCACCCTACCTCAACCGAACTCAGCGGGAGCCTAAAAGTGGTCATGCAGCGTTTTCTAACGTCCAATATTCAACATGCAAATCAAATTTAGCATCAAACATAATGTACATAAACCCTAACCAATTCACAAACATCTAGCATGCAAAAATCATAACCACCAAACCATAAATCCTAACCATAACAAGCACATAGCCTATAATCTTAATTTAGGGCAGAAATTAAAGTGAGCTTATGCTCATTACAACACATACTTAAATACATTTAAATTTCTCCAATTGAAATTTAAATGAAAGCTTAAGAATTTGGAATTTTACCTCACCTTGGATCCGAATTTTTTGGATTGGCTCTTGGCTCCCCTTTTTCCCTCTCCAACAGCCGGTCCTTTGGCCAACTTGTGCACCAAATGCTCAAGTGCTCTTAAATGATGTTCTAAGTGGAAACCAACACTCAAAACTCTAAATCCCCCTTTGGATTCAACTTTTTTTCTCTTGCTTTTCTCTTGCCCCACACAACCGGCCCTTGGCCTAGAATTGGGTTCCAATTTTTTTTCAAACTTCCTTGCTTGCTCTCTAAGGTAAAACCGACTATCCCTAGGCTTAAAACACACTTGGTTTTTGCAAAATTTCCTTCCTTTCTCTCTTGTTGAAGTTCGGATTTTGGTGGAGAAAATTTGGCAAAGTTTAGCTAAGTTTTCTAATTTTTTTCAATAGTACTCTCACCTATTTATAGAGGTTGGAATTTCTTGAAATTGCACACTTTAGTCCTCAAAAAAATCAGAAATTGGACTTAGGGGGGGGGGCATGTGGCCGGCCATTGCATGGCTAATGCCAACCAAATACTTTCCAATTTTTTTTTAAATGACATAATGATGTCATAATCCAAAAGGTGAATGAGGTAAGCCATTCTAAGGTTTGTTTGGCTCTTTACCTTGTTATGCAGTCCATTATTGTTTTAACACAGGTATTTCTAATACTGGATTCACTTATGCACAGTATTAGTTTACCGAACGGCAGTCCAAAATTTATCTGTGTGAAAACAAACTGTATAAAAATTTCCTTATTTCTTAAAACCCTTTTTGCCCTTTAATTCTACTTAATGTGCTTGTTTTTCTATGGTGGTTTTAAGTTCTAAACATATCATTTTATCAGTAAAAACGGCATATTCAGTATAATTCTATACTGCGGCGATTTTACTCGTACCGTCTTTTCTTCAACTTTTTGGGGTCAATCTTTGGCTTTCTCGTCCACCATTGACTTTCTTGTCGACAGGTGACTTTCTTGCCGAGATTTGACTCCCGTGGTCAACAGTTGACTTTTTGGTCAACCATCGACGTTTTTGGTCAAACTTTGACCAACATACATTTTTGGCCATTTTCATTCCTTTTTACCTAAAAGGACGTTTTCTTGTCCTAGAAATTATTTTTGAGTCTTTTAAAGTCATAAAAACTCACAAAACATTATAAAAACCCTTAACCGGGCTTTTTCATTCATATTCTTAAGGTACAATTTGAATTTTTTTTTTTGTACAAAGAATCATAATCGTTAAATAACTAGGTATTACACCGTAACCCTAGGGCCCAAGGCCCAACATACTTAAACAATAACTAATTAGGTTACTTCAGGTAACCTTGGGTACTAAGCCCAACCATACATGAATAATATTAGGTTGCTAATGTTATTAAGGCCCAACCCGCTATCTCAAGTGGTTACTATGAGTAACCTAACTTATTGGCCCAATAAAATTAGGTAACCTTCCCGGTTACTATTTGTCCTATAGTTGTTTACCATAGGACCCTGCGTATTTCAATTATTTTTGACAAACCGTTGTCAAGTTTTCTTTAACAATCTTAATGAAAACCGCATTTTCATCAAATCTTAACATTTAAGCAAAGACAGTTAAAAACTGTCAAGCTCTGAAAACAATCTTTGAAAACAGTTTCTTAAACTTAGGTTATCAGTGCATGTGCAGGAATATCCTGCCTATGCACTGTTTTTCTGAAAATCCTGTGCTGGAATTTTGTTTCCTGCACAGTTTTGGGAATCAAATTGTACTTTAAAATCTGTTCGTAATTTGATAAAACTTTCTTCATAAAAGTTGTAGATCTCGGATAATACTACAACTTTCATGTTTTGAGGAAAACCCAGTTCTGCTTGGATTCTGTCAGTTTTAATTTGAAACTTACTGGACGTGTAGACTAGGTCTGGGCAGATTAGCCTCGGATTTTCGTAAAAACGGAGGCCATTGGAGCCTTATTTTGAAAAACGGTCGCATACCTCTAGGAAAAACCCTTATCTACAACTTTGTAGTTTTGAGTTTCTTCAAATTCGGCCTCTAAGGGCCTCAAATTCCCATTTCCAGAACACTGCCCAGTCTTGACCCGAGACTGGCAGTTTCGGTTCTTAATTTCGTTTTACGTCCTAAAACGTGCACGCTACCTCAACCGACCATAGCGGGAGCCTAAAGTCACACATGCAATCGTTTCTAACGTTCCATTCCATTAATCACATAATCATACATTCAATCTCAACCTATGGGAACATATAACAAACACATGGTAGGCAAACTCACAAACCTATAAGCACATCATCAAACATGCATCAAAAATGTAAACTAGAGACCACCACCCTATTCATGCACAATCAAGCACTAAAAGGTGAGCTTATGCTCTTACATCCAATGCTGGAAATACATTTAAATTTTCCCAAATTTAAAGCTTAAACGAAAAGCTTAAGATCAACGGAGATTACCTCGGTGCACACAAGGCTAAGCTAGAGGTTTGGTGCATTTTTCTGCCCCCTCTCCTTGGCTGCTCATAGCCGGTTTTGCTCCTCTAATTAGGACCAAAACTTGTTGGTCATTGGGTGGTTCTTCCTACAAAAATCTGGTTGTCCTAAACCCACATAATCTCACTTTTCTATTTTCTTTCTCTTCCTCACAAAATCCGAACTCTCCCTAAGGGATTGTCTCTTGGATTTTTGTTTTTGGTTCTTGTTTTCCTTTGGCTGCTAAGGGACGGTTTTGGAGCAGAAAAATGGGCAGAACTTGGCTCAATTTTCTGATTTTTTTGAATAAAATGGGCACCTATTTATAGGCAAATGCAAACTTTCCAAAATTTGCATTTTAGCCCCTAAACTTGGAGGAAATAATGCAATTGGCATGCTAGGTGTCAAGGTGGCCGGCCAAGACTTGGAGAGCAAGCAAGGGATGACCTCATGGCTTACATCATCGCTTACCTCATTGCTTACATCACCAAATTTCCAAAATTTGCACTTTTGCCCCAAAAGTGAAAATTCTTACAAAAATGCCCCCTAGGTGGCCGGTTGCTTTCTTGGTGAACAAGCCAAGCTTATCTCACCTTGATGACATCATCTTGATGACATCACTTCGCTTACATCATCAATATTCCAAAATTTTCACTTTAACCCCTAAAGATAAAATTTTGGCATTTTTGCCCCTGAGGTGGCCGGCCATGTCATCTTGTTTAGAGAGTTCTTGGTTTTCTTTCCAAGCTTATTTAATCCAATTATGATGTCATAAATTAAGGATAGGATGATGTCATCCATATTAAGCCCTGTTTGGCTTTTCCTCAATATTCAGTCCATTTTTCTGCTACACAGATATTTCTAATATTGTGTTTGCTTAAACACAATATTTTTATACTGTACTACAGTCCAAAATTCATCTGTGTAAAAATAAACTGAATAAAATTTTTCTTATCTCTTGGCACCTTTCTTGCCCTTAATACCATACTTGGTGTGCTTGATTTTCTTGGGTGGTCTCACAGCTTATGCTTGCTAAATTGTCCGTAATGAAGGTTTTTCGCAGTATAATTCCATACTGCTTTGCTATATCTCAACACCTTCATCTATTTGACCTCCCTGGTCAACCTTTGACTTTTCGGTCAACTTTGACTTTTTCGGTCAAACTTTGACCAGCATGAAATCATAGAATTTTCCTTCCCTTTTTGCTCAAGGGTCAGATGCATGACTAAGCAAACTGCTTATTGAGTCTCATAGCTAATTAAACGAGAACTCAAACATATACTGATATTTAACTCAGATCGTGAGTTTTATATCGACATCCAAGAGTAAGACTCGGGATTTTCCTTGTCTAAAAGGAAATCATAGTTTCATCGAAATTTCGGGTATTACATCATAAGCCATAAAAGTTTCCGGTATTACATCCTTCATGAAAGTTGTAGACAAAATATTTACATTTTAGTCCTAAAAGGGTGACCAATTTTCAAAGTGAGATTTGTCATTCTTTTTAAGACCTCACTTGGCTTATCTCCTAAACACAGTTCATTCTCATACTGGCATACATAATCAGATACTATTTTCAACTGATAACAGTATACTTGCACTGGACCATTATCCAGATTTTGTTTGAACTGCGTCTAGGGTTCTCTTAAAATTAGAAACTACTAGCAAAGAATCATAAACCATGGATTTGCCTTTTGCTACAAAAAGGTCTTTCATAGATAAATTATCGGATCTTTCAACCAAGAATTCGATAATTTCACCGATAAAACATAACACATTCATATTCATAGCACATAAACATTTCTAATTACAAACTTTGATTGTTCACAACAGAAATCAAAATTTGTAAACAAGCTGGTCATTACAAAACATTGGGTTTGGTGAAAAATACAGTTTTCTTGTATTATTTTAGAAAATCCTGTACACGTGCAGGAATTCCTACTCATGTATTGTTTTTCTGAAAATCTTGTGCTGGAATTTCTATTTCCTGCACAGTCTTTAGAATCCAATTTTTATTTTAAAATCAGTTCCGAATTTGATAAAACTTTCTTCATAAAAGTTGTAGATTTCGGATAATACTACAACTTTCATGTTTTGAGGAAAACCCAGCTCGGACTTTAACATGCCCTTATTCCTTGTTGAACTCACCTGGCCGTGCATAAATCCTGGGCACGGTCAGACTCAGATTTTCATAAAAACCGAGGCCTTTCGAGCCTTATTTTGAAAAACCGTCCATGCTATCCTCTAGGAAAAACCATTATCTACAACTTTTTAGTTTTGAGTTTCTTCAAATTCGGCCTCTAAGGGCCTCAAATTATCATTTCCAGAACACTGACCAGTCTTGACCCGAGACTGGCAGTTTCGGTTTAGATTGGTTCTTACGCAAAATTACGCACACACTACCTCGACCGAACTCAGCGGGAGCCTAAAATCACACATGCAGCGTAATACTAATGTTATCACAATCATACAATCATTCTAAATTCTATGGGAACATACAACAAACATGTAGTAGACATACTCAAACCCATATAAGCATATCATCAAACATGCATCAAAAATGAAAACTAGAGACCACCACCCTAATCATGCACAATCAAGCACTAAAAGGTGAGCTTAAGCTCTTACATCCAATGCTGGAAATACATTTAAATTTCCCAAATTTAAAGCTTAAACGAAAAGCTTAAGATCAACGGAGATTACCTTGATGCACACAAGGCTAGGCTAGGGGTTTGGTGCATTTTTCTCCTTTCTCCTTGGCTGCCCATAACCGGCCATTCTCCCCCTATTCCTAGCATTTTTTTTTCTGCTTTTCCAGCTTATCCATAACCGGCCATTCAAGCCAAAAAAATTGGGTATCCAATTTTTTTTCCACTCTTTCTTTTCTTCCTCACAAAATCCGGCCATTTCATTTTTTCCTCTTGGGTTTCGGTTTCTAGGGAGGTTTTGCAGAAAATTGGGCAGAGTTTTGGGATGATTTTGGTTGCCAAAAACCGCCCCCTTCATGCCCTATTTATAGCTGAAAATTAATTAAATTTTGGATTTATTTTTAATCCAAAATTTGCTTAAATACCCTTGGAACAAGAATATTTGCACAAAATTTTGCACAAATACCCCTATGAGGTGGCCGGCCATTATGGATTGCTTGGAGCCCAAATTTTCTTACCTCACCTTGATGACATCATCATGCTTACATCACCTTGATGACATCATCTTTTCTTAAATTTGCATTTTAGTCCCTAAAGGACAAAATATTTGCTCATTAGTCCTCATAGGTGGCCGGCCATTAGGAAAAGCTTGGAGACCAAGTTTGCTTACCTCATCATGCTTATGTCACCTTGCTTACATCATCATGGTAATTTCTTAAAATTACACTTTGGCCCCTAAATGCAAAAAATATTTGCATTTTAGTCCTCTAAGTGGCCGGCCATTAAGGTGCTAGGTGGCATCCAAATATTTTTTCCACTTTTCATTAATCAATAATGATGTCATAAATCCAAGATAAGACTCTGTCATCATAAGGCCTTGTTTGGCTTGTTTCTTAATATGCAGTCCATTTTTATGCGAACACAGATATTTCCATTACTGTTATTAACTAAGAACAGTATTTTACACTGTATTACAGTCCAAAATTTATCTGTGTAAAAATGAACTTTATCAAATTTTTCTTATTTCTTGAAACCTTTCTTGCCCTTTGTATCTAACTAGGTGTGCTTGATTTTCTAGGGTGGTCTCATAGCTTATGCTTACTTATTCGTCCGTAATGAAGGTTTTTCCACAGTATAATTCCATACTGCTTTGCCGTATCTCAGCACCTTCATCTATTTGACCTTCCTGGTCAACCTTGAACTTTTTGGTCAACTTTGACTTTTTCGGTCAAACTTTGACCAACATGAAATCATAGAATTTTCCTTCCCTTTTTGCTCAAGGGTCAGATGCATGACTAAGCAAACTGCTTATTGAGTCTCATAGCTAATTAAACGAGAACTCAAACATATACTGATATTTAACTCAGATCGTGAGTTTTATATCGACATCCAAGAGTAAGACTCGGGATTTTCCTTGTCTAAAAGGAAATCATAGTTTCATCGAAATTTCGGGTATTACACTCTTACCGCCCTTACGCGAAAAGAGAGGAAGTTTGAGTGGACACAGAAGTGTGAGGAGAACTTCCAAGAGCTCAAAAGGAAGCTTACTAGTGCCCCGGTGTTAGTAATTCCTGACGTTGATGCTGGGAATTTCGTGGTCTACAGCGACGCTTCTAAAATTGGACTAGGAGCGGTCCTGATGCAGCAAGGGAAGGTGGTCGCCTATGCTTCATGACAACTAAAGGATCACGAGAAGAATTATCCTACGCACGATTTAGAGCTCGCAGCGGTGGTCTTCGCGCTAAAGATCTGGAGACACTACTTATATTGGAATAGATGTGAGATTTTCACCGATCATCAGAGTCTCAAATACATCTTAACCCAAAAGGAGCTCAATATGAGGCAAAGGAGATGGCTAGGACTCGTAAAGGACTACAATTGCGAGATCCTTTACCACCCTGGTAAAGCGAATAAAGTAGCGGATGCTCTCAGCAGGAAGTCATCCGGTATGCTGATGTCTTTAGGAACGTTGCCCAAGCCACTTCAGAAGGAAATATGCGATTTCAACGTAGAGATAATAACTGGAAAGTTGTCTATTTTGACTCTCCAGTCTGATCTCTTAAAGTCTATTAAGGGTCATCAAGGGAAAGATCCTTTTCTGCTAAAGGCGCAACTCTTTGGCGGAAAGAATAAGGAGTTTAAGACCTCTAGGGATGGAATAGTCTATTTCAAAGAAAGGATCTGCGTTCCTGACTTTGAAATTCTTAAGCAACAAATCATGTCCGAAGCCCATGAGACGCCATATTCGGTACATCATGGAGCTTCCAAGATGTATAAGGACCTTAGAGAAAACTATTGGTGGCCGAATATGAAGAACGAAATCGCTGAATTTGTGTCAAAGTGCCTAACTTATCAAAAAGTTAAGGCTGAGCATCGGCAACCAGGCGGAGAACTTCAAAAGATTGAGCTCCCAGAATGGAAATGGGAAGAAACCACTATGGATTTCGTAGTAGGTTTACCCAGGATTGCAAGTGGGAATGATATGATTTGGGTAATTGTGGATAGATTAACCAAATCAGCCCACTTCATTGCGATTAAGGCTACCTTTTCAGTCGAAAGATTGGCTGAAATTTTCGTATCCCAGATTGTTAGGTTGCATGGAGTGCCAAAATCCATCATTTCCGATCGGGATGGGCGCTTTACCTCTCGATTCTGGAAAAGTGTTCATACGGCTATGGGATCGAAATTGAAGTTTAGTACGGCATTTCACCCCCAGACAGATGGACAATCAGAACGGACTATCCAGACGCTGGAGGATATGCTAAGGTCATGCATTTTGGATTTCAAAGGGAGCTGGGATCAGAAGCTGCCTTTGATCGAATTTTCTTACAACAACAGTTATCACGCCTCCATTGGTATGGCTCCATTCGAGGCATTATATGGAAGGAAATGTCAATCTCCTATTCATTGGTAAGAAGTTGGACAGAAGCAGCTTCAAACCACGGATTTTATCCGAAAGACTTCAGAGGATATTAAGAAGATTAAGCAAAGACTCGACATAACTTTTAGTTGTCAGAAAAGCTATGCCGATAGACGTCGAAGGCCCCTAGAATTCCAAGTTGGAGACTATGTTTTCCTCAAGATTGCTCCTATGAAGGGGATTATGAGATTTGGCAAGAAAGGAAAACTTAGTCCTAGATACACAGGGCCATTCGAAATTTTGGAAAGGATTGGCAAAGTAGCTTATAAGCTTGCCTTGCCACTGGAATTAGCTTCGGTACACAATGTCTTTCACGTTTCAATGTTAAAGAAGTATGTACCTGATCCTTCCCATGTGCTAAGTCAAGAACCGATTGAGGTTCAATCCGACTTGACTTACGAAGAGAAACCAGTTCGGATCATGGATCGGGAAGAAAAAGTCTTACGAAATAGGACAATTCCCATGGTAAAAGTATTGTGGCGAAACCACAATGTTGAAGAAGCAACATGGGAATTAGAAAAGGATATGAGAGCGATTTATCCCCATTTGTTCTAATTTTCGAGGACGAAAATTTTTAAGGGGGAAGATTGTGATGACTGACTTTGCTACAAATTATGATTTCTTATTTCTCAATGAATCAAAATTTGTATTATGTGTTAGTATATGATTTGCCTAATCAGAATTAGGATTTATGTATGAATATATTCCGGTCAAAGTTTGGCCAGAATGATTTGAGCTATTTAGGAATTTATGATAGTATTCTGGTCATGGTTTGGCCAGAATGATATAAGGCATGATAGAAATTTATGATTTTACGTTGGTCAACATTTGACCAAAATAGTCAAAGTTTGACTAAAAAGTAAACGTATGATGGGTCTGTGGTATAACAGGCAGTATAGAGATTATACTGTGAAAAACCGTCAATTACGGATAAATAAGTAAGTTTAAGGTACGGGATTATGTTAGAAAAATCAAGCATAATTTTTAGAGCAATAAGGACTAATGAGCTTTAAGTTCTAAGAAAAACCTAAACGCAGTCCATTTTTATGCAGATAAATTTTGGACTGCAGTTTAGTGAACAGTATTATTTTTTATGGAAAAAAGTATTTGTTATATATGTATTAGTATGAAAAGAGACTGTTTTTATGATTTAAAGCCAAACGGAGCCCTAAGTATTCGACACCTTGTCCAATAGGAATTAAGCAAATTTTTGAATTTTTGAAAAATTGGGAAAGTATTTGAAGAACTTTCTTGAACCTTATCCACACCAATGGCCGGCCACCTCATGGGGAGTGTTCAGCAAATAAATTTTTTTAAGGGCTTGGAAAGCAATTTGAAGAATAAAAATAAATCAAGAAATAAAATTATTTTACACCTATAAATAGGTGTCATGGGTGGAAACTTTTTTAGGCATTTTAATTGCAAAATCCACCCAAACTCTTGCCATTTCTCTCCTCCCTTTCTCTGCCCACAACCGAACCTTAAGTCAGCCAAAAACCCAGAGAGTGGCCGAAAATTTTAGTGAAGGACAGCAACAAAACCCATTTTGGAAACCAAGCTAGCAAATCCCTCTTCGGTTTGGAGGTAATCTCTCAACCTCCTAACCTTTAAATTCTGTTTTTCAAGCTGTTTATAGTGTATTTCCACCTTATGTTGTAAGAGCTTAAGCTCATTTAATTATGTCCTTTTATTGCTTAAGTTGCCTAGAATGTGCTTGATTTATGTTTAGCATGTTTATGTTTCATTTTGGTGCTTGAAATGTGATGTATGCTCTAGAAAATGTGTAGATGTTATATGTGACCACTAGGTGTATTGTAACGACCCGCCTAGCACAGGTCGTTACCATACATACATATCGTACATACATTACTTACACAGCGGAAATTTTTTTTTTTTTTATTACTGTACTTACATACGAAATATAAATGTATATCGAACATTAATTACGTTGTTTGGGTGTAAATAAAACTTATTTCATAATTACATAATATAACGAAACGCGTAGCGGTTTATTCCCACATTTCACAGTCCGCCAATCCATGCCCTCCATCTTGCATTAAGAATTATTTCCAGGCTGCTTACCTACAGCACAGACGTAAGACAGTGAGCTTTCGCTCAGCAAGTACAACTATTCTATACCGCAATTTACTTTAAATAAAACACATCACACATATCCTAACTAGCATACCACACTAATCATAACTTAAGCATAACATAATATAACTTATCTTAACTTATGCATGAGCCATTTATGCTTCATTATGCTTGCTTGATTAATCGTAACTTGCTTTCTTAACTTATCATAACTTATCTTGTCTTATCTTGTGGGCCCCATAACGTAAGTGTTCGTACCGGGCGCGCAACTATGAATTGGTTGGGGCGGCCAAACCATTTCCAATTCAATCCATAGTTCAACCCGACCTAACGCGGGTCGGTACGACACAGGCAAATTATTTGCCATCATAACTTTCATTATCTCATACTTAATTGTATTAATTAGTGAGCATACATCGTGATATGTCACACAATTAATTTATAATCTTATCATCATAACCTATTCCATGGCATTCTAAATCATAGCATTTCAACTTTTTATAACACATAACATACCATAGCATATAACATAGCATATCATCATAGCATTTTATAACATACTCTTAACACATAATCATAGCATACTACAAAGCATGACATTTTCTATAACATTTCCTATAACTTAAAACTATCTACAACACATAAGAGGTAACATTTACACTACATAGCATTTCATCATACTTTGGCAAGTATACACAACAAAGCCCATGCTGTAGGCGGAGTTGTACTTACCTCGTTCGTAAAAGCTGTGTCTAAAAGTCGAGTTAAATCCCGTTGGGACACTTCGGCGTGCGACGTTCTGAGATTAATAAAAGTAAGGGTCAGAACTGTTGGTAATATAACCAGCATTCTTATATAACCTTACTTATCTTTACATTGTCCTAATTGGTTACCTAAGTAACCCTAACCGGTTAAATCTTTAACTTAGGTTTTAAAAACAAACTTATTTCTTTAGAAAAGAATTCTTAGGTTTTGGTTTAAAAATCCTTTTGTTCAATCTTTAAAAAAACTGAAAACCTTAAAAGGAGTCGTATAAAATTATTGACTATTGGAGACTGCCTTTGGAACAGTTTCTCAATGTCAATTTTGCAGTGTAATTACAGAATTACACTTTTTCTGTGTTAATTTATAAATCCTGTACAGGATTTTCCATAATTCCTGTACAGTTTTCCGAAAGCCATTTTCATCTTAAAATTAAGACCACTTCTGAAAAACTTGTCTTCATGAAAGTTTTGGATATTGAAAAACTCTACAGCTTTCATGTTTTGAGCAAAGTCTAGTTCGGAAGTTTTCATTGTCAAAAACCTTGTGAAATCATTCCTGGCCGTGCATGGTCCTGGGCATGGTCAGGCTCGGGTTTTGCTAAAAACCGAGGCCATTGGGGCCTCGTTTTGAAAAACTGTCCGCGTTGCCCCCTTGGAAAAACCTTACTCTACAACTTTCATGTTTTGAGTTTTTCCTCATTCGGCCTCTAAAGGCCTTAAAATCAGCTTTTCCCGAAACTGGCCAGTTTCTACCCGAAATGGCAGTTTTCGGTTTTACATTCATTTTACGTCCTATTACGTACATCTAACCTCAACCGAACACGCGGGAGCCTAGAAAGTGGTCATGCAGCGTTTTCTAACGTCCAATATTCAACATGCAAATCAAATTTAGCATCAAACATAATGTACATAAACCCTAACCATTTCACAAACATCTAGCATGCAAAAATCATAACCACCAAACCATAAATCCTAACCACAACAAGCACATAGCCTATAATCTTAATTTAGGGCAGAAATTAAAGTGAGCTTATGCTCATTACAACACATACTTAAATACATTTAAATTTCTCCAATTGAAATTTAAATGAAAGCTTAAGAATTTGGAATTTTACCTCACCTTGGATCCGAATTTTTTGGATTGGCTCTTGGCTCCCCTTTTTCCCTCTCCAACAGCCGGTCCTTGGCCAACTTGTGCACCAAATGCTCTAGTGCTCTTAAATGATGTTCTAAGTGGAAACCAACACTCAAAACTCTAAATCCCCCTTTGGATTCAACTTTTCTCTCTTACTTTCCTCTTGCCCCACACAACCGGCCCTTGGCCTAGATATGGGTTCCAATTTTTTTCAAACTTCCTTGTTTGCTCTCTAAGGTAAAACCGACTATCCCTAGGCTTAAAACACACTTGGTTTTGCAAAATTTCCTTCCTTTCTCTCTTGTTGAAGTTCGGATTTTTGGTGGAGAAAATTTGGCAAAGTTTGGCTAAGTTTTCTAAATTTTTTTCAATAGCAAACTCACCTATTTATAGAGGTTGGAATTTCTTGAAATTGCACAACTTAGTCCTCAAAAATTTCAGAAATTGGACTTTAGGGGGGACATGTGGCCGGCCATTGTGGCTGATTTTTGGCCAAATTCTTTCCAAAATTTTCATTAAATCATTTAATGATGTCATTAAGATAAAGTTAGGTGATGCAAGCTTTTCTTAAGCTTGTTTGGCTTTTTAACTTATTACACAGTCCATTAATGTTTTAACACAGGTATTTCTAATACTGGATTCACTTATGCACAGTATTAGTTTACCGAACGGCAGTCCAAAATTTATCTGTGTGAAAACAAACTGTATAAAAATTTCCTTATTTCTTAAAACCCTTTTGCCCTTTAATTCTACTTAATGTGCTTGTCTTTCTATGGTGGTTTTAAGTTCTAAACATATCATTTTATCAGTAAAAACGGCCTATACCGTATAATTCTATACTGCGGCGATTTTACTCGTACCGTCTTTTCTTTAACTTGTTGGGGTCAATCTTTGGCTTTCTCGTCCACCATTGACTTTCTTGTCGACAGGTGACTTTCTTGCCGAGATTTGACTCCCGTGGTCAACAGTTGACTTTTTGGTCAACCATCGACGTTTTTGGTCAAACTTTGACCAACATACATTTTTGGCCATTTTCATTCCTTTTTACCTAAAAGGACGTTTTCTTGTCCTAGAAATTATTTTTGAGTCTTTTAAAGTCATAAAAACTCACAAAACATTATAAAAACCCTTAACCGGGCTTTTTCATTAATATTCTTAAGGTACAATTTGAATTTTTTGTACAAAGAATCATAATCGTTAAATAACTAGGTATTACAATCTACCCCCCTTAAAAATTTTCGTCCTCGAAAATTAGAACAAACCGGGGTAGTTCTTCCTCATACTATCTTCTAATTCCCAGGTTGCTTCTTCAACCTTGTGGTTTCGCCACAACACTTTAACCATGGGAATCGTCTTATTCCTTAAGACCTTCTCTTCCCGATCTAATATTCGTACGGGCTTTTCTTCATAAGTTAAGTCCGTTTGAACTTCCACTGGTTCCTGGTTAAGCACATGAGAAGGGTCTGACACATACTTTTTGAGCATCGAGACGTGGAATACATTGTGCATTGACGCAAGTTCTGGCGGTAGGGCAAGCTTATAGGCTACTTTCCCAACTCTTTCAAGGATTTCAAATGGTCCAGTATACCTTGGACTAAGCTTCCCTTTCTTGCCAAAGCGCATTACTCCCTTCATTGGAGCTATCTTTATGAATACCGCATCTCCGACTTGGAATTCCAAAGGCCTTCTACGCTTGTCAGCATAGCTTTTCTGACGACTGAAAGCCACATCTAGCCTTTGTTTAATCTTTTTAATATCCTCTGAAGTCTTTCGGATAAAATCCGTGGTTTGAAGCTGCTTCTGACCCACCTCCTGCCAATGAATGGGGGATCGACATTTCCTTCCATACAATGCTTCAAAGGGAGCCATACCAATCGAAGCATGATAGCTATTGTTATATGAAAATTCGATCATTTGCAGCTTCTGATCCCAGTTTCCCATGAAATCCAGAACACATGCTCTCAACATATCTTCTAGCGTCTGGATGGTTCGTTCTGATTGACCGTCAGTTTGGGGATGGAAAGCCGTACTAAACTTCAGCTTCGACCCCATAGCATTGTGCACACTTGTCCAAAATCGAGAAGTGAAACGTCCATCACGGTCCGAGATGATCGATTTCGGTACTCCATGGTATCTGACGATCTGGGATACGTAGACTTCAGCCAATTTTTCTACCGAATAAGTGGCTTTGATAGCGATGAAGTGGGCGGATTTGGTTAGTCGATCAACAACCACCCAGATTGTGTCATTCCCATTTGAAGTTCTGGGCAGTCCTACGACAAAATCCATAGTGATTTGCTCCCATTTCCATTCGGGAAGCTCTATCTTCTGCAATTCTCCGCCTGGATGTCGATGTTCGGCCTTCACTCTCTGGCAAGTTAGGCATTTTGACACGTACTTTGCTATCTCATTCTTCATGCTTGGCCACCAATAATTCTCTCGGAGATCTTTGTACATCTTGGAAGCTCCTGGATGCACTGAATACGGCGTCTTATGTGCCTCTGATAGTATCTGATCCTTCAAAAACTTAAAGTCGGGAACACAAATCCTTTCTTTGAAGTAGATAACACCATCGGCAGAGGTCTTAAACTCCTTGTTCTTTTCATTGAAAAGTTGCGCCTTCATCAAAGATGGGTCTTTTCCTTGATGCGTCTTGATAACTTCCAAAAGATTGGACTGGAGGGTCAGAGAGGACAATCTTCCCGTCAACAGCTCCAAGTTGAACTCAGAAATTTCTCTTTGTAGTGGCTTCGGAAAAATCTCAATAGACATCAGCATGCCTATCGATTTCCGACTTAAAGCATCTGCCACCCGGTTTGCCTTTCCAGGATGGTAAAGGATTTCACAATCATAATCCTTCACAAGTTCTAGCCATCTACGTTGTCTCATGTTGAGCTCTTTCTGAGTAAAAATGTACTTGAGGCTCTGGTGGTCTGTGTAAATTTCGCATTTATTCCCGTATAAGTAGTGCCTCCAGATCTTGAGTGCAAAAACTACCGCTGCTAACTCCAGATCGTGCGTAGGGTAGTTCTTTTCGTGCTCCTTCAATTGTCGTGAGGCATAGGCGACCACCTTTCCATGTTGCATCAGGACCGCTCCAAGTCCTATTTTGGAAGCATCACTGTAAATAACGAAATTTCCCGCATCTACGTCAGGAATTACTAACACTGGGGCGCTAGTAAGCTTCTTTTTTAGCTCCTGAAAGTTCTCTTCACATTTCGATGTCCACTCGAAATTCCTTCCTTTCCGGGTAAGAGCAGAAAGAGGGGTTGCGATCTTTGAAAATCCTCTACGAATCGCCGATAATAACCAGCCAATCCAAGGAAACTCCTGATTTCCGTAACATTTTAGGTCTGGGCCATAAACTAACTGCCTCTACCTTAGCAGGATCCACAGAAATCCCTTCTTTGGACACCACATGCCCCAAGAAATGCACCTTTTCTAGCCAAAATTCACATTTTGTGAACTTGGCATATAGCTGATGTCGTCTCAACGTCTCCATCACTACTCTCAAATGCTGCTTATGTTCTTCCTGGGACCTTGAATAAATCAAAATATCGTCAATAAAGACGATGACGAACTTATCCAAATATTCTTTGAACACTCTGTTCATAAGATCCATGAAAGCAGCTGGGGCGTTGGTCAGTCCAAACGGCATAACCAAGAATTCGTAGTGTCCATAGCGCGTACGAAAAGCCGTCTTGGAGATATCTGACTCCTTGATCTTGAGCTGATGATAACCTGATCGCAGATCGACCTTTGAAAATACCACTGCTCCCCTAAGCTGATCAAACAGATCGTCTATCCTCGGGAGGGGATACTTGTTCTTGATTGTGATCTTATTCAGCTCGCGATAGTCGATACACATACGCAACGATCCATCCTTTTTCTTAACGAACAAAACAGGCGCTCCCCACGGAGAGTAACTCTGTCGGATGAATCCCTTGTCGAGCAACTCTTGTAATTGCACTTGCAGTTCTCTAAGCTCAGCTGGTGCCATGCGGTAAGGTGCTTTCGATATCGGAGCAGCTCCAGGTAGCAACTCGATCTCGAACGAAATTTCACGTTCTGGCGGAAGCCCTGGCAAATCCTTCGGAAAGATATCCACATATTCCTTAATAATGGGGACATCTTCCGGCGTTAATTCCATCTCCCGATCCTTGTCCACCATGTTAGCTAAGTACCCCTGACAGCCACTAGCTAACATTTTCCAAGCTTTCATTGCCGTGACCAATCTGGTTGTTGAGTTCCGAGACTGTCCATGGAAATTGAACTCCTCTTCATCGTAGGGATTGAAAGCCACACAACGCTTCCGGCAGTCGATCTTGGCGTTGTACTTGCCCAAGAAGTCCATCCCTAAGATCACATCGAAATCCTGAAGCGGATCGCGATGAGATCTACATACAATTCTCTACCACAAATAATTACGGGAATATTCTGTATCCAGAAATCGGACCATAAAATTTCTCCGGATGGCAGAGAAGTTTTGAAAGGCTGCTCTAACTTATCAACACCTCTTCCTAACTTCTGGGCGAACTCTAAGGATATAAACGAGTGAGTGGCTCCAGAATCAAACAAGGCAATAGCTTCATGAGTGGTGATAGAGATCTGACCTGTCACCACGTGAGAAGTTCCTGCTTCAGCATCTCCTCTCGTGTAAGCATAGATCCTGGCTTGAGGTTCAGGAGCCTCCAATCTGCCTTGCGTGATCGAGGGTCCTTCGAGTCTGGCTTGGACTGCGTGTAATTGACCGGGTGCGTTTCGGTTAGATGGTGGAGGGTTCTGGTTTTGGGGGTTCTGGTTGCAGCTTCTGGCAAAATGCCCCTCCTTGCCACATAGGTAACAAACATTTGTCCCCATTCTGCATACCCCTGGATGCTTCTTTCCGCATTTGGCACACTGCGGATACTCAACGCTGTTACCATCCCTTCCCCGATTATTACTCTTCTGTGGGAAGTTTTTCTGTTGTCCCTGGCCCGTGAAATTACCCTTTCTCTTATTCTTTCCAAACTGCTTGGAATTCTGGGCAGGGCTACTGGTCTGGCCCTTCTGGTTGGTCTCAGCGTTTTGACGAGGCTGTGTCTGCTTTACCACGGCCTTTTCCTCCTTTCTGGCTTTAAAAATCTGAGCCCTAGCTTCCTTGTCCTGGTTGATCCAGTACTCAGCTCTTATCGCTCTACTGACACAATCAGATACCAGGGTAGGTGGGCTACTGCCTGCACTGACCTGCTTGGAGATGTCTGTGCGGAACATCTTCATCATCCTTCTGACCTTTTCCTTTTCATTCGGAACCAGTTCCGGGCACAGACGGGCTAGCTGCTCAAATTTCTTTACGGCCTCCATAACCGTCATCGATCCCTGTCGTAAACTGGTGAACTCATCTTGCTGAGCCGCCAGTATCTCCGCGTTGTAGTACATGGCACGGAATTCGGTTACAAAATCCTGCCAGTTCATGGCCATGACATCCCGCCGCATTTGAACGGTCATCCACCAGTGCCGTGCATCTTTCTTCAGGGCAAATGAAGCACAGAGAACCTTCTCCTGTTCTGTAAGCCGCATGAAATCCAAGATAACCTGGATATCGATCAACCAATTATCGGCGGCGACTGGATCAGTTACCCCTTCAAATTCAGGCGCCTTCATCCGCCTGAATCTCTCGTACAGCAGATCCTCCCGCACTGGCTGTACATTGTCCTGTCCTCCTGCTTGTGCCATCGGAATCTCAGCATTCCGAGGAATCTCTGGTTGGACCTCTGGAACTTGAGGTACCACTGGCGGTACCTGTTGTACTGGGGGTGGAACTTCGTTCACTTGGGGCCTCTGATTCAATTGCGCTATCTGTTCTCGCAATCTGTTAGTTTCTTGCTGCTGTTCGAGCAGCTGTCTTTGCAAATTTGCAACAATTGTCGCGAAATCCGGCTCGGGCGGATTTACTGGCGTTGCTCGACGTGGGCGTACCATCCTATCATATCATTTAGAAAAGATATTATCATACTATTAATATCCTTTCTTTCATTCATCATTTATCTTATCATAATGTAATACTTAAATTACATACTTATCATAGCATTCATAGTCATAATACAGACATTGTATCTCATAACATAACATTTGTCATTCATACCATACTTTGAACTTATCTTTTGTACATTTACAAAAAGTACATCATATTTACAATAATATACGTACATATATGTTCATCATACTGTATACACAGGGTCAAAAATATGATGGAAGTGTCTACCACTTTACCATCGTACATATGTGTACAAGCCTATCATCCAAAAAGAATAAGCTAGTACATGTCAGTCTAGCATCAAAAGATACACACACAGTCTACCTAATCTATGTGCTCAGAAGTGACCCCCGACGATGTGTCAGAATCGGACTCTCCCTCTCCGTCAGCCAACGGAATCTCCTCTGGATCTTCTAAATCCTCCTCATAGTCCAGCCAACCTGCGTGCTCTAACTCAGGATCTGGCTCCTCATCATCCTCCTCATCACTCGATATGTCAATGATAGGTGGATCCTCCGGTGGGTCCTCCGGAATAATGATGAGGTCATCAGGGTCAAAGTCCTCATCTGCCAAATCAAACTCGGCCTCCTGATGTGGCACCTCCGGTACTGGGGCTGCGGGAATCAGATCCTCTGGAACAACGGGAGCCGGCTCATAAATCGGCTCTGCCATCTCGGCGTCCTCTACTGGCGCCTGCTGAGCCTCTGCCAAATCCGGGGCTGGCATATCGTGAATGTTAGCCTCGACTCCCAAAATAGCCTCAATCATGTGTCCAACTGACAAACCGAGCATGGGTTCAGGAACGTACTGCCGGATCTGAATAGGCAATCCGTTCCTCAGAATAACTAAGGCCTGCAGCTCGGGACTCTGCAGATACTGAGGAATGTATGGCAGCATCGACTCCTGGAATCGTCGACAATAATGGGCCATCGTCTCCTGAGGATACGCGTGCCAATCAGCTACGTAGCTGAGGTAACGAGTGTGGTGCATGTCCTCATAGATCTCAGCATCGCGGAGTACATCGCCCGCTCCCTCGCCTATCATCGGCCCGTAACGAGCCATCACTGCCGTGCGAAAATGCGGCCACGTGCGGCTCGGCAACTGACGCTCTCCAAGGATGATCCACCATATCCTAGCGTCAACAGCGAAACATCGGCTAGCCAAGGAAACCTGTAGCCGGGCCTCGATGTGGCAGGTATGGAAGATCAACTCCATATCATACAACCATGCTGCCACTGGTACCGTACGTCTCGTGCCGTCAAACATAAGCGGACACGACTGAAAGAATGACCTCGTCGCCTCTCGGTCCGCGTCGACTTGGTCCGGGTCCATATCGTCAAGTCTATCATAATATAGGCGCATAATAATTATTAATATACGAAAATAAAATTTTTAACTTACAATGATGGCGGCGATGGCAGGCTGACTGTGAAATTTGATCGCAGGGAACCGCTCTGATACCAACTCTGTAACGACCCGCCTAGCACAGGTCGTTACCATACATACATATCGTACATACATAACTTACACAGCGGAAATTTTTTTTTTTTTTTATTACTGTACTTACATACGAAATATAAATGTATATCGAACATTAATTACGTTGTTTGGGTGTAAATAAAACTTATTTCATAATTACATAATATAACGAAACGCGTAGCGGTTTATTCCCACATTTCACAGTCCGCCAATCCATGCCCTCCATCTTGCATTAAGAATTATTTCCAGGCTGCTTACCTACAGCACAGACGTAAGACAGTGAGCTTTCGCTCAGCAAGTACAACTATTCTATACCGCAATTTACTTTAAATAAAACACATCACACATATCCTAACTAGCATACCACACTAATCATAACTTAAGCATAACATAATATAACTTATCTTAACTTATGCATGAGCCATTTATGCTTCATTATGCTTGCTTGATTAATCGTAACTTGCTTTCTTAACTTATCATAACTTATCTTGTCTTATCTTGTGGGCCCCATAACGTAAGTGTTCGTACCGGGCGCGCAACTATGAATTGGTTGGGGCGGCCAAACCATTTCCAATTCAATCCATAGTTCAACCCGACCTAACGCGGGTCGGTACGACACAGGCAAATTATTTGCCATCATAACTTTCATTATCTCATACTTAATTGTATTAATTAGTGAGCATACATCGTGATATGTCACACAATTAATTTATAATCTTATCATCATAACCTATTCCATGGCATTCTAAATCATAGCATTTCAACTTTTTATAACACATAACATACCATAGCATATAACATAGCATATCATCATAGCATTTTATAACATACTCTTAACACATAATCATAGCATACTACAAAGCATGACATTTTCTATAACATTTCCTATAACTTAAAACTATCTACAACACATAAGAGGTAACATTTACACTACATAGCATTTTCATCATACTTTGGCAAGTATACACAACAAAGCCCATGCTGTAGGCGGAGTTGTACTTACCTCGTTCGTAAAAGCTGTGTCCAAAAGTCGAGTTAAATCCCGTTGGGACACTTCGGCGTGCGACGTTCTGAGATTAATAAAAGTAAGGGTCAGAACTGTTGGTAATATAACCAACATTCTTATATAACCTTACTTATCTTTACATTGTCCTAATTGGTTACCTAAGTAACCCTAACCGGTTAAATCTTTAACTTAGGTTTTAAAAACAAACTTATTTCTTTAGAAAAGAATTCTTAGGTTTTGGTTTAAAAATCCTTTTGTTCAATCTTTAAAAAAAACTGAAAACCTTAAAAGGAGTCGTATAAAATTATTGACTATTGGAGACTGCCTTTGGAACAGTTTCTCAATGTCAATTTTGCAGTGTAATTACAGAATTACACTTTTTCTGTGTTAATTTATAAATCCTGTACAGGATTTTCCATAATTCCTGTACAGTTTTCCGAAAGCCATTTTCATCTTAAAATTAAGACCACTTCTGAAAAACTTGTCTTCATGAAAGTTTTGGATATTGAAAAACTCTACAGCTTTCATGTTTTGAGCAAAGTCTAGTTCGGACGTTTTCATTGTCAAAAACCTTGTGAAATCATTCCTGGCCGTGCATGGTCCTGGGCATGGTCAGGCTCGGGTTTTGCTAAAAACCGAGGCCATTGGAGCCTCGTTTTGAAAAACTGTCCGCGTTGCCCCCTTGGAAAAACCTTACTCTACAACTTTCATGTTTTGAGTTTTTCCTCATTCGGCCTCTAAAGGCCTTAAAATCAGCTTTTCCCGAAACTGGCCAGTTTCTACCCGAAATGGCAGTTTTCGGTTTTACATTCATTTTACGTCCTATTACGTACATCTAACCTCAACCGAACACGCGGGAGCCTAGAAAGTGGTCATGCAGCGTTTTCTAACGTCCAATATTCAACATGCAAATCAAATTTAGCATCAAACATAATGTACATAAACCCTAACCATTTCACAAACATCTAGCATGCAAAAATCATAACCACCAAACCATAAATCCTAACCACAACAAGCACATAGCCTATAATCTTAATTTAGGGCAGAAATTAAAGTGAGCTTATGCTCATTACAACACATACTTAAATACATTTAAATTTCTCCAATTGAAATTTAAATGAAAGCTTAAGAATTTGGAATTTTACCTCACCTTGGGATCCGAATTTTTTTGGATTGGCTCTTGGCTCCCCTTTTTCCCTCTCCAACAGCCGGTCCTTGGCCAACTTGTGCACCAAATGCTCTAGTGCTCTTAA
>CM046372.1:8272935-8288922 GCA_025413025.1 Ficus hispida | reverse complement strand
ACCTCCAGGTCGCCTTAAATTTCCTCAGACTTAATGATCAGGAGAAAGTCCTCTGTGCAACTTTTATGCTACGGAAAGATGCTCGCCTTTGGTGGGAACAGTTCAGATCCAGCGAGATGTGACTCAGATGACTTGGGAGGACTTTGTGGAGGAATTTAAGGGAAAAGTACTTCAATACTGAGGTAATGGAAAGCTCAACAAGACGAGTTCGACAAGTTTCGCCAAGGAAATCTGTCGGTAGCCGAAGCTGTCAAAAAGTTGAGCAGCTAGCACGTCTCTGCCCTCACTCATCAGTTCCGAAAGGGACAAAGTAAGAAGAATGATGAGAATGTTCCGCTCAGATTTAGCAGTGGTAATTAGCAGTGGCCCCCATCCACCACTCACTGTTGCTGAATGTGTCAGCAGGGCAATTCGAGCTGAATATTGGGTGGGTCAGAACAAGGAGCAAAGGGCTAAATTTTTCCAGGAGAAGAGGGAAGAAAAAGCCCAGGCCAAACAGAACCAGACCAAGCAGGCCAAACTCCGCAACAGAAGGGTCAAGGAGGACCTACGGGCCAGAACAACAACAACAGGCAGTACGGCAACAGCCAGCAGAAAAGGAAGTGGAATGCAGGAGGACAGGGGAATCAACAGAATTTTCCCCAAAAGAGAAATACTCCTGATAACAACAATAATCCCACTTGTCAGAAATGTGGGAGAAAGCACCCGGGAGAGTGCCGTGTTGGAAGCGGTCGCTGTTTTCTTTGTGGCAAGGAAGGCCACTATGCGAGAAGCTGTAATCTCAATCCTCAGAGTCCACAGAACCAACAGAGAGGACAGGGATCTCAACTTCACGCTGCACAGATGAAGATCGAGGGACCCGAAATCTCCCAAGGCAGGCTGGAAGCTCCGGAACCTCAGGGACGTATTTACGCCTATACAAAGGAGGATGTTCAAGCTGGACCTTCCACAGTGGTGACAGGTCAGCTTCCTTTTGCTCAACAAGATGCCTATGTGTTAATTGATTCTGGAGCTACGCATTCGTTCACATCACCTAGATTCGCTAAGAAACTAGGTATGGCAAGTGATAGAATTGGAAAAACATTTAGGACTGCATTACCCTCCGGGGACATTCTGTTGTCTGATTATTGGATACGTCATGTTCCAATAATTATATGTGGTAGGGAAATGTATGTCAACCTGATCATCATAGACCTATATGACTACGACGTCATCTTGGGAATGGATTTCTTGGGGAAGTACAACGCAGTTATCGACTGTCCACGGCGTACTGTTACGTTCAAGCTAATTGGAGGCGAGGAGTTTATTTTCAGAGGATCGACTCCAAAACAGCCGAAAATGTTCATTTCTGCGCTGAAGGCTAGGAAATTGTTGGCAGAAGGATGTATGGGATTTCTAGCCAACATAGTGGATAAGACGCTTGAAACCGAGAGCAGACCGGAGGAAGTACCGATAGTCAGAGAATTTATAGAGGTTTTTCCTGAAGAGTTGCCAGGACTGCCACCAGAACGAGAGATCTCCTTTGAGATTGAGTTACTTCCTGGATCGGCACCAGTATCTAAGGCACCTTATAGGAAGGCGCCTGCCGAACTTAAGGAACTGCAGATTCAGTTACGAGAGCTTTTGGATCGAGGATTCATTCGTCAGAGTTACTCGCCATGGGGAGCCCCAGTTCTGTTTGTTAAAAAGAAGGACGGCACTCTTAGGATGTGCATTGACTATCGGGAATTGAACAAGATAACTATCAAAAACAAGTATCCCTTGCCTCGGATCGACGATCTGTTTGATCAGCTGAGAGGAGCTTCAATTTTCTCGAAGATTGACCTGCGATCCGGATATCACCAGCTTCGAATTAGGGAAAGAGACGTTCCCAAGACAGCTTTTCGAACACGATATGGACATTACGAGTTCCTCGTTATGCCATTCGGACTGACAAATGCTCCAGCAGCCTTTATGGACCTGATAAATCGAGTATTCAAGGATTACTTGGATAAATTTGTTATTGTCTTTATAGATGATATCTTGATTTATTCAAGATTAAAGGAAGAGCATGAGGAGCATTTAAGGATTGCTTTACGAATTTTAAAGCAAAATCAGCTCTACGCTAAATTCACAAAGTGTGAATTTTGGTTGAAAAAGGTCCATTTCTTAGGACATGTGGTCTCCAAGAACGGCATATATGTAGATCCGGCCAAGATTGAGGCAGTAAGTGAATGGCCAGCTCCGAAAAATGTCACCGAAGTACGTAGTTTCCTCGGCTTGGCGGGCTACTACCGACGTTTCGTCGAAGGATTTGCTAAAATTGCAGCGCCGCTCACTGCACTTACACGGAAAGGAAAGAAGTACGAATGGACTGCAAAGTGTGAAGAGCACTTCCAAGAGCTGAAAAACAGGCTCACTCGCGCTCCGATTCTCATAATTCCGAATGTGGAAGAAGGAAACTTCGTGATATACAGCGATGCTTCTAAAATAGGATTGGGAGCCGTGCTCATGCAAAATGGAAAGGTGATCGCTTATGCTTCACGCCAGCTAAAGGATCATGAGAAGAACTACCCGACGCATGATTTGGAACTTGCGGCGGTGGTATTTGCGCTCAAAATCTGGAGGCACTACCTTTACGGCAGTAAGTGTGAAGTCTACACGGATCATCAGAGTTTGAAGTATATCTTCACACAAAAGGAGCTTAACATGAGGCAAAGAAGATGGCTCGAATTGGTGAAGGATTATGACATAGACATCTGTTACCATCCAGGGAAGGCTAACAAAGTAGCTGATGCCCTCAGTCGGAAGTCGTCTTCTTCGTTAATGTCCATGCAGTCGTTAATCGAACCTCTTCAGAAGGAGCTAGTGGAAGCTGGGATAGAGCTCATCACAAGAAGTTTAGCTGCCCTAACTTTCCAACCTACCATTTTGGATAGCATGAAGGAGCGACAAGAAGGAGATGCCTCACTGCTCAGGACAAGGAACGAGGTTTAGAAGGAAAGGAGTCGGACTTCAACATATCAGATGAGGGCATACTCTATCGGAAAAATAGATTATGCATCCCTAACGAGGATAAGTTGAAGGAGCAGATCATGAAGGAGGCTCATGAGACTCCATATTCCGTTCATCCAGGAGCCACAAAGATGTACCAAGACTTGAAGGAAAGCTTTTGGTGGCCCAGAATGAAGAATGACGTCGCTACATTCGTCAGTAAATGCCTTACATGTCAAAGGGTGAAAGCAGAACACCAACGTCCAGGGGGAGAATTGCAGAAAATTTCCATTCCAGAATGGAAATGGGACCAAGTGACGATGGATTTCGTGGTTGGACTACCCCGAACTCCCAACGGCAACGACGCTATTTGGGTGGTTGTTGATCGTTTGACGAAGTCTGCACACTTTATCGCCATCAAGCTTAGTTTTTCGGTGGAACAGCTGGCGGAACTATACGTCGCGCAGATTGTTCGCTACCATGGGATTCCAAAGACAATCATCTCTGATCGTGATGGTCGTTTCACTTCTAAGTTCTGGAGAAGTGTACATCAAGCCATGGGTACCAAGCTTACCTTTAGTACAGCTTTTCATCCTCAAACGGACAGGCAATCCGAGAGGACCATTCAGACCTTAGAAGACATGTTGCGAGCGTGCGTGATGGACTTCAAAGGAACTTGGGATAAAAAGCTTCCTTTGATTGAATTCTCGTACAACAACAGTTTCCAAGCTTCAATTGGAATGGCTCCTTACGAAGCTCTGTACGGAAGAAGGTGCAGATCTCCAGTCCATTGGTACGAGACCAGGGAAAAGGAACTTGTGTCCACGGATTTTGTTCAAAAAACCACTGAGGCCGTCAAACTTATACGCCGACGAATGGAGACTGCATTTAGTCGACAAAAGAGCTATGCCGACAAACGCAGAAGGCCTCTAGAATTCCAAGTAGGAGACTTGGTCTTTCTCAAAGTTGCTCCATTCAAAGGGGTTATGAGATTCGGAAAGAAGGGGAAATTAAGTCCACGATACATAGGGCCATTCGAAATACTGGAAAGAATTGGCAACGTGGCCTATAGGTTGGCTTTGCCCCAGGAATTAGCATATGTACACAATGTATTTCATGTGTCGATGCTAAAGAAGTACATCTCGGATCCATCCCATGTATTGGACCACGAACCAATTGAGGTTCACGAAGATCTGACCTATGAGGAGAAACCAGTTCGAATCTTAGCCCGAGAAGAAAAGGTGCTAAGGAACAAGGTTATACCTTTAGTTAAGGTCCTATGGCGAAATCATGAGATTGAGGAGGCAACCTGGGAACGCGAGGATGAGATGAAGAAAAGCTACCCCGAATTGTTCTGATTTTCGAGGACGAAAATTCTTTAAGGAGGGTAGATTGTAATAATCGAAATTTTCACGAACTCACAATTTTCTTGTAAATAAGAAATTTATAGTTCGTATTATGTGTTTATGTGCAATTTTATGAAAATTATGAATATTAATACAAAATTCATGATTTTATCAGTATATGATTGAGTTCTCGGTAAATTAATTACGAGACTTCATGATAGGCCTTTTAAGTAAAAAGGTATGACGAAATTTCATGAATTCATAATAGTCAAATTTTGACAAGAGAGTCAATGATTGACAAGAAAGTCAATGGTTGACCCGAAAAATAAAAAATGAGGCGGTACGGTTAAATATTTTTCAGTATAAAAATTGTACCGTGTAAAAACCATTTTTACGGATAAAATGGTATGTTTAGGATTCAAAAACCACCATAGAAAATCAAGCACATTAATTAGGTTATCTTGGGCCAAGTGGTTTCAAATTATAAGAAAAATTTTTACACAGTCCATTTTCACACAGATAAATTTTGGACTGCAGTTCAGTATAACAGTACTGAAATTATACTGTGTATTAGTGAACACAGTATTAGAAATATCTGTGTTAAGTTTAAAGTAGACTACATTAAGGAAAAAGCCAAACAAGGCTTTAAGATGACATCACCTAAGCTTGGAATTATGACATCATCCCATTTTTGATTTATGACATCATAAATGGTGGAAACAACTCACACCTAGCCACCTAGCACCATGCATGGCCGGCCACATGGAGGGTCTTTTGGCAAAATTTTGTGCAATTATTTTGCTCCAAGGATTTATGAGCAAAAGGTGAACCAAAAAGATTTGCAATGTGATCCAAAACCTCACCTATAAATAGGCCAAGGGGGTGGTCGGTTTTTAGTCCAAAAAATCAGAAAAAGCAGCCAAATTCTGCCCATTTTCCCTCTCCAAAAATCTGCAATCTCAAGTGGGTGATTGAGTGAAGAAAAAAATTGAGAAACTTAGGGGTTTTGATGTTGTAGTCTTCGGTTTTCCCTAGCAAGTTCAATAAAAATTTTGACAGTTTTTGGTGTCCATTTTAGGGGCCAACAGCCGGCTGCCAAGGGGGGGTGAGTGAGTGAGAAAATTTGGATTTAAGAGAGCTTAGTTTAGGTGCAAGCAGCCACCAAGAATCAGCCAATTTTGATGCCAGTTGGTGCAACAAAACCGGCCTTGGGTGGTGTCCTAGGAGGAAAAGTTTTGTGAGCCAAACCCTAACCAATTTTTGGAGATAAATCAAGGTAAACCATTCTAGACCTTAATCTCTTTCAATTAAGCATTCAATTTGAAATTTACATGTATTTCAAGTTGAAATTGTAAGAGCATAAGCTCAATTTATTTTGTGCCCAAAGTTAGGAATCTAGGGTTGTGCTTGATCTAGAATTAGGGGTGGTTTGATTTTTATGTGCATGCTTGCTTTAATTTTCTTAATTTGCATACTAAATACTAGTTTATTATATGTCCCCAATCTGCCCTAGTGTTGGTGAATGATAATTTTGTGCTAGGTTGCTAGAATTTAATTAGTATGCTTGTTAGGTTTTGTGCAACCGAAATCATGCAACTTAGTTGATCCAATATCAATTAGGTTTGCATGGTGATGTTAGAAATTGTGATTAAAGAAAATTTACGCTAGAAAATCGCTGCATGTGTGTATTAGGGCTCCCGCGGTGGCTGGTTGAGCTAGATTCCACGTCTAGGACGTAAAACGAATTCTAAACCGAAAAAACTGCCAGGCTCGGGTGGATCCTGACCAGTTTTACGGAAAGCCGATTCTGAGGCCTTTAGAGGCCGAATTTGGAAAAACTTAAAACACAAAAGTTTCTCGGAACAGTTTTTCCTAAGGGGTAGCGCGGACGGATTTGCAAAATGAGGCTCCAATGGCCTCCGTTTTTACGAAAATCCGAGACTAAACTGCCCAGACCTAGTTTACACGACCAGTGGGTTTCAAATTAAAACTGGTACGAATCCAAGCAGAACTGGGTTTTTCTTAAAACATGAAAGTTTTAGAATTTCTCAAGAGCAAGAACTTTCGTGAAGACAAGTTTTTCAAATTCCATTTGGATTTTTAAATACAACCTGAACTATAAAAACTGTGCAGAGAACAAAAAATTCCTGTACAGGATTTTCTACAAACATACAGAAAAACTGTATTTTTACATCAACATTTCCTGTTTTGACTATGAAAACTATTTCAAAAGCAGTTTTCAGCCTTAAATGAGTTTTATAAAGTTTTACTTTGAAAACCTCGAATTTTGAAGTAAAACAAAAGATTTTCTAGCCAATTTTCCAAATTGGATTTAAAAGCTAAAGTGTAAAAACAAAAGATGACGAGTGGTAACCGGGAAGGATAACCGAGTTACTAAGGCTTAGGCTCGATAATAAGAATAGTAATTTAATACTAATCATATGGGTTTAATACCCAAGGTTACCTCAAGTAACCTAATGGGTCAAGATAATTAACCACAATCTCTAGGGTTACAATTAGTAACCTAGTAGTTGATCAAAGCTTGTAAAAGGACATATAACCATAATGTTGGAAAGGTTACCAACATTTTATAGGATTCTTATCCTATGTTCTTTCTAATAGCAGGAAGTAACCTGCAGTCGAGGTCAGAGTGGAAATCAACGAAGCCTGGATTACAATAAGTCAGGCAAGTATCGAACCTCACCTACAGTATGAAAATAGTAAATACTATTTTCATATATGCTATGTTAAAATGTACATGCTATGTTGTATGATGTTAAATGATGTTATGTGATGATATGCTATAACATGTTACATATTATGCCATGTTTTCTAAAATGTCATGGTTTTAAAAATGTCATGTTTTCAAGAATGCCATGATATGGCAAATGTTAAAGTTTGAATATGACATAGTGACATCATGAAGCATGTTCACTAATGTTAAATCATATGGTAAGATAATCAAGGAAGGTGTCGTACCAACCTCCCGTGATCGAGGAGGATACATGTTTAAAACCAGTTGTGACATTTACCTCTCGTTGATGCGTGAGGGTCACGTTTTAATTCCCAGAACTGTTAGGGCCTTGCAAACCCTAGCTTTGTCTGGAGGCTGCGCGCTTTCGGTACGTACACTATGGGCCCACATGTTGAGACAAGATAAGTTAAAGATTGAGTCTAAAATGAAGCATAAGACTTTCAATCAATCATAAATGGCTCATGCATAAGTTACATGATGATTGACATGTTTTAAAGATGATTAAATTATTTTTGTGAGATTATGTTTGTACTTGCTGGGCGAAAGCTCACTCTTATATTTCATACTGTAGGTAAAAAGCCTGCAGCTTAAATGGTGGGCTATGCGGACGATGCGGCGGGTGAAGGGCGGTGTGGGATACCACTACGCAAAATTTTCCGCAACCGCTTTTGAATCTCAAAAGTAAATTATGTTATGCAATATGTATGAAGTTTAAAGACTTAAGAAGATATCTTCAGTATAGTATGTATACATGATAATTTTTCTCTACAAGATAACTTATGTAAATATGTTTTAAAGAAAAAAAAAATTATTCTCAAATTTTCAAGTAAGATAAGTACAAGTAAGTATGGTGTCGACCCGGCTTGGGAAGTCGGGGCGTCACATAGGGTGTGCGTAAAATTACGTGAGAGCGAACCGAAACCAAAAACTGCCAGTTCGGGTGAAAACTGGGCAGTGAATTGGAAATGGTATTTTGAGGCCTTTAGAGGCCGAATTTGAGAAAACTCAAAACAGAAAAGTTGTAGGAAATTGAAATTTCTAGGGGGCAGCGCGGACATTTTTTGAAAATAAGGCTCCAAAGGCCTTCGTTTTTATCAAAACCCGTGCCCAGACTGCCCAGACCTATATGCACGGCCAGACAGCTTCAACAAGGAAAAAGTATAAGTTAACTTCAGAATTGGGTTTTTGTCAAAACATAAAAGTTGTAGAATTTGCAGTATCTAAAACTTTCATGAAGAAAAGTTTTCCAAAATCCAAACAGATTTTGAAGTAAAACTGGATCAGTAGAGCAAGCTCTGATTCAGAAATTTGAAACAATGCATGCACAGGAAATTCCTGCACATGCATTGCCAATTTAACTGTTTTTACCAAATTTCTGCAAAACCAACACAGTTTTATTTAAAAGCAGTTCCAAATGATTAATTAAACTCAGTTTAGCAAGAAATAAATTAATTAAGCAAATTAAGCAAGGTAAGCCAATTGGTAACCTATTATAACCACATAGGTTACCTAAATTTAATTGGGCCTAGTTAATTAAGAACCAAAGGTTGTATGTTGGGCCTTGAGTCCGAGATTTATGTAAGGTAACCTTAAAGGATACCACCTTAATTGTTGGGCCTTATAAGCCCAACAGGCTTTTTAAATTTTCACCCAAAATGGGCCTACATTTAAGGTTACTCGTAGTAACCTAATAGGATGCCCACACCAAGATCATTAGGCCTTAAGCCCAAAGTTTATTAAGTAATCAAACAGAATACTGTTTGATTACCATTAGGGCTTATGCTCTAAGGTTACAATTAGTAACCAATAAGGATTATTATTAAGCTTATATGGGGGACATATATCTATGGTCACGGATGAATGTTGGTTCGGGTACCAACATTTAATGAAGTAAGTTAAGGTAAGATAGGATGATTCTTATCTTACTTCCCTTTTTGAAAACAGGAAGGTAACCTTTTGAGGTAACCTGTCGGAACGACAATCCACAGGATATAGCGAAACCTGTAAGTACAACTCCGCCTACAGCATAGGCAATTGGTTTTATAACCTTGCATGTTTTTAAAATATCATGCATTTATGTGTTATGTACGATGTATGTTTATTATTGTGACATCATGAGGCATGTTCATAAAAATAAATCATATGGTAAGAAGAAGATTATGTTTTTAAGAAAGAAATGTTTTAAGAAAAGGTTTTCAAGTATGGTGTGTCGTACCGACCTGCTCTAGGTCAGGTTTGGTTCATGGTTTGAGTTGGACTGGGCTGGCCGCCCCAACCACTCCATGACTGCGCGCCACGGTACGTACACTTATAAGGGGCCCAAAATTATGAAAGCAAAAATGAAAGCATAATTGGTTCATGCATTGCATTGTTAAGTTGTTTTTGCGGGTTCAAGGTTGTACTTGCTGAGCGAAAGCTCACAACTTACGTTTATGCTGTAGGTAAGCTTCCTACTGGCAATTCTTGGTACAAGACGGGGAAGCTTGGCAGGGCTGTCTGTGAAACGTGGGAATGGAGACTGCTACGCGTTTTGAAATATATATGTACATGCGTTGTTTAGTACAAAGTTATTTTAAGATTTCGATACTTTTGATAAGTAAATATTAGTTAAGTACAAGTTATTTTACGTCACTATAGTTTTGAAAAGTAAATACTAAATAAGTATTGTGTATGTTGTAAATAAGTAAGTAGTAAAGTTTTTACTCAAATGGTTTTAAAAAGAAAAGAAAAAAGAAAAAAAAATATATGTACGTTATTTCCGCATAAGTAAGTATGTATGTTATTCTAGTATGTATGATAAATATGGTAACGGCCTACATAAGAACGGGTCGTTATAGTATGTTGAGTTAATATGTAAGATAAGTAACTGTAACGGCCTACGTAAGGGCGGGTCGTTACAAATACAGCCGAATCCTTGAGGAAGAATTCCAAGATAGGGGCTGTTATGAACAGTAAAGGTTCCAAGATAGGAGCCGTTATGTTCGTTAAATGACCGAATCCTTGAGGGACAAGTCCCAAGATAGGGGTCATAGGCCGAATCCTTGAGGGACAAGTTCCAAGAATGGGATAGTTCCAAGAAAGGGGCCATTATGATAAGTAAAGGGTTCTAATAGCATAAGATCAAGGTTCAAGAAATAAGCTATTTTAAGCTATGTTTTCCAAGTATGGAAAAATTTTAAAGTATGAAACGTTTTTCACGTATGAAAAGTTATATGACAAGATATGTTTTCCAAGTGTGGAAAAATTTATAAAGTATGAAATACTTTTCATGTATGAAAAAGTTATATGTTTTCCAAACATGGCAAGTTATATGATATACTTGCTCAAATTTTTATGAAAATAGTTCTTGTGATGCAATATGAAAGGAGAATATGATAGCATGAAAGTATGTAAGTATGTAAGTATGAATGTATGTATGTAAGGAAGTATGTAAGGATGTAAGTATGAACGTACGTAAGTAAGAAAGTATGCAGTATGAAAGTAAGATGGTATGAAGTAAAAATGAATGAAAGTATGATGGCATGATATGAAAGTAAGAGTATGGTTCTAGATAAGAGACATGATCCCATTAAAGTACAAAAATGGGAACATGAATAAGTTACGATGGATCAATAGTGGATTTGAAGAAAAGCCACTTAGAAGTATCCGAATTTTCGAGGACGAAAATTTCTTTAAGGAGGGTAGAATGTAATACCCGAAATTTCAATGAACCTATGATTTCCTTTTAGACAAGGAAAATTTCAAGTTTGAATCTTGTTTGTCGATATAAAGCTCATGATCTGAGCAGAATATCAGTTTATGTGTGAGTTCTCGTTTAATTAGCTACGAGACTCAACAATAGTTTGCTTAAGTCAAGCATGTGGCCTTTTGAGGAAAAAGGGCAAAATGGTAATTTATGATTTTATGTTGGTCAAAGCTTGACCGAAAAAGTCAAAGTTGACCGAAAAGTCAAGGTTGACCAGGAAGGTCGAATAGATGAAGGTGCTAAGATACGGCAAAGCAGTATGGGATTATACTGCGGCAAACCTTCATTACGGTCAATTTAGTAAGAATAAGCTATGAGACCACCGTAGAAAATCAAGCACGATTTTTAGAGTGATTACGATAAGGATTAAATAGTTTTAAGTCCTAAGAAAATCCGATACGCAGTCCAGTTATCACGCAGATGAATTCTGGACTGTAGTCCAGTATGACAATACTGTTTTGGTGAAAAACAGTATTGATATTATGAAAGATGGTAAGGAAATGGACTGCAGGATTATATTATTGGATTTTTAGTATCAAGTGGATAATTATGCACGAAATGGAAGCCAAGTGGCTCCGCCATAGTTGGCGACCTACAGGGACTAAATTGCAAATATTTTGTCCGTAGGGGCCAAAGTGCAATTTAAGAAAAATTAGTAATGATGGATTTGTATGCAATTATAGAATCATGAAAATTCCTAACCAAGGTTCCAACTAGGCCAAAAATTGGTTACAAGCCTAGTTACATTGGAACAAGGATTTAAGTTAGAGATAAGCATGAAAAGATATTTTTTGGAAAGATTTTTCCATATCTTCCACATGCATGCATATGGCCGGTTGTTTGTGGCTTGGTGAGCAAGCCATTAGCTAGATGATGTCATCAAAATGATGTCATCAAGGCGATGTAAGCGGATGATGTCACGAGGGTGATGTAAGCCAAAACTTGGTGAGCAAGTAAACTTGCCCACCAAGGCTTCCTTATGGCCGGATTTTGTGTGCTTGGAGAACAAGAAATTTGCTTGATGATGTCATCAAGGTGATGTCATCAAGATGATGTCATCAAGGTGATGTCATCAAGATGATGTCATCAAGGTGATGTAAGCGTGTGATGTCATCAAGATGATGTCATCCAAGTGATGTCATTGGTGAGGTAAGCAAAGCTTGGTGAGCAAGTAAACTTGCCCACCAAGGCTACTCTATGGCCGGCCACCTAGGAGGAATTTTGAGCAAATATTTTGCTCTTGGACCCTTTTATGCAATTATAGAAACCATGTTTTTCACCTATAAATAGGTGATGTTGGTTCACAATTTTTGAAGGAAGTTTTGTAGCCTTAACAAAACTATGGCAAAATTTTCCCTCACCCACACACCCTAAAGGCCGAGCCATAGAAGAGAAAGGAAAGAAAGAAAATGCTGAAAACCAACGAGAAAAGTGAGCTTGAGTGGTCGGTTTTCTAGCTAGAACCATAAGGAAATAGTTGGGAAAATTTTGGTACCCATGAAAGGCCAAGTGGCCGGCCATGGGAGAGGTAGAGAAAGAAAAGAAAAGTGCAGAAAAAAAAAATGGGTTTAGGACAGCCGGATTTTTGTAGATAGAATCACCCAATAACCAACAAGTTTTGGTCCTAATTAGAGGAGCAAAACCGGTTATAGGCAGCCAAGGAGAAAGTGCAGAAAAAATGAACCAATCTCCTAGCCTAGCCTTGTGTTCATCAAGGTAATCTTCTTTAGCCCTAAGCTTTTCGATTTGAGCTTTATATTGGAAATTTAAGTGTATTTCCAGCATTGGATGTAAGAGCATAAGCTCACCTATTATGTCTATGCTCTAGATTAAGTTTGCTTGATTATGCTTGATTAGGGTGGTGGTCTCTAGTTTACATTTTTGATGCATGTTTGATGATGTGCTTATATGGGTTTGAGTATGCTTACTACATGTTTGTTGTATGTTCCCATAGAATTTAGAATGATTGTATGATTATGTGATTGATAGAATGGAACGTTAGAAACGATTGCATGTGTGACTTTAGGCTCCCGCTGTGGTCGGTTGAGGTAGCGTGCACGTTTTAGGACGTAAAACGAAATTAAGAACCGAAACTGCCAGTCTCGGGTCAAGACTGGGCAGTGTTCTGGAAATGGTATTTTGAGGCCCTTAGAGGCCGAATTTGAAGAAACTCAAAACTATAAAGTTGTAGATAATGGTTTTTCCTAGAGGGCATCATGGACCGTTTTTCAAAATAAGGCTCCAATGGCCTCCGTTTTTACGAAAATCCGAGGCTAATCTGCCCAGACCTAGTCTACACGTCCAGTAAGTTTCAAATTAAAACTGACAAGAATCCAAGCAGAACTGGGTTTTCCTCAAAAAATGAAAGTTGTAGTATTATCCGAGATCTACAACTTTTATGAAGAAAGTTTTATCAAATTATGAACATATTTTAAAGTACAATTTGATTCCCAAAACGGTGCAGGAAACAGAAATTCCAGCACAGGATTTTCAGAAAAACAGTGCATAAGCAGGAAATTCTTATACATGCACTGATAACCAAAGTTTAAGAAACTGTGTTTAAAGATTGTTTTCAGAGCTTGACAGTTTTTAACTGCCTTTGCTTAAATGTTAAGATTTTATGAAAATACGGTTTTCATAAAGATTTTTAAAGAAAACTTGACAAAGGTTTGTCAAGAATAATTGAAATACGCCGGGTCCTATGGTGACAACTATAGGACAGATAGTAACCGGAGAGGTTACCTAATTTTATTGGACCAAATAAGTTAGGTTACTTATAGTAACCACATGAGATACCCGAGATAGTGGGTTGGGCCTAATAAGATTAGTAACCTAATACTATTTAAGAATGGTTGGGCTTAGTACCCAAGGTTACCAGAAGTAACCTAGCATGATGCTGGTTAAGTATGTTGGGCCATGAACACTAGGGTTACGGCAAGTAACCAAACAAGCTATCGTAAGTTGTTATAGGAGGGAACATATAATATAACTAAGGCTACTCATAAATGTTGGTTAGGACACCAACATTTAACGATTATGAATTATGATAAGATAGAATGTGTATAGCTCTTATCTTACGTCCTATTTGGAAACAGGAGTATGAACTATTGTCGTGCCATGATTCGGATGATTAACCAAGAGCATAGGACGACAAGTAAGTAGTAAGTATAACTCCGCCTACAGCATGGGCAAAATGTTTTTAAAGAACATGTTTTCCAAGAAATCATATGTTGATGATTTATGGTACTTACTCTATGATATGATACTATGTTGTGATGCTATGAGGTTTATGTCATGATGTTTATGATAAGATGAAATGTTATGATGCTATGTTATGAGGTTTATGTCATGATGTTTATGATAAGATGAAATGTTATGATGCTATGTTATGAGGTTTATGTCATGACGTATATGATAAGATACTATGTTACGATGCTATGCTATGATGATTTATGTTACGACGGTTATGTAATGGTTTATGTTATGTTATGTTTTAATATAGTGACATCATGTAGTATGTCCACTAATATTAACTACATGGTAAGAACACATGTTAAGATAAGCTAAGGTCATTGTGTCGTACCGACTTGCCATGATAGCGAGTTTAAATGGTTTAGTCTATGGTTTGGGCTGAGTTGGATTGGCTGCCCCAATCACTCCATGTTAAACAGTTTGTTTCATGGTTTGAGTTGGTTTGGATTGGCTGCCTCCAGCCATTCCATGGTGATGGACCACGGTACGTGCACACATGATATGCAAATAAATAAGAATCAAGATAATAAATGAAAATTTAATCGATTCATAAGAAAACCTAATTGGTTCATGCATTCCTTTGTTAAAAATGTTTTGCGGATTGCACGTTGTACTTACTGGGCATAAGCTCATTACTTACGTTCATGCTGTAGGTTAGCAACCTACCGGTGATACTTGATGCAAGGCTGTGAAGGCTGGCGCTACAGACTGTGAAATGTGGGATGGACACCGCCACGGGTTTTGAATTTATGCTATGTAAAATATGGTTTGAAAAATATATTAAAAGATGTGTTTTATGTTATGTGATAGTATGGATAAGAAACCGTTTTCAAGAAGAAAACTATTTTTAAGAAATTGTTTTCAAGAACGAGTTAAGGAATGGTTTTTAAGGATGATGGCAACAAGTTGCCTCGTGTTGTACCGAACCGCATTAGGTCGGATTGGTCCACGGTATGATGATGTTAGCTTTCAATATCATTATGAAAGCTCAGTACTCGAGTGAGTACATATGATTATGCATGAAGATAAGTTAAGTTCAAAGTAAGAAAAGAAAAAAAAATTTTTACTCCGAATTTTCCGCAGTTTAAGCTTTTTAAATTAAGAAGTAAGTTAAGCAAGTAATGTAACGGCCCACGTCTGCGCAGTAGGAGTAGGATGCCCCTACGCGTGACGGTTCGGGGCGTTACACGCCTCAACCAAATCATAGTTGCGCGCCCGGTACGTACACTTATGATAATGGGCCCATAAGTAAGATAAGTTAAGAATGAATAAGATGGCATAATAAGAGCATAATTGGTTCATGCATATATTATACAATAGTATGTATGTTATGATAAAGTTCAGTATGAGATGTATGAGTATGTATGATATGTATGCTATGAGAAGTTATGTATGACATGTATGATATGCTATGCTTATGTAAAGTTATGAAGAGTTATGTTTATGTTTAATTGTTGCGGATTTATATGTTGTACTTGCTGAGCGAAAGCTCACGTGTCTTACGTCTATGCTGTAGGTAAGCAACCTACGAGCAACTGATGATACAAGATGGTGGGCGTGGCGGAGCAAGATGTGAAATGTGGGATTTATAACTGCTATGCGTTTCGATTTTATTTTGTATATTATTCCGCATTTAAACATCGTTATTATTAATATACGATTCGTTATCCGCGCCGTATAAAAAAAAATTTCCGCTGCTTATGTTAAATAAGTATGTATGTTTGTGTATGTATGTATGTATGGTAACGGCCTGTGCTAGGCGGGTCGTTACATAAGCTCACTAGCTTTGCTTGCTTGGCAAGCAAAGGCCTTGCCAAGCCAACCCTAAACCGGCCACCTTAGGATTAGGATACCTCGTGGCCTAGCTTAGATGAATAAGCTTTCCTAGCCTCGCTTCCATGGCTAGCTAAGGTTTT
>CM046372.1:8233443-8272835 GCA_025413025.1 Ficus hispida | reverse complement strand
GAAGAAACTTTGCAAATGAACCAGGTGCTTGTCCATTCTCAGTGTATCTTCCATAATATTCTCCACCTCTATTCGTTCTCACGATCTTAATCTGCTTTCCACATTGTTTCTCTACTTCAGCCTGAAAACTTTAAAGGCGTCCAGTGCTTCGTACTTATTATGAAGCAAGTAGATATACATGTATCGTGAGAAATCACCTATGAAAGAGATGAAATATTTCGGACCACTTATGTCCATGTCTGGACAACAAATATCTAAATGTATGATCTCTAATAAGTCCGAACTCCTCTTTGCACCTTTCTTGAACTTGTTAGTCTGCTTTCCCTTAACGCAGTTTACACAAGTGTCGATATCAGAAAAATCTAAAGTACTAAGTACTCCATCATTTACTAATCTCTTAATTCTCTGTATAGAGATATGTCCCAATCTCCGGTGCCACAACATAGAGGATTCTTCATTTATAACACATCGTTTTATATAAGTATGAACATGCATAGCATCATAAGTAGTATTATTTTGTAAATTAATATAGAAAAGACCATCAGACAATGTACCATTCCAACAAGATCAGATTTATAAAATAAACTAAAAGATGTCTTACAAAAATTAAAAGAATAACTTAAAGGTACAAGTCTTGAAACTGAAATCAAATTCCTAGAGAAACTTGGAATATAAAATGCCTTTTCTAGATTCAAAATGAAACCACTACTTAAAACTAAAGTGCATGTTCCAACAGCCTCCACATGTGAGCACATCTTGTTTCTTGAATAAATGCACTGCTCACTTTCCATTGGCTTCCTTAGGTTTCGCATACTCTGCAAGGTATTCGAAATATGGATTGTATAACCAGAATCAATCCACCATGTGTTATAAATAACATCAACCATATTAGATTCATAACAGACAAATGAGATTGGTTTACCTTTCTTCTCAAGCCATTTCTGGAACTTAGTGCAACCCTTCTTCATGTGTCCTTTCTTTTTGCAGAAAAAACACTTGGGTTCCTTCTTGATTCTACCTTGAGGCGGTATTTTACCTTTTCCTTTCTTTTTGGCTTGGTCATCATCTTTTCCTTGCGTTGCGATAAATGCACTTTCACCCATTTCCATCATCAATCTCCCTTCGTCCTTAACACAAATGGCTAGAAGTTCATTAATTGACCACTTATCTTTATGTGTATTATAGGATATCTTGAAGGGTCCATATTGAAGTGGAAGAGTGTTTAAAATATAGTGCATAAGGAAAGACTCAGACATATCAACCTCAAGTTTCTTCAGTTGAGCCATAATATCCCTCATCTGCATAATGTGCTCACGCACACCTTTGACATTAGTGAGCCTGATTGATGAAAACTTCATAATTAAGGTGCTAGCAAGTGCTTTGTCCGAAGACTCAAACTACTCATCAATAGCCTTCAGTAGTGGCTTGACTATGTCATGTTATTCGACAGAACCACGAATACCAGCAGAAATTTTAGTCTTTATGAACATAACTGAGAGACGATTAGATCGCTCCCATTTTTCATACCGATCAACTTCATCTGGAGTGCTGGTCTCAATGATAGAAGGTGGTTCGTCTTTCCTAATAGCATAATCAATGTCCATCCACCCTAATTGAAGAAGAATTCTCTCCTTCCACACCTTATAGTTATCACCATTTAGTTCGGGAATATCACACTTAATATCAGAGAAATTCACAGATTGCATAACTGCATAAATAAAATTCACATGCTTATAATTAATTTAAGACTAATAAACATAAATCATGTTTTACCAATGTAAATCATGTTTTTCAAAATATGAATCTAGTGACATAAAACTTGCCTGTGGGCTAAAGTCCTAATTCAATTAGATCCATCTATAACTTTATGATAAAGCTATCAAATTATGTTCTTTTTCCTAATTCCTGTGGGTAAGTTAGGAAATATAATTTGATATTCTATCTTAATCAATCATACAAATATAATAAAAATTCCTATGGGATAAAATCTATTATATTACGTATGATTAACTACAACTAATGTCATAATGTGATCCTAAAAGACTTAATATATAATTTTAATTAATTAAAGATGCTGTGGTTACTCTCTAATTAATTAAAATTATATGGATCACTCAACATTAAATGAATCTCAATAAAGGCTCATATAATTGTACAAAAAACCATAAGCAATATTTACATCAAAAATGGAATAACAATGCACTAATATTATTTAACTTAATTTTGCATGTATAATAAAATAATAAATTATACACACAAATAAAAAAATAATATAAGCACATAATAATATCCATAATATATAAAAATCATTAAGTTCTGCAAAAAGTCATAAACAATGATTTTTTTGCCCTTAAACGACATGTCGTTTATTATAAACGACACAAACCTTTATCCCGAAAAACGATGAGTCATTTTTTAATGTTGAAGTTACAGCTGCCAACTAAAACGACTTGTTGTGTTTAACTTCATAAAACGACTTGTTGTTTTCTCAATGTTGAAGTTTCATCTGCCAACTAAAACGACTTGTCGGTTTCTCAATGTTGAAGTTTCATCTGCCAACTGAAACGACATGTCGTTTTGAACTACATAAAACGACTTATCGTTTTTTACCAAACGCAGCAATCTTGCATGACAAAAACGACATGTTGTTTAATTCGTCTTCAACCTCCAGCCGGGTCGTTTCGACTCGGTTCAGACCCGAAGTGAACCAGACGATTTCTCATCATTCCGACATCCAAAATTTATGTTTCAAATCACAAAATGCTAGAAATATAATATCTTAATGATTCATAACAATAGTTCACATCATAAACGCCAGAATTTCAAATTTGAAATCTCTAAAAAAAATTTCTATCGTAACTCGTGTAAAACAACAAGGCAGAGGCAATATCTCGCTATGATACCAACTATTAGAAATTATCTTAATGATCTAAACATACTGCCAATAATTCTTAATAGCAATTAGATCAAGTGCGGAATAAAATTTGGATCGAAAACATACCTCCCGCCATTGCCGTTTGAATTCACAGAGTTATGGGTAAGTGTTACTTTGGGTTTATGGTTCTTCTAAACCTTCACTCTCTCTCGTTAGATGGTGTAATTCGATTCTAAATGAGAAAGCAAGCTTAGGGCACCAAAACCGAGTTGCTACATCCCCTTTTTATAGATTTCTTCCATCAAAGAATCGTTATCGGATGCACATATTAATGGGCGAGAATCTAAGAACGGTTACAAATGTTCCTAAACAAATGGAATCAATATGGACCACATAATGGATATATTCTGATTGTTATCAAGATTTTCCAATTTTGAAAATCCGTACGGAAAATTTCGGAAACAGAAAAAATCCAAACCCAAACTGAAAAATCTTAACCAGAAAAATCTAACAAGCTTTTGAAAAAAAAAAAAAGGAACAACGATCTACAACCCAGCCTCACCGGCGATGGCGAACCACCACTAGACCCAACCCCCCGGCGAACCCCACCCTCCCTTGGCTGTCCCCGACCTGCGAAACCGCACCCCGCTCCTAGACCCCGGTGACGACCCGGCCGGAGCCAAATTCGTGTGACCCAAGCTTCCCCGACGTCAAGCCCTCGGCCTCAAGAAAACCCCTCTCCCACGGCTACATATGTGTTGATCATGCTTGCAGCCCACCAGCACGACAATCTGGGGCAAGCCACACTGCCCTCCGCTGGAAACATTTGTGCCAGTGAGCTCGTGGGTGACTCGCGGTGGATGGCTAGCGATGGCACCGTTTTCTGATCGTTGTGGTTGTCGCTCGTCGGGAACCATGGAGGGCCACTTCAATTTGCTAGATCTAGGGCGAACCCCCACCCCCCTCCGCTGAAACGTTTGCACCGGTGAGCACGTGGGTGACTCGCTTTGGGTGGCTAGCGACGGCACCGTTTCTGATCGTCGGGGTCGTCACTCTTCGAGAAAATGGAGGGAAATTTTTCCAAAATGACTTGATAGAAAACAAAATTAGGAGAATGAATTTCCTAATTTATTTCTTTTTATTTAAAAAAATTATTACTGTATAATTAATAATTTTTTAATTAATAAAATTATTTAAAATTTAATTAAAAACTTTGAAAAAAAAATGCTCAGTCTTATAACCTTATATTCCCAATTCACTCGGCCACCCCCCCCCCCCGGTCTTTTCCTATTGAGTTATAGAGGAAGTCAGCCATCTAAGTTGTTTCTTCCTCCCAAGTTCCTACCTGCCCACAAATTCATCAAGCACTCTGACACCAACAGTCGGTCTCCCACCATATTCTCCATCCATCAATGTTCAAAAGAGTTTGCTAAAACACACATTGGAGCTCGGGATGTCGGAGCCAGCCATCTAAGTTGTTTCTTTCGTCCAAGTTCCTACCTGCCCCCAAATTCATCAAGCACTCTGACACCAACGGCTGGTCTCCCTCCATATTCTCCATCCATCAATGTTCAAAAGAGTTTGCAAAAACACACATTGGAGCTCGGGATGTCGGAGTCATGCCTTTAGTCGTTGCCGCCTTTGATGCTGCCACCGTCTTCGTCGCCGCTGTCATCCCCACCTCCGGGGTTCGGTGAGAATGTTAGACAGGTAATATATTTTTCAAAATTTCAGTTATTGATTTCCTTTAAAATTTGTTTGATTAGTGAAATTAATTCAATATTTAGATAAAGGATTGTGATTTATTGTTAGTAATTTTTTATTGTAGAGAATTTGATTATGTAACATTAATTTCATTGTCTTTTGATTTTCAGAACAATCACTAAAAAAATGAACAACCATAAAAAAAATTTGATGGTCGTTCCGTTGAAATAATGAATTTGTTTGTTAGTTTGTTTTTGTTTATTTGTTTATTTGCTTTTTGCTTTTTAATTTGATGGGATCGTGTTAGTTTTAGGAGTTTGAAAAAGATATAAGTATGCTCAAAATAACCAGAAACATTAGGTGAAAACTTTCCGAATGTGTTTGTATGATATCACGTGTGAAGTATAGTTATTTATTGGAAAATGACATGTCCATATGAGGGGAATTTTTAGGGGTGTTGGCTCATAATTTGCTTTTGAGAAAGACAATATATCATAAGGATCATGAAGTGTGGTTCTTAATTGAGGGAAAACCATTGAGATTCTCTTTTAATGTGTTCATCTTGATTTCGGGTTTATACACAGGTTGTGGACATTCTAATGATGAAATCAAAGCTTAAGAAGAAAAGAACGAGTTGAAAAACAAATATTGGCCAAGAAAGAAAAGTGTTTTAATAGAGGATGTTGCAAAAAACTAAAATAGTTGAGTGTTAAAAAGGTTAGGACCAAAGATAGGATAAAGTTAGCATTTCTGTACATGGTAGCAAGGTTCTTGATGTCTTCTGATACCAAAAAGGCAGTTACTCCTTGACTTCAATATGCCAATGATCTAAAATTCTTCACTCAATATCCTTGGGGGAATATTTGTTACAATTAAATATTGATGTACATAAAAAACTATTTGGTGGCAAAGTTTAACAAAAAATCATCATCGTACAACTTATATGGTTGTCCATGGATATTTCAAGTAAGTTTTTTGTTAAAACTTTTTTGAATTAAATATATTTTATAAATTGGTTTATTTATAACCATAATTTAATTTGTCATGCAGATATGGACTTCGACTCGGTATTCTTAAAAAAAAATAGAGAAATCAGAACCAAGTCAAGATGATACGGATCAACTCTTTCAGAAATAGGCCACGGTGGCTTCATTGGCAGAATGCTCAGAATCCTATTAGCACCTTATTTGATCCTTGTTTGGACGTGTTGGAAAAAAACGGATCTGATATCAGAGTTACGGCGTAGCGGAAGTTTTAAAATTTTTATGCCGTTTCCGAAAAGAATCTCATGATGCATATAACAATAAATTAAATTCATGATCAAGCGTACCTTATTTCTCGGATTCCGGAATCACTAAAGCGTTTGACCAACGTGTCTTCTCTACTATTCTCGAGTTTCACGTCTCAGAGTATGTGTGGGCACACGTTCTATGAATCCAAGCGACCGGTAATGCTTTTCGAAGTCTAGATCCCTCCTTCTCAATTCTAATGTTCCTCGTTGAGAATATGATCAAACTTCTTTCTTCAAAACTACAAAACAGGAACCGGTTAACCTCCTATAAAAATTATCACTCGGTTTAACCTTCTTTACAATTTTGATTCAATGGAATTTTCTCTCTTTTTCTTTCTCACAAGATAGCCGAATTTTATGAAGTAGAAGAAACCACAATTGGTCTTCTCTCTCTCTCCAAAAACGTTTTTCTCCTTAGTGAATGACCAAAAATTAGTTTCTCACGAATTCTTAGCATTTATATAGAAGTCTAATCATTTTCAAAACTTAATTCCTGCTTGAAAAATAATTAATAATTTTTTTTTTGGATAAATTTTGAACCAAATGATTATACAACTTTAGAGCTAGATTCATTGTACCTAAAAACGTTTTTCCAATGAGAGAATCTCCTCATAAAATTCGGTCACTTTAGATAAATCTTGATTGGTAGTTCAAATTTTAAATCAAGATCTAGACTAGTGAAAAGATCCTAGTCCTATCTAGATTCAAATTACTTTTAAACCTTTTTGAATTTAAATAAGATTCACTTGTTTGAATTAAATATTTTCCTCAAACATCAACCATTTTTATTAATTTAAATAAATGGAATATTTGAAAATTTTCTCCTATAAAAAACCGTCCACAACATTTTAAAGAAAAAAATTCATCAAATAATCTCTATTATTTAAATCAATTAATAATTTAATGTTAGGAATATATTTGAACAATTTTGAAACAAAATTTTCTTCTCTCCACCTATCTAAAAACCGTACACTACATTTAGATTAGGAGAGAAAAACTTTGTTTTCCAAAATTAAATAATTCAAACACAATCTTATTTCCAAAATTCAAATTAACCAATCACATGTTGACAAATCATATTATTTGTCTACACAAATCCTACATGTCCAATCCTTTTCCGGATTACATGTTAAAGAGTACCATGTCTTAATAGACATTACAAAATTCCATTTAAATTTACCGATCTCATTAGGAACAAATCCCGAGACACTATATGAAACTATATGAGCTAATAGAGTAATCCGATGGAAATATGTAAAGAGGCTCCTATAATTGTGAAAAATTAATCTCAGATTAATTATTCATCAATTATCAACTTCAAAACTATTCCACTAAAAGTTTGAAGCTGAACTCCTGTTTACACACCGTATTACAAAAGCTCTCGCACGTAGTGCTTCTTCCATAATTTATTCATCGCTTGCTTAATCCCTATATGTTATCCATGATTGAATTAAGGACTTTTTCCGTTCTACCTTTTTAAATACTTTAACTTAAAGTTCCATTATTCTCCATTGTAAGAACCACCAATTGTAAAACCATACAATTGGTAAACCATCAGAGAACACAAAGTAAACCGATGGCCAAATTCTTGTTATAATATCTTTCAATCTCCGAATAATGCCTTTAAGTAGATAACATGTACTATCGTTAAGATAGCTATGGACTCCATATCTATGAAACTTGATTTCTCCATCCATAAGTCATGCACCCAAAACACAAGTATATTGACCATGAATTAACAGTATCTCACCTGTAGTGCATTAAAGTACATAAGTCATGGATACGAACTCAAGTAATCATTTCAGGATTAAGATTAATACAGGATGATAATCAAAGCGTCATTGATTCTTATAAATGGAATTATTAAGCCGAATCAATTAACACTTTAGGTCCAGCCCAATGTCATACCTCAATATTGGTATACATTAAAGTTTCTACTTGCACCCAATCCGATGGTTAAGACAAACCATCCCTCCAAGGAAGTAGACAACTTTTACAATCTTATCATGAATAAGATCCCTAAATCTTATTCCATCGATTGCGGACTATTTATTTTGACTGTTATCAAATTACCACGTCTTCTATATATATCCTGTATACATATGGCAATCCGATATATTACCAACAGCCAAGGAGTATTTTATGTTTGCTCAAAGAACCATACAATCAACAAATGAAAGTAAATATGACACAACTTATTAAACATGAATAACCTCCTCTTATTAATATCAAAATGTCATATTTACAGAAAATCCCTAACGTTGATTTTCTATTCTTAGGGCACATATAGATCCCAACAATCTCCCACTTGCCCTAAGCGAGTAAATGTGACATATTACGCATCCCCATGCCTTCAACATGTTCTACGAATCTTCTGGCCACCAAAGTCTTCATGAATGGGTCAGTAAGATTATCTTCTGATGCGATTTTACAAATCATCACATTTCCACTCTCAACAAAGCCTCTGATAATGTGATATTTTCTGTCAATGTGCTTACTCCTCTTATGATGCCTAGGATCCTTGGTATTAGCTACTGCTGCACTGTTATCACAGTAAAGCACCATAGCTTTATCCATACCAAGAACAACCTCGAGGTCACCAAGGAACCTGCGGAGCTATACCGCTTCCTTTGATACCTCAGTAGCTGCCACATACTTAGCTTCCATGGTCGAGTCAGCAATACAAGATTGCTTAATACTCCTCCACACAATGGCACCACCTCCAAGGATAAAGACAGATCTTGAAGTCGATTTCCTTGAATCCTGATCTGATTGAAAATTAGAGTCTGTGTATCCTATAGGAACAAGGTCCGGACCGTAATACACTAGCATATAATCCCTCGTTCTCCATAGATACTTGAGTATATGCTTGACCGCAGCCCAATGGTTCGGTCCTGGATTCGACTGATATCGACTTACCATTCCAACCGCAAAATAAATATCAGGCCTTATGCATAACATAGCGTACATAAGACTACCTACCGCTGATGCATAAGGTACTGTTTGCGATTATTTCGTGTATATAAATCTACGCAAGTATACGTAATTGCACAAGTAATATAGAAAGTGAGTTGAGTATCGTCTCCACAGGGATTGAATCACTAAAGTGAATTTGCAAAAGAAATAAAGCACAAATGAATTTGAATTTGGAAATTGAAATAAGGAAAATGCAACTAACTAATAAAATAAAATGGGTATAATGAAAATGCACTAAAATAGACAAAAAGAACAATATCCAATCAAGAGTTTGTAAATCAAGGCTAAGAATTAAGCTAGGATTGCCAATTTCCCCTCAATTGCAAGTCTAACCAGAATGCTGTAGGAAATGCTGCAGTAAAAACCGTCCTGTTAACTGAAATTCAATTTTATCATAAAATTCTTCTGAATTAATTATGACTAACAATTCTTTAAACCTTTTAACATATTCCTATGTGAATCTAGTTCTTAGAACACAAATTCATGCACCAATTTCAATGGGTTATACAAGGTAAATAGCATATTCCTATACCATTCACAAATCAATATAAACTTCAAAAAGCATATTGAACTTGCATCATCCAAGTTAGCTCCAGCTCAAATTACTCTTTCCAGAGTTAATCAAAACCTAGTTTCCTATAAATTGATGGCTAATCAACAATAGAAATTAAACATTCAAATACTTGGATGAACAGGAAGAGAATTGCTCAACATTTCAACAAAACATTCAAATCATCCTCCCAATTTCGGGTCCATCAACAATCCTAGCTAAAGAAATTTAGCTTATGTTCAAGATTACAAAAACAAGCATAAATACAAATCGAATGTTCAACAGAGAATGGAAATCAAGAAATTAATCAAGGAAAGAGTAAGAAAAGGAAAAACTCCCAATAGCTAGACGTTATCCTTCTCGTCCTTCCTTCTTCTCCTGAGCTCACCCTCCAAAATAGGTGTGAAAAAATGGAAAATCTGCAGCTCTCTTTCTCTATACTCTTCCTCTCAATTTTCCTCTTTCAGCTCTCTACTTCTCTTTTTCTCTTCATACTCTGGCGGCTGCCTTTTTTCCTTCTAAAACAAATGTATTAACCATTTAGGGCAACCATCCCAGCTCACGTGACACCCCACTGAGGTAGAAAAACTTGGTCCCCACAAATATGAGCTGTACTCTCCTTTTTGCTTTTTCAGAAATATGCCAGCTAGACAAATTTGCTGCAAGAAAAGCTGCAGTCTTGCTGTAGCATTTTCGGCCAGCTTCTTCCACTTTTTAATTCTGTATTTCATTCAAAAAATTGAAGCACAAATTAGCCCTCATTTGACCAGAATTTACTTCACAATTACTAAATATCAACCAAACACTAAACCAAAGATAAAAAGTTCATACAAACAAAAAACATAGGAAAATAAGCTAAAAGTAACACAAATACTCTCTAAATCAATTGCATCCAAGTCTAAAAGTGCCTAAGATAACTCTAATTTCTAGAGTTGTCACACCCCCAAACTTAGAACATTGCTCGCCCTCAAGTAATGACTCAAACAAAGGACAATAAACTCAAACATTTAGAAAAGACAAAACAAAAAGAAGTGATAATAGCAGGAGATTTCCATCTATCAGTCATAACGGTCAAGAAGATATGCTATTTTCTCAGAGTTTTTATTTATCAAATTAAACCACCTGCCTAAGCTCAACATCAATTTTCTTTAAATGTTAGGTCAACCTATCATGTCACTTGGTCTGAATGCTGTCCCTTGGTGTGTGTGTGTGCACATCCTTTGTACTTCCTTTCCAATGACTTACTTCAAACTAGACCGCATTCACCGAGCCTCCATAAGTTGACTTATTGATTCCCTCTCCACTAATGTAAGAGTACCTAGTACTAAGGATCAATAGGACTTTAATGGCTTGCAATGTCAGGCTGAGGTTAGGGCAAGATAAAGGATTTAATCTTTAGGCTCAACAGCATAACACACAGCTAGTTCTAAGAATCAAAATGGTCCTCTTCATCCTTTAGGACACTTGAAACTGAATACCTTCTTTGATCAACACTTCAAACAACACTTTATTCCCTTTTTTTTTTTACATTCCTCATGTCACTGTTACCTTTTTACGCGAATGCCAATATTGGTGATGAAGACACCCAGTTACTCAGCAACGTCACATTTCAGAATTGCTAACGCATACTCATATTCTAAATTTCTGTTTGACGCAAAAGTACACATAGGGCTTATGTTACTCCTGGTTACTAGGCAAGTCAGAATAGCGGAGTACATTTTTTTTTTTTTGAACAGGAAAGATGTATGCTAAATCATAAAACAACAACTGTATAGTGTTTAGGTGTAATTCAAGGTGTCAAAGAAATAGGTCTTGAGGCTCAAAGTGAGTGATTAAGGATGCATATAATCAATGGTAGCTAGAAACAGGCTCCAAAATGATCAAACAGTGCCTAAATCATCTCCCTCATGCTAAGTTTCCAACGATTTCGCCTCGAGGGTTTCTCTAAATCAATTCTACAAACCTCAGTTCTCACAGCAGTCTAGCTATCACTAGGCTTCTTAGAAAGTTATACTAAGATGTTGTGCTCAATGAAACAAGGGAAATTATATCCAAAATCAGCTCAACAAGTTTTCCTAACACCCAAAAATTCCAGAGCATTGCACAAAACAAGGTGGTAAATTTTTTTTTTTTTTTCATAATTGAAAATCATCTTCTAACAACCAACCGAAAGATAGATTCTCCAAGACATCACAAACACAAAACAAATTACAAACATTAAAAGGCCAAAAAACAAACAATAAAAACAACACCAAACAAACATACGATAGAAAACAAACATAACCCGGGTTTAGCATACTAAATAAACCAACACAAAAAGAAAAACACAAAACAAATAAAAACATAAAAACTAGTAGGTAAACACATGGAATTGTAATTCCAGGCACCCCTAAACTTAAAAATAAACAGTGCCCTCACTGTTTCTAAAATATAAAAAGAAAAACAAACACAAACACTAACCAGATATATAAAAATAAAAAAATTAAAATTAAAATTAAAATTAAAATAAAATAAAATAATAATAATAATAATAATAATAATAATAATAATAATAATAAAATCAAAAGAACTCACGCCCTTTTGGAATCTGATGATTTGCAGTGAATTTGATGCCCAAAACTTCGCCCACAATGCTAACACAATCTGTAAAGACACCTCCCCCAAACTTGCTTTGTGACCCAAAATCAGAATACCCAAATTGATGAGTCTTCTCTCGTGAAATATGTGGAGAAACCTAAGAAGGAATAGGCTGATTTAGTGGCAGTTTCAAGGGGTGGGTTTTAGGTTGAAGAGACGACAAGGGCTAGTATGGCACGGTGAATGGCACTGGTTCAAGGCAGGGGGTGAAGTGGATTGGTTGTCAGCGGCCTGGCTGTTTGTGTGGGCTAGTTCGGTGGACTGGCCTTATGCGGCAGACGGTGAATGGCTGGGTGAAGGGGTGGGCGAATGGCGCAGAGGAAGAAAAGAAGTGATAGGGCTCTAGAATACTATAACTATATATATTATCATTATTATATAGATTCTATATATATATACTCATATATATATATATTTATTTATTCATTTTTTTTATTTTATAAATATATATATTTTTTACTCTTTATATAAATCCCAGCAACCACACCAAACTTTTTTTTTAAATGCTGTAGCATTCCTACAGCATTTTAGGACAGATTGCCTCCCATTTTTTTTTTTTTTTCAGAAATGCTGTAGCATTCCTACAGCATTTTAGGATAGATTGCTTCCCCTGATTTTTTTTTTCAGAAATACTGCAGCATTCCTACAACATTTTAGGACAGATTGCTCTCCCTGATTTTTTTTTTTTCAGAAATGCTGCAGCATTCCTATAGTATTTTAGGACAGATTGCTCTGGAAGGCTTATTCCTAGGCTGATTTATGCATAGCAAAATACCTTCAAATCAGTTCAAATTTCTTAACAACTACTGAATGAACAACTCAAACAAATTAAAATAAATCAAAATAACAAAACAAGAAAATAATTTTGGGTTGCCTCCCAAGAGCGCTTGTTTTTAAGTCATCAGCCCGACTACTTCCCTGTTTAAGCATCTTTAAGAATGATGGAAGACTTGGACCGCTCCACAGAACTTCCCTAATAGTGCTTGATTCGTTGACCATTCACCAAAAATTTTCTTCCTGTTGGGTCATCTTGCAATTCTACCGCTCTATGAGGAAAAACAGAAGAAATTGTGAACGGGCCAGACCACCGAGACTTCAATTTCCCAGGAAAAAGCTTTAATCTTGAATTGAACAATAAAACTTGCTGCCCTGGTTCAAATGTCCTGTTGATGATTCTTCGGTCATGCCAACGCTTGACTTTTTCCTTGTAGAGCTTGGCGTTCTCGAAAGCTTGCAATCGAAATTCATCAAGCTCATTAAGCTGCATCAATCTCTTCTCTCCAGCAGCACACATGTCCATATTCAACTATTGAAGTGCCCAATATGCCTTGTGCTCTAACTCCAAAGGCAAATGGCAGGCTTTCCCAAACACAAGTTGATACGGTGACATTCCAATTGGAGTCTTAAAGGCAGTCCTGTAGGCCCATAATGCATCTTCCAACCTCTTTGACCAATCCTTTCTTGTAGGACATACAGTTTTCTCCAAAATGGCTTTGATTTGCTTGTTCGAAGTTTCCGCTTGCCCATTAGTCTGCGGGTGATAAGCAGTAGCCACCTTGTGACAAACGTTGTACTTTGCCAACAAAGCTTCAAAGTACTTGCTACAGAAATGTGTCCCTTCGTCACTGATCACTGCCCTTGGTGTACCAAACCGTGTGAAAATTTGCTTCTTCATGAATTGGACCACCACCTTTGAGTCATTGGTTGGCAAGACCGTAGCTTCTACCCATTTGAAAACATAATCAACTGCCACTAGTATGTATAAATTGCCAAAAGAAGGAATAAATGGACCCATAAAGTCGACTCCCCACACATCAAACAACTCTACCTCAAGAATGTTGGTTAGTTGCATTTCATGTCGTCTTGAGATACTACCAACCCGTTGACATCTATCACACCGAAGCACAAAATTCCGGGCAACTCAAAACAAGCTCGGCCAATAAAAGCCAGATTGCAAGACTTTTGCTGCGGTTTTGTCACTTTGAAAATGCCCTCCATACGGGGAATCATGGCAATGTTGCAGCACCTGTCCGATTTCCTCCTCCGGGATACACCGTCACAAAATCTGATTCGCACATTTTCTGAACAAGTAAGGCTCATCCCAGAAGTAAAATTTCACCTCATGCAAAAACTTCTTCTTTTGTTGACTATTCAACTCAGGAGGTAACAGCCCACTAACTAAATAATTTACCAAATCAGCATACCAAGGCAATGTAGTTTTAGCCCTAGTGACAACCAAGAGCTGCTCATCCGGAAACACCTCATTAATAACCTCTGAGTCTATGCCCTTCTCAACTTTCTTCAACCAAGATAAATGATCAGCCACTTGATTCTCTGTTCCTTTCCTATCTTTGATCTCGAGGTCAAATTCTTGAAGCAGAAGCACCCATCTAATCAGCCTTGGCTTTGCATCCTTCTTCTCTACCAAGTATTTTATAGCTGAATGGTCTGTAAAAACCGTGACCCGTGCTCCTATCAGATAGGTTCGAAATTTGTCAAACGCAAAGACAACAGCCAACAACTCCTTCTCTGTTACTGTGTAGTTCAATTGAGCTCCTGAAAGAGTCTTGCTAGCATAGTAAATGGGATGAATACCCTGCTTTTGCGTTGCCCTAAAACAGCCCCCACAGCCCAATCGCTTGCATCACACATAACTTCAAACGGTAATGACCAATCCGATGCTACAATGATTGGCGCTGAGATGAGCTTCCGTTTTAACTCTGAAAAGGCTGACAAACATGCTTCGTCAAAGATGAATTGGCTGTCTTTCTCCAATAGGCTGTAGAGAGGCTTAGAAATCTTGGAGAAATCTCTAATAAATCTTCGGCAGAAGCCCGCGTGTCCAAGAAAACTCCGAATCACTTTTACATTTGATGGTGGATGGAGCTTTTCTATTATGGCAATCTTGGCTTTATCAACTTCAAGGCCATTCTTTGAAACTCGGTGTCCCAACACTATGCCCTCTTTGACCATAAAGTGACACTTTTCCCAATTGAGAACCAAATTGGTCTCTTCACATCGCTTTAAGACCCTTGCTAAGTTGGTGAGGTAGTCTTCAAAGTTTTCTCCAAAAACAGAAAAATCATCCATAAACACCTCCACATATTGCTTTACCATATCAGTGAAAATCGCCATCATACACCACTGAAAAGTTACAGGTGCGTTGCATAAGCCAAATGGCATCCTTCTGAAGGCAAATGTACCGAAAAGGCAAGTGAAGGTTGTCTTGTGTTGGTCCTCTGGGGCTATGGCAATCTGATTTTAACCAGAATATCTGTCCAAGAAGCAATAGAATTCCTTCCCTGCCAATCTATCTAGCATCTGATCAATGAATGAGAGCGGGAAATGATCCTTCTGTGTGGCTTTGTTAAGCTTCCTATAGTCCATGCAAATCCGCCAACCCGTTACCGTCCTTGTAGGAATTAATTCGTTGTTTTCGTTCTCCATAACAGTAACCCCCCTTTCTTGGGAACACACTGAACCGACTGACCCAAGAACTATCGGAGATTGGGTATATTATCCCTGCATCCAACCACTTAATTATCTCCTTCTTGACAACCTCCTTCATGATCGGATTCATTCGTCGCTGACCTTCTATAGACCCTTTCTTATCATCCTCCAAAAGAATCTTGTGCATACAAAAAGAGGGACTTATACCCTTTATATCTGCTATTGTCCACCCGATGGCACCTTGAAATTTTCTCAAAATATGAAGCAAACTCTTCTCTTGATCTTTAGTTAAATCGGCAGTAATGATCACAGGCAGAGTCGAGGATTCTCCCAAATAAGCATACCTCAGATGAGATGGTAGAGGTTTCAATTCCAACACCGGTGGCTCTTCCCTTGAGGACTTGGATATCTTGTGCTCGCGGTTTGATAGATCCAATGATTCAAATTTCCGTACATATCTTGGCACAATAGCATTACCATCTAACCAAACAAGTTTCTCCATAATTTCATCTTTATCGTCCGCCGAATCCAATGCCAAAGACGAACGTATCAAATCTTGCTGGTTACTTGCCTCAAACTCTTCGGCCACTAAGGAATCTAAAGCAGATATAGCCGAACACTCCTCCACCTCAACTGGGAACTTCATAGCCTTGAGCACATTAAATGTCACCTGCTCATCTTGCACCCTCATAGTCAATTCGCCCTTTTGTACATCGATCAAGGTGCGGCCTGTAGCAAGAAATGGTTTTCCCAGGATGATTGGCACTTCTTTGTCTGCCTCATAATCAAGGATGATAAAGTCGGCAGGAAAAATGAACTTGTCCACTTTTACTAGAACATCTTCAATCTTCCCTTCAGGATGTGTGATGGACCTATCGGCAAGTTGCAATGATACTGTCGTAGGCCATGCTTCACCAATTCCTAACTTCTTAAAGATGGACATTGGCATCAAATTGATACTAGCTCCCAAATCACATAAAGCCTTACTGAAATAGTGGTTTCCAATTGAGCACGGTATTATAAAACTTCCCGGATCCTTCAGCTTGGGAGGGAGTTTATTTTGCAATATGGCGCTGCACTCCTCTGTCAAAGCTACAGTTTCAAATTCTCCAAATCTGTGCTTCTTAGTGACCAAATCTTTCATGAATTTGGTGTAATTTGGCATCTGCTCCAGGGCTTTAACAAGAGGTATGTTGATGTGAAGCTGCTTCAAGACATCTAGAAATTTGCAGAACTGATCATCCTTTTGTTGCTTCTGAAACCGCTGAGGAAATGGTGGAGGAGGTCTGATTTCACTGCTTTTTGCTGCTCCAGAATGCTGTGTAAATGCTGTAGCATTTTCTGCAGCAGAGTTTGATGCCTGATTCTTCACCAGAATTTCTTCTTGTTGATGCTGCTCATCTTGTTCTTGGATTGAAGTGGGCTCATTCTGTACAGCTTTTGGCTTTTCCCTTCGCTCGATCTCCCTTCCATTCCTTAATAAGATTGCCTTGCAATGTTCTTCCCCTTCCCTCCTTGGATCTTCTGTATTACTTGGAAGAGAGCCTTGCGGCCTAACATTCAAGGCATTTGCAATCTGCCCAATTTGATTCTCCAAACTCCTCAATGTTGCATCATGACTTTGAACTCTAGTGTCATTCTTTGCTATATACTCCTTGATCAAATTCTCCAAAGAGCTAGATGAGTCCATAGCTTGAGTTCTTGGTTGCTGAGATGGGAAGCCCAGAGGGTGAGAAGGTCGATGATAAGCATTTGCTCCACTAGAACTGGCCCCTTGATTGCTCCATGAAAAGTTTGGGTGTTGTCTCAACCTTGATTGTAAGGCGCTGCATAATGATTGTTCCTGTTGAAATGACCCACATTAGCAAGCAGAGGCTGGATTAGAGGGGCAATCATCATACAAATTTCCCTCTCCATAATAAACACAAGCGATGCCAACCGATTGCACTGAATTAACCCCACCGACATGTTCATAGTTTTGATCATATTCGTCAAACTCGACACTTGAGCAGAGAGTGCCGTAATAGCATCTACTTCATGAATTCCTGTAGCCTTTCGAGCATTGAGTCTCTCGGTGGGCCACTGATAATTATTGGCGGCCATCCTCTCCAAAATCTCGTAAGCTTCATTGTATGATTTGGCCAAAAGAGCACCATTGGCAGCCGCATCAACAATTGTATGTGTTTGCCCATTGAGCCCATTGTAGAAAGTCTCTATCTGAATCCAATGGGGAATCCCATGATGAGGGCATTTTCGCAACAATTCCTTGAATCTCTCCCACGCTTCATACAAAGATTCTCCCTCCGATTGTTGGAATGAAGTGATGGCGTTTCTGAGCTTGGCATTCTTGGTTGGAGGAAAGTACTTCATGAGGAACTTTTTTGCCAAGACATTCCTTGTTGCTATTGAATTCGGTGGCAACGAATTAAGCCAGGCTCTAGCTCTATCCCTCATGGTGTAAGGAAACAACTTCAGCCTCAATGCTTCCTCGGACACCCCTGGTAGCTTGAAAGAATCACTCACTTCCATGAATAACCGGAGATGCAAATGGAGATCCTCAGTTGCCATTCCACTGAATTGGCCCATAGTCTGCAACATTTGGAACATGACTGGCTTAAGCTCAAACTGTGGCGCCTGTATTTTTGGCCTAACAATGCATGGATTGAGTCCATGTAGAATGTAACGACCCGCCCTTACGTAGGCCGTTACCGTTACTTATCTTACATATTAACTTAACATACTATAACGACCCGTTCTTATGTAGGCCGTTACCATATTTATCATACATACTAGAATAACATACTCACTTACTTATGCGGAAATAACGTACATATTTTTTTTTCTTTTTTTTTTTTTTTAAAACCACTTGAGTAAAAACTTTACTACTTACTTATTTACATCATACACAATACTTATTTAGTATTTACTTTTCAAAAGTATCGAAATCTTAAAATAACTTTGCACTAAACAAAGCATACACATATATATTTCAAAACGCGTAGCAGTCTCCATTCCCACGTTTCACAGTTCGCCCTGCCACGCCTCACCGCCTTGCATCAAGAATTGCCAGTAGGAAGCTTACCTACAGCATAAACGTAAGTTGTGAGCTTTCGCTCAGCAAGTACAACCTTGAACCCGCAAAAACAACTTAACAATGCAATGCATGAACCAATTATGCTTTCATTTTTGCTTTCATAATTTTGGGCCCCTTATAAGTGTACGTACCGTGGCGCGCAGTCATGGAGTGGTTGGGGCGGCCAGCCCAGTCCAACTCAAACCATGAACCAAACCTGACCTAAAGCAGGTCGGTACGACACACCATACTTGAAAACCTTTTCTTAAAACATTTCTTTCTTAAAAACATAATCTTCTTCTTACCATATGATTTATTATTTATGAACATGCCTCATGATGTCACAATAATAAACATACATCGTACATAACACATAAATGCATGATATTTTAAAAACATGCAAGGTTATAAAACCAATTGCCTATGCTGTAGGCGGAGTTGTACTTACAGGTTTCGCTATATCCTGTGGATTGTCGTTCCGACATGTTACCTCAAAAGGTTACCTTCCTGTTTTCAAAAAGGGAAGTAAGATAAGAATCATCCTATCTTACCTTAACTTACTTCATTAAATGTTGGTACCCGAACCAACATTCATCCGTGACCATAGATATATGTCCCCCTTATAAGCTTAATAATAATCCTTATTGGTTACTAAGTGTAACCTTAGGGCATAAGCCCTAATGGTAATCAAACAGTATCCTATTTGATTACTTAATTAACTTTGGGCTTAAGGCCCAATGATCTTGGTATGGGCACCCTATTAGGTTACCATAAGTAACCTTAAATGTAGGCCCATTTTGGGTGAAATTTAAAAAGCCTGTTGGGCTTATAAGGCCCAACAATTAAGGTGGTATCCTTTAAGGTTACCTTGCATAAATCTTGGACTCAAGGCCCAACATACAACCTTTGGTTCTTAATTAACTAGGCCCAATCAAATTTAGGTAACCTATATGTTGTAATAGGTTACCAATTGGTTACCTTGCTTAATTTGCTTAATTAATTTATTTCTTGCTAAACTGAGTTTAATTAATCATTTGGAACTGCTTTTAAATAAAACTGTGTTGGTTTTACAGAAATTTGGTAAAAACAGTTAAATTGGCAGTGCATGTGAAGGAATTTCCTGTGCATGCATTGTTTCAAATTTCTGAATCAGAGCTTGCTCTACTGATTCAGGTTTACTTTAAAATATGTTTAGATTTTGAAAAACTTTTCTTCATGAAAGTTTTAGATACTGAAAACTCTACAACTTTCATGTTTTGACAAAAACCCAGTTCTGAACTTAACTTATACTTTTTCATTGTTGAAGCTGCCTGGCCGTGCATATAGGTCTGGGCAGTCTAGGCACTGGTTTTGGTAAAAACGAAGGCCTTTGGAGCCTTATTTTCAAAAACTGTCTACGCTACCCCCTAGAATTTTCCTTCATGATCGGATTCATTCGTCGCTGACCTTCTATAGACCCTTTCTTATCATCCTCCAAAAGAATCTTGTGCATACAAAATGAGGGACTTATACCCTTTATATCTGCTATTGTCCACCCGATGGCACCTTGAAATTTTCTCAAAATATGAAGCAAACTCTTCTCTTGATCTTTAGTTAAATCGGCAGTAATGATCACAGGCAGAGTCGAGGATTCTCCCAAATAAGCATACCTCAGATGAGATGGTAGAGGTTTCAATTCCAACACCGGTGGCTCTTCCCTTGAGGACTTGGATATCTTGTGCTCGCGGTTTGATAGATCCAATGATTCAAATTTCCGTACATATCTTGGCACAATAGCATTACCATCTAACCAAACAAGTTTCTCCATAATTTCATCTTTATCGTCCGCCGAATCCAATGCCAAAGACGAACGTATCAAATCTTGCTGGTTACTTGCCTCAAACTCTTCGGCCACTAAGGAATCTAAAGCAGATATAGCCGAACACTCCTCCACCTCAACTGGGAACTTCATAGCCTTGAGCACATTAAATGTCACCTGCTCATCTTGCACCCTCATAGTCAATTCGCCCTTTTGTACATCGATCAAGGTGCGGCCTGTAGCAAGAAATGGTTTTCCCAGGATGATTGGCACTTCTTTGTCTGCCTCATAATCAAGGATGATAAAGTCGGCAGGAAAAATGAACTTGTCCACTTTTACTAGAACATCTTCAATCTTCCCTTCAGGATGTGTGATGGACCTACCGGCAAGTTGCAATGATACTGTCGTAGGCCATGCTTCACCAATTCCTAACTTCTTAAAGATGGACATTGGCATCAAATTGATACTAGCTCCCAAATCACATAAAGCCTTACTGAAATAGTGGTTTCCAATTGAGCACGGTATTATAAAACTTCCCGGATCCTTCAGCTTGGGAGGGAGTTTATTTTGCAATATGGCGCTGCACTCCTCTGTCAAAGCTACAGTTTCAAATTCTCCAAATCTGTGCTTCTTAGTGACCAAATCTTTCATGAATTTGGTGTAATTTGGCATCTGCTCCAGGGCTTAACAAGAGGTATGTTGATGTGAAGCTGCTTCAAGACATCTAGAAATTTGCAGAACTGATCATCCTTTTGTTGCTTCTGAAACCGCTGAGGAAATGGTGGAGGAGGTCTGATTTCACTACTTTTTGCTGCTCCAGAATGCTGTGTAAATGCTGTAGCATTTTCTGCAGCAGAGTTTGATGCCTGATTCTTCACCAGAATTTCTTCTTGTTGATGCTGCTCATCTTGTTCTTGGATTGAAGTGGGCTCATTCTGTACAGCTTTTGGCTTTTCCCTTCGCTCGATCTCCCTTCCATTCCTTAATAAGATTGCCTTGCAATGTTCTTCCCCTTCCCTCCTTGGATCTTCTGTATTACTTGGAAGAGAGCCTTGCGGCCTAACATTCAAGGCATTTGCAATCTGCCCAATTTGATTCTCCAAACTCCTCAATGTTGCATCATGACTTTGAACTCTAGTGTCATTCTTTGCTATATACTCCTTTATCAAATTCTCCAAAGAGCTAGATGAGTCCATAGCTTGAGTTCTTGGTTGCTGAGATGGGAAGCCCAGAGGGTGAGAAGGTCGATGATAAGCATTTGCTCCACTAGAACTGGCCCCTTGATTGCTCCATGAAAAGTTTGGGTGTTGTCTCAACCTTGATTGTAAGGCGCTGCATAATGATTGTTCTTGTTGAAATGACCCACATTAGCAAGCAGAGGCTGGATTAGAGGGGCAATCATCATACAAATTTCCCTCTCCATAATAAACACAAGCGATGCCAACCGATTGCACTGAATTAACCCCACCGACATGTTCATAGTTTTGATCATATTCGTCAAACTCGACACTTGAGCAGAGAGTGCCGTAATAGCATCTACTTCATGAATTCCTGCAGCCTTTCGAGCATTGAGTCTCTCGGTGGGCCACTGATAATTATTGGCGGCCATCCTCTCCAAAATCTCGTAAGCTTCATTGTATGATTTGGCCAAAAGAGCACCATTGGCAGCCGCATCAACAATTGTATGTGTTTGCCCATTGAGCCCATTGTAGAAAGTCTCTATCTGAATCCAATGGGGAATCCCATGATGAGGGCATTTTCGCAACAATTCCTTGAATCTCTCCCACGCTTCATACAAAGATTCTCCCTCCGATTGTTGGAATGAAGTAATGGCGTTTCTGAGCTTGGCATTCTTGGTTGGAGGAAAGTACTTCATGAGGAACTTTTCTGCCAAGACATTCCATGTTGCTATTGAATTCGGTGGCAACGAATTAAGCCAGGCTCTAGCTCTATCCCTCAAGGTGTAAGGAAACAACTTCAGCCTCAATGCTTCCTCGGACACCCCTGGTAGCTTGAAAGAATCACTCACTTCCATGAATAACCGGAGATGCAAATGGAGATCCTCAGTTGCCATTCCACTGAATTGGCCCATAGTCTGCAACATTTGGAACATGACTGGCTTAAGCTCAAACTGTGGCGCCTGTATTTTTGGCCTAACAATGCATGGATTGAGTCCATGTAGAATGTAACGACCTGCCCTTACGTAGGCCGTTACCGTTACTTATCTTACATGTTAACTTAACATACTATAACGACCCGTTCTTATGTAGGCCGTTACCATATTTATCATACATACTAGAATAACATACTCACTTACTTATGCGGAAATAACGTACATATTTTTTTTTCTTTTTTTTTTTTTTTAAAAACCAGTTGAGTAAAAACTTTACTACTTACTTATTTACATCATACACAATACTTATTTAGTATTTACTTTTCAAAAGTATCGAAATCTTAAAATAACTTTGCACTAAATAAAGCATACACATATATATTTCAAAACGCGTAGCAGTCTCCATTCCCACGTTTCACAGTTCGCCCTGCCACGCCTCACCGCCTTGCCTCAAGAATTGCCAGTAGGAAGCTTACCTACAGCATAAACGTAAGTTGTGAGCTTTCGCTCAGCAAGTACAACCTTGAACCCGCAAAAACAACTTAATAAAGCAATGCATGAACCAATTATGCTTTCATTTTTGCTTTCAAAGTTTTGGACCCCTTATAAGTGTACGTACCGTGGCGCGCAGCCATGGAGTGGTTGGGGTGGCCAGCCCAGTCCAACTCAAATCATGAACCAAACCTGACCTAGAGCAGGTCGGTACGACACACCATACTTAAAAACCTTTTCTTAAAACATTTCTTTCTTAAAAACATAATCTTCTTCTTACCATATGATTTATTATTTGTGAACATGCCTCATGATGTCACAATAATAAACATACATCATACATAACACATAAATGCATGATATTTTAAAAACATGCAAACTCATAAAACCATTTGCCTATGCTGTAGGCGGAGTTGTACTTACAGGTTTCGCTATATCCTGTGGTTGTCGTTCCGACAGGTTACCTCAAAAGGTTACCTTCCTGTTTTCAAAAAGGAAGTAAGATAAGAATCATCCTATCTTACCTTAACTTACTTCATTAAATGTTGGTACCCGAACCAACAGTCATCCCTGACCATAGATATATGTCCCCCTTATAAGCTTAATAATAATCCTTATTGGTTACTAAGTGTAACCTTGGGGCATAAGCCCTAATGGTAATCAAACGGTATCCTATTTGATTACTTAATTAACTTTGGGCTTAAGGCCCAATGATCCCGGTATGGGCACCCTATTAGGTTACCATAAGTAACCTTAAATGTAGGCCCATTTTGGGTGAAATTTAAAAAGCCTGTTGGGCTTATAAGGCCCAACAATTAAGGTGGTATCCTTTAAGGTTACCTTGCATAAATCTTGGACTCAAGGCCCAGCATACAACCTTTGGTTCTTAATTAACTAGGCCCAATCAAATTTAGGTAACTTATATGGTTGTAATAGGTTACCAATTGGTTTACCTTGCTTAATTTGCTTAATTAATTTATTTCTTGCTAAACTGAGTTTAATTAATCATTTGGAACTGCTTTTAAATAAAACTGTGTTGGTTTTACAGAAATTTGGTAAAAACAGTTAAATTGGCAGTGCATGTGAAGGAATTTCCTGTGCATGCATTGTTTCAAATTTCTGAATCAGAGCTTGCTCTACTGATTCATTTTTACTTTAAAATATGTTTAGATTTTGGAAAACATTTCTTCATGAAAGTTTTAGATACTGAAAAACTCTACAACTTTCATGTTTTACAAAAACCAGTTCTGAACTTAACTTATACTTTTTCCTTGTTGAAGCTGCCTGGCCGTGCATATAGGTCTGGGCAGTCTGAGCACGGGTTTTGGTAAAAACAAGGCCTTTAGAGCCTTATTTTCAAAAAATGTCCACGTGCCCCTAGAATTTTCAATTTCCTACAACTTTTCTGTTTTGAGTTTTCTCAAATTCGGCCTCTAAAGGCCTCAAAATACCGTTTCCAATTCACTGCCCAGTTTTCACCCGAACTGGCAGTTTTTGGTTTCGGTTCGCTCTCTAGTAATTTTACACACACCCTACCTCAAACGGTCTCAGCCGTGAGCCTACGTCAAGCATGCAGTGCATAATCTAACGTTCTCACATCCGTTCATTCAATCTCATACATTTAATTTTTTTAATCAAACCCATTTGGTGAAGTTCACCAAACTTGGGTTTTCTAAGTTTCTATAGGGTTTTCTTGAACCCTAGATTAGCATACAATCATTCAATACCATAATCAGCCATTAAACACAGAACATAAGCCTATGGGGACATACATCAAACACCTAATGGTCACACATAGCATCTACTTAATTTCTAAAGCACATATTACCAAACATGCACCAAATTGAAGCATAAACATGCTAGACATAAATCAAGCACATTCTAGGCAACTTAAGCAATAAAAGGACATAATTAAATGAGCTTAAGCTCTTACAAACTTGCTGGAAAATACATTTAAATGGCTGAAAACAGAATTTAGAGGCTTTAGGAGGTTGAGAAATTACCTCCAAACCGAAGAGGACTTGCTAGTTTGTGTTCCGAAAAATGGTTTCCTAGCTGTCCCTCACCAAAATTTCCGACCACCACTCAAGGGTTTTGCTGTCTTTTGGGTTCGGCTTGGGCAGAGAAAGGGAGGAGAGAAATGTCAAGAGTTTGGGTGGGTTTTTGGAATAAAATACCTAAAAAAATTTCCACCAAAGACACCTATTTATAGGTGTAATTTTATTTTCTTTCTTGAATTATTTTTATTCTTCAAATTGCTTTCCAAGCCCTTAAAAAAAATTATTTGCTGAACACTCCCCATGAGGTGGCCGGCCATTGATGTGGATAAGATTCAAGAAAGTTCTTCAAATACTTTCCCAATTTTTCAAAAATTCAAAAATTTGCTTAATTCCTATTGGACAAGGTGTCCAATACTTAGGGTTTTGTTTGGCTTTAAATCTTAAAAACAGTCTCTTTTCATACTAATACATATATAACAAATACTGTTTTCCATAAAAATAATACTGACCACTAAACTGCAGTCCAAAATTTATCTCCATAAAAATGGACTGTGTTTAGGTTTTTCTTATAACTTAAAGCTCATTAGTCCTTATTGCCCTAAAAATTGTGCTTGATTTTTCTAACATAATTCCGTACTTTAAACTTATTTATCTATCCGCAATTGACGGTTTTTCGCAGTATAATCTCTATAGTGCCTGTTATACAACAGAACCATCATACGTTGACTTTTTCGTCAAACTTTGACTATTTTGGTCAAACGTTGACCAACATAAAATCATAAATTTTTATCGTACCTCATATCATTCTGGCCAATACTTTGACCGGAATTCATTCAAACATAAATCCTAATTCTGATTAGGCAAAACATAAACCAATCACATAATACAAATTTTGATTCCTTGAGAAACAAGAAAATCATAATTTGTAAGAAAGTAAGTCATCACATAGAATAGGTATAGCATAATCTCGAATAGCCCTGTCTCTGTCGTCCACCAAAACTGGCTGAGGCACTAGATTGTTGACATTCACTTGCTGCCCATCGTTAGCCATATTGACAGCAACTCTTTCTGCTATTTCTCCCACACCTGCTAGGCCTTGTTGCTCCTTTCTCCTTGCTAGAAATGTTCTTTCACTTTCTGGGTCCAAGGGCATGAACTCTTGATTTCGCTGGTTATTCATACAGAAAAAGCAAGCTCCTGAAAATACAAAAACTCAACCAATAAGCAAATGCAGAAACAAGAACTAGAACTAAATAACTGTTACAAATATTTTTAATGATTTCAATCCCCGGCAACGGCGCCAAAAACTTGTTTGCGATTATTTCGTGTATATAAATCTACGCAAGTATACGTAATCGCATAAGTAATATAGAAAGTGAGTTGAGTATCGTCTCCATAGGGATTGAATTACTAAAGTGAATTTGCAAAAGAAATAAAGCACAAATGAATTTGAATTTGGAAATTGAAATAAGGAAAATGCAACTAACTAATAAAATAAAATGGGTATAATGAAAATGCACTAAAATAGACAAAAAGAACAATATCCAATCAAGAGTTTGTAAATCAAGGCTAAGAATTAAGCTAGGATTGCCAATTTCCCCTCAATTGCAAGTCTAACCCGAATGCTGTAGGAAATGCTGCAGCAAAAACCGTCCTGTTAACTGAAATTCAATTTTATCACAAAATTCTTCTGAATTAATTATGACTAACAATTCTTTAAACCTTTTTCAACATATTTCTATGTGAATCTAGTTCTTAGAACACAAATTCATGCACCAATTTCAATGGGTTATACAAGGTAAATAGCATATTCCTATACCATTCACAAATCAATATAAACTTCAAAAAGCATATTGAACTTGCATCATCCAAGTTAGCTCCAGCTCAAATTACTCTTTCCAGAGTTAATCAAAACCTAGTTTCCTATAAATTGATGGCCAATCAACAATAGAAATTAAATATTCAAAATACTTGGATGAACAAGAAGAGAATTGCTCAACATTTCAACAAAACATTCAAATCATCCTCCCAATTTCGGGTCCATCAACAATCCTAGCCAAAGAAATTTAGCTCATGTTCAAGATTAAAAAAACAAGCATAAATACAAATCGCATGTTCAACAGAGAATGGAAATCAAGAAATTAATCAAGGAAAGAGTAAGAAAAGGAAAAACTCCCAATAGCTAGACGTTATCTATCTCGTCCTTTCTTCTTCTCCTGAGCTCACCCTCCAAAATAGGCGTGAAAAAAATGGAAAATCTACAGCTCTCTTTCTCTATACTCTTCCTCTCAATTTTCCTCTTTCAGCTCTCTGCTTCTCTTTTTCTCTTCCTCTCAATTTTCCTCTTTCAGCTCTCTGCTTCTTTTTTTCTCTTCATACTCTGGCGGCTGCCTTTTTTTCTTCAAAAACAAATGTATTAACCATTTAGGGCAACCATCCCAGCTCACGTGACACCCCACTGAGGTAGAAAAACTTGGTCCCCCACAAATATGAGCTGTATTGTAAGAACTAGAAATTTCAACATTTCGATTTCTCGCATAGAAATTTAAGTTGTACCGTGATGGTAAATATGAAAAAGCCCGACTTAGGGTTTTTATTGAGTTTTATGAGTTCTTATGACTTCATGAGGCTCAAATATGAATTGCTTAGCTAAGCATATGATCTTTTGAGTTAAAAAAATAGAAAAGTTCTATGATTTTATAGAAAGTCAAAGTTGACCAAGAAAGTCAAAGTTGACCAAGAAGGTCAAAGTTGACCAAGAAAGTCAAAGTTGACCCGAAAAGTCAAAGATTGACTAGAAAAGTCAACTATGTGACGGGAATGAAGTGTGATAAGCAGTATCGGAAATATACTGTGAAAACTGTTTTTACGGATAAAATAGCTAGAATTAGATTTAAAACCACCATAGAAAAATCAAGCACATTAAATTGGTTATTAAGGGCCAAAGGGCTTGAAGCAAAAAAGAAAAGTTTCGTACAGTCCATTTTTAGACAGATGAATTTTGGACTGCAAAACAGTATACAATACTATGTATTAATGAACACAGTATTTGCAATATCTATTTTGGCATAAAGTTGGACTGTTTATTAAGACACAAAGGCAAACAAGCCCTAAGGTGGATCATTATGGATTTAAGTAAAATTTAGAAAGTAATTTGGAGCCTTCTAGACCAAGTATGGTCGGCCACCTCACCCTCCAAAAGTGTAAAAAGTTGATTCTTTGAGGACTATTTTGTAATTTTGAAATGTTTCAAAACCTCTATAAATAGGTGAGCATTTTATTCAAAAAAATCAGAAAATCTAGCTAAGTTTTGTCCATTTTTCTGCTTCAAAACCGAACCCAAGGCAGCCAAGAAAGAATAGAGCAAAAACAAAAATCCAAGAGAGAATTTACAAGGGTGAGTTCGGATTTCAGCTAGGAAGAAAGAAAAAGTGTTGGAAAAATTTTGGAGTCCAATCTTGGCCAAGTGGTCGGTTGGTGGTGAGCAAGAAAAGGGTGAGAAAAGTGTTTGGGAACTAGGGGGGAGTGGTCAGATTTTGGTAGGAAACAGCAACCAAGTGACACAAAAATTTTTGGGTAGGCTAGGGGGAGGCCGGTTACACCAAGGAGCCAAGGAAAGGAGAAAATTTTTGGATCAAACCCTAACATCTCTTAGGGTTAAGAAAGGTAACTCTCCCATAGCCTTAAGCTTTTCAATTTGGTTTCAATTTGAAATTTACATGTATTTCAAGTTGACAATTATATGAGCATAAGCTCAATTTTCATTATTTGCCTTAGTTTAGAAAGTTAGATATGTGCTTGGTTAGATCTAAGGGTGGTTTGGATTTATTAAGTTTTGTATGATTTATTTGATGCTTGATGGTTTTATGTGGTTTGTATGATAGATTCTTGATAGGGTTGTATGTCCCCTAATAGGATTAAAGTTGATCTAGAATGGTTAAATAGGTTGCGTGGTTAATTTAGATTGAATTATGCAACTTTAGAAAATAGGCAAACCCTAATTTCTAGAAAATAATAATGGTTTGCATAGCTGTGTTTTAAAATGTGTTTAAAGAAAATTTACATTAGAAATATGCTGCATGTGTGATTTTAGGCTCCCGCTGTGGTCGGTTGAGGAAGTGTGTACGTATTAGGACGAGAAACGAATAAGAGAAAGGAAACTGCCAATTCGGGTACAAGTTGACCAGTTTTCTGGAAAACCGAATTTGGGGCCCTTCGAGGCCGAATCTGGTAAAACTCAAAACATAAAAGTTGTAGAAAAAGGTTTTTCCTATAGGACAACATTGACAGTTTTCAAAAATAAAGCTCCAACGGCCTTTCTTTTTATGGAAATCCGAGCCTGACTGTGCCCAGTTTTCATGCACGGCCAGGTGATTTCAACAGGGTAAATGAGTAAGTTAAATTCCGAACTGGGTTTTGAACAAAACATGAAAGTTTTAGGATTTTTCAAGATAAAAAACTTTCATGAATAAAATTTTTTAAGATTTGATCTGGATTTTTAAATAAAAATTAGAATTCAAAAACTGTGTAGGAAACATGAAATTCCTGCACATGATTTTCTAAAACAAAACAGAAAAACTGTATTTTTCACCAACCCCAATGTTTTGACTGCTAAAACTGTTCTAATGGCAGTTTTCAGCCCTTAACAATTTATAAAACCTACTCATAAGATTTCAAGGATTTTTGAAAGAAAAATCTAAATTTCCTAAAAACAAAGCAATAAGGGATTTTTAACCAAGTTATTGGTTTGGGCCCAAAGCCCAAGGGTTATCCAATGTAACCCAATAAAGGACCAAGTCATTTGATTACAACCCTTAGCTCGAGGGTTACTTACAGGGTTACAAATAGTAACCCGTTTACGATATTTTCAAGGTAATGTTGTGGGGACATATAACTAGGAAGTAAAGTAAATGTTGGTTAAGATTACCAACAGTTTAAGAATAGGATTTACAGAATCCTTACCCTATGTCCTTTGTAATAGCAGGAGATAATCTGCTATTGCGCCCCGATCTGGAAAAGCTCAGCATCAGACATAGGAGACAAGGTAAGTATAGGCTTTTGTTGTATACTTGCCCAAGTATGAATGATATAGATGGGATGTGATTGTATTTTAGATTTATCTGATATTAGGAAAATGCTTATGAGATGTGATGCAATGAGGTTATGTGCTATGATTTCATTATGACATGATGTATGATATGTCTATTGTGGCGACCAACCCTTTTGTGATCGTCACCATACTTACTTTCATACGTACGTACGAAAATTTGAACTAAATTTTTTTTTTCTTTTCTTTGTTCTTTGCTTTTCAAATCATCACTTAACTTAAGAGAAAAAACTTTCATATTAGTTACTTATACATACATATACATATACATATGCATACACATATACATATATATATTTTGTCTCTAGTAGTAATAAAACATAGTACTTAAACTTTACATAAACATAACGTAATTTTAACAAAATACTTGGTAGCTTCACACCCATAATTTCACAGTTTTGCCACGCCACGCCCACCGCCTTGCATCAAATATTGCTACAGGATTGTTTACCTACAGTATAAACGTAAGTCACGAGCTAATGCTCAGTAAGTACAACTATTGCACCGCAAATCATTTCATAAAAATCAATGCATGAACCTTTTATGCTTTCATTGTCCATTCATAAGTTAGCGTTGGTTTTGGGCCCCTTACATAACATAAGTGTACGTACCGTGGCGCGCTACCATGGAGTAGTTGGGGCGGCTAGCCCTGTCCAACTCAAACCATGAACCAAACCCGACCTAACACGGGTCGATACGACACAAGAAATCTGTTCATCATCATCATCATCATACTTGAATCTTTTCATGATCATAAACAGTTTCTAACTTGAAACCATATTCTTACAGATTACCATCTGTTTATCATCATACTTGAATCATTAACAGTTTCTAACTTGAAACCATATTTTACTCATTACCGAGTGACTTATCATTAATGAGCATGTTTCGTGATGCCATACCATCATAACATATATATCATTGATACATCAGCATAACCTTGTGATGTCATAATATCATAACATACATCATAACATTTTAACATAACTTGATCATCTTATGCTAACATACATCGCAAGCATATCAACATAACTTGATCATCATATTTCGTAAACATATTAACATAACATTATAAGCATATCAACATAACTTGATCATCTTACTTCGTAAGCATATCAACATAACCTCATAAGCATATCAACATAACTTAATCATCTTACTTCGTAAACATAACATCGTAAGCATATCAACTTAACTTAATCATTATATATCATAAACATATTAACATAACTTAATCATCAGATATAATAAGCATATCAACATAACTCAATCATCATATATCATAAGCATATTAACATAACTTGATCATCATATAAACGTTCATCATAGCATATCAACTTAACTTGAACACATACTATCAATAACTCTTCATTGCATACATATCAAACATTTTCGTTTATGCTGTAGGCGGAGTTGTACTTACCAGTTACACTAAATCTTGAATTTGGTGCTCCACCTACACAGGTTGTTTTCCTATTTTCACAGAAAAATCATAGGATAAGAATCATCCTATCATAGTGTCATAATTACCCTAGTTATTAACTTATCTTAATACAAGGGTATTAAAAACATAACATAACTTTAAAACTTTACTACTTTTTTAAAACCTTGAATTCTGAAAACTGTATTTGAAATCAATCCTTACATTTGATCCTTTTCTAACAAATCTGTTTGGAATTTGAAAATATTTCCTTCATGAAAGTTGTAGACCTTGAAGGTGCCTACAACTTCTGTTTTAAACTTAAAACCCAAATATGACTTTAACATGCCTTTGAAAATTCTTCGGCCATTTTATTAACCTTAAAATAGGTCTCGGATTTTTGTAAAAACGAAGGTCTTAAAGGCCTTATTTTCAAAAACTGTTCATGATGGCCCCTAGGATTTTCCCTTCTCTACAACTTTGTAGATTTGACTTTTTCATGATTCTGTAAGATCTAGAATTTTCATCGCTAAGATTTTCTTGTATAGAAATTTAATGTATACCGTAATGGTATCTATGAAAAAAAAATCCCAGCTCAGGGTTTTTATTTATTTTATGAGCTCTTATGGATTCGTAAGACTCAAATACGATCGCTTAGTCAAGCCCATGATCTTTTGTGTCCAAAAGATAGAAAATTCTATGATTTTATTGAAAGTCAAAGTTGACCATGAAGGTCAAAGTTGACCATGAAAGTCAAAGTTGACCCGATGAGTCAAAGATTGACTGGAAAGACCAAATTTATGACGGAATTTAAGTATGTTAAGCAGTATAGGTTATATACTGAGAAAAGCCGTTTTTACGGATAAAATAGTTAGAATTAAATCTAAAACCACCATAGAAAAATCAAGCACATTAAATAGATTATTAAGGGCCAAAGGACTTGAAGCGAAAAGAAAAGTTTTTCGTACCGTCCATTTTATGACAGATAAATTTTGGAATGAAATTTAATTTATGATACTGTGTATTAAGTAACACAGTATTAACAATGCCTGTTTGGCTAAAAATGGACTACTTATCAAGGTTTAAAGCCAAACAAGCCTTAAGAGATATGACATCACCTTATCTATTATTTATGACATCATTTGTATTTAAGCTAAATTAGGAAAGTATTAGGTTGGTTCTAGACCACATGATGGCCGGCCAACTCACCCCCCCCCTTGGTGTAAAATGCTAAATTTTGAGGGACTAAAATTGCAATTAAGCAAAGCTCCAAAACCTCTATAAATAGGTGGCCATTCTATTCAAAAAAATCAGAAAATTCAGCCTTACTCTGCCCATTTTTCTCTGCCCAAAACCGACCCTTAGCAGCCAAAGAAAAACAAGAACCAAAGCAGAAATTCAAGAGTGAATTGCTTAGGGTAAGTTCGGTTTTCAGCTAGGAGGAAAGAAAAGAGTGCTGGAAATTTTGGAGCCTTGTTTGACAAGCTGGCCGTGTGTGTGTGTGCTGGAAAAAGGGTGAGAAAAATTGTTGGAAGGCCTTAGGGAGTGCTGGAATTAGTGGCTGGTCTTGGTGGGCAGCAGCAGCCAAAGACAGAAAAATTTGTGGGTGAACTTAGGGAGGAGGCCGGTGGTGTCTAGGAGCCAAGGGGGAAGAAACTTTGGACCAAACCCTAACCAACTTTAGGGAATATTGAGGTAAAATCTCTCCTAAGTTTTCAGCTTTCAATTTGGTGCAATTTGGAGGTTATCTTGTATTTCAAGTCATTGGTTGTATGAGCTTAAGCTCAAATTTTATTTTCAGCACTAGTTAGGTTATGTGCTTGATTTAATTTTAGGGTGGTTTGGTTTAATTAGTATGCTATGCTTTTAAAATGCTTGCTTGTTTGTATGCTAGTTGAATGGTTAAGTTATATGCCCCTAATAAGTTAAGTTATGAGTTAGAATGCATGATTAGGTAAATTGGCAGATTTGGTGTATGTTAGTTAAGCTGGATTTTTTTTCAGCAAACCTTAATTTTTGGGATAAGATAATGGTTTGCTTGGTTGAGTTTTTAATTTGTGTTTGAAGAGAATTTGATGTTAGAAAGGCGCTGTATGTTTGATTTAGGCTCCCGCTGGTTCGGTTGAGGTAGTGTGCACGTTTTTAGGGCGAGTAACGAATGAAAACACAAAAACTGCCAATTCGGGTGTATGTTGCCCTGTTTTCTGGAAAGTAAATTTTGAGGCCCTTAGAGGCCGATTTTCGAAAAACGTAAAACATGAAAGTTGTTCAGAACAGTTTTTCCTATAAGACATTGTAGACAGTTTTTAAAAATAAGGCTCCAACGGCCTTCGTTTTCACGGAAATCCGAGCCTGACCGTGCCAGTTTATATGCACGGCCAGGTGAAATTAAAAAGGGAAAACGAGTGGGTTTGAGTTCGAACTGGGTTTTGTATAAAACAGTGAAGTTTTAGGATTTTCCAAGATCTAAACTTCTATGAAGAAAAGTTTTTCAGATTCGATCTAGATTTCTAAATAAAAATTATATTTCAAAAACTGTGCAGTGATCGGGAGGTTGCTGCTCAAGGTATTTAAAGACAGTGTTGGAATTGGACATTCCTGCACGTACATTAGCAAGTTTTTAAAAAGAAACTGCTCCAAAGGCAGTTTTGACTTTAGATGATTTTTATAAAGAACCCACTCATAAGGATTTTAAAGAAAACCTTAAATTTTCAAAAGCGGTTTTAAACTAAGTTCGGTGAGCAATAACCGGGAAAAGACACCGAGTTATTGGTTTGGGCCCGAAGCCCAAGGGTTATCCAACGTAACCCAATAATAAACTAAGATTAAGGAATAGGGCCCTTATCTCGAGGGTTACCTACAGGGTTAGTTATAGTAACCCGTTCCAAATGTTTACGAATTTGTTATATGGGGGCATATAACGCAGAATAAAATGAATGTTGGTTGGGATAACCAACAGATTAAAAAGTAGGATTTTCAGAAATCCTTACGCTATGTCCTTTGTAATAACAGGTGATAATCTGTTATTGCGACCTGTTCAGGAGCGGCATAGCATCGGACTTAGAGTTCGAGGTAAGTACAACTCCGCCTACAGCATAGGCTTTAGTTGAATACTTGCCTAAGTATGAATATGAATGCTATAGTATGTGTTATGATATGATTTATACTAGTTATGAAATGTTATGTGAATATTTTATGATTTGATTATGCTATGATTATGTTCTATGAATATGAGACATTCACGAAGCATGTTCACAAATTCTAAACAAGAATAATTAAGAAATTATGAAAGACAAGTATGAAGGCAAGCAAGTTGCCTGTGTCGTACCGACCCGCTCGCAGGTCGGGTTGGACTATGGATTGAGTTGGAAATGGACTGGCCGCCCCAACCACTCCATAGTTGCGCGCCCGGTACGTACACTTATGGGGCCCATAAGCATGATAAACATGATAAGCAAGATAAGCATGTTTAGTACGATAAGTATGATACGCTATGAAATACCAAGCAAGCATAATCAAACATAATTGGCTCATGCAAGATTAGAGTAGAATGTGTTATGTTAGAATTGAGTTACGTTTTGTATTATTAATTGTTGCGGATAATTATGTTGTACTTGCTGAGCGAAAGCTCACGTCTTACGTCTATGCTGTAGGTAAGCAACCTGTCAGCAAATTTTGATACGAGATGGCGAGCGGGGCAGGGTGAACTGTGAAGTGAGTGGGATATTCTGCCGCTACGTGTTTTATCTTTTATGAACATTATATATTATCCGGTGTTCGAATATCGCTTTTTGTTTTGTTCATACATTTGCTATTTATATATCGTTATTGTTCATACACCCTGTATAAAAAAAAAATAAATAAAAATATTTCCGCTGTGTACGTTAAGTATGTATGTATGTATGTATGTATGTATGTACGGTAACGGCCTGTGCTAGGCGGGTCGTTACAGAGTTGGTATCAGAGCGGTTTCCTGCTATCCCACTTCACAGTCTGCCTGCCATCGCCACCATCATTGTAAGTTGAGTTTAATTTCAAATAGTAAATAATTATTATGCGCCTATATTATGATAGACTTGACGATATGGACCCGGACCAAGTCGACGCGGACCGAGAGGCGACGAGGTCATTCTTTCAGTCGTGTCCGCTTATGTTTGACGGCACGAGACGTACGGTGCCGGTGGCAGCATGGTTGTATGATATGGAGTTGATCTTCCATACCTGCCACATCGAGGCCCGGCTACAGGTTTCCTTGGCTAGCCGATGTTTCGCTGTTGACGCTAGGATATGGTGGATCATCCTTGGAGAGCGTCAGTTGCCGAGCCGCACGTGGCCGCATTTTCGCACGGCAGTGATGGCTCGTTACGGGCCGATGATAGGCGAGGGAGCGGGCGATTTACTCCGCGATGCTGAGATCTATGAGGATATGCACCACACTCGTTACCTCAGCTACGTAGCTGATTGGCACGCGTATCCTCAGGAGACGATGGCCCATTATTGCCGACAATTCCAGGAGTCGATGCTGACATACATTCCTCAGTATCTGCAGAGTCCCGAGCTGCAGGCCTTAGTTATTCTTAGGAATGGATTGCCTATTCAGATCCGGCAGTACGTTCCTGAACCTATGCTCGGCTTGTCAGTTGGACACATGATTGAGGCTATTTTGGGAGTCGAGGCTAACCTTCACGATATGCCAGCCCCGGATTTGGCAGAGGCTCAGCAGGCGCCAGTAGAGGACGCCGAGATGGCAGAGCCGATTTATGAGCCGGGTCCCGTTGTTCCCGAGGATCCGATTCCCACAGCCCCAGTACCGGAGGTGCCACATCAGGAGGCCGAGTTTGATTTGGCAGATGAGGACTTTGACCCTGATGACCTCATCATTATTCCGGAGGATCCACCGGAGGATCCACCTATCATCGACATATCGAGTGATGATGAGGATGATGAGGAGCCAGATCCTGAGTTAGAGCACGCAGGTTGGCTGGACTATGAGGAGGATTTAGAAGATCCAGAGGAGATTCCGTTGGCTGACGGAGAGGGAGAGTCCGATTCTGACACATCGTCGGGGGTCACTTCTGAGCACATAGATTAGATAGACTGTATGTATATCTTTTGATGCTAGACTGATATGTACTAGCTTATTCTTTTTGGATGATAGGCTTGTACACATATGTATGATGGTAAAGTGGTAGACACTTCCATCTGAAATTTTTGACCAGGTATGATGTATCCGATATGTATATACGATATTGTAAATATGATGTTCTTTTTGTACAAATGCAAAAGACAAGTTTATGAATGAAATGTTATGTTACGATGAAATTCTAAGAATTATGTTATGATATGTTATGTTATGTTAATGTATGAATGATACGATATGTATGAAATATGTGTGCGATGATATGATTATGATCGGCTATGTTTGTGATTGGACACAAGGTATGATAGTGTTATAGAATATTATATGCATGAAAGATAGGATATTGACAGTATGGTAATATCTTTTCTTTTGTCTTATAAAGGAATTTGAAAATGGTGCGCACTCGTAAGACGGTACCAGTGAATCCTCCTGAGCCTGATATCGCGACCGTTGTAGCAAATTTACAACGGCAGTTGCTGGAGCAGCAACGTGAAACAGAAAGACTGCGAGAGCAGCTGGCTCAGATAAATGATAGACCGCGTGTGGATGAAGTTCCTCCGCATCACGACAGAGTACCCCCGGTAGCACCCCAGGTACCTGAAGTCCAACCTGAGGTCCGACAAGAGGTTCCACGGAACTTTGAAGTTCCGTTAGCACCCATTGGGAATCCAGCAAATCTACAACCGGTGCGGGAAGATTTGCTCTATGAGCGGTTTAGAAGGATGAAGGCGCCGGAATTTGATGGACTAATGGATCCGATTGCCGCGGATAATTGGTTGATAGACATCCAAGTTATCTTGGATTTCATGAGGCTTTCGGAACAAGAGAAGGTGCTTTGTGCTCCTTCGCTCTGAAAAAGGATGCAAGGCACTGGTGGATGACCGTTCAGATACGGCGAGACGTTGCGACTATGGGTTGGCAAGATTTTGTCACAGAGTTTCGCAACATGTTCTACAACAGGGAGATTTTAGCAGCTCAGCAGGACGAATTCTCCAATCTGAAGCAAGGATCGATGACTGTGATGGAAGCAGTCAAGAAATTTGAGCAGTTAGCCCGGCTATGCCCTGAATTGGTACCCAACGAGACCGAAAAGGTTAGACGAATGATGAAAATGTTTCGTACCGACATTGCCAGGCAAGTGAGTGCTGGTAGTAGCCCACCTACTTTGGTGTCCGACTGTGTGAGTCGAGCCCTGAGAGCAGAATACTGGATCAACCAGGATAGGGAGGCTAGGGCTCAAATTTTTAAGGCCAGGAAGGAGGAGAAAGCCGGAGTTAAGCCAACGCCACCCAGGCAAGGTCCGGAGTTGAATCAGAAGGGTCAGATGAGTAGCCAGACCCAAGGCCCCAAGCAATTTGGGAGGTTCAAGAGGAAGGGAAATTTCTCTAGTCAAGGACCACAAAAGAATTTCCCTCAGAAGAGGATTTCTGGAGGAAATGAGGGAAACCGTACTGAATACCCGGTGTGCGCGAAATGTGGGAAGAAACACCCGGGGACGTGCAGAATGGGATCTAATGCTTGCTTTCTTTGCGGCAAAGAAGGGCATTATGTGAGGAATTGCATTTTAAACAATCAAGGCCAGAACCCTTCCTATCCGAACCGGAACCCCAACAGCCAACTTCATGCAGTCCAGGCAAGGCTAGAGGGACCCTCGATCACTCAGGGAAGATTAGAAGCCCCTGAACCCCAGGCCAGAATCTATGCCTACACGAGGGAGATGCAGAAGCAGGGACTTCGCATGTGGTGACAGGTCAGATTTCTATCGCCACTCTTGATGCTGTTGCTCTATTTGATTCTGGTGCTACGCATTCTTTTGTGTCTCTGGAGTTCATCCAGAAGCTAGGAAGAGGTGTGGATGTGTTAGATCAACCTTTCAAAACTTCTTTGCCATCCGGAGAATTTTTATGGTCAAATTTCTGGATTCGTGAGGCTTCTGTCATTCTCTGTAATAGAGAATTGTTTGTAGATCTCATCGCAATCAAGCTCCAAGATTTCGATGTGATCTTAGGGATGGATTTCTTAGAAAGATACAACGCCCGGATTGACTGTCGGAAACGTTGCGTCACGTTCAACCCCTACGGTGAAGAAGAATTTACTTTCTACGGACAGACTCACCACTCAACCACCAGATTGATTTCGGCAATAAAGGCTTGGAGAATGTTAGCTAACGGTTGTCAAGGTTATTTAGCTAGCATGGTGGACAAAGATCGGGTATTGGAGTTGAGACCGGAAGATATTCCCATTATAAAGGAATATGTGGATGTCTTTCCAGAGGAACTGCCAGGACTTCCGCTGGAGCGCGAAATATCGTTCGAGATCGAGCTACTACCTGGAACCACACCGATATCGAAAGCACCCTACAGAATGGCACCTGCCGAGCTTAGGGAACTTCAAGTGCAGTTGCAGGAACTGCTTGACAAAGGATTTATTCGACAAAGCTACTCTCCATGGGGAGCCCCGGTGTTGTTCGTGAAGAAGAAAGATGGATCTTTGCGCATGTGCATTGATTACCGGGAGCTAAATAAGATAACGATCAAGAACAAGTATCCTCTTCCGAGGATTGATGATCTGTTCGATCAACTTAGAGGAGCGGTAGTATTTTCAGAGGTCGATCTGCGCTCAGGCTACCACCAGTTGAAGATCAAGGAGTCCGATATCTCCAAGACGGCTTTTCGAACTCGTTATGGGCATTATGAGTTTTTGGTTATGCCATTTGGACTAACCAATGCCCCAGCCGCGTTCATGGACCTTATGAATCGAGTATTC
>CM046372.1:8193365-8233343 GCA_025413025.1 Ficus hispida | reverse complement strand
AGAATCAGATAGCGAAGTTGTGTCCAAATGCTTAACTTGTCAGAAAGTTAAGGCAGAACACCGACATCCTGGAGGAGAGTTGCAGAAATAGAGCTCCCCGAATGGAAATGGGAGCAAATTACCATGGATTTTGTCGTGGGACTGCCAAGAACTTCAAGTGGGAATGACACGATTTGGGTTATTGTCGACCGATTAACCAAATCTGCCCACTTTATCGCTATCAAAGCCACTTATTCAGTGGAGAAGTTGGCTGAGTCTATGTATCCCAGGTCGTTCGACTGCATGGTGTACCAAAATCGATCATCTCGGATCGAGACGGACGTTTCACTTCCCGATTTTGGACAAGCGTACACAATGCTATGGGGTCGAAACTGAAGTTCAGTACGGCTTTTCACCCCCCAAACCGACGGTCAGTCAGAACGGACCATCCAGACACTAGAAGATATGATGAGATCATGCGTGCTGGATTTTCAAGGAACTGGGATCAGAAGCTGTCTTTGATCGAATTTTCCTACAACAATAGTTATCATGCTTCGATTGGTATGGCTCCATTCGAAGCACTGTACGGAAGAAAATGTCGATCCCCTATTCACTGGCAAGAAGTTGGACAGAAGCAGCTTCAGACCACGGACTTCATCAGAAAGACTTCTGACGATATTAAGAAGATTAAACAAAGGCTTGACATAGCTTTCAGTCGTCAGAAAAGCTATGCGGATAAACGAAGAAGGCCTTTGGAATTTCAGATCGGAGATGCGGTTTTCATCAAGATAGCTCCGATGAAAGGTGTAATGAGATTCGGAAAGAAAGGGAAGCTTAGTCCAGGTATACCGGACCTTTTGAAATCCTAGAGAGGATTGGAAAAGTAGCATACAAGCTTGCCCTGCCGCCAGAGTTAGCATCTATGCATAACGTCTTCCATGTCTCAATGCTCAAGAAGTATGTGCCAGACCCTTCGCATGTTCTCAGTCAAGAACCGGTAGAAGTTCAAACAGATTTACCTATGAGAGAAGCCGGTACAAATCCTAGATCGAGAAGAGAAGGTTCTGAGAAATAAGACAATTCCCATGGTGAAGGTTTTATGGCAAAACCATAAAGTAGAAGAAGCCACTTGGGAATTAGAAAATGAAATGAGAAAGAACTACCCCGGCTTATTCTAATTTTCGAGGACGAAAATCTTTAAGGAGGGTAGATTGTAATACCTGATTTTCTTATGTCTGAACGATTCTATGTATAATTGTATATTGAACCGTAAAAGTATTTATGGAAAAAGCCCAGTTAAGGGTTTTTAATTATGTTTTGTGAGTTTTATGGCTTTATAAGACTAAAAATGATTATGTAATTAAGAAAGTGACCTTTTTAGGAAATATGGAGCAAAATCTTGAAATTTTACAAAAAGTCAAAGTTTGACCAAAACCGTCGCGGTTGACCAAAAGTCAACTGTTCACCATGAAAGTCAAAACTTGACAAGAAGGTCCTAATTGACAAGAAAGTCGATGGTTGACCCGAAAAGTTTAAGAAATGACTTTATGTTTAGATATTGATCTGTATAAATTGCACCGGGTAAACCCGTGCCTTTTTGCAGATAAAAAGTTATGTTTAAGATATGAGAACCACCTTAGAAAATCAAGCACATCAAGTTGAAGCTTAGGGCAAAAGAGTTTGATGAAATAAGAAAAATTTCATACCGTCCAGTATTACGCGGATGAATTTTGGACTGCAGTTCGGTAAACCAATACTGTGCATAAGTATAACCAGTATTGAACATACCTGTGATGACTTAAATAGGGACTGCTTATTAGCAAAAGAGTCAAACAAGCTTAAGCTTTGGCTTACCTCATCACCTTTTTGATTTTGACATCATTAAGTGATTTAAGAAAAAATTGGAAAAAAAATAGTTGGCATCCACCTTAGCCCATGGCCGGCCACATGCCCCCTCCAATGTCCAATTTTCTGATTTTTTGAGGACTAAAGTGTGCAATTAGGAGAAGTTTCCAACCTCTATAAATAGGGGTGGCCTTTGTTCACAATTAAAGAAAAACTTAGCCAAACTCTTGCATTTTTCCTTCAGAAAAATCCGGACTTAAGGGAGAAGAGAAAGGCAAGAAAGATTTGCAAAACCAAGTGTGTGGGAGGCCTTAGGGTGGTCGGATTTAGGTTAGTGACCAAGCAAAAAGTTGGAGAAAATTTTGGAACCCAAATCCTTAGCCAAGGCCGGTTGTAGGGGGGAGAACCAAGCCAAGAATCCAAACCGGATTTTGGAGCAATTGGCTGGAATTTTTGGTGCAAGTTGGTGACCGGACTTCAAGGGAAAGAAGGCTGGAAATTTCGGACCCTTTTAGCCAAGCAAGACCAGCGGCTGTTGGTTAAGAAAAAGGGAGGAAACCGAGCCCACCTTGAGCCAAGAAAATGAGGTAAAATCCTAACCGATTCAAGCTTTCATTTAAATTTCGTGTGGAGAAATTTAAATGTATTTAAGCTATGGTTTGTAAGGGTTTAAGCCCACTTTTAAATTCTGCTCTAGTTGGTAAATTATGTGCATGTGCTTGATTTGTTTAAGCTTAGGGTTTGGTGGTTCATTTATGTGCATATTGTGCATGATAAGTGTTTGATTGAATGCTTAGGGTTTTGTAGGATTATGATTTACGTTCAATTTGGCTTGCATGTTGAAATTTGAACGTTAGAAACGTTATTCATGTCTGATGTAGGCTCCCGCTGAGTTCGGTTGAGGTAGGGTGAACGTTTTAGGACATAAACGAAATTTTAAACCGAAAACTGCCAACTCGGGTAGAAATTGGCCAGTTTCGGGAAAAACTGTTTTTGAGGCCTCTAGAGGCCGAATCAAGGAAAATCAAAACATGAAAGTTTTTAAGTAGAGTTTTTCCTAGAGGACACAGGACAGTTTTGTAAAATGAGGCTCAAATGGCCTCGGTTTTTACCAAAACCCGTGCCTAAGGTGCCCAGGACCCGAGCACGGCCAGGACAAGTTCCTCAGGGGTTTTGACCACGAAAACGCCAGAACTGGGTTTTACCCAAAACATAAAAGTTGTAGAGTTTTTAAATGTTTACAACTTTCATGAAGACAAGTTTTACAGATTCAGTCTGGATTTTAAGATGAAAATGAATTTCGGAGAACTGTACAGGAATTATGGAAATCCTGTACAGGATTTACAAAGTTGACACAGAAAATGCATATTTTTGCAGTTTCACTGCAAATGGACATTGAGAAACTGTTCCAAAGGCAGTTTCCAATAGTCAATAAATTTATAAGTCTCGTTTTAAGATTTTCAATCCTTAAAATTAAACAAAAGGGTTTATATACAAAAAAATTAAGGTTTTCATTTCCTAAAAATGAGATTTTAAAACTAAAGTTAAAAACAACCCGAATAGGGTTACCAAAGTAACCAGTTAGGATAACGTAAAAATAAGTAAGGGCTTATAACTAAGGTTATAAAAGAATGTTGGTTATACTACCAACAGTTCTAACCCTTACTTTTATTTAATTTCAGAACGTTGCACGACGAGGTGTCCCAGCGGAACCTAACTCCACGATTGGACACCGCATTTACGAACGAGGTAAGTACAACTCCGCCTACAGCATAGGCTTGTTGTGAATACTTGCCTAAGTATGATTGCTAGTTATGAATGCTATATGTTACATGCTCAGTGTTATAGATTAGCTTAGGAATGCTATGATTCTATGTTATGAACGTATGTTTTGTATGCTATGGTCTATAGAAGCATGATTAGGGTTAAGTTATGTTAAGATTAATTGAGTGAAACATCACGATGCATGTTCACTAATTAACAAATAAAAGATTAAGTTATGATGGCAAGCAATTGCCTGTGTCGTACCGACCCGCGTCAGGTCGGGTTGAGCTATGGCAAGAGTAAGTCCATAGAGCGCGCCCGGTACGAACACTCATGTTAAGGGGCCCAAAAGTAAAGTTAAGTTAAGAAAGTTATGAAGAGATAAGAGAGCATAAAGAAGCATAAACGGATCATGCATACGATATGTCAAGTTATGTTATGAAATGTTATGCCATGTTATGATTAAGAAAGGTTATGAAATGTTATGCCATGTTATGATTAAGAAAGGTTATGAAATGGTATGCCATGTTATGTTACCCAATGTTATATTAGGTTAGATTATGCTGTGTTTTTAATATTGCGGTATTAATAGTTGTACTTGCTGAGCTTTCGCTCACTGTCTTACGTCTGTGCTGTAGGTAAGCAGCCTGGAAATAATTCTTGATGCAAGATGGAGGGCATGGATTGGCGGACTGTGAAATGTGGGAATAATGCCGCCACACGTTTTGTTTATTATGTTAATATTTTACAAGCTTTATTTATACCTACACAACGTTTTAATTATTCAGTATAATTATTTACGTAGGTGCGTATATATATTTATACGGCTTATAAATAAAAATAAAAAAAAATATATATATATATATATATATTCCGCTGTTTTACGTATAAGTACGTAAGTATGTATGTATGTATGTACGGTAACGGCCTGTGCTAGGCGGGTCGTTACATAAGGTAGCCTCAAAATAAGATACGAACTCAGCCTCCATAGTGGAAGTAGCAGTCAAAGTCTGCTTTGTGCTTCTCCAAGATACAGCTCCACCGGCTAGCATAAAAACATATCCTGAAGTCGACTTTCATGAATCAATGCAGCCAGCGTAGTCTGAATCAGAATAGCCAATCACTTCCAAATTATCAATCCGTCTATACATAAGCATGTAATCTTTGGTCTCTTGAAGATACCTCATTACTTTCTTTGCAGCTCTCCAGTGGTCCAGACTTGGATTACTCTGATATCTTCCTAACATCCCAACAGCAAATGCAATGTCAGGTCATGTGTAGACCTGAGCATACATTAGGCTTCCCATGGCAAAAGCATAAGGAATGTTTTCCATTTGTTTCCTCTCAAGATTGTTTTTCGAGCACTGATTCAAATTGAACCTGTCACCCTTCACAATGGGAGCTATACTTGGTGAACAATCTTTCATCCGAAATCTCTCTAAAACTTTGTTAATATAGGTCTCTTGAGATAGACCTAGAATTCCTTGAATTCTATCTCTATGTATCTTAATGCCAATGACATAAGACGCATCACCCATATCCTTCATTTCAAAGTTGTCAGAGAGAAATTGTTTCACTTCATATAACAAACCCTTATCATTGGTTGCAAGTAAAATGTCATCCATGTATAGAATAAGGAAACAAATCTTACTCCCACTGACCTTCTGGTATATACATTGATCCATAATATTCTCTACAAATCCAAATGAAGAGATAACATCATGAAACCTTAAATACCCCTGACGGGAAGCTTGTTTCAATCCATATATAGATTTCTTAAGTTTGCACACCAATTGCTCACCATCACTAGAGGAAAATCCTTCAGGTTGTTTCATATAAACCTTTTCCTCTAGACCTCCATTGAGAAAAGTCGTTTTCACATCCATTTGTTGCAACTCCAAGTCAAAATGTGCAACTAATGCTAGAATGATACGAAGAGAATCTTTCTTAGATACAGGAGAAAAGGTCTCCTTGTAGTCGATTCCTTCCCTTTGAGTGAATCCTTTAGCAATGAGTCTTGCTTTATATCTCTTAATGTTGCCTAATGAGTCTTTCTTTGTTTTGAAAACCCATTTACATCTAATGGCTTTAGCACCATTAGGCAACTTGACAAGATCCCAGACTCCGTTAGATGCCATAGAATTCATCTCATATTTCATAGCATCATACCATAAGTTTGATTCTTTATAACTCATGGCTTGTGAAAATGTTTCAGGATCATTTTCGGCTCCAATGTTATAGTCCGATTCTTCTAGATACACAACATAATCACTAGTTATCGCTGATTTCCTTATTCTAGTAGATTTCCTTAAAGTTGTATCAACATTTTCCGGAGGATCATGTTGTTCAATTGGTTGTTCAATAATTTATGACAATTCTTGAACATCTTGATCTGCTAGATTGTCATCAGTGGCTTGTGAAACTTCAACGATTGGTTGTCTAACACCTGTTCTAACTTGAGGGGTGTTGTGAATGACAATCAATCTATCACTTGAAGTGGAAGGTTGAGCATCAATATGATTCCTTTCAGAAATAATATCTTGGAATTGATTGCTCCCACTAATCAAGTCATTCTCAAGAAACTTTGCATTTCTTGACTCCACAATCCTAGTGCTATGAGATGGACAATAGAATCTGTATCCTTTAGACCTTTCGGCATATCCAATGAAATACCCACTAATGGTCCTTGGGTCCAGTTTCTTTTCTTGTGGGTTGTAAACTCTTACTTCAGACGGACATCCCCAAATGCATATATGTCGCAAACTCGGTTTCCAACCTTTCCAAAGTTCAAATGGCGTCTTTGGGATAGCCTTGGTTGGAACTCGGTTTAATATATACACTGTCGTTTTAAGAGCTTCAGTCCACAAAGATTCAGGAATATTGGAGTTACTTCGCATACTCCTCACCATGTCCATTAAAGTTCGGTTTCTTCTTTTTGCTACACCATTTTGGTCCAGAGAACCAGGCATAGTGTATTGGGCAACAATCACATGCTCTTGAAGAAACTTTGCAAATGAACCAGGTGCTTGTCCATTCTCAGTGTATCTTCCATAATATTCTCCACCTCTATTCGTTCTCACGATCTTAATCTGCTTTCCACATTGTTTCTCTACTTCAGCCTGAAAACTTTAAAGGCGTCCAGTGCTTCGTACTTATTATGAAGCAAGTAGATATACATGTATCGTGAGAAATCACCTATGAAAGAGATGAAATATTTCGGACCACTTATGTCCATGTCTGGACAACAAATATCTAAATGTATGATCTCTAATAAGTCCGAACTCCTCTTTGCACCTTTCTTGAACTTGTTAGTCTGCTTTCCCTTAACGCAGTTTACACAAGTGTCGATATCAGAAAATCTAAAGTACTAAGTACTCCATCATTTACTAATCTCTTAATTCTCTGTATAGAGATATGTCCCAATCTCCGGTGCCACAACATAGAGGATTCTTCATTTATAACACATCGTTTTATATAAGTATGAACATGCATAGCATCATAAGTAGTATTATTTTGTAAATTAATATAGAAAAGACCATCAGACAATGTACCATTCCCAACAAGATCAGATTTATAAAATAAACTAAAAGATGTCTTACAAAAATTAAAAGAATAACTTAAAGGTACAAGTCTTGAAACTGAAATCAAATTCCTAGAGAAACTTGGAATATAAAATGCCTTTTCTAGATTCAAAATAAAACCACTACTTAAAACTAAAGTGCATGTTCCAACAGCCTCCACATGTGAGCACATCTTGTTTCTTGAATAAATGCACTGCTCACTTTCCATTGGCTTCCTTAGGTTTCGCATACTCTGCAAGGTATTCGAAATATGGATTGTATAACCAGAATCAATCCACCATGTGTTATAAATAACATCAACCATATTAGATTCATAACAGACAAATGAGATTGGTTTACCTTTCTTCTCAAGCCATTTCTGGAACTTAGTGCAACCCTTCTTCATGTGTCCTTTCTTTTTGCAGAAAAAACACTTGGGTTCCTTCTTGATTCTACCTTGAGGCGGTATTTTACCTTTTCCTTTCTTTTTGGCTTGGTCATCATCTTTTCCTTGCGTTGCGATAAATGCACTTTCACCCATTTCCATCATCAATCTCCCTTCGTCCTTAACACAAATGGCTAGAAGTTCATTAATTGACCACTTATCTTTATGTGTATTATAGGATATCTTGAAGGGTCCATATTGAAGTGGAAGAGTGTTTAAAATATAGTGCATAAGGAAAGACTCAGACATATCAACCTCAAGTTTCTTCAGTTGAGCCATAATATCCCTCATCTGCATAATGTGCTCACGCACACCTTTGACATTAGTGAGCCTGATTGATGAAAACTTCATAATTAAGGTGCTAGCAAGTGCTTTGTCCGAAGACTCAAACTACTCATCAATAGCCTTCAGTAGTGGCTTGACTATGTCATGTTATTCGACAGAACCACGAATACCAGCAGAAATTTTAGTCTTTATGAACATAACTGAGAGACGATTAGATCGCTCCCATTTTTCATACCGATCAACTTCATCTGGAGTGCTGGTCTCAATGATAGGAGGTGGTTCGTCTTTCCTAATAGCATAATCAATGTCCATCCACCCTAATTGAAGAAGAATTCTCTCCTTCCACACCTTATAGTTATCACCATTTAGTTCGGGAATATCACACTTAATATCAGAGAAATTCACAGATTGCATAACTGCATAAATAAAATTCACATGCTTATAATTAATTTAAGACTAATAAACATAAATCATGTTTTACCAATGTAAATCATGTTTTTCAAAATATGAATCTAGTGACATAAAACTTGCCTGTGGGCTAAAGTCCTAATTCAATTAGATCCATCTATAACTTTATGATAAAGCTATCAAATTATGTTCTTTTTCCTAATTCCTGTGGGTAAGTTAGGAAATATAATTTGATATTCTATCTTAATCAATCATACAAATATAATAAAAATTCCTATGGGATAAAATCTATTATATTACGTATGATTAACTACAACTAATGTCATAATGTGATCCTAAAAGACTTAATATATAATTTTAATTAATTAAAGATGCTGTGGTTACTCTCTAATTAATTAAAATTATATGGATCACTCAACATTAAATGAATCTCAATAAAGGCTCATATAATTGTACAAAAAACCATAAGCAATATTTACATCAAAAATGGAATAACAATGCACTAATAGTATTTAACTTAATTTTGCATGTATAATAAAATAATAAATTATACACACAAATAAAAAAATAATATAAGCACATAATAATATCCATAATATATAAAAATCATTAAGTTCTGCAAAAAGTCATAAACAATGATTTTTTTGCCCTTAAACGACATGTCGTTTATTATAAACGACACAAACCTTTATCCCGAAAAACGATGAGTCATTTTTTAATGTTGAAGTTACAGCTGCCAACTAAAACGACTTGTTGTTTTTAACTTCATAAAACGACTTGTTGTTTTCTCAATGTTGAAGTTTCATCTGCCAACTAAAACGACTTGTCAGTTTCTCAATGTTGAAGTTTCATCTGCCAACTGAAACGACATGTCGTTTTGAACTACATAAAACGACTTATCGTTTTTTACCAAACGCAGCAATCTTGCATGACAAAAACGACATGTTGTTTATGTCGTCTTCAACCTCCAGCCGGGTCGTTTCGACCCGGTTCAGACCCGAAGTGAACCAGACGATTTCTCATCATTCCGACGTCCAAAATTTATGTTTCAAATCACAAAATGCTAGAAATATAATATCTTAATGATTCATAACAATAGTTCACATCATAAACGCCAGAATTTCAAATTTGAAATCTCTAAAAAAAATTTCTATCGTAACTCGTGTAAAACAACAAGGCAGAGGCAATATCTCGCTATGATACCAACTATTAGAAATTATCTTAATGATCTAAACATACTGCCAATAATTCTTAATAGCAATTAGATCAAGTGCGGAATAAAATTTGGATCGAAAACATACCTCCCGCCATTGCCGTTTGAATTCACAGAGTTATGGTTAAGTGTTACTTTGGGTTTATGGTTCTTCTAAACCTTCACTCTCTCTCGTTAGATGGTGTAATTCGATTCTAAATGAGAAAGCAAGCTTAGGGCACCAAAACCGAGTTGCTACATCCCCTTTTTATAGATTTCTTCCATCAAAGAATCGTTATCGGATGCACATATTAATGGGCGAGAATCTAAGAACGGTTACAAATATTCCTAAACAAATGGAATCAATATGGACCACATAATGGATATATTCTGATTGTTATCAAGATTTTCCAATTTTGAAAATCCGTACGGAAAATTTCGGAAACAGAAAAAATCCAAACCCAAACTGAAAAATCTTAACCAGAAAAATCTAACAAGCTTTTGAAAAAAAAAAAAGGAACAACGATCTACAACCCAGCCTCACCGGCGATGGCGAACCACCACTAGACCCAACCCCCCGGCGAACCCCACCCTCCCTTGGCTGTCCCCGACCTGCGAAACCGCACCCCGCTCCTAGACCCCGGTGACGACCCGGCCGGAGCCAAATTCGTGTGACCCAAGCTTCCCCGACGTCAAGCCCTCGGCCTCAAGAAAACCCCTCTCCCACGGCTACATATGTGTTGATCATGCTTGCAGCCCACCAGCACGACAATCTGGGGCAAGCCACACTGCCCTCCACTGGAAACATTTGTGCCAGTGAACTCGTGGGTGACTCGCGGTGGATGGCTAGCGATGGCACCGTTTTCTGATCGTTGTGGTTGTCGCTCGTCGGGAACCATGGAGGGCCACTTCAATTTGCTAGATCTAGGGCGAACCCCCCACCCCCCTCCGCTGAAACGTTTGCACCGGTGAGCACGTGGGTGACTCGCTTTGGGTGGCTAGCGACGGCACCGTTTCTGATCGTCGGGGTCGTCACTCGTCGAGAAAATGGAGGGAAATTTTTCCAAAATGACTTGATAGAAAACAAAATTAGGAGAATGAATTTCCTAATTTATTTCTTTTTATTTAAAAAAATTATTACTGTATAATTAATAATTTTTTTAATTAATAAAATTATTTAAAATTTAATTAAAAACTTTGAAAAAAAAATGCTCAGTCTTATAACCTTATATTCCCAATTCACTCGGCCACCCCCCCCCCCGGTCTTTTCCTATTGAGTTATAGAGGAAGTCAGCCATCTAAGTTGTTTCTTCCTCCCAAGTTCCTACCTGCCCACAAATTCATCAAGCACTCTGACACCAACAGTCGGTCTCCCACCATATTCTCCATCCATCAATGTTCAAAAGAGTTTGCTAAAACACACATTGGAGCTCGGGATGTCGGAGCCAGCCATCTAAGTTGTTTCTTTCGTCCAAGTTCCTACCTGCCCCCAAATTCATCAAGCACTCTGACACCAACGGCCGGTCTCCCTCCATATTTTCCATCCATCAATGTTCAAAAGAGTTTGCAAAAACACACATTGGAGCTCGGGATGTCGGAGTCATGCCTTTCGTCGTTGCCGCCTTTGATGCTGCCACCGTCTTCGTCGCCGCTGTCATCCCCACCTCCGGGGTTCGGTAAGAATGTTAGACAGGTAATATATTTTTCAAAATTTCAGTTATTGATTTCCTTTAAAATTTGTTTGATTAGTGAAATTAATTCAATATTTAGATAAAGGATTGTGATTTATTGTTAGTAATTTTTTATTGTAGAGAATTTGATTATGTAACATTAATTTCATTGTCTTTTGATTTTCAGAACAATCACTAAAAAAATGAACAACCATAAAAAAAATTTGATGGTCGTTCCGTTGAAATAATGAATTTGTTTGTTAGTTTGTTTTTGTTTATTTGTTTATTTGCTTTTTGCTTTTTAATTTGATGGGATCGTGTTAGTTTTAGGAGTTTGAAAAAGATATAAGTATGCTCAAAATAACCAGAAACATTAGGTGAAAACTTTCCGAATGTGTTTGTATGATATCACGTGTGAAGTATAGTTATTTATTGGAAAATGACATGTCCATATGAGGGGAATTTTTAGGGGTGTTGGCTCATAATTTGCTTTTGAGAAAGACAATATATCATAAGGATCATGAAGTGTGGTTCTTAATTGAGGGAAAACCATTGAGATTCTCTTTTAATGTGTTCATCTTGATTTCGGGTTTATACACAGGTTGTGGACATTCTAATGATGAAATCAAAGCTTAAGAAGAAAAGAACGAGTTGAAAAACAAATATTGGCCAAGAAAGAAAAGTGTTTTAATAGAGGATGTTGCAAAAAACTAAAATAGTTGAGTGTTAAAAAGGTTAGGACCAAAGATAGGATAAAGTTAGCATTTCTGTACATGGTAGCAAGGTTCTTGATGTCTTCTGATACCAAAAAGGCAGTTACTCCTTGACTTCAATATGCCAATGATCTAAAATTCTTCACTCAATATCCTTGGGGGAATATTTGTTACAATTAAATATTGATGTACATAAAAAACTATTTGGTGGCAAAGTTTAACAAAAAATCATCATCGTACAACTTATATGGTTGTCCATGGATATTTCAAGTAAGTTTTTTGTTAAAACTTTTTTGAATTAAATATATTTTATAAATTGGTTTATTTATAACCATAATTTAATTTGTCATGCAGATATGGACTTCGACTCGGTATTCTTAAAAAAAAATAGAGAAATCAGAACCAAGTCAAGATGATACGGATCAACTCTTTCAGAAATAGGCCACGGTGGCTTCATTGGCAGAATGCTCAGAATCCTATTAGCACCTTATTTGATCCTTGTTTGGACGTGTTGGAAAAAAACGGATCTGATATCAGAGTTACGGCGTAGCGGAAGTTTTAAAATTTTTATGCCATTTCCGAAAAGAATCTCATGATGCATATAACAATAAATTAAATTCATGATCAAGCGTACCTTATTTCTCGGATTCCGGAATCACTAAAGCGTTTGACCAACGTGTCTTCTCTACTATTCTCGAGTTTCACGTCTCAGAGTATGTGTTGGCACACGTTCTATGAATCCAAGCGACCGGTAATGCTTTTCGAAGTCTAGATCCCTCCTTCTCAATTCTAATGTTCCTCGTTGAGAATATGATCAAACTTCTTTCTTCAAAACTACAAAACAGGAACCGGTTAACCTCCTATAAAAATTATCACTCGGTTTAACCTTCTTTACAATTTTGATTCAATGGAATTTTCTCTCTTTTTCTTTCTCACAAGATAGCCGAATTTTATGAAGTAGAAGATGTAACGCCCCGAACAGTCACGCGTAGGGGCGTCCTACTGCGCAGACGTGGGCCGTTACATTACTTGCTTAACTTAATTCTTACTTTAAAAATAACTTTAAAGTTGCGGAAAATTCTGAGTAAAATTTTTTTTTCTTTTCTTTTATTACTCTACCTTGAACATAACTTATCTTCATACATAATCATATGTACTCACTCGAGTACCGAGCTTTCATAATCATATTGAAAGCTAATCATAAGTATACCGTGGACCAATCCGACCTAATGCGGTTCGGTACAACACGAGGCAACTTGTTGCCATCATCCTTGGAAACCATTCTTTAACTCGTTCTTGAAAACAATTTCTTAAAAATAGTTTTCTTCTTGAAAACGTTTTCTTATCCATACTCTCACATAACATAAAACACATCTTTCAAATATATTTTTCAAAACATATTTTACATAACATAAATTCAAAACACGTGGCGGTGTCCATCCCACATTTCACAGCCTGTAGCACCAGCCTTCACAGCTTTGCATCACGTATCGCCGGTAGGTTGCTTAACCTACAGCATGAACGTAAGTAATGAGCTAAAGCTCAGTAAGCACAACGTGCAATCCGCAAAACATTTTTCATAAAAGAATGCATGACCCAATTATGCTTTCTTGTGAATCAATTAAACTTTTCTAACATTATCTTGATTCTATTTGCTTATATGTCATGTGTGCACGTATCGTAGTCCATAGCTATGGAGTGGTTGGAGGCAGGCAATCCAATCCAACTCAAACCATGAAACTAACCGTTTAACATGGAGTGATTGGGGCAGCCAATCCAATTCAACCCAAACCATAGACTAAACCGTTTAAACCCGCCATCGTGGCAAGTCGGTACGACACAATGACCTTAGCTTGTCTTAAAATGTATTCTTACCAAGTAATTAAATATTAGTGAACATGCTACGTGATGTCACTATTTTAAACATATAACATAACATAACATAAACCGTAACATAAACTACGTAACATAAATTACCATAGCATAAACCTCGTAACGTAACATCGTATCATCATAACATAAACATCGTATCTTAACCATCATAACATAACATCATACCATAACATCTTAGCATAAACATCATAACATGGCATCATAACATCATAATACGTCATAACATAAACTTCATAACGTAAGTACCATAACATAAATCATGCTTATCAACGTATGAAAATCAAGTTTTAAAAACATTTTGCCCATGCTGTAGGCGGAGTTGTACTTACTTGTCGTCCTATGCTCTTGGTTTATCGTCCAAACGTGGCACGACAACAGTTCCTACTCCTGTTTCCAAACAGGACGTAAGATAAGAGCTATACACATTCTAGCTTACCATAAATCATGATCATTAAATGTTGGTATCCTAACCAACATTTATGAGTAGCCTTGGTTATATTGTATGTTCCCCCTAAAACATCACATGATAACTTGCTCGGTTACTTACCGTAACCCTAGGGCCCAAGGCCCAACATACTTAAACGATATCTAGTTAGGTTACTTCAGGTAACCTTGGGTACTAAGCCCAATTATACTTAAACAGTATTAGGTTACAAATCTTATTAGGCCCAACCCACAATCTCGGGTATCTCATATGGTTACGATGAGTAACCTAATTTAATTGGCCTAATAAAATTAGGTAACCTCTCCGGTTACTATCTGTCCTATAGTTGGTTACCATAGGACTCGGTGTATTTCAATTATTTCTTGACAAACCGTTGTCAAGTTTTTATTAATGAAAACCGTATTTTCATCAAATCTTAACATTTAAGCAAAGACAGTTAAAAACTGTCAAGCTCTGAAAACAATCTTTGAAAACAGTTTCTTAAACTCAGGTTATCAGTGCATGTGTAAGAATTTCCTTCTTATGCACTGTTTTTCTGAAAATCCTGTGCTGGAATTTCTGTTTCCTGCACAGTTTTGGGAATCAAATTGTACTTTAAAATCTGTTCATAATTTGATAAAACTTTCTTCATAAAAGTTGTAGATCTCGGATAATACTACAACTTTCATGTTTTGAGGAAAACCCAGTTCTGCTTGGATTCTTGTCAGTTTTAATTTGAAACTTACTGGACGTGTAGACTAGGTCTGGGCAGATTAGCCTCGGATTTTCGTAAAAACGGAGGCCATTGGAGCCTTATTTTGAAAAACGGTCCGCGTTACCCTCTAGAAAAACCCTTATCTACAACTTTGTAGTTTTGAGTTTCTTCAAATTCGGCCTCTAAGGGCCTCAAAATACTATTTCCAGAAAGCTGCCCAGTCTTGACCCGAGACTGGCAGTTTCGGTTCATAATTTCGTTTTACGTCCTAAAACGTGCACGCTACCTCAACCGACCACAGCGGGAGCCTAAAGTCACACATGCAATCGTTTCTAACGTTCCAATCCATCATACACATAATCATACATTCACTTTTAATTCTATGGGAACATATAACAAACACATGGTAGGCAAACTCAAACATAAGCACATCATCAAACATGCATCAAAAATGTAAACTAGAGACCACCACCCTATTCATGCACAATCAAGCACTAAAAGGTGAGCTTATGCTCTTACATCCAATGCTGGAAATACATTTAAATTTCCCAAATTAAAGCTCAAATAAAAGCTTAGGATCAAAGGGATTTTACCTCGATGAACACAAGGCTAGGCTAGGAGATTGGTTCAATTTTCTGCTCTATCTCCTTGGCTGTCCATAACCGGCCATTCTCCTCCTATTCCTAGCATTTTTTCTGCTTTTCTTGCTAACCCACAGCCGGCCATTCAAAGCCAAAAAATGGGTTTCCAATTTTTTTTCCACTCTTTCTTTTCTTCCTCACAAAATCCGAACTCTCCCTAAGGGATTGTCTCTTGGATTTTTGTTTTTGGTTCTTGTTTTCCTTTGGCTGCTAAGGGACGGTTTTGGAGCAGAAAAATGGGCAGAACTTGGCTCAATTTTCTGATTTTTTTGAATAAAATGGGCACCTATTTATAGGCAAATGCAAACTTTCCAAAATTTGCATTTTAGCCCCTAAACTTAGAGGAAATAATGCAATTGGCATGCTAGGTGTCAAGGTGGCCGGCCAAGACTTGGAGAGCAAGCAAGGGATGACATCATGGCTTACATCATGGCTTACCTCATTGCTTACATCACCAAATTTCCAAAATTTGCACTTTTGCCCCAAAAGTGAAAATTCTTACAAAAATGCCCCCTAGGTGGCCGGTTGCTTTCTTGGTGAACAAGCCAAGCTTATCTCACCTTGATGACATCATCTTGATGACATCACTTCGCTTACATCATCAATTTTCCAAAATTTTCACTTTAACCCCTAAAGATAAAATTTTGGCATTTTTGTCCCTGAGGTGGCCGGCCATGTCATCTTGTTCTAGAGAGTTCTTGGTTTTCTTTCCAAGCTTATTTAATCCAATTATATTATGATGTCATAATATCCAAGATAAGGCTATGTCATCATAAGGCCTTATTTGGCTTTTCCTTTAAAATGCAGTCCATTTTTATGCTACACAGATATTTCTAATACTGTTATTAACTAATAACAGTATTTTACACTGTACTACAGTCCAAAATTTATCTGTGTAAAAATGAACAGTATAAAATTTTTCTTATTTCTTGGAACCTTTCTTGCCCTTCATACTATACTTAGTGTGCTTGATTTTTCTACGGTGGTCTCATAGCTTATGCTTGCTACATTGTCCGTAATGAAGGTTTGCCGCAGTATAATTCCATACTGCTTTGTCGTATCTCAGCACCTTCATCTATTTGACCTTCCTGGTCAACCTTTTGACTTTTCGGTCAATTTTGACTTTTTCGGTCAAAATTTTACCAGCATGAAATCATAGAATTTTCCTTCTCTTTTTACTCAAGGGTAGCATTAATAACTAAGCAAACTGCTTATTGAGTCTCATAACTAATTAAACGAGAACTCAAACATATACTGATATTTAACTCAGATCGTGAGTTTCATATCGACATACAAGATTCTAATTTGAAATTTTCCTTGTCTAAAAGGAAATCATAGGTTCATTGAAATTTCGGGTATTACATTCTACCCTCCTTGAAGAAATTTTCGTCCTCGAAAATTCGGATACTTCTAAGTGGCTTTTCTTCAAATCCACTATTGATCCATCATAACTTATTCATATTCCCATTTTTATACTTTAATGGGACTATGTCTCTTGTCTAGAACCATACTCTTACTTTCATATCATGTCATCATACTTTCATTCATTCTTACTTCATACTATCTTACTTTCATACTGCATACTTTCTTACTTACATACGTTCATACTTACGTACTTACATACTTTCGTGCTTACATACTTACATACTTACATGCTTACATACTTACATACTTACATGCTATCATATTCTCCTTTCATATTGCATCACAAGAACTATTTTCATAAAAATTTGAGCAAGTATATCATATAACTTGCCATTTTTGAAAAACATTTCTTATCATAATGGCCCCTTTCTTGGAACTCATCCCTCTCTTGGAACTTGTCCCTCAAGGATTCGGCCTATGACCCCTATCTTGGGACTTGTCCCTCAAGGATTCGGTCATTTAACGAACATAACGGCTCCTATCTTGGAACCTTTACTGTTCATAACAGCCCCTATCTTGGAATTCTTCCTCAAGGATTCGGCTGTATTGCATCTTTTATAAAAATATTTTCTTTGAATCTTTCAAAGTCAATAATTGAGGAAACATAATATCGTTCGAGTGATGCAATAGATGGCATACTTATATCTTATCGCCTAGCTGCTTGCTAGATAGTAGAAGCTTCTCTCATTGCTTCTAACTTTTCCTTCACGGAACAAGATCGTAATCCTTAGGAATGTCTAAAACTTCCCATTATTTCATAATTTCCCTTACTAAGGGATCATATCCTTAATTTCCTCGTCATAATGATAGCCATTATCCCACTTATTTGTGCATTGCCTTGATATTACCACCAGTCAAGGCACTAACAAACATCTTTCTATACCTATTATCATTCTTATGGGAGCATAAGTTTCACAACCACGAAACTTATGTTCTATAGCATCTAGCTTATTTCTTAAAATGGAAACTTCCAGATTATCACCCTACTGAGGTAAGGCGATAGGCTATCTGATCTCGAAGCCTATTCATTTCTTATTGCTACTCTAGCATTTATCATCATGACTTGCTATCATAGTTGCAAGATGAGGCTCTTGCAGAAATTGGTTCGGTTGTACCAGCAACGAACCATTTTCTAGTTCTAATTCTAATTCTCAACATGTCTAACGCTCATTCTTTCATCCATATCTTAACATATCATACTAGAGATTCCTCACGATCTCATCATATCATATCGTAGGCTCAGCTTATTCCCCACGCTTTCGCTGCGCAACTCTGACCACTGGCAATCATAGCCCATAAACTCATCTGGATAAACGCGCCAAGCTGCAACATAACTGACGTATCGTCTTCATATCGTGCAGCCACTCAGCAAATGTAGCCACTTCTTGAGTCCCATCGAAGATGCGTGACTCCGTTCCTTCGGATGCTAATGATGTCTTGCGGTTCTCTCCAAGTGTACCCGGGTTTTAAACCAGGTTCAAATCTTTACTATTCTAATACTATGACTTCTCATAGCTACTTGTTACTCTAACTAAACTAGAGTAAGAAAACTTACTTGCAAAACTGTGGCTTTGGCGGCAGAACTGTGAAACTGGATGGCAGAAAACTTGCTCTGATACCATCTCTGTAACGCCCCGAACAGTCACGCGTAGGGGCGTCCTACTGCGCAGACGTGGGCCGTTACATTACTTGCTTAACTTAATTCTTACTTTAAAAATAACTTTAAAGTTGCGGAAAATTCTGAGTAAAATTTTTTTTTCTTTTCTTTTATTACTCTACCTTGAACATAACTTATCTTCATACATAATCATATGTACTCACTCGAGTACCGAGCTTTCATAATCATATTGAAAGCTAATCATAAGTATACCGTGGACCAATCCGACCTAATGCGGTTCGGTACAACACGAGGCAACTTGTTGCCATCATCCTTGGAAACCATTCTTTAACTCGTTCTTGAAAACAATTTCTTAAAAATAGTTTTCTTCTTGAAAACGTTTTCTTATCCATACTCTCACATAACATAAAACACATCTTTCAAATATATTTTTCAAAACATATTTTACATAACATAAATTCAAAACACGTGGCGGTGTCCATCCCACATTTCACAGCCTGTAGCACCAGCCTTCACAGCTTTGCATCACGTATCGCCGGTAGGTTGCTTAACCTACAGCATGAACGTAAGTAATGAGCTAAAGCTCAGTAAGCACAACGTGCAATCCGCAAAACATTTTTCATAAAAGAATGCATGACCCAATTATGCTTTCTTGTGAATCAATTAAACTTTTCTAACATTATCTTGATTCTATTTGCTTATATGTCATGTGTGCACGTATCGTAGTCCATAGCTATGGAGTGGTTGGAGGCAGGCAATCCAATCCAACTCAAACCATGAAACTAACCGTTTAACATGGAGTGATTGGGGCAGCCAATCCAATTCAACCCAAACCATAGACTAAACCGTTTAAACCCGCCATCGTGGCAAGTCGGTACGACACAATGACCTTAGCTTGTCTTAAAATGTATTCTTACCAAGTAATTAAATATTAGTGAACATGCTACGTGATGTCACTATTTTAAACATATAACATAACATAACATAAACCGTAACATAAACTACGTAACATAAATTACCATAGCATAAACCTCGTAACGTAACATCGTATCATCATAACATAAACATCGTATCTTAACCATCATAACATAACATCATACCATAACATCTTAGCATAAACATCATAACATGGCATCATAACATCATAATACGTCATAACATAAACTTCATAACGTAAGTACCATAACATAAATCATGCTTATCAACGTATGAAAATCAAGTTTTAAAAACATTTTGCCCATGCTGTAGGCGGAGTTGTACTTACTTTGTCCTATGCTCTTGGTTTATCGTCCAAACGTGGCACGACAACAGTTCCTACTCCTGTTTCCAAACAGGACGTAAGATAAGAGCCATACACATTCTAGCTTACCATAAATCATGATCATTAAATGTTGGTATCCTAACCAACATTTATGAGTAGCCTTGGTTATATTGTATGTTCCCCCTAAAACATCACATGATAACTTGCTCGGTTACTTACCGTAACCCTAGGCCCAAGGCCCAACATACTTAAACATACTATTAGGTTACTTCAGGTAACCTTGGGTACTAAGCCCAACATACTTAATAATATTAGGTTCTAATTTATTAGGCCCAACCCGCATCTCGGGTATCTCAATGGTTACTATGAGTAACCTAACTTATTGGCCCAATAAAATTAGGTAACCTTCCCGGTTACTATCTGTCCTATAGTTGTTTACCATAGGACCCTGCGTATTTCAATTATTTCTTGACAAACCGTTGTCAAGTTTTTTATTAATGAAAACCGTATTTTCATCAAATCTTAACATTTAAGCAAAGACAGTTAAAAACTGTCAAGCTCTGAAAACAATCTTTGAAAACAGTTTCTTAAACTCAGGTTATCAGTGCATGTGTAAGAATTTCCTTCTTATGCACTGTTTTTCTGAAAATCCTGTGCTGGAATTTCTGTTTCCTGCACAGTTTTGGGAATCAAATTGTACTTTAAAATCTGTTCATAATTTGATAAAACTTTCTTCATAAAAGTTGTAGATCTCGGATAATACTACAACTTTCATGTTTTGAGGAAAACCCAGTTCTGCTTGGATTCTTGTCAGTTTTAATTTGAAACTTACTGGACGTGTAGACTAGGTCTGGGCAGATTAGCCTCGGTTTTCGTAAAAACGGAGGCCATTGGAGCCTATTTTGAAAAACGGTCCGCGTTACCCTCTAGGAAAAACCCTTATCTACAACTTTGTAGTTTTGAGTTTCTTCAAATTCGGCCTCTAAGGGCCTCAAAATACTATTTCCAGAAAGCTGCCCAGTCTTGACCCGAGACTGGCAGTTTCGGTTCATAATTTCGTTTTACGTCCTAAAACGTGCACGCTACCTCAACCGACCACAGCGGGAGCCTAAAGTCACACATGCAATCGTTTCTAACGTTCCAATCCATCATACACATAATCATACATTCACTTTTAATTCTATGGGAACATACAACAAACACTTAGTAGGCAAACTCAAAAACCCATAAACATGCATCAAAAATGTAAACTAGAGACCACAACCTAATCAAGCATAATCAAGCACTAAAAGGTGAGCTTAGCTCTTACATCCAATGCTGGAAATACATTTAAATTTCCCAAATTAAAGCTCAAATAAAAGCTTAGATCAAAGGGATTTACCTCGATGACACAAGGCTAGGCTAGGGTTGGTTCATTTTCTCCTTTCTCCTTGGCTGCCATAACCGGCCATTCTCCTCCTATTCCTAGCATTTTTTCTGCTTTTCTTGCTAACCCACAGCCGGCCATTCAAAGCCAAAAATGGGTTTCCAATTTTTTTTCCACTCTTTCTTTCTTCCTCACAAAATCCGAACTCTCCCTAAGGGATTGTCTCTTGGATTTTTGTTTTTGGTTCTTGTTTTCCTTTGGTGCTAAGGGACGGTTTTGGAGCAGAAAAATGGGCAGAACTTGGCTCAATTTTCTGATTTTTTTGAATAAAATGGGCACCTATTTATAGGCAAATGCAAACTTTCCAAAATTTGCATTTTAGCCCCTAAACTTAGAGGAAATAATGCAATTGGCATGCTAGGTGTCAAGGTGGCCGGCCAAGACTTGGAGAGCAAGCAAGGGATGACATCATGGCTTACATCATGGCTTACCTCATTGCTTACATCACCAAATTTCCAAAATTTGCACTTTTGCCCCAAAAGTGAAAATTCTTACAAAAATGCCCCCTAGGTGGCCGGTTGCTTTCTTGGTGAACAAGCCAAGCTTATCTCACCTTGATGACATCATCTTGATGACATCACTTCGCTTACATCATCAATTTTCCAAAATTTTCACTTTAACCCCTAAAGATAAAATTTTGGCATTTTTGTCCCTGAGGTGGCCGGCCATGTCATCTTGTTCTAGAGAGTTCTTGGTTTTCTTTCCAAGCTTATTTAATCCAATTATATTATGATGTCATAATATCCAAGATAAGGCTATGTCATCATAAGGCCTTATTTGGCTTTTCCTTTAAAATGCAGTCCATTTTTATGCTACACAGATATTTCTAATACTGTTATTAACTAATAACAGTATTTTACACTGTACTACAGTCCAAAATTTATCTGTGTAAAAATGAACAGTATAAAATTTTTCTTATTTCTTGGAACCTTTCTTGCCCTTCATACTATACTTAGTGTGCTTGATTTTTCTACGGTGGTCTCATAGCTTATGCTTGCTACATTGTCCGTAATGAAGGTTTGCCGCAGTATAATTCCATACTGCTTTGCCGTATCTCAGCACCTTCATCTATTTGACCTTCCTGGTCAACCTTTTGACTTTTCGGTCAATTTTGACTTTTTCGGTCAAAATTTTACCAGCATGAAATCATAGAATTTTCCTTCTCTTTTTACTCAAGGGTAGCATTAATAACTAAGCAAACTGCTTATTGAGTCTCATAACTAATTAAACGAGAACTCAAACATATACTGATATTTAACTCAGATCGTGAGTTTCATATCGACATACAAGATTCTAATTTGAAATTTTCCTTGTCTAAAAGGAAATCATAGGTTCATTGAAATTTCGGGTATTACACTATACTTTACTAGAGTAAGGACTATACTCTACTAGACTATGGACTGTACTCTACTAGAGTATTTCGGCAGCCGAAGCAAGAGACATCTGGCTATCCATATTGAAAACTTAAAATATTTTAATAGAATATACACTATACTCTACTAGAGTATGACTCGTATTCTACTAGTGTATTCTAATGACTGGCATCGGTGGCCGAAACCAGAAACATCTGGCCATCCATGTTGAAAATTTAAAGTATAGTAGAGTATACACTATACTCTACTAGAGTATGGATTGTATTGTACTAGACTATTCGATGACCAGTGTCGATGGCCAGAGCCGGAGACATCCAGTAATCCATGTTGAAAACTGAAAATATTTTAATAGAAAATCCAAAATATTCTAGTAGAGTACGCATTATACTTTACTAGAGTATGCCAACTACAAGCTCCAGTGATCGAAGCCGGAGATATCTAGCCATACATATTGAAAACTAAAAATTTTTTAGTAGGATATCCAAAATATTTTAGTAGAGTATGCATTATACTCTATTAGAGTACATCGGTGATCATCAGCCAGAGCCAGAGATATCCGGATATCCATGTTGAAAACTGAAAATATTCTAAATGTCCAAGTTAATGTATAACAAAGATTTTCTAAGTAACATGGGCAATTTGAGTAAAACATATTAGATTGACGTTTCACTTTGTCGGTTGATCTATGAATAGAACCATTTTGTGTCATATTGATAAAGTGATCAAATTTTGTATTATATTAGTAAAGTGGTGTCAAAATTTGTGATATTTTGGTGCTTTCCTCAAATATTAAATTAATCTTATCTAATCATGTCCTTTTATCCTTGCTATAAAACAGGCCGTACGTACGTTCATGCACAATTTCCCAATTAATTCCTGCGACGTTGAGGGTTCATCGGCCATGGCCACAAACTAATTGCTTGGTCCGATGTGAAGACTGACCAGCCTGATTAAGACACAAGATGAGAAAACTGCAGGCCCATTCTGGTCCCATTTCAACGGCATATTTTTACTGCTCGTTTTTCCCCCTCTTTTATTTGATTGTTGTTTGTTGTCGGAATAATGGATTTTCTTTAGCTTTGCTTTATTACATCCATTTTCGTCACTAATTCAAAATCGACAATGAATTTTTTGAAAGAAAAATTGGGCGAGATGTTCAGATTTGATCGTCTCTTTAAATCAATACCAGAATAAGGCATGGAAAGCTTGTGTCACAGATATATGGATTATGGGTTTAGGGTGATAATTGGAGACGATGTTTTGGAGGTTGGTTTGGAAATGTTTGTTTGGAGATGTGTGAGTTGAAAATAAACGGTGATATAAAAAATAGTATAAAATTGTAAAATGTGTTCCGAAAAAAATATCTAAGATTGATCTTGTTTCTTTATTTTGTTTTTTTTTTTTTTTTTTTTTGTACGATTTGAGAAAAAAATAATCTAAATTAAATTAAGAAAGTTATAGACATTTAGAATTTGAGTTCTTTAAAACAGGAGGATAGAGAAAGTGATATATAGATTTAGGAGTTTCGGAGTTGATTAATGAAAACTCCATCTGGAGTTGTTTTTCCAAATAGAAGCTAAATAACGGAGATGCAGATAGGGTTGCAACAGAGTTAGGTGTGAGGGTGCTTATGCTTTGGCAATGTGAGGTCGGCATCGGTACCGAGAGGCCGCTAATGTTACTTTGGATTGGTGATGGCATGAAGGTGATGGCGTGAGCCTGTGCTTGGTGAAGGAGATCTCCCAAGCAAAATATGACAACATAGGGCTCCGACAAGCTTTGAGATCTCCTCTCCTCCTCCACCACCACACCAAAAATGTGTTGTCGTTGCTCTATCAGGCAAACCTCGATTAAAGATAAATTGATTATAATCTATTATCACTGATTGATATTAGTTTCTAGCACTGATTGACGAGTAAATCCCTTATTGATATTAGTCTGTCATTGAATTATGATTGACATTGATTAATAACTATCAAACAATTATGCAAACAAAGTTAATCAGTGAATTACCTTTATGTTTATAAATATCTTTATTAATGATTGACCTCTAACTGATTGACCAACTTCATAGAATAACAATTTTTATTACTGATTGACATTATATATGACGGCATTCGTCGATGATAATTACAAAGCATGGCCTTTTTTTTTAATAGGAAAATGACTTTTTTTTTAATTAAATTGTTCATGACTAGTTGATGGTCTATCAATGATCAACATCTTGACGGATTAACCAATATGAGGTATATTATTATCCTGGTCTATCAATTATACACCAGTAGTCCATCATATCAACATGATCTACATTTGGTACTCCATTTGTTGATCACATAAAATCTAATTAAAAAAAAAAAACCCGGTTATTTTGATTCACTAATAAAAATTGTGGATTACACGACGGTTATTTACCGTCATGTAATCCAACGTCGTGGAAGATAGCACGACGGTTATATAACCGTCGTGGTATCTCAATGTTACACAACGGTTAAAACCATCGTCGAAATAAGAAATACAGAGGCAAAATGGCTACATTACACGACGGTTTAGTCTGAACCGTCGTGTAATATTGTAATTTATTTTGGAAAAATTTTAAAAGTTATTTATTGGTGGGTATTATACTTTCAATTAAATTTAAATTTATAAATTAAATTTTATCCAAAAAAAAAAGAGTTAAAATAACAATCATACAATGCTTAATATTCAAAGGCTACAGGGTTTAGAACTCTTAATTACGATAATATCATTCTCTCTCTCTCTTTTCCTTCTTTATGGAAGATGATATCTGTGACGACCCGCCTTGTACAGGCCGTCACTACTTGACTTACTTGAACTTAAACTTGTTTTATCCCATTTTTCATCATGAAATTAGTGGGGATTTTTTTTTTTTTTTTATAATAATAATAGCGGAAACATTATACTTAGAAAATATTTACATACATTTATACATAAATAAAATAACCGTCTGTTTTCTCAAAATAGATATGTTAATTAAATCCTTTTTGAGTTGTAAATCCCAACCCGTTCATCATTTCACAGCCACCGGCTTCACCCTCCACCATGCAGTTAATTCTTGACAGGCTGTTTACCTACAGCATAAACTTCAAACAATGAGCGAAAGCTCAGCAAGTACAACTCCTATACCGCGAACCAATTACATGAAAGATACATAACCTTTTTCATGACATCTTAAACATGAACACATAAACATGGCATCATATCATCTTAAACATGAAAGCATAACATGGCATCATATCATCAATTTCTTCATCTTAAACATGAAAGCAAAACATAGCATCATATCATCGATTTCTTCATCTTAAACATGAAATTCTGTCGTGAAATGCATGAACCGTTTATGTCCAATTATGCTTGTTTTCTTTGAACACACTTTAGCTTGTTGATTTTACATGTGGGCCCGTTAACTTGATGTGCATGTACCCGGCGCGCAGCTTAAGGAAATTACCCAAGCTTTCGACCCGATCGTCATCAGGGGCACAACACTGGCTCTTGTGGCCTTTTCTCAAACATTCTGTTTGTAGGTCTTTCTTGACATCTTTTCACTTGATAGATTAGTGAGCATAGTTATATAATGTCTCCTAATCTCATGTTTTATCAATGCATGGACAGTCGAACTTTTTCATGTAAGCATAATAACAATACTTGAAACATTCATCATACAATAAGCATATTGCAACTATCGATCAAATCATCAATTAACACTTAAACAGTGTAAAGTAAGCATGTTAAGTAAACATACAACTTTAGCCTATGCTGTAGGCGGCGTTGTACTTACCTTATCTTCGTTGTTCGCGTGATCGACTTTCCTTTCCCGAGCACGCTCGCAGATCACCTCCTGCCCATGGACGTTTACACGTGAGGTTCTATTCTAAGATCGATTAATGTCGGATTAAACCAACATAAATATTTTTCGGTTATAAGACCCTCTTCTAACACAAGCGAAGAGGTCACACGGCGTAACCCACAACGGAAATATTAATTAAGGGTTCATGTAGAGGATCATAATCTTAACTTAAACCTCAATCCGCATGGTTAACTCTGGGCTTGGGCAAGGCCCTAGTAACTCGAAATAATTTTCCGGCTACTAACGCAGTATCTTATTCATTTTAATCTTGAAAACCTTGAACTTGCTTAAAAATATCATTTTCTTGCTTATTTAAGTAAGTTTGGTGAATAGCACCCAAACTTGTCTTGAAAATTACAAAACACTTGAAAACATTTCTATAAAACATTTGGGGATCGAAAACCGCCTTTGGAACGGTTTTCGGGTTTGAAAATGATGTTTGCAAGTTAGAAAAAACGTTTTTCCTAGTCATTGGTCTAGAAAATCCCGTGCATGAGATTTTGCTCACTGCGCGGATTTTGTTTGAAAATTCATAACTTAAAATGTAAAACGAATTTGGAAACACTTTCTTCACGAAAGTTATAGCTAACAAAAAGATCTAAAACTTTCATGTTTTGAACATTTTCTGATTCTGGCTCAGTTAATACCAGTTTTTGTTTGAACACATGTGAATCGTTGGAACCTGGTCACCCTGACCAGTTCTCGGTTTTTCTTCAAAACAAAGGCCATTGAAGCCTTATTTTTAAAATCTGTCCACTTTACCCCTAGGAAATACCCTAACGAACAACTTTTGTGTTTTAAGTTTTTACCCATTCTGTAATAACCGAAAATTTATACGGACTCATGATTTCCTTGTACATAAGAAATCTATGCTCGTATTATGTGTTTTTGTAATGTTTCATGAAAATTATAAATATCAATACGAAATTCATAATTTTATTAGTAAATGTTTGAGTTCTCATTTAATTAGCTATGAGACTCAATAAGCAAATTGCTTAGCCAAGCAAGTAACCTTTTTAGTAAAAAGGGGTACAAAAATGTTATGATTTTATGTTGATCAAAGCTTGACCAATGAAGACAAGGTTGACCCGATAGGTTAAAGATTGACTGAAAAGGGTCAACTAGGTGACAATAATGAAGTATGATGAGCAGTATAGGAAGTATACTGCGAAAAACCATTTTTCTGATAAAATGGATCATGTTATTTTTAAAACCACCATAGAGTAAAATCAAGCACACTAAGTAGGTAATTAAGGGCCTAAGAGTTCTAAGCGAAAAGAGAATTTTTCGTACAGTCCATTTTTAAACAGATAAATTTTGGACTGCCAAATATACTACAGTACTGTGTATTAGTGAACACAGTATTAGAAATATATGTGTAGCTCAAAAATGGATTGCATATTGAAGAAAAGAGCCAAACAAGGCCTTATGGTGACATCACCTTGATGACATCACCTTATCCATTAATTATGACATCATTTTGGAATTAAGAAAAATTTGGAAAGTAATTAGGAAGATTCTAGACACTTCATGGCCGGCCACCTTGCATGCAATTTGTGCAAAATCTTGCTTCTTGAGGGACTAATTTAGCAATTTTGCAAAGTTTCAAATGCCTATAAATAGGGGTGCATTTTATTCAAAAAAAAAAATCAGAAAATTTGGAGAGGTTCTGCCCATTTTCCAGCTCCAAAAACCGCCCTTGATCAGCCAAGAAAAACAAAACAAAAACCAAAATCCAAGTGTGGGAATTATTGGTGAAGTTCGGATTTCACCTAGGAACCAAGAGGAAAAGCTGAAAAATTTTTGGAGAACCATTTTGGCCAAGGGGGCCGGTTGTGGGTGAGCTGAAAAGGAAGAGAAAAACTGATTGGGAACAAGGGGGAGTGGTCAGATTTTTGGTGAAAATCAGCAGCCAAAAGAAACCAAAACTTTCGGGTAGGCTAGGGGGAGGCCGAATTCACCAAGGAGCCAAGGAAAGGAGAAAATTCTTGGAACCAAACCCTAACCATTCTTAGGGTCAAGAAAGGTAATCTCCCATGGCCTTAAGCTTTTTCCATTTGGTTCAATTTGAAATTTAATTGTATTTCAAGTTGTCAAATTGTATGAGCATAAGCTCAATTTTTACTAATTGCTTTAGTTTAGGAAGTTAGATATGTGCTTGATTAGGACTTAAGGGTGGTTTGAATTTATTAAGTTTTGCATGATTTAATTGATGCTTGATTTAATTATGTGGTATGTATGTTAGCTGCTGCCTAGGGTTATATGTCCCCTAAGTGAATTTAAGTTGAGCTAGAATGGTTAAAAAGGTTGCATGGCTAATGTAGATCAAATTATGCAACTTTGGAAATTAAGCATACCCTAGAATTCTAGAAAAGAATAATGGGTTGCATGGCTGAATTTTTAAATGTGTTTAAAGAAAATGTACGTTAGAAAAAGCGATGTGTGTTGATGTTAAGCTCCCGCTGTGGTCGGTTGAGGTAGTGTGCGCGATTAGGACGTAAAACAAAAATCGAAACCGAAAACTGCCATTTCGGGTAGAAATTGGCCAGTCTCGGGAAAATCAGATTTTTGAGGCCTTTAGAGGCCGATTTTGGAAAAAGTTAAAACACAAAAGTTGTTCAGAACAGTTTTTCCTAGAGGGCCACGCGAATGGATTTGAAAAATGAGGCTCCAACGGCCTCCGTTTTTACAAAAATCCGAGGCTAATCTGCCCAGACCTAGTCTGCACGTCCAGTAAGTTTCAAATTAAAACTGACAAGAATCCAAGCAGAACTGGGTTTTTCTTAAAACATGAAAGTTTTAGAATTTTTCAAGAGCAAGAACTTTCGTGAAGACAAGTTTTTCAAAATCAGTCTGGATTTTTAAATACAACCTGAACTATGAAAACTGTGCAGAGAGCAAGAAATTTCTGCACAGGATCTTCTAAAACAAAACAGAAAAACTGTATTTTTCACAAAACCCATTGTTTTGACCGCTAAAACTGTTCCAATGGCAGTTTTCAGCCCTTAACAATTTATAAAACGTACTCATAAATTTTCAAGGATTTTTGAAAGAAAAACCTAAGTTTTCTAAAAAAAAAAAAAAAAAAAAAAAAAAAAAAAAAAAAAAAAACAAAGCAAGAAAGGATTTTAACCAAGTTATTGGTTTGGGCCCAAAACCTAAAGGTTTTCCAACGTAAGCCAATAAAGGACTAAGCCTTTTGATTTCAACCCTTATCTCGAGAGTTATTTACGGGATTACGAATAGTAATCCGTTTACGATATTTTTCCAAGATAATGATATGGGGACATATAAGCCTAATTAAGTATGAATGTTGGTTTGGTTACCAACATTTTATAAGTACCGAATTCTTATCCTATGTCCTTATTATAACAGGAGATAACCTGCTGTTGTGTCCGGAATTAGAGCGACATATTAGTGGACATAGTAGACGAGGTAAGTACAAACCTCACCTACAGTATGGAAAATAGTAATCTATTTTCAAGTATATGACATGTTTACACGTTATGCCATGTTATGCTATGTCATGCTATGTGATGCTATGCCATGTTAAGTTATGTTAAACCAGGATACATTAAGTATGCCATGTCTAGTTCATGTACATTATGACTATTAAGATCACATGTAAAGACTCTTAGTCTTGGAAATATAACAAGACTAAGACTAAACCAAGACAAGTAAGGTGTCGTACCAACCTCCTGTTGATGTAGGAGGATCATGTATGTTTCAAGTTATAATTATCAACCTTCCGTTGATGCGTGAAGGTCATGTTCATGTTTTCCAGAATGGTTAAGGGCCTTGCAAACCCTGACGTTCTGAGGCTTGCGCGCTTTTGGTACGTACACTAGGGGCCCACATGTTAAACAAGATAATAAGTTCAAGTCAATAATTGGTTATAAAAGACTCATAATTAATTCATGCATGAGTTGCACGACATTGTTATATTTTGTGAGATTATGTTTGTACTTGCTGAGCGAAAGCTCACTCTTATATTTCATACTGTAGGTAAAAAGCCTGCAGTTTAATTGGTGGGCCAGGTGGATGATGCGGCGGGTGAAGGGCGGTGTGGGATACCACTACGCAAAATCTTCTGCGAAGTTATGATAAGTTTAGGTTTATATATATTTTAAAGACAGTTATGTTGTATAAAAATTATGAGGATTTAAAGACATGAAAATTTTGTAAGAAGTATGTATGTTTTTATCTTAGTATGTATGTATGATAAGTTTCCATATGAGTAACTCTATTTTATATGTAAGTTTGAAAAAAAAAAAATTTATTCTCGATTTTCCAAGCAAGTTTAAGCAGTGTTATAAGTCCAAGTATGTATGGTAACTGCCCTACGTAGGTTGGGGCGTTACAAGTTTGGTATCAGAGCGGTATCCTGCCAGCCTACTTCACCTTGCCTCACATCACTTCCGCCACGGCCCAAGTAAGTTAAGTTATTTTTCTTATGCTTAGAAATTAGTTAGAAGCTCACGTGCGTAGTAAGCATCTGTCGTCAACGGTCATGTCGGGAACTTCTCGCATTATGGAATTAGCTCGACGTTATGGAAGTTATATGTGGTATTTGTGGAACTTTACCACATAAGAAAAATATTAGATATGAGGATAATGTTGGGTGGTGCCTTCGCTTGGTGGTGGCAATTAAGTGACATATGAACATGATGGGAAAGTTTTACACCTTCCTAAATGTTATACTTATACATTTATGTTATGAAGCAGATATGGATAAGATTATGATGGATTCAGATATATTCCATGATTATGTTATATGGAATTAAGATTATGGTTCTATATAAAAGACATGATTTTATTAAACAAGGAGCTTATTTCATAAATTTTTTTTATGTAGAACCATGCCACCCAAGCGTAAAACGGCTCAGACCCAGAACGTTGATCTTGCGGCCCAGATGAATGAATTAAGACAAATGATGTTAGCCCAACAACAAGAGATAGGTGGGCTTAGAGCTCAGTTGGCTCAGCAAAATCAGGGACCTCCTAATGTCGGAGTACCACCAGCACCTGTGAATCAGCCTGCTGCACCGGAAATTCCTGATGCTGACCCGGTGATTCCAGAAAACCCGATAGCTCCTGAAGTGCCTGATGTGCCTTTGGCTGTTCCGCCAGCAGTTTTGGTTCGAACTCCGGAACAATTATATGACAGATTTCGGCGCATGAAGGCACCGGAATTCGAAGGATCAACAAACCCAATTGAGGCCGACAACTGGTTGATTGACCTCCAGGTTATCTTGAACTTTCTCAAGCTCGATGACGAAGAAAAAGTTCTCTGTGCATCCTTTATGCTGAGGAAAGATGCTCGCCTCTGGTGGGAAACAGTCCAGATCAGGCGAGATGTTACCCAAATGACTTGGGAGGACTTTGTTGAGGAATTTAAGGAGAAGTACTTCAACACTGACGTTATGGAAGCTCAACAAGACGAATTCAATAATTTTCGTCAGGGTAATCTATCGGTAGCTGAGGCGGTGAAAAAGTTTGAGCAACTAGCACGTCTTTGTCCTCACCTTATCGGCTCCGAGAGAGACAAGGTAAGAAGGATGATGAGGATGTTCCGCTCGGATTTGGCCGTAGTAATTAGCAGTGGCCCCTACCCACCAATCACCGTTGCTGAATGTGTCAGCCGGGCGATACGAGCTGAGTATTGGGTAGGTCAGAACAAAGAACAACAGGCTAAGTTTTTTAAGGAAAAGAGAGAAGAGAAGGCCCAAGTTAAGCAGATTCAAGCAAGACCAAGTCAACCTCCGCAGCAGAAAGGGCAGGGAGGATCTTTTGGGCAGCACAGCAACAACAGGCAGTACAACAGTAATCAACAGAAGAGGAAGTGGAATGGAGGGGGTCAGGGGAATCAACAAAATTTTCCCCAGAAACGGAATGCCCCTGATAGCAGCATGAATCCCACTTGTCAGAAATGTGGAAAGAAGCACCCGGGAGACTGCCGTGCTGGAACTAATCGTTGTTTTCTGTGCGGTAAGGAAGGCCACTATGCTAAGGACTGCAATGCTAATTCCCAGAATCCGCAGCACCAACAAAGGAGTCAGGGGTATCAGCTTCATGCAGCACAGATGAAGCTCGAAGGACCTGAAATCTCTCAAGGCAGGCTTGAAGCTCCAGCAACTCAAGGGCGCATTTATGCCTATACTAAGGAGGATGTTCAAGCAGGGCCATCTACAGTGGTGACAGGTCAGCTTCCTTTCGCCCAGCAAGATGCTTATGTGTTAATTGATTCTGGAGCTACGCATTCATTCACATCACCTAGGTTTGCTAAGAAACTAGGTAGAGGAAGCGATAGGATTGGAAGAACTTTCAGAACTGCTTTACCGTCCGGAGAAGTTCTGTTGTCTAATTATTGGATACGTCATGTTCCAATAATTATATGTGGTAGGGAAATGTATGTCAACTTGATTGTCATTGACCTGTATGACTACGACGTCATTTTGGGTATGGATTTCTTGGGGAGATACAACGCGGTTATAGAATGTCAACGTCGGATAGTCACGTTCAAGCCAATGGGAGGCGAGGAATTTATTTTTAGAGGATCGACTCCGAAACAGCCGAAAATGTTCATTTCTGCGCTAAAGGCTAAGAAGTTGTTGGCAGAAGGATGTATGGGATTTTTAGCCAACATGGTGGATAAGGCTCAAGAAACTAAGAGCAGGCCGGAGGAAGTACCGATAGTCAAGGATTTTATTGAAGTTTTTCCTGAGGATTTACCAGGATTACCACCGGAGCGAGAGATCTCTTTTGAGATCGAATTGCTTCCTGGATCGGCACCAGTATCCAAGGCACCTTATAGGATGGCCCCCGCCGAACTTAAGGAATTGCAACTTCAGCTGCAAGAGCTCCTGGACCGAGGATTCATCCGTCAGAGCTATTCGCCATGGGGAGCCCCAGTTTTATTTGTTAAAAAGAAGGACGGCACTTTTAGGATGCGCATTGACTATCGGGAATTGAATAAGATCACCATTAAGAACAAGTATCCACTACCCCGGATCGATGATTTGTTCGATCAATTGAAAGGAGCTTCAATTTTTTCGAAAATTGACCTGCGATCGGGATATCATCAGCTTCGAATAAGGCAAGAAGACATTCCCAAGACGGCCTTCCGTACGCGATATGGACATTACGAGTTCCTCGTTATGCCATTTGGATTGACAAATGCACCAGCTGCTTTTATGGACCTGATGAATCGAGTATTCAAGGACTACTTGGATAAGTTTGTTATCGTCTTTATAGATGATATCTTGATTTATTCAAGATCTAAGGAGGAGCATGAGGAGCATCTAAGGATTGCCTTACGGATTTTAAAGCAAAACCAGCTTTATGCTAAATTCACCAAGTGTGAATTTTGGTTGGAGAAGGTCCATTTCTTAGGACATGTGGTTTCCAAGGAAGGCATATCCGTAGATCCGGCCAAGATTGAAGCCGTCAGTAAATGGCCAGCTCCGACAAGTGTCACTGAAGTACGTAGTTTCCTTGGCTTAGCAGGCTACTACCGACGTTTCGTCGAGGGATTTGCTAAGACTGCAGCGCCGCTCACCGCACTTACACGGAAAGGAAAGAAGTACGAATGGACTGCAAAGTGTGAAGAACACTTTCAAGAGCTAAAAAGTAAGCTGACTAGTGCTCCAATTCTTACGATTCCAGTGGTAGAGGAAGGGAACTTCGTGATATACAGCGATGCTTCCAAGATAGGATTGGGAGCCGTCCTCATGCAAAATGGAAAAGTGATTGCGTATGCTTCCCGACAGCTTAAGGATCATGAGAAAAACTATCCGACGCATGATTTGGAACTTGCGGCGGTAGTATTTGCACTTAAAATTTGGAGACACTACCTTTATGGCACTAAGTGTGAAGTTTATACGGATCATCAGAGTTTGAAGTATATCTTCACCCAGAAGGAGCTTAACATGAGGCAAAGAAGATGGCTCGAGCTGGTAAAGGATTATGACATCGACATCCGCTATCATCCGGGGAAGGCCAACAAAGTAGCCGATGCTCTAAGTCGGAAGTCGATTTCCTCGATGAGATCAATTCAGCCATTGATCGCGCCCCTTCAAAGAGAGCTAGTAGAAGCTGGAATAGAGCTCATTACGGGAGGTTTAGCTGCCCTAACCCTCCAACCTACCATTTTGGATGGCATGAAGGAACGTCAAGAAGGAGATGCCTCACTGCTTAGGACGAGGAACGAAGTCCTAGAAGGGAAGGAGTCGGACTTCAACATATCTGATGAGGGCATACTCTATCGGAAAAATAGACTATGCATTCCTAATGAAGACGAGTTGAAGGAACGGATCTTGAAAGAAGCTCATGAGACTCCGTATTCCGTTCATCCTGGAGCCACAAAGATGTACAAAGACTTGAAGGAAAGCTTTTGGTGGCCCAAGATGAAGAATGACGTTGCCACGTTCGTTAGTAAATGTCTTACATGTCAAAAAGTGAAGGCTGAACACCAACGTCCCGGGGAGAATTGCAGAAAATTTCCATCCCAGAATGGAAATGGGACCAAGTGACGATGGATTTCGTGGTTGGTCTACCCCGAACTCCCAGCGGCAACGATGCTATTTGGGTGATTGTCGATCGATTGACGAAATCCGCACACTTCTTGGCCATCAAGCTTAGCTTCTCAGTGGAGCAGCTAGCGGACCTGTACGTCGCGCAGATTGTTCGCTACCATGGGATCCCCAAATCGATCATCTCAGATCGTGATGGTCGTTTCACTTCGAAATTTTGGAGAAGTGTACATCAAGCTATGGGTACAAAGCTTACTTTTAGTACAGCCTTTCACCCACAGACGGATGGACAATCAGAGAGGACCATTCAGACTCTAGAAGATATGTTACGAGCATGTGTGATGGACTTCAAGGGAACTTGGGATAAAAAGCTTCCTTTGATTGAATTCTCGTACAACAACAGTTTCCATGCTTCGATTGGAATGGCCCCTTATGAAGCTCTCTATGGAAGAAGGTGTAGATCTCCAGTCCATTGGTACGAAACAAGAGAGAAAGAACTTGTGTCTACGGACTTTATACGGAGAACCACGGAGGCCATAAAGCTTATACGTCGACGGATGGAAACGGCATTTAGTCGACAAAAGAGTTATGCCGACAAACGCAGAAGGCCTCTAGAATTCCAAGTAGGAGACTTGGTTTTCCTCAAGATTGCTCCGTTCAAAGGAGTCATGAGATTTGGAAAGAAAGGAAAACTAAGTCCGAGATATATAGGACCATTCGAAGTACTCAAAAGAGTTGGTAATGTGGCCTATAAGTTGGCTTTGCCCCAAGAATTAGCATATGTGCACAATGTATTTCATGTGTCGATGCTAAAGAAGTACATCTCAGATCCCTCACACGTATTGAACCATGAACCAATTGAAGTTCACGAGGATTTGACTTATGAGGAGAAACCGGTTCGAATTTTGGCACGAGAAGAAAAGGTGTTAAGGCACAAAGTTATACCTTTAGTCAAGGTTCTTTGGCGAAATCATGAAGTGGAGGAAGCAACATGGGAACGTGAAGAGGATATGAAGAGAAGCCACCCTGAATTATTCTAATTTTCGAGGACGAAAATTTTGTAAGGAGGGTGGATTGTAATAACCGAAAATTTATACGGACTCATGATTTCCTTGTACATAAGAAATCTATGCTCGTATTATGTGTTTTTGTAATGTTTCATGAAAATTATGAATATCAATACGAAATTCATAATTTTATTAGTAAATGTTTGAGTTCTCATTTAATTAGCTATGAGACTCAATAAGCAAATTGCTTAGCCAAGCAAGTAACCTTTTTAGTAAAAAGGGGTACAAAAATGTTATGATTTTATGTTGATCAAAGCTTGACCAATGAAGTCAAGGTTGACCCGATAGGTTAAAGATTGACTGAAAAGGGTCAACTAGGTGACAATAATGAAGTATGATGAGCAGTATAGGAAGTATACTGCGAAAAACCATTTTTCTGATAAAATGGATCATGTTATTTTTAAAACCACCATAGAGTAAAATCAAGCACACTAAGTAGGTAATTAAGGGCCTAAGAGTTCTAAGCGAAAAGAGAATTTTTCGTACAGTCCATTTTTAAACAGATAAATTTTGGACTGCCAAATATACTACAGTACTGTGTATTAGTGAACACAGTATTAGAAATATCTGTGTAGCTCAAAAATGGATTGCATATTGAAGAAAAGAGCCAAACAAGGCCTTATGGTGACATCACCTTGATGACATCACCTTATCCATTAATTATGACATCATTTTGGAATTAAGAAAAATTTGGAAAGTAATTAGGAAGATTCTAGACACTTCATGGCCGGCCACCTTGCATGCAATTTGTGCAAAATCTTGCTTCTTGAGGGACTAATTTAGCAATTTTGCAAAGTTTCAAATGCCTATAAATAGGGGTGCATTTTATTCAAAAAAAAATCAGAAAATTTGGAGAGGTTCTGCCCATTTTCCAGCTCCAAAAACCGTCCTTGATCAGCCAAGAAAAACAAAACAAAAACCAAAATCCAAGTGTGGGAATTAGTGGTGAAGTTCGGATTTCACCTAGGAACCAAGAGGAAAAGCTGAAAAATTTTTGGAGAACCATTTTGGCCAAGGGGGCCGGTTGTGGTGAGCTGAAAAGGAAGAGAAAAACTGATTGGGAACAAGGGGAGTGGTCAGATTTTTGGTGAAAATCAGCAGCCAAAAGAAACCAAAACTTTCGGGTAGGCTAGGGGGAGGCCGAATTCACCAAGGAGCCAAGGAAAGGAGAAAATTCTTGGAACCAAACCCTAACCATTCTTAGGGTCAAGAAAGGTAATCTCCCATGGCCTTAAGCTTTTCAATTTGGTTCAATTTGAAATTTAATTGTATTTCAAGTTGTCAAATTGTATGAGCATAAGCTCAATTTTTACTAATTGCTTTAGTTTAGGAAGTTAGATATGTGCTTGATTAGGACTTAAGGGTGGTTTGAATTTATTAAGTTTTGCATGATTTAATTGATGCTTGATTTAATTATGTGGTATGTATGTTAGCTGCTGCCTAGGGTTATATGTCCCCTAAGTGAATTTAAGTTGAGCTAGAATGGTTAAAAAGGTTGCATGGCTAATGTAGATCAAATTATGCAACTTTGGAAATTAAGCATACCCTAGAATTCTAGAAAAGAATAATGGGTTGCATGGCTGAATTTTTAAATGTGTTTAAAGAAAATGTACGTTAGAAAAAGCGATGTGTGTTGATGTTAAGCTCCCGCTGTGGTCGGTTGAGGTAGTGTGCGCGATTAGGACGTAAAACAAAAATCGAAACCGAAAACTGCCATTTCGGGTAGAAATTGGCCAGTCTCGGGAAAATCAGATTTTGGAGGCCTTTAGAGGCCGATTTTGGAAAAAATTAAAACACAAAAGTTGTTCAGAACAGTTTTTCCTAGAGGGCAACGCGAGTGGATTTGAAAAATGAGGCTCCAATGGCCTCCGTTTTTACAAAAATCCGAGGCTAATCTGCCCAGACCTAGTCTACACGTCTAGTAAGTTTCAAATTAAAACTGACAAGAATCCAAGCAGAACTGGGTTTTTCTTAAAACACGAAAGTTTTAGAATTTTTCAAGAGCAAGAACTTTCGTGAAGACAAGTTTTTCAAAATCAATCTGTATTTTTAAATACAACCTGAACTATGAAAACTGTGCAGAGAGCAAGAAATTTCTGCACAGGATCTTCTAAAACAAAACAGAAAAACTGTATTTTTCACAAAACCCATTGTTTTGACTGCTAAAACTGTTCCAATGGCAGTTTTCAGCCCTTAACAATTTATAAAACGTACTCATAAATTTTCAAGGATTTTTGAAAGAAAAACCTAAGTTTTCTAAAAAAAAACAAAGCAAGAAAGGATTTTAACCAAGTTATTGGTTTTGGCCCAAAACCCAAAGGTTTTCCAACGTAAGCCAATAAAGGACCAAGCCTTTTGATTTCAACCCTTATCTCGAGAGTTATTTACGGGATTACGAATAGTAATCCGTTTACGATATTTTTCCAAGATAATGATATGGGGACATATAAGCCTAATTAAGTTTAAGTATGAATGTTGGTTTGGTTACCAACATTTTATAAGTACAGAATTCTTATCCTATGTCCTTATTATAACAGGAGATAACCTGCTGTTGTGTCCGGATTTAGAGCGACGCATTAGTGGACATAGTAGACGAGGTAAGTACAAACCTCACCTACAGTATGGAAAATAGTAATCTATTTTCAAGTATATGACATGTTTACACGTTATGCCATGTTATGCTATGTCATGCTATGTTATGCTATGCATGTTATGATACGATAAACCATGTTAAGTTATGTTAAACCAGGATACATTAAGTATGCCATGTCTAGTTCATGTACATTATGACTATTAAGATCACATGTAAAGATTCTTAGTCTTGGAAATATAACAAGACTAAGACTAAACCAAGACAAGTAAGGTGTCGTACCAACCTCCTGTTGATGCAGGAGGATCATGTATGTTTCAAGTTATAATTATCAACCTTCCGTTGATGCGTGAAGGTCATGTTCATGTTTTCCAGAATGGTTAAGGGCCTTGCAAACCCTGACGTTCTGAGGCTTGCGCGCTTTTGGTACGTACACTACGGGCCCACATGTTAAATAAGATAATAAGTTCAAGTCAATAATTGGTTATAAAAGACTCATAATTAATTCATGCATGAGTTGCACGACATTGTTATATTTTGTGAGATTATGTTTGTACTTGCTGAGCGAAAGCTCATCAGTATATTTCATACTGTAGGTAAGAGGCCTGCAGCTTAATTGGTGGGCCAGGTGGATGATGCGGCGGGTGAAGGGCGGTGTGGGATACCACTACGCAAAATCTTCCGCGAAGTTATGATAAGTTTAAGTTTATATATATTTTAAAGACAGTTATGTTGTATAAAAATTATGAGGATTTAAAGACATGAAAATTTTGTAAGAAGTATGTATGTTTTTATCTTTGTTGTATGTATGATAAGTTTCCATATGAGTAACTCTATTTTATATGTAAGTTTGAAAAAAAAAAAAAAAAAAAAATTTATTCTCGATTTTCCAAGCAAGTTTAAGTAGTGTTATAAGTCCAAGTATGTATGGTAACTGCCCTACGTAGGTTGGGGCGTTACAAAAGTTACATCGAATCAATCCGAGGAAGCGACTCTAGTAAAAGCACCGAAATAGAGGAGTTGAAGACTTGTGTCTGTGAATTAATGACCATGTATGAGCAACTAAATAGTCCCTATACGTTGCTCTAGCTCGACCGCCCAATGCGGGACCTAATAACACATGCACATCTTCTAACGTCCCTCATACACATAAAATTTTAAATCCCGTGATTTCGGATTCAACTCAAGGCCGAGACCTCCCTTTGGTCCACGGTTTTGGAGAGAAAAACACACATTCAACAAAACTCAACCAAACATCATACAAACCCTAGAACATGCATCTAAAAAT
>CM046372.1:8139971-8193265 GCA_025413025.1 Ficus hispida | reverse complement strand
TCCAAGAAAGGCCATTATGATAAGAAATTTTTTCAAAAATGGCAAGTTATATGATATACTTGATCAAATTTTTATGAAAATAGTTCTTGTGATGCAATATGAAAGGAGAATATGATAGCACGATACGTATGTAAGTATGTAAGCTTGTAAGAAAGTATGCAAGTATGTAAGTATGAACGTATGTAAGTAAAACGTATGTAAGTATAACGTATGATAGTATGAAGTAAGAATGAATGAAAGTATGTTAGTATGATATGAAAGTAAGAGTATGGTTCTAGATAAGAGACATAATCCCATTAAAGTATAAAAATGGGAATATGAATAAGTTATGATGATCAATAGTGGATTTGAAGAAAAGCCACTTAAAGTATCCCGAATTTTCGAGACGAAAATTTCTTTAAGGAGGGTAGAATGTAATACCCGAAATTTCAATGAACCTATGATTTCCTTTTAGACAAGGAAATTTCAAGTTTGAATCTTGTATGTCGATATAAGCTCATAATCTGAGCAGAATATCAGTTTATGTGTGAGTTCTCATTTAATTAGCTACGAGACTCAACAATAGTTTGCTTAAGTCAAGCATGTGGCCTTTTGAGGAAAAAGGGCAAAATGGTAATTTATGATTTTATGTTGGTCAAAGCTTGACCGAAAAAGTCAAAGTTGACCAAAAAGTCAGGGTTGACCAGGAAGGTCGAATAGATGAAGGTGCTGAGATACGGCAAAGCAGTATGGAGTTATACTGCGGAAAACCTTCATTACGGTCAATTAAGCAAGAATAAGCTAGAGACCACCGTAGAAAAATCAAGCACGATTTTAAGAGCGATTAGGACTAAATAATTTTAAGTCCTAAGAAAATCCGATACGCAGTCCAATTTTTTTATGCAAATGAATTCTGGACTGTAGTCCAGTATGACAATACTGTTTTGGTGAAAAAACAGTATTGATATTATGTAAGTTAGTAAGGAGATGGACTGCAGGATTACGATTATTAGATTTTTAGTGTCCAGTGAATAATTATGCACGAAAGGGAAGCCAAGTGGCTCCGCCATAGTTGGCGACCTACAGGGACTAAATTGCAAATATTTTGTCCGTAGGGGCCAAAGTGTAATTTTAGAAAAGTTAGTAATGATGGATTAGTATGTAATTCTAGAGTTATGGAATTTCCTAACCAAGGTTCCAACTAGGCCAAGAATTGGTTACAAGCCTAGTTACATTGGAACAAGGATTTAAGCTAAGATTAGTTTGAAAAGATTTTTGGTTGATTTTCACACTAAATGGCCGGATTTTTACTTGGCTTGGTGAGCAAGTATTGAGCTAGATGATATCATCAAGATGATGTCATCATCGTGATGCAAGCGGATGATGTCACGAGGGTGATGCAAGCCAAACTTGGTGAGCAAGCAAACTTGCCCACCAAGGCATCCAAATGGCCGGATTTTGTAGCATGCTTGGAGAACAAGTTTTGGCTTGATGATGTCATCAAGATGATGTCATCAAGTGATGTAAGCAATGATGTCATCAAGGTGATGTAAGCGATGATGTCATCAAGGTGATGTAAGCAATGATGTCATCCAAGTGATGTCATGGGTGACATAAGCAAAACTTGGTGAGCAAGCAAACTTGCCCACCAAGGAACCATAATGGCCGGCCACCTAGGAGGATCAATGAGCAAATATTTTGCTCTTAGGTCCCTTTATGCAATTGTAGAAACTTAGATTTTCACCTATAAATAGGTGATGTTGGTTCACAATTTTAGAGCAAGTTTTGATAGCTTAGCCAAACTATGGCAAAATTCTTCCACACATTGCACCCTAGAGGCCGAGCCATAGAAGAGAGAAATTGGAAAGAAAAGTGAGCTAGAGGTTCGGATTTTTCAAGTAGGAAATCAAGAAAAAGTGGAGAAAAACTTTGTTACCCATTGGAGGCCAAGTGGCCGGCCATGGGAGGAAAAGAAAGAGAAAAGAGAAAAATGCAGAAAATTGGGTTCTAGGGCAGCCGAATGTTGTAGGATGAACCACCAAATGACCAATAGGTTTTAGTGCTCAATTGTGGAGCAAAACCGGATTGGGCAGCCAAGGAGATAGGGCAGAAATTTGAACCAATCTCCTAGCCTAACCTTGTGTGCATCGAGGTAATCTCCGTGGCCCTAAGCTTTTCAATTAAGCTTTAAATTTGGAATTTTAAGTGTATTTCCGAGTTGGATTGTAAGAGCGTAAGCTCACCTATTTATGTCTATGCTCTAGATTAAGTTTGCTTGATTAGGGTGGTGGTCTCTAGCTTACATTTTTGATGCATGTTTGATGATGTGCTTATGGGTTTGAGTTTGCCTATCACATGTTTGTTGTATGTTCCCATAGAATTTAAAAGTGAATGTATGATTATGTGTATGATGGATTGGAACGTTAGAAACGATTGCATGTGTGATTTTAGGCTCCCGCTGTGGTCGGTTGAGGTAGTGTGTACGTTTTAGGATGTAAAACGAAATTATGAACCGAAACTGCCAGTCTCGGGTCAAGACTGGGCAGTGTTCTGGAAATGGTATTTTGAGGCCCTTAGAGGCCGAATTTGAAGAAACTCAAAACTACAAAGTTGTAGATAAGGGTTTTTCCTAGAGGGTAACGCGGACCGTTTTTCAAAATAAGGCTCCAATGGCCTTCGTTTTTACGAAAATCCGAGGCTAGTCTGCCCAGACCTAGTCTACACGTCCAGTAAGTTTCAAATTAAAACTGACAAGAATCCAAGCAGAACTGGGTTTTCCTCAAAACACGAAAGTTGTAGCATTATCCGAGATCTACAACTTTTGTGAAGAAAGTTTTATCAAATTACGAACAGATTTTAAAGTACAATTTGATTCCCAAAACTGTGCAGGAAACAGAAATTCCAGCACAGGATTTTCAGAAAAACAGTGCATAAGAAGGAAATTCTTACACATGCACTGATAACCTGAGTTTAAGAAACTGTTTTCAAAGATTATTTTCAGAGCTTGACAGTATTTAACTGTCTTTGCTTAAATGTTAAGATTTTATGAAAATACGGTTTTCATAAGGATTTTTAAAGAAAACTTGACAAAGGTTTGTCAAGAAATAATTAAAATACGCCAGATCCTATGGTAACCAACTATAGGACAAATAGTAACCGGGAAGGTTACCTAATTTTATTGGGCCAATAAGTTAGGTTACTCATAGTAACCACTTGAGATACCCGAGATAGCGGGTTGGGCCTTAATAACATTAGCAACCTAATATTATTCATGTATGGTTGGGCTTAGTACCCAAGGTTACCTGAAGTAACCTAATTAGTTATTGTTTAAGTATGTTGGGCCTTGGGCCCTAGGGTTACGGAAAGTAACCGAGCAAGTTATCATGTGATGTTTTAGGGGGAACATACAATATAACCAAGGCTACTCATAAATGTTGGTTAGGACACCAACATTTAACGATTATGATTTATGGTAAGCAAGAATGTGTATGGCTCTTATCTTACGTCCTGTTTGGAAACAGGAGTAGGAACTGTTGTCGTGCCACGTTTGGACGATGAACCAAGAGCATAGGATTAAAGGTAAGTACAACTCCGCCTACAGCATGGGCAAAATGTTTTTAAAACATGTTTTTCATACGTTGATACGCATGATTTATGTTATGGTACTTACGTTATGAAGTTTATGTTATGATGCGATGATGTCATGTTATGAGGTTATGTTTAAGCTATGATGTTATGTTATAAGGTTACGTTTATGCTATGATGCCATGTTATGAGGTTATGGTTATGCTATGATGCCATGTTATGAGGTTATGTTATGATGCTATGATGCTATGTTATGAGGTTCATGTTATGATGTTTATGTTATGGCTTATGTTAAGTTATGTTATACGTTTAATATAGTGACATCATGTAGTATGTTCACTAATATTTAACTACATGGTAAGAATACATTTTAAGACAAGCTAAGGTCATTGTGTCGTACCGACTTGCCACGATGGCGGGTTTAAACGGTTTAGTCTATGGTTTGGGTTGAACTGGATTGGCTGCCCCAATTACTCCATGTTAAACAGTTTGTTTCATGGTTTGAGTTGGATTGGATTGCCTGCCTCCAACCCCTCTATAGCTATGGACCACGATACGTGCACACATGACATGTAAGCTTTAAGAAAATAGAATCTAGATAATTTATGAAAGTTAAATCGATTCACAAGAAAGCATAATTGGTTCATGCATTCTTTTATGAAAATGTTTTGCGGATTGAACGTTGTGCTTACTGAGCATTAGCTCATTACTTACGTTCATGCTGTAGGTTAGCTACCTACCGGCAATCCTTGATGCAAGGCTGTGAAGGCTGGCGCTACAGACTGTGAAACGTGGGATGGACACCGCCACGAGTTTTGAATTTCCGCTATGTAAAATATATTTTGAAAAATATATTTTAAAGATGTGTTTTATGTTATGTGAGAGTATGGATAAGAAAACGTTTTCAAGAAGAAAACTATTTTTAAGAAATTGTTTTCAAGAATGAGTTAAAGAATGGTTTTCAAGAATGATGGCAACAAGTTGCCTCGTGTTGTACCGAACCGCATTAAGTCGGATTGGTCCACGGTATACTTATGATTAGCTTTCAATATGATTATGAAAGCTCGGTACTCGAGTGAGTACATATGATTATGTATGAAGATAAGTTATGTTCAAGGTAGAGTAATAAAAGAAAAGAAAAAAAAAATTTACTCAGAATTTTCCGCAACTTTAAAGTTATTTTTAAAGTAAGAATTAAGTTAAGCAAGTAATGTAACGGCCCACGTCTGCGCAGTAGGACGCCCCTACGCGTGACGGTTCGGGGCGTTACAATAACATGGCATAACATTTCATAACCTTTCTTAATCATAACATGGCATAACATTTCATAACATAACTTGACATATCGTATGCATGATCCGTTTATGCTTCTTTATGCTCTCTTATCTCTTCATAACTTTCTTAACTTAACTTTACTTTTGGGCCCCTTAACATGAGTGTTCGTACCGGGCGCGCTCTATGGACTTACTCTTGCCATAGCTCAACCCGACCTGACGCGGGTCGGTACGACACAGGCAATTGCTTGCCATCATAACTTAATCTTTTATTTGTTAATTAGTGAACATGCATCGTGATGTTTCACTCAATTAATCTTAACATAACTTAACCCTAATCATGCTTCTATAGACCATAGCATACAAAACATACGTTCATAACATAGAATCATAGCATTCCTAAGCTAATCTATAACACTGAGCATGTAACATATAGCATTCATAACTAGCAATCATACTTAGGCAAGTATTCACAACAAGCCTATGCTGTAGGCGGAGTTGTACTTACCTCGTTCGTAAATGCGGTGTCCAATCGTGGAGTTAGGTTCCGCTGGGACACCTCGTCGTGCAACGTTCTGAAATTAAATAAAAGTAAGGGTTAGAACTGTTGGTAGTATAACCAACATTCTTTTATAACCTTAGTTATAAGCCCTTACTTATTTTTACGTTATCCTAACTGGTTACTTTGGTAACCCTATTCGGGTTGTTTTTAACTTTAGTTTTAAAATCTCATTTTTAGGAAATGAAAACCTTAATTTTTTTGTATATAAACCCTTTTGTTTAATTTTAAGGATTGAAAATCTTAAAACGAGACTTATAAATTTATTGACTATTGGAAACTGCCTTTGGAACAGTTTCTCAATGTCCATTTGCAGTGAAACTGCAAAAATATGCATTTTCTGTGTCAACTTTGTAAATCCTGTACAGGATTTCCATAATTCCTGTACAGTTCTCCGAAATTCATTTTCATCTTAAAATCCAGACTGAATATGTAAAACTTGTCTTCATGAAAGTTGTAAACATTTAAAAACTCTACAACTTTTATGTTTTGGGTAAAACCCAGTTCTGGCGTTTTCGTGGTCAAAACCCCTGAGGAACTTGTCCTGGCCGTGCTCGGGTCCTGGGCACCTTAGGCACGGGTTTTGGTAAAAACCGAGGCCATTTGAGCCTCATTTTACAAAACTTTCTGCGCTGTCCTCTAGGAAAAACTCTACTTAAAAACTTTTATGTTTTGATTTTTCCTTGATTCGGCCTCTAGAGGCCTCAAAAACAGTTTTTCCCGAAACTGGCCAATTTCTACCCGAGTTGGCAGTTTTCGGTTTAAAATTTCGTTTATGTCCTAAAACGTTCACCCTACCTCAACCGAACTCAGCGGGAGCCTACATCAGACATGCATAACGTTTCTAACGTTCAAATTTCAACATGCAAGCCAAATTGAACGTAAATCATAATCCTACAAAACCCTAAGCATTCAATCAAACACTTATCATGCACAATATACACATAAATGAACCACCAAACCCTAAGCTTAAACAAATCAAGCACATGCACATAATTTACCAACTAGAGCAGAATTTAAAAGTGGGCTTAAACCCTTACAAACCATAGCTTAAATACATTTAAATTTCTCCACACGAAATTTAAATGAAAGCTTGAATCGGTTAGGATTTTACCTCATTTTCTTGGCTCAAGGTGGGCTCGGTTTCCTCCCTTTTTCTTAACCAACAGCCGCTGGTCTTGCTTGGCTAAAAGGGTCCGAAATTTCCAGCCTTCTTTCCCTTGAAGTCCGGTCACCAACTTGCACCAAAAATTCCAGCCAATTGCTCCAAAATCCGGTTTGGATTCTTGGCTTGGTTCTCCCCCCCTACAACCGGCCTTGGCTAAGGATTTGGGTTCCAAAATTTTCTCCAACTTTTTGCTTGGTCACTAACCTAAATCCGACCACCCTAAGGCCTCCCACACACTTGGTTTTGCAAATCTTTCTTGCCTTTCTCTTCTCCCTTAAGTCCGGATTTTTGTGAAGGAAAAATGCAAGAGTTTGGCTAAGTTTTTCTTTAATTGTGAACAAAGGCCACCCCTATTTATAGAGGTTGGAAACTTCTCCTAATTGCACACTTTAGTCCTCAAAAAATCAGAAAATTGGACATTGGAGGGGGCATGTGGCCGGCCATGGGCTAAGGTGGATGCCAACTATTTTTTTCCAATTTTTTCTTAAATCACTTAATGATGTCAAAATCAAAAAGGTGATGAGGTAAGCCAAAGCTTAAGCTTGTTTGACTCTTTTGCTAATAAGCAGTCCCTATTTAAGTCATCACAGGTATGTTCAATACTGGTTATACTTATGCACAGTATTGGTTTACCGAACTGCAGTCCAAAATTCATCCGCGTAATACTGGACGGTATGAAATTTTTCTTATTTCATCAAACTCTTTTGCCCTAAGCTTCAACTTGATGTGCTTGATTTTCTAAGGTGGTTCTCATATCTTAAACATAACTTTTTATCTGCAAAAAGGCACGGGTTTACCCGGTGCAATTTATACAGATCAATATCTAAACATAAAGTCATTTCTTAAACTTTTCGGGTCAACCATCGACTTTCTTGTCAATTAGGGACCTTCTTGTCAAGTTTTGACTTTCATGGTCAACAGTTGACTTTTGGTCAACCGCGACGGTTTTGGTCAAACTTTGACTTTTTGTAAAATTTCAAGATTTTGCTCCATATTTCCTAAAAAGGTCACTTTCTTAATTACATAATCATTTTTGAGTCTTATAAAGCCATAAAACTCACAAAACATAATTAAAAACCCTTAACTGGGCTTTTTCCATAAATACTTTTACGGTTCAATGTACAATTATACATAGAATCGTTCAGACATAAGAAAATCAGGTATTACACCTTACATGGTGTATGGATGAAGAGTTTCATTTCTGGGCTTAGAGTTATGGATTCGATTTCTAGGCCATTGAGGATATATTGTGATAATTCAGCTGTGATGACTGACTTTCTTACAAATTATGATTTTCTTGTTTCTCAAGGAATCAAAGTTTGTATTATGTGTTCGTATATGTTTTGCCTAATCAAAATTAGGATTTATGTTTGAATGAATTCCGGTCAAAGTATTGGCCAGAATGATCTGAGCTATGATAGAAATTTATGATTTTATGTTGGTCAACGTTTGACAAAAATAGTCAAAGTTTGACCAAAAAGTCAACATATGATGGTTCGGTGGTATAACAGGCAGTATAGAGATTATACTGCGAAAAACCATCAATTACGGATAAATAAGTAAGTTTAAGGTACGGGATTATGTTAGAAAAAATCAAGCACAATTTTTAGAGCAATAAGGACTAATGAGCTTTAAGTTATAAGAAAAACCTAAACACAGTCCATTTTTATGCAAATAAATTTTGGACTGCAGTTTAATAGACAGTATTATTTTTATTGAAAAACAGTATTTGTTATATATGTATTAGTATGAAAAGAGACTACTTTTAAGATTTAAAGCCAAACAAAGTCCTAAGTATTGGACACCTTGTCCAATAGGAATTTAGCAAAATTTTGAATATTTGGAAATTTGGGAAAGTAATTCCAAGAACATTCATTGAACTTTATCTCTACATTATGGCCGGCCACCTCATAGGGGTTATCTAGCAAATAAAATTTTTTAAGGGTTTGGTGAGCAATTTAAGGATTAAAAATAATTCTAGAAACAAAATTATTTTACACCTATAAATAGGTGTCTTTGGTGGAAATTTTTTTAGGCATTTTATTCCAAAAACCCACCCAAACTCTTGCCATTTTCTCTCTTCCTTTCTCTGCCCAAGCTGAACCCAAAAGACAGCAAAAACCTTGAGTGGTGGCCGAAAAATTTAGTGAAGGACAGCAACCAAACCCATTTCGGAAACCAAGCTAGCAAATCCCTCTTCGGTTTGGAGGTAATCTCTTAACCTCCTAAACCTCTAAATTCTGTTTTTCAAGCTATTTACAATGTATTTCCAGCTGATGTTGTAAGAGCTTAAGCTCATTTAATTATGTCCTTTTATTGCTTAAGTTGCCTAGAATGTGCTTGATTTATGTTTAGCATGTTTATGCTTTATTTTGGTGCTTGAATTGTGATGTATGCTCTAGGAAATGTGTAGATGTTATATGTGACCACTAGGTGTATGATGTATGTCCCCATAGGCTTATGTTCTGTGTTTAATGGCTGATTATGGTATTGAAAGATTGTATGCTAAACTAGGGTTCAAGAAAACCCTATAGAAACTTAGAAAACCCAAGTTTGGTGAACTTCACCAAATGGGTTTGATAAAATAATTGAATGTATGAGATTGAATGAATGGGTGTGAGGACGTTATATTAGGCGCTGCATGCTTGACGTAGGCTCACGGCTGTGACCGTTTGAGGTAGGGTGTGCGTAAAATTACGTGAGAGCGAACCGAAACCAAAAACTGCCAGTTCGGGTGAAAACTGGGCAGTGAATTGGAAACGGTATTTTGAGGCCTTTAGAGGCCGAATTTGAGAAAACTCAAAACTGAAAAGTTGTAGGAAATTGAAAATTCTAGGGGACAACGCGGACAGTTTTTGAAAATAAGGCTCCAAAGGCCTTCGTTTTTACCAAAACCCGTGCCCAGACTGCCCAGACCTATATGCACGGCCAGGCAGTTTCAACGAAGAAAAAGCATGAGTTAAGTTCAGAACTGGGTTTTTATCAAAACATGAAAGTTGTAGAGTTTTTCAGTATCTAAAACTTTCATGAAGAAAAGTTTTCCAAAATCCAAACAGATTTTAAAGTAAAACTGAATCAGTAGAGCAAGCTCTGATTCAGAAATTTGAAACAATACATGCACAGGAAATTCTTGCACATGCACTGCCAAATTAACTATTTTTACCAAATTTCTGTAAAACCAACACAGTTTTATTTAAAAGCAGTTTTAAATGATTAATTAAACTCAGTTTAGCAAGAAATAAATTTATTAAGCAAATTAAGCAAGGTAAGCCAATTGGTAACCTATTATAATCATATAGGTTACCTAATTTTAATTGGGCCTAGTTATTTAAGAAAAAAGGTTGTATGTTGGGCCTTAGGTCCAAGTTTATACAAGGTAACCTTTAAGGATACCACCTTAATTATTGGGCCTTATAAGCCCAACAGGCTTTGTAAATTTTCACCCAAGATGGGCCTACATTAAAGTTACTCATAGTAACCTAATAGTGTACCCATATCAAGATCATTGGGCCTTAAGCCCAAAGTTTATTAAGTAATCAAACAGAATACTGTTTGATTTCCATTAGGGCTTATGCCCTAAGGTTACACTTAGTAACCAATAAGGATTATTATTAAGCTTATAAGGGGGGACATATATCTATGGTCACGGATGAATGTTGGTTCGGGTACCAACATTTAATAAAGTAAGTTAAAGTAAGATAGGATGATTCTTATCTTACTTCCCTTTTTGGAAACAGGAGGTAACCTTTTGAGGTAACCTATCGGAACGATACGTCCCAGGATATAGCAAAACCTGTAAGTACAACTCCGCCTACAGCATAGGCAAATGGTTTTATGAGTTTGCATGTTTTTAAAATATCATGCATTTATGTGTTATGTATGATGTATGTTTATTATGATGTATGTTTATTATTGTGACATCATGAGGCATGTTCACAAATAATAAATCATATGGTAAGAAGAATATTATGTTTTTAAGAAAGAAATGTTTTAAGAAAAGGTTTTTAAGTATGGTGTGTCGTACCGACCTGCTCTAGGTCAGGTTTGGTTCATGGTTTGAGTTGGACTGGGCTGGCCGCCCCAACCACTCCATGACTGCGCGCCACGGTACGTACACTTATAAGGGGCCCAAAACTATGAAAGCAAAAATGAAAGCATAATTGGTTCATGCATTGCTTTATTAAGTTGTTTTTGCGGGTTCAAGGTTGTACTTGCTGAGCGAAAGCTCACAACTTACGTTTATGCTGTAGGTAAGCTTCCTACTGGCAATTCTTGATGCAAGGCGGTGAGGCGTTGCAGGGCGAACTGTGAAACGTGGGAATGGAGACTGCTACGCGTTTTGAAATATATATGTGTATGCTTTGTTTAGTGAAAAGTTAGTTTAAGATTTCGATACTTTTGAAAAGTAAATACTAAATAAGTATTGTGTATGATGTAAATAAGTAAGTAGCAAAGTTTTTACTCAAGTGGTTTTAAAAAAGAAAAGAAAAAAAAATATGTACGTTATTTCCGCATAAGTAAGTAAATATGTTATTCTAGTATGTATGATAAATATGGTAACGGCCTACATAAGAACGGGTCGTTATAGTATGTTAAGTTAATATGTAAGATAAGTAACTGTAACGGCCTACGTAAGGGCGGGTCGTTACAGAGTTGGTATCAGAGCGGGATCCTGCCTTCCAGTTTCACAGTCTACCTGCCAGCGCCACCATCATTGTAAGTAAGAGTTATTTTTTTTAAGTACATAGATAAGTAATTATTATGCGCTCGTAAATTGATAGATTCAATTATCGAGATACGAGTATGGATGAGGATCGAGATGCCGCTACGGCATTCCACAAGATGAAGCCCTATATTTTTGATGGGACTCAGCAGACGATATCGCTACCAGGATGGCTTTTCGATATGGAGGTCATTTTTAGGGTATGCCATATCGAAGCTCATCTTCAGGTTTTATTAGCCAGTAGATGTTTGATGGGAGAGGTTAGAGCCTGGTGGATGGCGCAGGGGGACCAGGCTATACACGGGACACCATGGGTAGATTTTCGTGCCCGTATGACAGCACGATATGGACCTCCACCTGATGAGGGGGCCAATGCGCCATACCGCGACCCAGCTATTTACGGCGACATGAATAGGAGGCGATATCTTAACTTCGCCGCAGAGTGGCACGCTTATCCAAATGAGACAATGGGCCATTATTGCCGTAGGTTCCGCGAGACAATGTTGCCCTATATCCCTCAGGAGCTCGTGGATCCACAGTGGCGAGCGTTACAGCTTATCAGGGACGGACTACCTCCGGCAGTTAAGTTTTATGTCCCCGCTCCGGTTGTGGGAATATCCTTGGAGGACATGATAGATGCTATTATAGAGGCTGAGGTAATAGCATATATGGTACAAGAGGCCAACCCAGTGGATATTTACCATGTCGATCCGGTCGACGACGCCGGCATTCCAGAGCCTGTTTTTGAGGAAGTTCCAGCTATGCCTGAGGATCCAATTCCGGCGGTCCCACTTCAGCAGATACCTCCGCAAGAGGCGGAAGCAGGACCGGATGATGATGGTATGGATCCTGCGGAGGCTCCGAATAACCCAGGGGACAATGCCGAAGATCCTCCAGTAATCCTCATTGAGAGTGATGATGAGGAACAAGAAGTGTGGGAAGAATGGGATGATTTTGAGGATATAGAAGAGGAGTTAGATGATCCCGAGGAGCAGGAGGAAGATCCGGAGGAAATGCTATTCGACGACGAGGATCGAGATGTATTTTCCGACGCGATGACCGAGTAGATAGTTTTAGAACTAACTCCGACTTTTTGTTCTTTTGACTTAGGGTTGTATATAGGACAGGAATGATGGTTAAGTGGTAGACACTTCCATCCTATTTTGACTGTGTATATAGTAAAAATGATGTATTTTTTTTAAATGTATAAAACGATATATTTTATATGAAATGAGTATCATGATAATTATGATGTCATGATAAACAGTTTCCATGATAAGTATACGATAAGTTATAATAAGTTTATGATATGATACGTTATGAAGAAATCATGAAGGATTTCTGCATAATGTTTTATGATATGCTATGAAGAAATCCCGAAGGATTTCTATATGATAAGGTTAAGTATGATATGATGATGTGTTTTTATAGGAAATAAATGAAAGGAAAGATTTTCGGAGAATAACAAAATCTTTTCTTGAAATGTATTAGGAGTGATAAGATGGTGCGTACGCGAAAGCAAGCTAACCAGAACGCGCAAGAGCCAGATCTCGCGAACGTTGTAGCCACGTTGCAACAGCAATTGCTACAACAACAACAAGAAACAAATCGGCTACGTGAGCAGATAGGCCGATTGAACCAGATGCCTAACGCGAACGAAATTCCACCTCAGGATAACCCTGCACCACCGGTAGTGCCCCAAGTACCGGAGGTTCGTCAGGAGGTTCCGCGGAATTTCGGAGTTCCTTTAGCACCCTTAGGGATGCCAGCAAACCCACCAGTAGTTCGGGAAGATCTACTGTATGAGCGATTCAGGCGGATGAAAGCGCCTGAGTTCGAGGGTCTTACGGACCCAATAGAAGCTGATAATTGGCTTATGGACATCCAAGTTATCTTGGATTTCATGGGACTCACCGAGCAGGAGAAGTGCTCTGTGCATCATTTGCACTGAAAAAGGATGCTAGGCATTGGTGGATAACAGTGCAAATGCGTAGGAATGTTGCGGCTATGAGTTGGCAAGATTTTGTAGCTGAGTTCAAGGTGATGTACTACAACCGGGAGATCCTTGCAGCACAGCAGGACGAGTTTAATAGTCTAAAGCAAGGATCGATGTCAGTTATGGAAGCTGTTAAGAAGTTTGAACAGCTAGGCCGCCTATGTCCTGAACTCATACCGACCGAAACAGAAAAAGTAAGGCGAATGATAAAGATGTTTCGGACGGATATAGCTAAACAAGTGAGTGCGGGAAGCAGCCCTCCTACCCTAGTGTCTGACTGTATTAGTCGGGCAATTAGGGCTGAGTATTGGATCAATCAAGACAAGGAGGCGAGGGCGCAGATATTTAAGGCCAAGAAAGAGGAGAAGGCTACGGAGAAGCAACTGCAGCCTAGGCAGAATCAGGACGCATATGCAAGGGGCCAGATGAGTAATGCGATTCAGCATGCTAAGCAGTTTGGAAAGAACAAGAGGAAGGGAAATGCTGCTGGCCAGGGACAGCAAAGAAATTACCCTCAGAAGAGCAGTAACCGAGGGAATGAGGGTAATAATAATAACTTTCCAGTGTGCGCTCAATGCGGGAAGAAGCACCTGGGAATATGTAGATTGGGGACCAATGCTTGCTACCTTTGTGGCAAGGAAGGTCATTATGTGAGGAATTGTAACCTCAACAACCAGAATCAGAATCAGAACCAGAACCCCCAGTATCTGCAAAGGAATGCGAGCAGTCAACTGCATGCAATGCCAGTCAAAATCGAGGACACTTCGTACGAACCAAGGAGGATAGAGGCTCCTGAACCCCAAGCTAGGATTTACACCTACACAAAAGGGGATGCCGAGGCTGGAACTTCTCACGTAGTAACAAATTAGATTTTTATTTTTTTTACACCGCTCATAACGCTATCACCGTTTTTGATCCTGGTGCTACTCATTCCATTGTATCGATAGAGTTGCCCATAAATTAGGATTTGGAGTTAGTAGTTTAAAGTAATTTATAAGAATATTTCTTCGATTGTAAGAAAATTTTCTGTATGACTACTGAATATGAAGTGCTTCAATAGTCATTTATAACAGAAAATTTGTATGTGGATCTCGTTGCGAGCAAGCTTCAAGATTTTTATGTGATTCTAAGAATGGATTTCCTAGGCAAGTACAACGCTAAGATAAATGGCCGCAAGCGTTGTGTTATGTTTAGTTTGCATGATGAGGAGGAATTCAACTTTTACGGCCAGTCCCGTAACTCCTCAAGTAGGTTAGTATCGGCACTGAACGCGTGGAAAATGTTGGCTAACAGATGCCAAGGATACTTAGCCAACATGATGGACAAGGAGAGAGAGAAGTGGAACTAAAGCCAGAAGATGTTCCCATTATCAGGGAATATGTGGATGTCTTTCCAAAAGAATTTCCTGAACTTCCTCCCGAGCAGGAAATTTCTTTTGAGATAGACTTATTGCCCGGAGCTACCCCGTATCCAAAGCGCCTTATCGCATGGCCCCGGCTGAACTCCTAGAATCCATTAAGTTGCATCAAGGAAAGAAATCCTTTTTAAAAAAAAAAAAGGCACAACTTTGATGAAAAGAATAAGGAATTTAAGACCTCTAAGTATGAGGTAATTTATTTCAAAGAAGGGATTTGTGTTCTTAACTTTGAATTTCTTAAGAAATGGATTATGTTGAAAGTGCATTTAATGCCATGCACAGTACATCCGGAGTTCCAAGATGTACAAGGATATTAAGGAGAATTTGGATGGCAAATATGAAAATGAGACCACAAAATTCGTGACAAGGTGCCTAACTTGTCAGAAAGTTAAGGCTAAATACCGCCATCTAGGTGGAGACATTCAGAAAAATTGACTCCCATAATGGGAATGGGAACAAACAACGATGGATTTAGTAGTATGATTGCCCAGGGTTGTAAGTGGGAAGGATACGACTTGGGTTATTATCGATAGAATAACCAAATCAGCCCACTTTATTGCCATCAAAGCCACTTTTTCGGCAGAAAGGCTTACTGAAATTTATGTATTTCAGATTGTTAGGTTATATGAAGTGCCAAAAAATCGATCATTTCAGATTGTGGTGGATGTTTGAACTCTCAAATGGGTCGAGTGTTCACACGGCAATGGGGTCGAAATTAAAGTTTAGTACAGCTTTTCACCCCAAATGGATGTTCAATCGGAACAAACCATCCAAACACTGGAAGATGTGTTAAGATCATATGTTTTGGATTTCATAGGAAGCTGGGATCAGAAGCTACCTTTGATCAAGTTCCTTATGAGAATAGTTATCACGCCTCAATTGGTATGGTTCCATATGAAGCGTTTTATGAAAAGAAACGTCGATTTCCCATTCATTGGTAAGAAGTTGGATAGAAGCAGCTTCAAACCACGGATTTTATCCGAAAGACTTCAGAGGATATTAAGAAGATTAAGCAAAGACTCGACATAGCTTTTAGTCGTTAGAAAAGCTATGCCGATAGACGTCGAAGGCCCCTAGAATTCCAAGTCGGAGACTATGTTTTCCTTAAGATTGCTTCCATGAAGGGGATTATAAGGTTTGGCAAGAAAGGAAAACTTAGTCCTAGATACACAGGGCCATTCGAAATCTTGGAAAGGATTGGCAAAGTAGCTTACAAGCTTGCCTTGCCACTAGAATTAGCTTCGGCATACGACGTTTTCCACGTTTCGATATTAAAGAAGTATGTACCTGATCCTTTCCATGTGCTAAGTCAAGAACCGATCGAGGTTCAATCCGACTTGACATACGAAGAGAAACCAGTTCGGATCATGGATCGGGAAGAGAAGATCTTACGAAATAGGACAATTCCTAGGGTTAAGGTATTGTGGCGGAATCACAATGTTGAAGAAGCAACGTGGGAATTAGAATAGGATATGAGAGCGAATTATCCCCATTTGGTCTAATTTTCGAGGACGAAAATTTTTAAGGGGGGAAGATTGTGATGACTGACTTTCTTACAAATTATGATTTTCTTGTTTCTCAAGGAATCAAAGTTTGTATTATGTGTTCGTATATGTTTTGCCTAATCAAAATTAGGATTTATGTTTGAATGAATTCCGGTCAAAGTATTGGCCAGAATGATCTGAGCTATGATAGAAATTTATGATTTTATGTTGGTCAACGTTTGACCAAAATAGTCAAAGTTTGACCAAAAAGTCAACATATGATGGTTCTGTGGTATAACAGGCAGTATAGAGATTATACTGCGAAAAACCATCAATTACGGATAAATAAGTAAGTTTAAGGTACGGGATTATGTTAGAAAAATCAAGCACAATTTTTAGAGCAATAAGGACTAATGAGCTTTAAGTTATAAGAAAAACCTAAACACAGTCCATTTTTATGCAAATAAATTTTGGACTGCAGTTTAATAGACAGTATTATTTTTATTGAAAAACAGTATTTGTTATATATGTATTAGTATGAAAAGAGACTACTTTTAAGATTTAAAGCCAAACAAAGTCCTAAGTATTGGACACCTTGTCCAATAGGAATTTAGCAAAATTTTGAATATTTGGAAATTTGGGAAAGTAATTCCAAGAACATTCATTGAACTTTATCTCTACATTATGGCCGGCCACCTCATAGGGGTTATCTAGCAAATAAATTTTTTAAGGGTTTGGTGAGCAATTTAAGGATTAAAAATAATTCTAGAAACAAAATTATTTTACACCTATAAATAGGTGTCTTTGGTGGAAATTTTTTTAGGCATTTTATTCCAAAAACCCACCCAAACTCTTGCCATTTTCTCTCTTCCTTTCTCTGCCCAAGCTGAACCCAAAAGACAGCAAAAACCTTGAGTGGTGGCCGAAAAATTTAGTGAAGGACAGCAACCAAACCCATTTTGGAAACCAAGCTAGCAAATCCCTCTTCGGTTTGGAGGTAATCTCTTAACCTCCTAAACCTCTAAATTCTGTTTTTCAAGCTGTTTACAATGTATTTCCAGCTGATGTTGTAAGAGCTTAAGCTCATTTAATTATGTCCTTTTATTGCTTAAGTTGCCTAGAATGTGCTTGATTTATGTTTAGCATGTTTATGCTTTATTTTGGTGCTTGAATTGTGATGTATGCTCTAGGAAATGTGTAGATGTTATATGTGACCACTAGGTGTATGATGTATGTCCCCATAGGCTTATGTTCTGTGTTTAATGGCTGATTATGGTATTGAAAGATTGTATGCTAAACTAGGGTTCAAGAAAACCCTATAGAAACTTAGAAAACCCAAGTTTGGTGAACTTCACCAAATGGGTTTGATAAAATAATTGAATGTATGAGATTGAATGAATGGGTGTGAGGACGTTATATTACGCGCTGCATGCTTGACGTAGGCTCACGGCTGTGACCGTTTGAGGTAGGGTGTGCGTAAAATTACGTGAGAGCGAACCGAAACCAAAAACTGCCAGTTCGGGTGAAAACTGGGCAGTGAATTGGAAACGGTATTTTGAGGCCTTTAGAGGCCGAATTTGAGAAAACTCAAAACTGAAAAGTTGTAGGAAATTGAAAATTCCGGGGACAGCGGGACAGTTTTTGAAAATAAGGCTCCAAAGGCCTTCGTTTTTACCAAAACCCGTGCCCAGACTGCCCAGACCTATATGCACGGCCAGGCAGATTCAACGAAGAAAAAGCATGAGTTAAGTTCAGAACTGGGTTTTTGTCAAAACATGAAAGTTGTAGAGTTTTTCAGTATCTAAAACTTTCATGAAGAAAAGTTTTCCAAAATCCAAACAGATTTTAAAGTAAAACTGAATCAGTAGAGCAAGCTCTGATTCATAAATTTGAAACAATACATGCACAGGAAATTCTTGCACATGCACTGCTAAATTAACTGTTTTTACCAAATTTCTGTAAAACCAACACAGTTTTATTTAAAAGCAGTTTTAAATGATTAATTAAACTCAGTTTAGCAAGAAATAAATTTATTAAGCAAATTAAGCAAGGTAAGCCAATTGGTAACCTATTATAATCATATAGGTTACCTAATTTTAATTGGGCCTAGTTATTTAAGAACAAAGGTTGTATGTTGGGCCTTAGGTCCAAGTTTATACAAGGTAACCTTTAAGGATACCACCTTAATTATTGGGCCTTATAAGCCCAACAGGCTTTGTAAATTTTCACCCAAGATGGGCCTACGTTAAGGTTACTCATAGTAACCTAATAGTGTACCCATATCAAGATCATTGGGCCTTAAGCCCAAAGTTTATTAAGTAATCAAACAGAATACTGTTTGATTTCCATTAGGGCTTATGCCCTAAGGTTACACTTAGTAACCAATAAGGATTATTATTAAGCTTATAAGGGGGGACATATATCTATGGTCACGGATGAATGTTGGTTCGGGTACCAACATTTAATAAAGTAAGTTAAAGTAAGATAGGATGATTCTTATCTTACTTCCCTTTTTGGAAACAGGAGGTAACCTTTTGAGGTAACCTATCGGAACGATACGTCCCAGGATATAGCAAAACCTGTAAGTACAACTCCGCCTACAGCATAGGCAAATGGTTTTATGAGTTTGCATGTTTTTAAAATATCATGCATTTATGTGTTATGTATGATGTATGTTTATTATGATGTATGTTTATTATTGTGACATCATGAGGCATGTTCACAAATAATAAATCATATGGTAAGAAGAATATTATGTTTTTAAGAAAGAAATGTTTTAAGAAAAGGTTTTTAAGTATGGTGTGTCGTACCGACCTGCTCTAGGTCAGGTTTGGTTCATGGTTTGAGTTGGACTGGGCTGGCCGCCCCAACCACTCCATGACTGCGCGCCACGGTACGTACACTTATAAGGGGCCCAAAACTATGAAAGCAAAAATGAAAGCATAATTGGTTCATGCATTGCTTTATTAAGTTGTTTTTGCGGGTTCAAGGTTGTACTTGCTGAGCGAAAGCTCACAACTTACGTTTATGCTGTAGGTAAGCTTCCTACTGGCAATTCTTGATGCAAGGCGGTGAGGCGTGGCAGGGCGAACTGTGAAACGTGGGAATGGAGACTGCTACGCGTTTTGAAATATATATGTGTATGCTTTGTTTAGTGAAAAGTTATTTTAAGATGTCGATACTTTTGAAAAGTAAATACTAAATAAGTATTGTGTATGATGTAAATAAGTAAGTAGCAAAGTTTTTACTCAAGTGGTTTTAAAAAAAGAAAAGAAAAAAAAATATGTACGTTATTTCCGCATAAGTAAGTAAATATGTTATTCTAGTATGTATGATAAATATGGTAACGGCCTACATAAGAACGGGTCGTTATAGTATGTTAAGTTAATATGTAAGATAAGTAACTGTAACGGCCTACGTAAGGGCGGGTCGTTACATCAGCTACTGTTTTTATGGCTAAGAATAATAAAAGTGGTAGTCGAAGTAAGCACATCGACATCAAGTATATAGTCATAAGAGAACGTGTTAAAGATAATATAGTGGTTATTGAACACATTAGCACTGAATTGATGATTGTTGATCTTTTAACTAAAGGCATGCCACTATTGAAATTTAAGGATCATGTAGATAGAATGAGACTTGGTTCCTTTATGGGATTTTCGTTGTAAGAACGATGTTATTTCAATGAAACTCTATTTGTGATGTTTTTTCATTTGGTTTTTGTGCACATATTTATTTATTTTTGAGAAATATCATTAAAGTTTGTACCAAGAATAAACATAGGGTTTGTTCATTAAGATATAAGGGCTATTATTAAGGAGCATGATACATTGTGATACATGGAAGATAATACTCGCTTTTAGAGGACCTATCGCTATGATTCATGTATTTTGTTTCTTATTATGGTGAATGATAGAGTATATGGACCAAGTGGGAGAATGTTAGATTTTTCTAGTTAAGATTTTTCAGTTTCGGCTTGGATTTTTTTCGTTTCCGGATTTTCTGAACGGATTTTCGAAATTCGAAAATCTTGATAACAATCAGAACATATCTATTATGTGGTCCATATTCATTCCATTTGTTTAGGAACATTCGTAACCGTTCCTAGATTCTCACCCATTAACATGTGCGTCCGATAACGACTCTTTGATGGAAGGAATCAATAAAGGGGACGTAGCAACTCGGTTTTGGTACCTTAAGCCTGCTTTCTCATTTAGAATCGAATTACACCATCTAAAGAGAGAGAGTGAAGGTTTAGAAGAGCCATAAACCTAAAGTAACACTTATCCATAACTCTGTGAATTCAAACGGTAATGGCGGGAGGTATGTTTTCGATCCAAATTTTATTCCGCACTTGATCTAATTGCTATTAAGGATTATTGGCAGCATGTTTAGATCATTAAGATAATTTCTAACAAAGCTGACTTGAATAATGGATTTTACAATGTGTCGGGGGTTCTATTTTGATTAGGTGGTCGTCAAACCTTTCTAAACGTTGACTTAAATCAAAAGGTGAAAACTTTTGCACTATCAATAGGGTAAAATAACTTTACCCGTTATAGAATTGTCCAAGTTTATAAGTCCACAACAATTCTCCTATTGGTACTTGGACCGGATCTGGTTGCTGGTTCATGAAATGATTCGAAATTTAGACATAAGGTGAAAAAAGATTAATTTAATTGAAAATTTATGTGAAGGATGAGGTGAGAAAAAAAAAAAACAACATATTCATACAAATTTTTAACGTATGTTGGAATCGTTAGTTAAGTTAAAATTTTTAAATTATAGATAGTTGATTATTTAAAAATTAATTATAATTTTTATTAATTTTTTTAAAAAATAAAAATTCAATAAAAAAAATATAACTTAAGGGGTATTTGATGTTTAAGTTTAAGTTAAGATTTTTAAGTTTCAATAGTAATTTTTATTGACTTTTTCAGAAAAGACAAACTTTTTCAGAAAAAAACAAAAATTGAGTTGAAAAATTTGAGTTCAAACGAATGAACCAAACTCACCCTAAATTAAATTAGGCTCTGTTTGGTGTACAAGTTTGAGTTAAGATTTTTAAGTTTAGTTTGAGTTAAGATAAGTTGAGTTTAAATGTGAGGTGTTTGGTAAAAAGTTTAGGTTGAAAAGTTTAAGTTGAGTTGAGTGTTTGGTGAAAAAGTTTAAGTTGAGTTGAAATTTAAAAAAACAAGGGCCTTGTTCGGCTGTTAAGAAAAATGAGGGGAATCAATTTTTTACATTTTTTTAAACATTCTATTGTATGTTTTAGTACATAAAATTAGGATAAAATGACAGTATGCCAAAATAATAAGAATCAACTTGAAAATTTCAGAATGCAAAAGATATCGCGTCACTATTTTTTTGTAATATTATACCCCAACAACAAATACATTGTTTGTAATGTCAAAATCATCAAAATAAACTTAAGCACAAATTTCTGACTCTAGCAGCGAAAATAAAAACGTTGGTTACGTTTACGTGGTTCTATACCATGGATATGATTGGTATCGTTCCCACATAGCATCCGCAATTCTTTCTCTCATCTGATTCATCGCTCCTGTACTCGATCCATGTTGGGTCGTTGCTGTGCTGGGCCTATTATCTTCTACCACATCGTCCAACACGTAGTCCCCGTTAACGTCGTCATTCCCACGTACAGGCACGCAATCAGCTCCATACTCTTCTAGTACTGGATCCCCAATCTGCACCATCCTTATGAAATTATGTATAACCGCACACGCCACAGGAATCATGACTTGTTTCTCCATCAGATAGCTGTTGATGCCTTTAAGTATTTTAAACTTTGCCTTCCAGACACCAAAGGTTCGTTCAATGCAATTCCGCAGCGAAGAATGCGTGTAGTTAAGTACCTCCCTGCGATTGCCTAGCCCGACATGACGTTTTCGATATTCCGGTAAATGATACGTCTCCCGTCTAAAGGGGCTCAGGAACCCATTCTTATTGGCATAGCCGGAATCTGCTAAGTAAAATTTTCCTGCAAAATAAACATCACAATATGAGACGAAATCCAATAAATTTAACCACAAAACCGTATATGTAAATAATACATTAACTGCAAATCATAACGCTGACCAGGCGGGGGTACTGGGAAACCATGGAATGCTATTGCATCGTCTAAATTCTGGCATCATGGCATGATCCCTCATATCCGGCCAACAGGTACGTGAATTTCATGTCAAAGGAACATGCCGCCAAAATATTCTGCGAGTGAAACCCTTTTCGATTAATCCAACCATCAGCATTCTCATGCTTTGGGACACAGAGGACATGTGTCCCATCAATAGCACCAACACAACCCTGCATGATCAATTCGCTTATTCACTGTTCGGACCTTTATTACGAGTAAGAGGAAGTTATTAATCGATAAGAAACGATATTCAAAACAGCGATAACGTACATCAAACCAGGGCCGATATTTGCCCGCGTGCTCATTTATCAAATTTTGCACCACCATGTAGTCAGGTGGTCGGATGAATTCGTCCTTCAATGCACAAATAACCTTCAACACTTGAAAGAACCAACGTGATGTTGTTTCTTGAGAATACTGGAATAAATACGAAACGTGTCGGTTTGCTACGCCTTGCGCACAAATTGCCAGAAAAATAAATAACTGCTCGTTAACATTCATGTTATATGTCGGCTTCAACAATTCTCGGTTACCTAATAGGTTACTTAGTACTCTGAAGGTCGATGATTTCATACTGATCATTCCTTGAATTACGTCATCGTGGCCATTTAATATCTCCTCCACCCGCATGCTGCTAGTTAGGATTGAATTATGCATTGGTTGTGGAACTCGTCACCTATGACGCCGACTATTTGCCATTGCTACCACTGCCAGTGCAAGCATGTCGTCGTCGCTGCGTTGTTCGCTAGCTGAGGATTGGGCGTCATCCTCATGTTCAGGTGCGGAACCGAACCTGTTCATTTAAGTATTTTGACGTCGTTGCGCACTTCAATATTTTACCTGTTATAGATCAAATTTGAAAATATACATGCAAATTAGTCACAATGGGTCACATTTAACCCGCGATTTGTTCATCAACTACGTCATCGGCCTTTATTTATTATTGTTTAAATAAATAAATAAATTGGATTACCAATCTTTTTTACATTTAGCAATTTATTAAATTAAAATAACAGTATTTTGAAAAATAGATTGAGCATATTGGAAATTATTCACGCTGCGAGACTAAATGCACGATTCAAAGCAACAGTAGCCAAATTTTTATAATAACAAGAAGTAAATACAGCACAAATACATAAATTAAAAAATATTAACTGTCAATGTTTTGTCGTACGAAAGCGAAAACAAGAAAACAACGAATCTATAACGTAAAAATCAACTTGGCGGTGGCATCTGGGAGGCCACAACAGAGTCAATAATGCCCCTTCGGTCGTCCTCATTAAGCAGACAGAATGGTCGCTGAAGCCGCTGATGAGCATCGAAGTAGTGCCACATTATCGTTCTTTGATATTGTGGAATACCCATCTCCTTCATTATATTCATGCAGTCCAAGATGTGATCTTTCTGGCTGTTTTGGTCACTACTAGTCGCGGATTGCGAGCGCCCACGGAAATGATTGACTATTTACTGCATGGCTGAGAAAGTCATCTCATCCGTCGCGTCCCGTTGCTTCCGCTTGCCAGTACTCCCCCGTGATCGCGATTGACCGCATTCCTCGTTCACACCTCGCACGTTGGCCTGCCTGCGCACACCAATGCTCGGATTAATTTCCTCCTCTAATACCGGATGTGTTCCAGATTGGTCCATGGAGAAATCAAAGTCGACCGATGGCCAAGTTGCACCTCCCATCGTAACAAATCCGAACCCCGAGGCACCTGCTGCATGGTTTTTTTCAAAAATATTGTAATACAATTCCTTATTGCGAAGTCCCTCGTAACGGAGATGGGTACACTCCTTATTATCCTGAAAAAGGCAAAACACTTAACATTTTAAAGTTCCGGCCGCGTTGGTTGTTAAGCACAATTTTATAAACTTTAACATTATAAAGTTGTATTACTTTGATGAAGCTGTGCCACGTTTCATCCGAGCAAACAACTGTATCCGTGTTCGAATCATAACCAAGGCTGGTGTGGTTTTTCAACACCTTCCAACCCCTATATATTTTCCTCATGCGTTCTTTTTTTGTATACAAGGTGGATCCGAAAGCTGGAACCCCGCCGAAACGAGTGTTAAACTCATTGGCCCATAGCTCCAGAATGCTACTAGTTGGTTGCTTCCCACCTGTTCAGGCCAAGTAGTCATCAAGTTTTTCAAGGAATAATTTTTCCTTGGCGTGATCCATACGTATGACTCACTGGATGCTTTCCGAGGCATTTCCTTAATAAAGCAAAAATAAATATATGAATTTGAACATAAAAAGCTGCATTATTGGAAAGTAAAGTTGGCTCAGAATGTATTGACTGACATATTGCATCTGAGGCGTGTCAATAACCCGATACCATGGCAACTACCATGGTATGGAACACCGGTAACTACTTAAATGATATCGGGTCAATAACGCACCAGTTAGATGAAATTACAATCTGACCCGATGGCCATTCATCATCATAGCCAAAACCCCGGATGAGTCATCGCGCCAGCCTATAAATGACCTAAACATGGAGTGAAAATAGTGAGAATAGTCAAAAACAGAGACCACGTGTGCTAGTTCACAAAAGTGCCTATCAATCAACCCAAACTCATGCCTAAACTGACCAAATTGGAAAAACCACAAATCAAGCTGTATTGGATCATACAAACAACCCATAAATCACCAATCCAAGGTAGGAGATTGAACAAAAATGCCAAAAAGCAGAGATCAGATGGGCTGGGGCACAAAATTGCCAACGAAGCACAAAGTCACCATAATGCAGGCACCCCAAAGCAAGCCACATTTCAACACATAATTTCATAACAAGATCAAAATCAAGCTCGACACCAACCACAAAACCATATGCACCTATAATCAAACATTATTGGCGGGGAAAAATGATTTTCGGTCAAAAAATCCATTCAACTGATTTCATCTGGGATTGGGAAAGAAATTGGGAAAAAGGAAATTAGAGGCCGAAATTATACAAGGGTTATCGAGTTGGAGCCCGAAGACGAGTATACGGTAGAAGAAATCGGATTCGGGCAAGATTTAACGGCTCGCGAGGCTGGTTTCTGAACTTGGAAATACTGGGTAATCCTCCAAGGGTTTCGACGTCGCTTCCAACTCCTCACACGGCGCCTCATTTGCTGCACGAGATGTGGGCATGTTGTGTGCAGTAAAAGCAAGTCGAATCGAGGGAGGAGGACCACTTACGGGGTAGACTGCAACCTCGCAGATGGTTGATGGGATGGTGGAAGAGGCAACAGCACCACTGACAGTAGCACATGGGCGCCGGTATGGAGGAGGAAGAGATTCGCGACCAGGGCAGAAGAGCCAGGAGACAGGAGGGCAGGCGAACAGTGGTGAATAGTGAACCCATTTGGGTTTACTGTATAACGGGTGAAATAGAGGTTCAAGCTGAATCAAAGCATCAAACACCTTAAGTTGGAGTAGAACTAGAAAATCCTAGTTCGAACCGGAGACCCAAACGGGCACTTAATTTATCAAACAAAACCTTAAATTGGGCAATTCTATAATGAGATAAACTTTTTACCCATCAATGGGTAATAACTTTTGACCATTGGACTGAAATCCATAGCAGAAAGGACTAAAGTTCACCTAACTAAAATAAAACTACCCACATAGAGTACGGAAACCCAATATCAGATTAAAAACAAAAACAACCAAAACCGGCATGCACGCCGGCGAGACCAGGAAGTTCCGATGCCATCGAGGTCAAGGGGCTACGAAGTGGAGAGATCGGGGGCTACGAAACGCCGGCGACCCCTGCTGAACCAGGGAGTTCCAATGCCGTTGACTTGCGCAGAGGGGCTCGGAGCTCGCGACGTGAATGGGCTGCGAAATCTCCTACCCAACTCAACTTGAAGGGGCTCCGATGCCATCGACCTGCAGACCACTACCTAGCTCCAGACGAGTTCGCAATCGTAGATCCAGCAGAGCTGGAAAATCGAGTCACCGGATCTGAACTCCAGTAATCTTCGGTGGAGAGCACCCCGCCCCCACCATGCCCTCCCGTGCTCGTCACCGGATCTCCTCGTCTCCAGCCGAAACGCTACCATCGCCACCGTCGCCTTGGTTCTCGGATGGCGATGGCTAATCGAAACGCCCACGACCAACACGAAGAGGAGAATGTTGGTCTTCATCGGATCTGTGTTGGGTGGCGCTCGCAACCAACCAGCGAGACAAACGGCAGGTCATTCTCACCGTCGTCGACGGAGAAGGGTGAGGAATGGTGGCCTGAGTTTTTTTTTTTTTTTTTTTTTGAAATGTCTCCTAATCTAAATGTGGTGTACGGTTTTTAGATAGGTGGAGGGAATAAAATTTTGTTTCAAAATTATTCAAATATATTCCTAACATTAAATTATTAATTGATTTAAATAATATAGATTATTTGATGAATTTTTTTCCTTTAAAATGTTGTGGATGGTTTTGAGAGGAGAAAATTTTCAAATATTCCATTTATTTAAATTAATTAATATGGTTGATATTTGTAGAAAATATTTATTCAAATGAGTGAATCTTATTTAAATTAAAAAAATTTTAAAATAAATTTGAATCTAGATAGGACTAGGATCTTTTGAATAGTCTAGATTCTTGATTTAAAATTTGAACCACCAATCAAGATTTATCTCAAAGTGGCCGAATTTTTTAGGATTGATTCTCTCCTTGGAAAAATATTTTTAGGTTCAATGAATCTAGCCCTAAAGTTGTATGATCTTTTGGTTCAAAATTTATCTGGAAAAATAATTATTAATTATTTTTCAAGAAGGAAATAAATTTTGAAAAGGATTAGACTTCTAAATAAAGGCTAGGAATTCTTGAGAAACTAATTTTTGGAATTTCTTCAAGAAGAAAAACGTTTTTGGGAGAGAGAGAGAAAACCAATTGTGGTTTCTTCTACTTTATAAAATTCGACTATCTTGTGAGAAAGAAAAAGAGAGAAAATTCCATTGAATCAAAACTGTGAGGAATGTTAAATCGAGTGATTATTTTCATAAGGAGGTTAACCGGTTCCTGTTTTGTGTTTTCCAAAATTAAATAATTCAAACACGGTCTGATTTCCAAAATTTAAATTAACCAATCACATGTCGACAAATCATATTATTTGTTTACATTAATCCTAAATATCTAATCCTTTCCGGATTACATGATAGAGAGTACTATGTCTTAATAGACATTACTAAATTCCATTTAAATTTACCGATCTCATTAGAAACAAATCCCGAGACGCTATATAGAATTATATGAGCTAATAGAGGGACCCGATGGAAATATATAAAGAGGCTCCTATAATTATGAAAAATTAATCCCAGATTAATTATTCATCAATTATCAACTTCAAAACTATTCCACTAAAAGTTTGAAGCTGAACTCCTGTTTACATACCGTATTACGAAAGCTCTCTAACATAGTGCTTCTTCCATGATTTATTCATCACTTACTTAATCCCTGTATGTTATCCATGATTGAATTAAGGACTTTTTCCGTTCTACCTTTTCAATCACTTTAACCTAAAGTTCTATTATTCTCCATTGAAAGAACCACCAATTATAAAACCATACAATTAGTAAACCATCAGAGAACACAAAGTAAACCAATGGCCAAGATCTTGTTATACTATCTTTCAATCACCGAATAATACCTTTAAGTAGATAATATGTACTATCGTTAAGATAGCTATGGATTCTATATTTATGAATCTTGATTTCTCCATCCATAAGTCATGCACCCAAAACACAAGTATATTGCCCATGAATTAATAGTGTCTCACCTGTAGTGCATTAAAGTACGTAAGTCATGGATACGAACTCAAGTAATAATTTCAGGATTAAGATTAATACATGATATAATTAAAGCGTCATTGATTCTTATAAACGGAATTATTAAACCGAATCAATTAACACTTTAGGTCCAGTCCAATATCATACCTCAATACTTGTATGCATTAAAGTTTCAACTCAGAACCTATCCGATGGTCAAGACAAAATGTCCCTCCAAGGAAGTAGACAACCTTTACAATCTTATCATGAATAAGATCCCCAAATCTTATTCCGTTGATTGCGGACTATTTATCTAGATTGTTATCAAATTACCACATCTTCTATGTATACCCCGTATACATATGGTAATCCAATATATTACCAACAGCCAAGGAGTATTTTATTTTGCTCAAAATAACCATAAATTAACAAATGAAAGTAAATAGGACACAACTTATTAAACATGAATAACCTCCTCTTATTAATATCAAAATGTCATATTTACAGAAAATCCATAATATTGATTTTCTATCCTTAGGGCACATTTAGATCCCAAAAATCTCCCACTTGCCCTAAGTGAGTAAATATGACATATTACGCATCCCCATGTCTTCGACGTGTTCTTCAAATCATCTGGCCACCAAAGTCTTTGTGAACGGGTCAGCAAGATTGTCCTCTGATGCGATTTTGCAAACTGTCACATTTTCACTTTCAACAAAGCCTTTGTTGTTGTGATATTTTCTTTCAATGTGCTTACTCCTCTTATGATGCCTAGGATCCTTGGTATTAGCTACTGTTGTATTGTTATCACAGTAAAGCACCATAGCTTTATCTATACCAGGAACGACCTCAAGGTTACCAAGGAACCTGGGAGCCATACCGCTTCCTTTGATGCCTCACTGGCTGCCATATACTCGGCTTCCATGGTCAAGTCAGCAATGCAAGATTGCTTAATACTCCTCCACACAACGGCACCGCCTCTAAGGGTAAAGACAGATCCTGAAGTCGATTTCCTTGAATCCTGATCTGATTGAAAATCAGAATCTGTATATCCTATAAGAACAAGGTCCTGACTGGAATACACTAGCATATAATCCCTCATTCTCCATAGATACTTGAGTATATGCTTGACTGCAGCCCAATGGTTCGGTCCTGGATTCGACTGATATCGACTTACTTTTCCAACCGCAAAACAAATGTCAGGCCTTGTGCATAACATAGCGTACATAAGACTACCTATCGCTGATGCATTAGGTACATTTTTTATACGCTCCCTTTCTTCCAATATCTTGGGACAGCCATCTCTAGAAAGCTTGATTCCAATCCTGAAAGGTTAGGCACCTTTCTTGGAATCATTCACAGAAAACTTTTCAAGTACTTTATCAATGTATGAAGCTTGGGAGAGTGCTATCATTTTGTTCTTTCTATCTCTAACGAGTTGAATTCCAAGAACATAACTAGTTTCTTCTAACTCCTTCATGTCAAACTGTTTGGCTAACCAAATTTTGACAGATGATAACATTACCACATCATTTCTAACAAGCAATATATTATCCACATAAAGTACTAGGAAAACCACTTTCTTGTTCTTGATACATTTATAAACACATGGTTCATCAATGTTTTGTTCGAATCCATAGGTTTTGATTGCTTGATCAAACCTAATATTCTAATAACGAGATGCTTGCTTTAATCCATAAATGGATTTAAGCAATTTGCATACCTTGTCTTTTTGGCCCTTTGCCTTGAACCCGTCTGGTTGTATCATATAGATATCTTCCTCAAGAGAGCATTCAAGAAAGCTGTCTTGACATTCATTTGCCAGATCTCATAATCGAGAGCAGTCGCAATGGATAAAAGAATGCGGATTGACTTGAGCATTGCTACAGGTGAGAAGATTTCTTCATAGTCGATTCCTTCTTTCTGCGTATAGCCCTTTGCTACAAGTCTTGCCTTGAAACTTTCCACTTTCCCATCCACATGTGATGACTGACCTTGTTACAAATTATGATTTCTTGTTTCTCAAGGAATCAAAATTTGTATTATGTGTCAGTACATGAATTGCCTGATCAGAATTAGGATTTATATATGAATGTATTCCGGTCAAAGTATTGGCCAGAATGATTTGAGCTATGATAGAAATTCATGATTTTATGCTGGTCAAAAGTTTGACCAAAATAGTCAAAGTTTGACCAAGAAAGTCAAGGTATGATGGTACTGTTGTTTAACAGGCAGTATAGAGATTATACTGCGAAAAACCATCAATTACGGATAAATAAGCAAGTTTAAGGTACGGGATTATGCTAGAAAAATCAAGCACAATTTTTAGAGCAATAAGGACTAATGAGTTTTAAGTTATAAGAAAAACCTAAATGCAGTCCAGTTTTATGCAGATAAATTTTGGACTACAGTTTAGTATGACAGTATTGTTTTTATTGAAAAACAGTATTTGTTATATTTGTATTAGTATGAAAATAGATTATTTTTAAAAGTTAAAGCCAAATGGGGCCCTTGGTGTAGGACACCTCATCAAGATAATTATGTTATTATTTGGATTTTTTGAAAAGTTTGGAAAGAATTCAAGGAACTTTCTTGAACCTTTTTCTTCCAGTTATGGCCGGCCACCTATGGAGGGCTTTTGGGAAAATAAAATTTTAAGGGTTTGGTGAGCAATTTAAAGATTAAAAATAATTCTAGAAACAAAATTATTTTACACCTATAAATAGGTGTCATGGGTGGAAAATTTTTAGTTCATTTTAATTGCGAAACCCACCCAAACTCTTGCCATTTCTCTCCTCCCTTTCTCTGCCCACAGCCGAACCCCATAAACAGAAAAACCCCAAAGAGTGGTCGAAAATTTTAGTGAAGGACAGCTAGAAAACCAATTTCGGAAACCAAGCTAGCAAGTCCTTCTTCGGTTTGGAGGTAATCTCTCAACCTCCTAAACCTCTAAATTCTGTTTTTCAAGCCTTTTACAGTGTATTTCCAGCTTATGTTGTAAGAGCTTAAGCTCATTTATTTATGTCCTTGCATTGCTTAAATTGCTTAGAATGTGCTTGATTTAGGTTTAGTATGTTTATGTTTCAATTTAGTATATGTGATTGAATGTGTGCTCTAGAAAATGTGTAGATGATATATGTGACCCCTAGGTGTTTGATGTATGTCCCCATAGGCTTATGTTCTGTGTTGAATGGCTGATTATGGTATTGAATGATTGTATGTTAATCTAGGGTTCAAGAAAACCCTAGAGAAACCTAGAAAACCCAAGTTGGTGAATTTCACCAAATGGGTTTGAGAAAATAATTGAATGTATGTGATTGATTGAACGGGTATGAGGATGTTAGATTACGCTCTACATGTTTGACGTAGGCTCACGGTTGCGACCATTTGAGGTAGGGCATACGTAATTTTTACGTGAGAGCGAACCGAAACCAAAACTGCCAGTTCGGGTGAAAACTGGGCAGTCATTTGGAAATGGTGTTTTGAGGCCTTTAGAGGCCGAATCTGAGAAAACTCAAAACTATAAAGTTGTAGAAAATTGAAAATTCTAGGGGGTCACGTAGACAGTTTTTGAAAATAAGGCACCAAAGGCCTTCGTTTTTATGAAAATCCGTGCCTGGACCGCCCAAACATATGTGCACGGCCAGACAGATTCAAGAAAGAAAAAGTATAAGTTAAGTTCAGAACTAGGTTTTTGTCAAAACATGAAAGTTGTAGAGTTTTTAGTATCTAAAACTTTCATGAAGAAAAGTTTTTCAAAATCCAAACATATTTCAAAGTAAAACTGAATCAGTATAGCAAGCTCTGATTCAGGAATTTAAAAACAGTGCATGCACAGGAAATTCCTGTACATGCACTGATGATTTAACTGTTTTTACCAAATTTCTATAAAACCAAGACAGTTTTATTTAAAAACAATTTTAAATAATTAATTAAACTCAGTTTAGCAAGAAATAAATTAATTAAGCAAATTAAGCAAGGTAAGCCAATTGGTAACCTATTATAACCATATAGGTTACCTAATTTTAATTGGGCCTTAAGCCTAAAGTTTATTAAGTAATCAAACAGGATACCGTTTGATTACTATTAGGGCTTATACCCTAGGGTTACACTTAGTAACCAACAAGAATATTATTAAGCATGCGAGGGGGACATATATCTAGGGTCACTGTTAAATGTTGGTTAGGATACCAACATTTAATAAAATAAGTTAAGGTAAGATATGATGATTCTTATCTTACTTTCTTTTTGGAAAACAGGAAGGTAACCTATTGAGGTAACCTGTCGGAATGACAAACCCCAGGGCTTAGCATAATCGATAAGTACAACTCCGCCTACAGTATAGACGGAAAATTATTTTTACTGTTTATGTGATGTTAAGCTCATAGTGCATATGATTTATGTCTTGATGACGTGATGGTCTTGATGACGTGATGCATATGATTTATGTCTTGATGACGTGATGCATATGATTTATGCCTTGATGACATAATGCATATGAGTTATGCATTGATTATGTAGTATGTATGATTTATGTTTTATCATTGTGGCATCATGAAGCATGCTCACGAAAGATAAATCACATGGTAAGAATGAAAACCCAGTTTCAAGAAAGAAACTGTTGTAAAAGATTGTTTTCAAGAAGAAAACAATTTTTAAGAACAAGTTAAAGAAAGATTTCAATTATGATGGCAAGTGATCTTGCCTTGTGTCCTGTCGACCAGTCACTAAGGATGGGTTTGGTCCATGGAATGAGTTGGATCTGGTTGGCCGCCCCATCCACTCCATGGCTGCGCGCCGCGATACGTACACTCATGTTATGTAAGGGCCCAGGATTATGAAAGCATAAGACATCATAATGAAATCATAATTGGTTCATGCATTGTTCCATTATGAAATGTTTTGCAGGTAAATGGTTATACTTGCTGAGCGAAAGCTCACAACTTACGTTTACGCTATAGGTAAGCTTCCTACTGGCATTATTTGATACAAGGCGGTGAGGTATTGGCAGGGCTATCTGTGGAACGTGGGATGGGAACCGCTACGCGTTTTGAAACAAATGTTTATGTTATTAACTGAGTAAAAGTTAATTTACGTTACAACGATTTTGAAAATTATATATAGATTATATACGTATGTGTATTGTAAATAAGTAAATAGTAAAGTTTTAACTTAAGTTTTAAAAAAAAAAAGAAAGAAAAAAAATATATATGTACATTATTTCCGCATATTTTAAATAAGTATGTTTAAATAAGTATGTAAGACAAGTAAGATAAGTAACTGTAACGGCCTACGTAAGGGCGGGTCATTACACCACACTTCTCTTCCTCTTGTATACCCACTTACTCCCAATCGGTTTTATGCCTTGGGGTAAGTCTATAAGTTTCCAGACCCATTGGAATCCATAGATGTAATGACTAGAATTTTACAACGTTACAATTTCTTGTATAGAAATTTAAACTGTACCATGACGGTATTTATGAAAGAATCCGATTAAGGATTTTATTGAATTTTGTGAGTTCTTATGAGTTTATAAGACTTAAAACTGATTGCTTAGTTAAGCATACGACCTTTTGAGTAAAAAGGGTACAAAAATGTTATGATTTTATGATGGTCAAAGCTTGACCAAGAAAGTCAAAGAAAGTCAAAGTTGACCAAGAAAATCAAAGTTGACCAAGGAAGTCAAAGTTGACCCGATAGGTCAAAATTGACTGGAAAAGTCAACTATGTGACGATAATGAAGTATGATGAGCGGTATAGGAAATGTACTGCGAAAAATCATTTTTCAGATAAAATGGATCAAGTTATTTTTAAAACCACCATAGAATAAAATCAAGCACATTAAGTAGGTTAATTAGGGCCTAAGAGTTTTAAGCGAAAAGAAAATTTTCGTACAGTCCATTTTTAAACAGATAAATTTTGGACTGCAGTTAGCAGTCAGTACTATGGATTAATGACCACAGTATCAACAATATCTGTTTTGGCCTTAAGGAGGACTGTCTATTAAGGAATTAAGGCAAACAAGCCTTAATGTTGATGATGTCACTAGCTTTTGATTTATGACATCATTTTTGGATTTAATAAAAATTGGAAAGAAACTTGGAAGTTTCTAGACATGCATGGCCGGCCACCTATACCCCCCCCCCCTTAAGTGCAAAATGGTGACTCTTGAAGGACTATTTTGCAATTTGAAAAGTTCAAAAACCTCTATAAATAGGGGTGCTTCCTATTCAAAAAAATCAGAAAATTGAGCCAAATTCTGTCCATTTTTCTGCTCCAAAAACCGACCTTGAGCAGCCAAGAAAAACAGAACAAAAACCAAAAATCCAAGAGTGAGAATCAAGGGTAAAGTTCGGATTTCATCTAGGAACTAAAGAAAAAGAGTTGAAAAATTTTGGAGACCCATTTTGGCCAAGGGTGCCGGTTGTGGGTGAGCTGGAAAAAGGAAGAAAAAAGTGTTGGGAGCTTAGGGGGAGTGGCCGGATTTAGTGACTTAGGCAACCAAGAGACACAAAAAAATTGTTTGAGCCATTGCTAGGAGAAGGCCGGCTGTTGTTGGAACCAAGTGGCTGAAAAATTTTGGGACCATTGCTAGAGGGAGGCCGGTTGTGGTGCCAAGGAGATAGGAGAAAAAGTTTGGAGCCAAAACAAACCCATTCTCATCTTGATTAAGGTATAATTCTCTTAGACCCTAAAGCTTTCAAGTGTATTTCCAATGGGTTTGTAAGAGCATAAGCTCAATTTAAATTTCCAAGCTCTATATTAGATTTTTAAGTTTTGTGCTTGATAGATTAAGGGTGGTTTGATTATAAGTTTTGATTATGCTTATGTTTGTTGTTTAATAGGGTTGCATGATAGAATATTTGGTGAGTTATATGTTCCCCCAAATCTGTTTATGTATGCTGTAAAAAATATGTTAGGGTGCTAGAATGAATGTGCATGAAATGGTAGGAAGAAAAGCCAAAACCAATACAAACCCTAAACCTATGTGCTGTAATTTTGTGATTGACTTGCATGGACGTATTTGGGCTTCATGTAAGTTAAATTGGGACGTTAGAAAAACGTTGCATGTTGATCCTAGGCTCCCGCTGTAGTCGGTTGAGGTAGTGTGGACGAATTAGGGCGAGAAACTAATAAAAGAATGAAAACTGCCAATTCGGGTTCAAGCTGGCCAGTTTTCTGGAAAGCCAGTTTTGAGGCCCTTAAAGGCTGATTTTGGGAAAACCTAAAACATGAAAGTTGTAGAGTAGGGTTTTTTCTAGAGGATAGCATGGACAGTTTTTCAAAATAAGGCTCCAATGGCCTTCGTTTTTAAGAAAACCCGAGCTTGACTGTGCCCAGACCCTATGCACGGCCAGGTGAGTTCAACATAAAAAATGAGTGGGTTAGAGACCGATTTGGGTCGCGGGTTAAATACAAAGTTTTAGGGTTTTTTGAACTTTAAAACTTTTATGAAGAAAACTTTTTCAAATTCGGCTTTGATTTTTAAATAGAAAATTGGATTTCAAAACTGTGCAGTGAACAAGAAATTCCTGCACAGGGTTTTCTAAAACAGTGCAGGAAAAGGACATTTCTGCACATACACTGACTAATTCACAGTAAGAAACTGTTCCAAAGGCAGTTTCTATTTTTAATGATTTTTACAAAGACCCATTCATAAGGTTTCAAGTTTTATAAAGATTTTAAGGAAAACTAAATTTAAACCCTAAGTTTTCTAAAGTTAAGAAAAAGGGTTTTTAAACCAATTTGAATGAGCAATAACCAGGAAGATACCGAGTTATTGATTTGGGCCCAAAGCCCAAGGGTTATCCAACGTAACCCAATAGAACGATAAGAATGACTAGTTGGCCTAAAAACCAGGGTTACTCAGGAGTAACCCAATGGAAAGAATTTCTAAGAAAGCTTAGGCCCAAGGTCAGGTTTAATGACCTAACACAGTTATGGAAGGCTATTTAGCCAAGCTTACTTTATGTGACCAATCAAAGTACGCTCTAAGTATGATAAACCCTAAACCCTAGAGTTATCCGTGATACTAAGAAAGTATCCGGCAGTGTATTAAGGAAGGGGGCATATAACTACTAATAGGTATGAATGTTGGTTTGATTACCAATGTTCTGTAAGAACATAATTCTTACCCTATGTCCTTTGATATAGCAGGAGATAGCTTGCTGGAGTATCCTGACCTGGATCATCACATCTCTGGACATAGTAAACAAGGTAAGTACAACTCCGCCTACAACATAGGCTTTTGTTGTATACTTGCCCAAGTATGTTTGATGTATATGATGTTATGAGGTTATGTTTATGATATGATTATGTTAAGTTCATGATTATGAGATTAAGGTATGATGTTAAGATATGAGCATGATTTATGAATAGTGACATCACGAAGCATGTTCACTAATAAGATCAAGTATGAGTTCATGAAAAGTAAGTATGATGGCAAGCAAGCTTGCCTGTGTCGTACCGACCCGCGTTAGGTCGGGTTGGACTGTGGTTTGAGTTGCAAATGGACTGGACGCCCTAACCAAATCATAGTTGCGCGCCCGGTACGTACACTTATGATAAGGGGCCAATAAGTAAGATAAGTTAAGAATGAATAAGATGGCATAATTAGAGCATAATCGGTTCATGCATTTATTATGCAATTTATGAAATGATATGTATGTTACGATGAATTAAGTATGATATGTATGTTAAGATGAATTAAGTATGATATGTATGTTAAGATGAGTTAAGTATGATATGTATGATGATTGATGTTTGTGTTTAATTGTTGCGGTTATGTATGTTGTACTTGCTGAGCGAAAGCTCACGTGTCTTACGTCTATGCTGTAGGTAAGCAACCTACGGGCAACTGATGATGCAAGATGGCGAGCGTGGCAGGGTGGACTGTGAAATCTGGGATTAATAGCCGCTACGCATTTCGTTCTTATTATGTATATTATTTCGTATTTAAACATCGTTTATATTATTATGCGTTTCGTTATCCGCACCGTATAAAAAAAAATTCCGCTGCTTATGTTCATTAAGTAAGTATGTATGCGCATGTATGTATGTATGTATGGTAACGGCCTGTGCAAAGCGGCTCGTTACAATAGATTCCATCTCAGTGTTCATAGCGTTTTGCCAAAGAATAAAATCAACATCCTCTATAGCTTCCTTGTACGTAGCCGGATCATCAACATGTTCTATGGCTTCTGCTTCAAAAACTTCACTATTGAACATGTAATTTTCAGGTTCCCTGATAATCCTCCCACTACGACAAAGCTCCCGTGGTTGTTGATTCTTTAGTGGTTTTTCCTCAAGATTTTCTATGACTTTAGGAATATCTAAACCCGAAGTCATCTCCTCAAGCACTACTTTGCTACGAGGTTTAAAGTCTTCCATGTAACTTTCCTCTAGGAATGTTGTATGTGTAGAAACGAAGACTTTGTTTTAATTCGGATTATAGAATAGACCATCTTTTATCCCTTTTGGATAGGCAACAACAAGCACACTTCTGATCGTGGCTCCAACTTCTTCGCTTCCTTATCCAGGACATGTGCCGGACAAATTTGAATATAATTCAAATTAGGTTTCCTACTCATCCATAACTCATAAGGAGTTTTAGGAACCGATTTGGAGGGAACATTATTCAGAAGATAGCATGCCGTTTGTATGGCGTGCCCCCAAAATGACAAAGGTAATGTGAAGTAACTCATCATAGACCAGACCATATCTAATAGGGTCCTATTTCTTCTCTCAGCTACACCATTCTGTTGAGGAGTACCAGGTGCAGTCAACTGGGATTGTATCCCATTCTCTATCAAATTTTCTAAGAACTCATCCGATAGGTATTCTCCACCTCGATCCGATCGAAGTGTCTTAATGGGCTTACCTAATTGTTTCTCCGCTTCAGCCCGAAATTCTTTGAACTTGTCAAAGGCTTCGCTTTTGCGGGTCATCAAATAGACATATCCATACCTTGAGTAATCATCAATAAAAGTGATATAATACTCATACCCACCACGTGCTTCTATATTCATGCGACCATAAATATTCGTGTGTGTGTAATACCCGAAATTTCAATGAACCTATGATTTCCTTTTAGACAAGGAAAATTTCAAGTTTGAAACTTGTATGTGAATATGAAGCTCATGATCTGAGCAGAATATCAGTTTATGTGTGAGTTCTCGTTTAATTAGCTACGAGACTCAACAATAGTTTGCTTAAGTCAAGCATTTGGCCTTTTGAGGGAAAAGGGTAAAATGGTAATTTATGATTTTATGTTGATCAAAGTTTGACCGAAAAAGTCAAAGTTGACCAAAAAGTCAAGGTTGACCAGGAAGGTCGAATAGATGAAGGTGCTGAGATACGGCAAAGCAGTATGGAGTTATACTGCGGAAAACCTTCATTACGGTCAATTAAGCAAGAATAAGCTATGAGACCACCGTAGAAAAATCAAGCACAATTTTTTTAGAGCGATTATGAGAAGGACTAAATAGTTTTAAGTCTTAAGAAAATCCAATACGCAGTCCAATTTTTATGTAGATGAATTCTGGACTGTAGTCCAGAATGATAATACTGTTTTGGTGAAAAACAGTATTGATATTATGTAAGTTAGTAAGGAAATGGACTGCAGGATTATATTATGGGATTTTTAAGTATCCAGCGGATAATTATGCACGAAAGGGAAGCCAAGTGGCTCCGCCATAGTTGGCGACCTACAGGGACTAAATTGCAAATATTTTGTCCGTAGGGGCCAAAGTGTAATTTTAGAAAAGTTAGTAATGATGGATTAGTATGTAATTCTAGAGTTATGGAATTTCCTAACCAAGGTTCCAACTAGGCCAAGAATTGGTTACAAGCCTAGCTACATTGGAACAAGGATTTAAGCTAAGATTAGTTTGAAAAGATTTTTGGTTGATTTTCCACACTAAATGGCCGGTTCTTTGAATGCTTGGAGAGCAAGAATTTGGCTTGATGATGTCATCAAGATGATGTCATCAAGACGATGTAAGAGGATGATGTCACTAGGGTGAAGTAAGCCAAACTTGGTGAGCAAGCAAACTTGCCCACCAAGGAATCACAATGGCCGGCCACTAGGAGGAAGATAAGCATGAAAAAATTTTGTTGATTCCATGCATGCATGTGGCCGGATTTTTGAACCCTTGTAGAGCAAGTATTTTTGCTTGATGAGGTCATTAATGTGATGTCATCTAAGGGATGTCATTGGTGTGGTAAGCAAAGCTTGGTGAACAAGTAAACTTGCCCACCAAGGAAGAACAATGGCCGGCCACCTAGGTGAAGGAATGAGCAAATATTTTGCTCTTAGGCCCCTTTATGCAATTCTAGAAACCTTGTCTTTCACCTATAAATAGGTGATGTTGGTTCACAATTTTAGAGCAAGTTTTGGTAGCTTAGCCAAACTATGGCAAAATTCTCCCTCACATTCCAACCTTAGAGGCCGAGCCATAGAAAGAAAGGAAAGGAAGAAAAAGAAAAAAAAAAGTGAGCTAGAGGGTCGGATTTCTAGCTAGAACCACAAGAAAAAGTGGAAAGAAATTTTGGTACCCATTGGAGGCAAGTGGCCGGCCATGGGAGAGGAAGAAAAAGAGAATAGAAAAGTGCAGAAAATTGGGTCTAGGACAGCCGGATTCTTGAGGGAAGAACCACCCATTGACCAACAAGTTTTGGTCCTAATTAGAGGAGCAAAACCGGCTATGGACAGCCAAGGAGATAGGGCAGAAAATTGATCCACACTCCTAGCCTAGCCTTGTGTTCAATCGAGGTAAATTCCTTTGGTCCCGAGCTTTTAAATTAAGCTTTTACTTTGGAAATTTATGTGTATTTCCAAGTCGGATTGTAAGAGCGTAAGCTCACCTATTTTATGTCTATGCTCTAGATTAGTTTGCTTGATTATGCTTGATTAGGGTGTGGTCTCTAGTTTACGTTTTGATGCATGTTTATGAGTTTTTGAGTATTGCCTACCATGTGTTTGTTGTATGTTCCCATAGGTTTATGATTGAATGTATGTTTATATGATTGATGGAATGGAACGTTAGAAACGCTGCATGAATGATCTTTAGGCTCCCGCTGTGTTCGGTTGAGGTAGTGTGTACGTTTTAGGACGAGAAACAAATTTTAGAACCGAAACTGCCAGTCTCGGGTCAAGACTGGACAGTGTTCTTAAAATGGTAATTTGAGGCCCTTAGAGGCCGAATTTGAAGAAACTCAAAACTACAAAGTTGTAGATAAGGGTTTTTCCTAGAGAGCAACGCGGACCGTTTTTCAAAATAAGGCTCCAATGGCCTCCGTTTTTACGAAAATCCGAGGCTAATCTGCCCAGACCTAGTCTACACGTCTAGTAAGTTTCAAATTAAAACTGACAAGAATCCAAGCAGAACTGGGTTTTCCTCAAAACATGAAAGTTGTAGTATTATTCGAGATCTACAACTTTTATGAAGAAAGTTTTATCAAATTACGAACAGATTTTAAAGTACAATTTGATTCCCAAAACTGTGCAGGAAACAGAAATTCCAGCACAGGATTTTCAGAAAAACAGTGCATAAGCAGGGAATTCCTGCACATGCACTGATAACCTAAGTTTAAGAAACTGTTTTCAAAGATTGTTTCAGAGCTTGACAGTTTTTAACTGTCTTTGCTTAAATGTTAAGATTTGATGAAAATACGGTTTTCATTAAGAAAAACTTGACAACGGTTTGTCAAGAAATAATTGAAATACGCAGGGTCCTATGGTAAACAACTATATGACAAATATAATAGTAACCGGGAAGGTTACCTAATTTTATTGGGCCAATAAGTTAGGTTACTCATAGTAACCACTTGAGATACCCGAGATAGCGGGTTGGGCCTTAATAACATTAGCAACCTAATATTATTCATGTATGGTTGGGCTTAGTACCCAAGGTTACCTGAAGTAACCTAATTAGTTATTGTTTAAGTATGTTGGGCCTTGGGCCCTAGGGTTACGGAAAGTAACCGAGCAAGTTATCATGTGATGTTTTAAGGGGAACATACAATATAACCAAGGCTACTCATAAATGTTGGTTAGGATACCAACATTTAATGATCATGATTTATGGTAAGCAAGAATGTGTATGGCTCTTATCTTACGTCCTGTTTGGAAACAGGAGTAGGAACTGTTGTCGTGCCACGTTTGGACGATAAACCAAGAGCATAGGACAACAAGTAAGTACAACTCCGCCTACAGCATGGGCAAAATGTTTTTAAAACTTGAATTTCATACGTTGATAAGCATGATTTACGTTATGGTACTTACGTTATGAAGTTTATGTTATGACGTATTATGATGTTATGATGCCATGTTATGATGTTTATGCTAAGATGTTATGGTATGATGTTATGTTATGATGGTTAAGATACGATGTTTATGTTATGATGATACGATGTTACGTTACGAGGTTTATGCTATGGTAATTTATGTTACGTAGTTTATGTTACGGTTTATGTTATGTTATGTTATATGTTTAAAATAGTGACATCACGTAGCATGTTCACTAATATTTAATTACTTGGTAAGAATATAATTTAAGACAAGCTAAGGTCATTGTGTCGTACCGACTTGCCACGATGGCGGGTTTAAACGGTTTAGTCTATGGTTTGGGTTGAATTGGATTGGCTGCCCCAATCACTCCATGTTAAACGGTTAGTTTCATGGTTTGAGTTGGATTGGATTGCCTGCCTCCAACCACTCTATAGCTATTGACCACGATACGTGCACACATGACATGTAAGCTTTAAGAAAATAGAATCTAGATAATTTATGAAAGTTAAATCGATTCACAAGAAAGCATAATTGGTTCATGCATTCTTTTATGAAAATGTTTTGCGGATTGAACGTTGTGCTTACTGAGCATTAGCTCATTACTTACGTTCATGCTGTAGGTTAAGCTACCTACCGGCAATCCTTGATGCAAGGCTGTGAAGGCTGGCGCTACAGACTGTGAAATGTGGGATGGACACCGCCACGAGTTTTGAATTTCCGCTATGTAAAATATATTTTGAAAAATATATTTTAAAGATGTGTTTTATGTTATGTGAGAGTATGGATAAGAAAACGTTTTCAAGAAGAAAACTATTTTTAAGAAATTGTTTTCAAGAACGAGTTAAAGAATGGTTTTCAAGGATGATGGCAACAAGTTGCCTCGTGTTGTACCGAACCGCATTAGGTCGGATTGGTCCACGGTATACTTATGATTAGCTTTCAATATGATTATGAAAGCTCGGTACTCGAGTGAGTACATATGATTATGTATGAAGATAAGTTATGTTCAAGGTAGAGTAATAAAAGAAAAGAAAAAAAAAAATTTTACTCAGAATTTTCCGCAATTTTAAAGTTCTTTTTAAAGTAAGAATTAAGTTAAGCAAGTAATGTAACGGCCCACGTCTGCGCAGTACGCCCCTGTGGGGATGGCGTGCGTGTGGTAGGCGGTTCGGGGCGTTACAGAGATGGTATCAGAGCAAAGTTTTCTGCCATCCAGTTTCACAGTTCTGCCGCCAAAGCCATAGTTTTGCAAGTAAGTTTTCTTACTCTAGTTTAGTTAGAGTAACAAGTAGCTATGTGAGATCATAGTATTAGAATAGTAAAGATTTGAACCTGGTGTGAAACCCGGGTACGACTGAAGAGGACCGCAAGACTTAATTCGCATTCGAAAGAATGGAGTCACGCATCTTCGATGGGACTCAAGAAACGGCTGCATTAGCTGAGTGGCTGCACGAAATGAAGACGATACGTCAGTTGTGTTGCAGATTAGCGCATTTATCCAGATGAGTCTATGGGCTAATATTGCCAGTAGATCAGAGTTGCGCAGCGAAAGCATGGTGGACAAGCTGAGTCTACGATATGATATGTTAAGATATGGACGAAGGAATGAGTGTTAGACATGTTGAGAATTAGAATTAGAAAGTAGAAAATGGTTCGTTGCTGGTACAACCGAACCAATTTCTGCAAGAGCCTCATCTTGCAACTATGATAGCCAAGTCATGATGATAAATGCTAGAGTAGCAATAAGAAATGAATAGGCTTCGAGATCAGATAGCCTATCGCCTTACCTCAGTAGGGTGATAATCAGGAAGTTTTCATTTAAAAAAAATAAGCTAGATGCTATAGAACTTAAGTTTCGTGATTGTGAAACTTATGCTCCCATAAGAATGATAATAGGTATGGAAAGATGTTTGGTAGTGCCTTGATTCGGTGGTAATATCAAGGCAATATACAAGCAATAAGTGGGATAATGGCTATCATTATGACGAGGAAATTAAGGATATGATCCCTTAGTAAGGGAAATTATGAAATAATGGGAAGTTTTAGACATTCCTAAGGATTATGATTTTACGTTATGAAGAAAATGTTAGAAGCAATGAGAGAAGCTTCTACCATATAGCAAGCAGCTAGTCGATATGATATGAGTATGGCATCACTCGAACGATATTATGTTTCTTCAATATTGACTTTGAAAAGATTCAAAGGAAAAATTTTCATAAAAGATGCTTAAATCTTGAGTTCATGCTCAATAGAACCCCTCATTTTATAAAATCCAGCCGAATCCTTGAGGAGGAAATTCCAAGATAGGGGCTGTTATGAACAGTAAAGGTTCCAAGATAGGAGCCGTTATGTTCAGTAAATGACCGAATCCTTGAGGGACAAGTCCCAAGATAGGGGTCATAGGCCGAATCCTTGAGGGACAAGTTCCAAGAACGGGATGAGTTCCAAGAAAGGGGCCATTATGATAAGAAAATGGTTCTAATAGCATAAGATCAAGGTTCAAGAAAGAAGCTATTTTAAGCTATGTTTTCCAAGTGTGGAAAAATTTTAAAGTATGAAACGTTTTTCACGTATGAAAAGTTATATGACAAGATATGTTTTCCAAGTGTGGAAAAATTTATAAAGTATGAAATACTTTTCACGTATGAAAAAGTTATATGTTTTCCAAACATGGCAAGTTATATGATATACTTGATCAAATTTTTATGAAAATAGTTCTTGTGATGCAATATGAAAGGAGAATATGATAGCACGATACGTATGTAAGTATGTAAGCTTGTAAGAAAGTATGCAAGTATGTAAGTATGAACGTATGTAAGTATGAACGTATGATAGTATGAAGTAAGAATGAATGAAAGTATGTTAGCATGATATGAAAGTAAGAGTATGGTTCTAGATAAGAGACATAATCCCATTAAAGTATAAAAATGGGAATATGAATAAGTTATGATGGATCAATAGTGGATTTGAAGAAAAGCCACTTAGAAGTATCCGAATTTTCGAGGACGAAAATTTCTTTAAGGAGGGTAGAATGTAATACCCGAAATTTCAATGAACCTATGATTTCCTTTTAGACAAGGAAAATTTCAAGTTTGAAACTTGTATGTGAATATGAAGCTCATGATCTGAGCAGAATATCAGTTTATGTGTGAGTTCTCGTTTAATTAGCTACGAGACTCAACAATAGTTTGCTTAAGTCAAGCATTTGGCCTTTTGAGGGAAAAGGGTAAAATGGTAATTTATGATTTTATGTTGATCAAAGTTTGACCGAAAAAGTCAAAGTTGACCAAAAAGTCAAGGTTGACCAGGAAGGTCGAATAGATGAAGGTGCTGAGATACGGCAAAGCAGTATGGAGTTATACTGCGGAAAACCTTCATTACGGTCAATTAAGCAAGAATAAGCTATGAGACCACCGTAGAAAAATCAAGCACAATTTTTTAGAGCGATTATGAGAAGGACTAAATAGTTTTAAGTCTTAAGAAAATCCAATACGCAGTCCAATTTTTATGTAGATGAATTCTGGACTGTAGTCCAGAATGACAATACTGTTTTGGTGAAAAACAGTATTGATATTATGTAAGTTAGTAAGGAAATGGACTGCAGGATTATATTATGGGATTTTTAAGTATCCAGCGGATAATTATGCACGAAAGGGAAGCCAAGTGGCTCCGCCATAGTTGGCGACCTACAGGGACTAAATTGCAAATATTTTGTCCGTAGCGGCCAAAGTGTAATTTTAGAAAAGTTAGTAATGATGGATTAGTATGTAATTCTAGAGTTATGGAATTTCCTAACCAAGGTTCCAACTAGGCCAAGAATTGGTTACAAGCCTAGCTACATTGGAACAAGGATTTAAGCTAAGATTAGTTTGAAAAGATTTTTGGTTGATTTTCCACACTAAATGGCCGGTTCTTTGAATGCTTGGAGAGCAAGAATTTGGCTTGATGATGTCATCAAGATGATGTCATCAAGACGATGTAAGAGGATGATGTCACTAGGGTGAAGTAAGCCAAACTTGGTGAGCAAGCAAACTTGCCCACCAAGGAATCACAATGGCCGGCCACTAGGAGGAAGATAAGCATGAAAAAATTTTGTTGATTCCATGCATGCATGTGGCCGGATTTTTGAACCCTTGTAGAGCAAGTATTTTTGCTTGATGAGGTCATTAATGTGATGTCATCTAAGGGATGTCATTGGTGTGGTAAGCAAAGCTTGGTGAACAAGTAAACTTGCCCACCAAGGAAGAACAATGGCCGGCCACCTAGGTGAAGGAATGAGCAAATATTTTGCTCTTAGGCCCCTTTATGCAATTCTAGAAACCTTGTCTTTCACCTATAAATAGGTGATGTTGGTTCACAATTTTAGAGCAAGTTTTGGTAGCTTAGCCAAACTATGGCAAAATTCTCCCTCACATTCCAACCTTAGAGGCCGAGCCATAGAAAGAAAGGAAAGGAAGAAAAAGAAAAAAAAAAGTGAGCTAGAGGGTCGGATTTCTAGCTAGAACCACAAGAAAAAGTGGAAAGAAATTTTGGTACCCATTGGAGGCAAGTGGCCGGCCATGGGAGAGGAAGAAAAAGAGAATAGAAAAGTGCAGAAAATTGGGTCTAGGACAGCCGGATTCTTGAGGGAAGAACCACCCATTGACCAACAAGTTTTGGTCCTAATTAGAGGAGCAAAACCGGCTATGGACAGCCAAGGAGATAGGGCAGAAAATTGATCCACACTCCTAGCCTAGCCTTGTGTTCAATCGAGGTAAATTCCTTTGGTCCCGAGCTTTTAAATTAAGCTTTTACTTTGGAAATTTATGTGTATTTCCAAGTCGGATTGTAAGAGCGTAAGCTCACCTATTTTATGTCTATGCTCTAGATTAGTTTGCTTGATTATGCTTGATTAGGGTGTGGTCTCTAGTTTACGTTTTGATGCATGTTTATGAGTTTTTGAGTATTGCCTACCATGTGTTTGTTGTATGTTCCCATAGGTTTATGATTGAATGTATGTTTATATGATTGATGGAATGGAACGTTAGAAACGCTGCATGAATGATCTTTAGGCTCCCGCTGTGTTCGGTTGAGGTAGTGTGTACGTTTTAGGACGAGAAACAAATTTTAGAACCGAAACTGCCAGTCTCGGGTCAAGACTGGACAGTGTTCTTAAAATGGTAATTTGAGGCCCTTAGAGGCCGAATTTGAAGAAACTCAAAACTACAAAGTTGTAGATAAGGGTTTTTCCTAGAGAGTAACGCGGACCGTTTTTCAAAATAAGGCTCCAATGGCCTCCGTTTTTACGAAAATCCGAGGCTAATCTGCCCAGACCTAGTCTACACGTCTAGTAAGTTTCAAATTAAAACTGACAAGAATCCAAGCAGAACTGGGTTTTCCTCAAAACATGAAAGTTGTAGTATTATTCGAGATCTACAACTTTTATGAAGAAAGTTTTATCAAATTACGAACAGATTTTAAAGTACAATTTGATTCCCAAAACTGTGCAGGAAACAGAAATTCCAGCACAGGATTTTCAGAAAAACAGTGCATAAGCAGGGAATTCCTGCACATGCACTGATAACCTAAGTTTAAGAAACTGTTTTCAAAGATTGTTTCAGAGCTTGACAGTTTTTAACTGTCTTTGCTTAAATGTTAAGATTTGATGAAAATACGGTTTTCATTAAGAAAAACTTGACAACGGTTTGTCAAGAAATAATTGAAATACGCAGGGTCCTATGGTAAACAACTATATGACAAATATAATAGTAACCGGGAAGGTTACCTAATTTTATTGGGCCAATAAGTTAGGTTACTCATAGTAACCACTTGAGATACCCGAGATAGCGGTTGGGCCTTAATAACATTAGCAACCTAATATTATTCTGTAACGACCCGCCTAGCACAGGCCGTTACCGTACATACATACATACACACTTACGTACTTATACGTAAAACAGCGGATTATATTTTTTTTTTTTTTTTTATAAGCAGTATCAATATGTATACACACCTACGTAAATAATTATACTGAATAATTAAAACGTGGTGTAGGTATAAATAAAACTTATAAAATATTAACATAATAAACAAAACGTGTGGCGGCATTATTCCCACATTTCACAGTCCAGCACACCTCGCCTTCCATCTTGTATCATTAATTGCTGGCAGGCTGCTTACCTACAGCATAGACGTAAAACAGTGAGCGAAAGCTCAGCAAGTACAACTATTAATACCGCAATATTAAAAACACAACATAATCTAACCTAACATAGCATTCCATAACCTTTCTTAACCATAGCATGGCATAACATTTCATGACATAACTTAATCATAGCATAGCATAACATTTCATGACATAACTTAATCATAGCATAGCATAACATTTCATGACATAACTTAATCATAGCATAGCATAACATTTCATAACATAACTTGACATATCGTATGCATGATCCGTTTATGCTTCCTTATGCTCTCTTATCTCTTCATAACTTTCTTATCTTAACCTTACTTTTGGGCCCCATAACATGAGTGTTCGTACCGGGCGCGCTCTATGGACTTACTCTTGCCATAGCTCAACCCGACCTGACGCGGGTCGGTACGACACCGGCAAGCTTGCTTGCCATCATACTTAATCTTTCTTTTGTTAATTAGTGAACATGCATCATGATGTTTCACTTAATTAATCTTAATATAACTTAACCTTAATCATACTTCTATAGACCATAGCATATAAAACATACGTTCATAACATAGAATCATAGCATTCTTAAGCTAATTTATAATACTGAGCATGTAACATATAGCATCATAACTAACAATCATACTTAGGCAAGTATTCACAACAAGCCTATGCTGTAGGCGGAGTTGTACTTACCTCGTTCGTAAATGCGGTGTCCAATAATGGAGTTAGGTTCCGCTTGGGACACCTCGTCGTGTAACGTTCTGAAATTAAATAAAAGTAAGGGTTAGAACTGTTGGTAGTATAACCAACATTTGTTTATAACCTTAGTTATAAACCCTTACTTATTTTACATTATCCTAACTGGTTACTTTGGTAACCCTATTCGGGTAGTTTTTTACTTTGGTTTTAAAAATCTTATTTTTAGGAAATAAAAACCTTAATTAATTTAGTTTTTGTATATAAACTCTTTTGTTTAATTTTAAGGATTGAAAATCTTGAAACGAGACTTATAAATTTATTGACTATTGGAAACTGCCTTTGGAACAGTTTCTCAATGTCTATTTGCAGTGAAACTGCAAAAATATGCATTTTCTGTGTCAACTTGTAAATTCTGTACAGGATTTCCATAATTCCTGTACAGTTCTCCGAAATTCCTTTTTATCTAAAAACCCATATTTAATCTGTAAAACTTGTCTTCATGAAAGTTGTAAACATTTAAAAACTCCACAACTTTTATGTTTTGGGTAAAACCCAGTTCGGACATTTCATGATCAAAAACCCTGTGGAAGTCGACTTGGCCGTACACGGGTCCAGGGCATACAAGGCACGGGTCCTGGGCACTAAGGCACGGGTTTTGGTCAAAACCGAGGCCATTGGAGCCTCATTTTACAAAACTGTCCGCGTTGTCCTCTTGGAAAAACTCTACTTAAAAACTTTCATGTTTTGAGTTTTTCCTAATTCGGCCTCTAGAAGCCTCAAAAACTGTTTTTCCCGAAACTGACCAATTTCTACCCGAGTTGGCAGTTTTCGGTTTAAAATCTCATTTACGTCCTAAAACGTTCACCCTACCTCAACCGAACTCAGCGGGAGCCTAAAACAGACATGCATAACGTTTCTAACGTTCAGCTTCAAACATGCAAGCAAAATTTTCGTTCATTCAAAACATATAAAAAATCCTAGGCATTCACACAAACACCTAGCATGCACATAATCAACCACCAAGCCCTAACCTAACTAATCAAGCACATGCCTATAACTTGCAAAAACAGGGCAGAACTTAAAAGTGGCTTAAGCCATTACAAACCATAGCTTTTAATACATTTAAATTTCCTCTCACGAAATTTAAATGAAAGCTTGAATCGGTTAGGGTTTTACCTCGCTTTCTTGGCTTAAGGTGGCTCGGTTTCCTCCTTTTTCCCAACCGGCAGCCGCTGGTCTTGCTGGCCAAGAGAGGTCCAAAATTTCCAGCCTCCTTTCCCTTGAAGTCCGGTCACCAATTTGCACCAAATTTCCAGCTAAAGGCTCAAAAACCCGGTTTGGATTCTTGGCTTGGTTCTCCCCCACCACAACCGGCCTTGGCTAAGGGTTTGGGTTCCAAACTTTTCTCCAACTTTCTGCTTGGTCACTAGCCTAATTCCGACCACCCTAAGGCTTCCCACACACTTGGTTTGCAATTTTTTTCTTGTCTCTCACTCACACAAAGTTCGGATTTTGTGGGACAAAATTGCAAGAGTTTGGCTAAGTTTTTCTTTTTTTTGTGAACAATGACCACCTCTATTTATAGAGGTTGGGAAACTTCTTGAAATTAGAATTTGGCCCCTCAAGAAGCAACAAATTCCACAAAAGGGGGACATGTGGCCGGCCAACAAAGGAGGTGGAAGACAACTAATTTCCAAAATTTTTTTCTTAAATCACTTAATGATGTAATAATCAAAAAGTTTGATGAGGTAAGCTTATCTTAGGCTTGTTTGGCTCTTCTTGTTTTGTGCAGCCCATTTTTATGTTAATTCAGGTATTTCCAATACTGGATTTACTTAAACTCAGTATTGGTTTACCGAAGTGCTGTCCAAAATTTACCGGCGTAAAAATGGACGGTATAGAATTTTTCTTATTTCGTAAAACCCTTTTGCCCTTTACTTGAACTCAATGTGCTTGATTTTCTAGGGTGGTTCTTAAGTCTTAAACATTTCTTATTATCTGAAAAACCGGTCTTTGTCCGGTACAATTTCCATACTGTTTCTTAATAAGTCGTACAGACTCGAAGCATCATTTCTTGAACTTTTTGGATCAACCATCGACTTCTTGTCGATTAGTGACCTTTTTGTCAATTTTTGACTTTCTTGGTCAACAGTTGACTTCTTGGTCAACCGTGACGTTTTTTGGTCAAAGTTTGACTTTTCAAGAAATTTTGCCATAATGCTCCTTTTGACTTAAAAGATTGTTTTCTTACTTAATTAATCCTGTTTGAGTCTTATATAACCATAAAACTCACAAAACATAATTAAAACCCTTAACGGGGCTTTTTCCATAATTGCATTTACGGTTCAATGTAAATTCTATACAAAGAATCGTTCAGTCATAAAAATCAGGTATTACAATCTACCCCCCTTAAAGATTTTCGTCCTCGAAAATTAGAATAAACCGGGGTAGCACTTTCTCATTTCGCTTTCTAATTCCCAGGTGGCTTCTTCTACTTTATGGTTCTTCCATAATACCTTCACCATGGGAATTGTCTTATTCCTTAGAACCTTCTCTTCTTGGTCTAGGATTCGCACAGGTTTCTCTTCATAGGTTAAGTCAGTTTGAACCTCTACTGGTTCTTGACTGAGCACATGCGAAGGATCTGAAACATACTTCTTGAGCATCGATACATGGAAGACATTATGCATGGATGCCAACTCCGGCGGCAAGGCAAGCTTATAGGCCACTTTTCCAACCCTTTCCAGGATTTCAAATGGTCCAGTATACCTTGGACTAAGCTTCCCTTTCTTTCCGAATCTCATTACACCTTTCATCGGAGCTATCTTGATGAAAACCGCATCTCCGATCTGAAATTCCAAAGGCCTTCTTCGTTTATCCGCATAGCTTTTCTGGCGACTGAAAGCTATGTCAAGCCTTTGTTTAATCTTCTTAATATCATCAGAAGTCTTTCTGATGAAGTCCGTGGTCTGAAGCTGCTTCTGTCCAATTTCTTGCCAGTGAATAGGGGATCGACATTTTCTTCCGTACAGTGCTTCGAATGGAGCCATACCAATCGAAGCATGATAACTATTGTTGTAGGAAAATTCGATCAAAGACAGCTTCTGATCCCAGTTTCCTTGATAATCCAGCACGCATGATCTCAACATGTCTTCTAGTGTCTGGATGGTCCGTTCTGACTGACCGTCGGTTTGGGGGTGAAAAGCTGTACTGAACTTCAGTTTCGACCCCATAGCATTGTGTACGCTTGCCCAAAATCGGGAAGTGAAACGTCCGTCTCGATCCGAGATGATCGATTTTGGTACACCATGCAGTCGAACGACCTGGGATACATAGACTTCGGCCAACTTCTCCACTGAATAAGTGGCTTTGATAGCGATAAAGTGGGCAGATTTGGTTAATCGGTCGACAATAACCCAAATCGTGTCATTCCCACTTGAAGTTCTTGGCAGTCCCACGACAAAATCCATGGTAATTTGCTCCCATTTCCATTCGGGGAGCTCTATTTTCTGCAACTCTCCTCCAGGATGTCGGTGTTCTGCCTTAACTTTCTGACAAGTTAAGCATTTGGACACGAACTTCGCTATCTGATTCTTCATATTTGGCCACCAGTAGTTCTCTCGGAGATCCTTGTACATCTTAGAGGCTCCGGGATGTACTGAATACGGTGTCATGTGCGCCTCTGCTAGTATCTGATCCTTCAAAAACTTGAAATCAGGAATGCAGATCCTTTCTTTGAAGTAGATCATGCCATCTGCAGAGGTTCTAAACTCCTTATTTTTTCCGCCAAAGAGTTGTACCTTGATCAACTGAGAATCCTTTCCTTGAAGGTTCTTGATAGACTCCATAAAATTGGACTGGAGGGTTAAGGCGGATAACTTTCCCGTTATCATCTCAAGGTTGAAGTCAGAGATTTCCTTTTGAAGCGGCTTGGGCAGCAGTACCAAAGACATCAGTACGCCAGATGACTTCCTGCTTAAGGCGTCTGCTACTTTGTTTGCTTTGCCAGGATGGTAAAGGATCTCGCAGTCGTAGTCCTTTACAAGTTCAAGCCATCTTCGCTGCCTCATATTGAGCTCCTTTTGGGTAAAGATGTATTTGAGACTTTGGTGATCGGTGAAAATCTCACATCTATTCCCATATAGGTAGTGCCTCCAAATCTTCAATGCGAACACCACCGCAGCGAGCTCTAGATCGTGCGTCGGGTAATTCTTCTCGTGATCCTTCAGTTGTCGAGAAGCATACGCGACCACTTTACCTTGCTGCATTAGGACTGCTCCTAGTCCCGTCTTAGAAGCGTCGCTGTAGATCACGAAATTTCCTGCTTCAACATCTGGAATAATCAAAACAGGCGCACTTGTCAGCTTCCTCTTAAGCTCTTGGAAATTCTCTTCGCATTTAGAAGTCCATTCGTACTTCTTTCCTTTGCGCGTAAGGTTCGTGAGAGGGGCTGCTATCTTCGAAAATCCCTCAACAAAGCGACGATAATAACCGGCTAATCCGAGGAAACTCCTTATTTCCGTTACGCTCGTGGGTCTGGACCATAAGCTAACTGCTTCTACTTTGGCTGGGTCCACAGAAATTCCTTCTTGTGACACCACGTGGCCTAAGAAATGCACCTTTTCGAGCCAAAATTCACATTTTGTGAACTTTGCGTAGAGCTGATGTCGTCGTAACATTTCCATCACTATCCTTAAATGCTGCTCATGTTCTTCCTGGGATCTTGAATAGATCAGGATATCGTCGATGAAGACAATGACGAACTTGTCCAGATATTCCTTGAACACTCGGTTCATCAGGTCCATGAAAGCAGCTGGAGCATTGGTTAACCCAAAAGGCATAACCAAAAATTCGTAATGTCCGTAGCGTGTCCGAAAAGCCGTCTTGGAAATATCTGAATCTCTGATTCTGAGCTGATGATAGCCAGATCGTAGATCGACTTTTGAAACACTCTTGCTCCTCTGAGTTGATCGAACAATCGTCAATCCTTGGAAGAGGATACTTGTTCTTAATGGTGATCTTATTCAGCTCGCGATAATCGATGC
>CM046372.1:8111610-8139871 GCA_025413025.1 Ficus hispida | reverse complement strand
TTGACTTTTCTTAGTCAAGCTTTGACCAACATAAAATCATAACATTTTTATACCTTTTTTACTAAAAAGGTCACATGCTTAACTAAGCAATCATTTTTGAGTCTTATAAAATCATAAGAACTCACAAACTCAATAAAAATCCTTAACCAGATTCTTTCATAAATACCATCATGGTACAGTTTAAATATCTATACAAGAAATCGTAACATTGTGAAATTCTAGTTCTTACAATCTACCCCCCTTAAAAATTTTCGTCCTCGAAAATCAGAATAAACTGGGGTAGTTCTTTCTCATTTCATCCTCTAATTCCCAGGTTGCTTCTTCAACCATGTGGTTTCGCCACAGTACTTTAACCATGGGAATGGTTTTGTTCCTTAAGACCTTTTCTTCTCGATCCAGAATTTGAACTGGCTTTTCTTCATAAGTCAAGTCCGTATGAACCTCTATTGGTTCTTGACTAAGCACATGGGAAGGGTCTAGCACATACTTCTTTAGCATTAACACATGGAAAACATTATGCATCGAAGCTAATCCAGGTGGTAGGGCAAGCTTATAGGCTACCTTTCCAATCCGTTCGAGAATCTCAAATGGTCCTGTATACCTCGGACTAAGCTTTCCCTTTTTACCAAATCGCATTACTCCTTTCATGGGAGTAATCTTGGTGAACACCGCATCTCCCACTTGGAATTCCAAGGGCCTTCTACGTTTATCGGCATAACTTTTCTGTATGCTAAAAGCTATGTCGAGCCTCTGCTTGATCATCTGGATATCCTCCGAGGTCTTTCTGATAAAATCAGTGGTTTGTAGCTGCTTCTGCCCCACTTCCTGCCAGTGGATAGGTGATCGACATTTTCTTCCATATAATGCTTCAAATGGAGCCATACCAATTGAAGCATGATAAGTGTTGTTATATGAAAATTTGATCAATGGCAGCTTCTGATCCCAATTTCCTTTGAAATCCAGCACAAATGACTTTAGCATATCCTCCAGTGTCTGGATGGTTCGTTCTGATTGACCGTCAGTTTGGGGGTGAAATGCCGTACTGAACTTCAATTTCGACCCCATAGCGTTGTGAACACTAGTCCAAAATCGAGAAGTGAAACGTCCATCACGGTCCGAGATGATCGATTTTGGTACTCCATGAAATCTGACGATCTGGGATACGTAAATTTCAGCCAATTTCTCCACTGAGAAGGTGACCTTAATCGCAATAAAATGGGCTGATTTTGTTAATCTATCCACAATAACCCAAATCGATTCATTCCCACTTGAAGTTCTGGGTAGCCCTACTACGAAATCCATAGTAATTTGCTCCCATTTCCATTTAGGAAGCTCTATCTTCTACAGTTCTCCACCAGGGTGTCGATGTTCAGCCTTAACTTTCTGACAAGTTAGGCATTTCGATACATATTCTGCTACCTCATTCTTCATATTGGACCACCAATAACTCTTTCGGAGGTCTTTGTATATCTTGGAAGCTCCTGGATGTACTGAATACGATGTCTTATGTGCCTCAGACAAGATCTGGTCCTTAAGAAACTCAAAGTCAGGAACACAAATCCTTCCTTTGAAATAAATAGCACTATCTTCAGAGACCTTAAACTCCTTGTTCTTTCCACCAAAGAGTTGTGCTTTCAGAAAAGAGGAATCCTTTCCTTAATGCGACTTAATGGTCTCTAGGAGATTGGACTGGAGGGACAGAACAGACAATTTCCCTGTTATCAGTTCCAAGTTGAACTCAGAAATCTCCTTTTGTAGTGGCTTAGGAAACATTCCGATAGACATCAGCATGCCTACGAATTTCCTGCTTAAGGCATCTGCTACACTGTTGGCCTTTCCAGGGTGATAAAGGATCTCACAATCATAATCCTTTACAAGTTCCAGCCATCTACGTTGTCTTATGTTGAGTTCTTTCTGAGTAAAAATATACTTGAGGCTCTGGTGATCGGTGTAGATTTCACACTTGTTCCCATACAAATAGTGTCTCCAAATCTTAAGTGCGAAAACTACTGCCGCGAGCTCCAAATCATGTGTAGGATAATTCCTTTCGTGGATCTTCAGCTGTCGAGATACATAAGCAACTACTTTCCTGTTTTGCATCAAGACGGCTCCTAATCCAATTTTAGAAGCGTCACTATAGATCACGAAGTTTCCTGCATCTACATCAGGAATTATCAACACCGGCGCACTTGTCAACTTCCTCTTGAGCTCTTGGAAATTCTCCTCACATTTCTGAGTCCATTCAAATTTCTTCCCTTTACGGGTAAGAGCGGTGAGGGGTGTAGCCATCTTGGAAAATCCCTCGACGAACCGTCGGTAGTAGCCAGCTAATCCAAGGAAACTTCTTATTTCCGTAACATTCTTGGGTGCTGGCCATGCACTAACCGCCTCTACTTTAGCAGGGTCTACTGAAATTCCTTCCTTTAACACTACATGACCCAAAAAGTGGACTTTTCCCAGCCAAAATTCACATTTTGTGAATTTGGCGTACAGCTGGTTTCGTCTTAGTGTCTCCATCACCAACCTAAGGTGATACTCATGTTCCTCTTTGGACCTTGAGTGTATCAAAATATCGTCAATAAAAACAATGATGAACTTATCCAGATACTCTTTGAATACTCGGTTGATAAGGTCCATGAATGCAGTCGGGGCATTGGTTAATCCAAATGGCATAACCAAAAACTCATAATGCCTGTAATGTGTTCGAAAAGCCGTCTTGGAGATATCTGCCTCCTTGATCCTGAGCTGATGATAACCTGACCGTAGATCGACTTTTGAAAATACTATCGCTCCCCTGAGTTGATCAAAAAGATCATCAATCCTCGGAAGGGGATACTTGTTCTTGATCGTAATCTTATTCAGCTCACGATAGTCGATACACATATGTAGTGATCCATCCTTCTTCTTTACGAATAACACTGGTGCTCCCCATGGAGAGTAACTTTGTCAGATGAATCCTTTGTCAAGCAGTTCTTGTAACTGCACTTGTAGTTCCCTAAGCTCGGCAGGTGCCATACGGTAAGGCGCTTTCGATATCGGTGCAGCTCCAGGTAGTAATTCGATTTCAAACGAAATTTCGCGTTCCGGTGGAAGTCCTGGTAAATCTTTCGGAAAGATATCCACATATTCCTTTATAATGGGAACATCTTCCGGTGTCAACTCCACCACACAATCTTTATCCACCATCTTAGCTAAATATCCTTGGCAGCCATTAGCTAACATTTTCCAAGCCTTCATTGCTGAAACCAGTTTGGTTGCAGAATTCCGAGATTGTCCGTAGAAATTAAACTCCTATTCTCCGTACGGGTTGAACGTTACACAACGCTTTCGGCAGTCGATCCTGGCGTTGTATTTGCCTAAGAAATCCATTCCTAAGATCACATCGAAATCCTGAGCTGATCCGATGAGATCTACAAACAGTTCTCTGCCACAGATAAACACGGAAGTATTTTGTATCCAAAAATTGGACCACAAAATCTCTCCGGATGGCAAAGAAGTTTTGAAGGGTTGGTCTAAACTATCCACACCTCTTTCTAACTTCTGGGCGAACTCCAAGGACACAAATGAGTGAGTAGCACCAGAATCAAACAAGGCGATAGAAATCTGACCTGTCACCACATGTGAAGTCCCAGCTTCAGCATCACCCCTGGTGTAAGCATAGATCCTGGCTTGAGGTTCAGGAGCCTCTAATCTGCCTTGTGTGATTGAGGGTCCTTCAAGCCTAGCTTGGACTGCATGCAACTGACTGTTTGTGTTCCGGCTCGGGTACGGAGGGTTCTGGCCTTGATTGTTCAGATGGAAATTCTTCGCATAATGCCCCTCCTTGCCACACAGGAAGCAGGCATTTGACCCCATTCTGCACATTCCCGGGTGTTTCCTCCCACACTTAGCACATGCCTGGTAGTCAATGCTATTACCCTCATTTCCTCTATTATTCCTCTTCTGAGGGTAATTCTTTTGTTGACCCTGGCCAGAGAAATTGCCTTTTCTCTTGTTCCTCCCAAAATGTTTGGAACCTTGGGCAGGGTTACCAGCTTGTCCTTTCTGGTTTATCTCAAAATTCTGACGGGGCTGCATCAGCTTTACCACTACATTTTCCTCCCTCTTTACCTTAAAAATTTGAGGTCTTGCTTCCTTATCCTGGTTAATCCAATACTCGGCTCTTATTGCCCGACTCACACAGTCGGATACCAGGGTAGGTGGGCTACTGCCAGCACTCACTTGCTTGGCAATATCCGTCCAGAACATCTTCATCATTCTTCTAACTTTTTCCGTTTCATTCGGAACCAATTCGGACACAACCGGGCTAACTGTTCAAACTTTTTGGCAGCCTCCATTACTGTCATTGATCCCTGTTTCAAACTGACGAACTCATCCTGCTGAGCTGCCAGAATCTCCCTGTTGTAATACATTGTGCGGAATTCTGAAACGAAGTCTTGCCAGCTCATGGTGGTAACATCGCGATGCATCTGGACGTCATCCACCAATGTCTAGCGTCTTTCTTAAGGGCGAAGGAAGCACAGAGGACATTTTCCTGTTCCGATAGCCTCATGAAGTCCAAGATGACTTGGATATCAATTAGCCAATTTCTACGGCTATCGGGTCCATCTGTCCTTCGAATTCAGGCGCCTTCATTCGCCTGAATCTCTCGTACAGTAAATCTTCCCGTACTGGCGGTAGATTCACTGGAACTCCAGCTGGTGCTAAAGGAACCCCAAAATTCCGTAAATCTTCTTGTTGCACTTCCGGTTGAACTTCTGGTACCGGAGGTACCCTATCCTGTTGGAGAGGAACCTCATCAGCCTGAGTTCTCTGGTTCAAATGAGCTAACTGCTCCCGCAATCTATCAGTTTCTTGCTGCTGTTCCAGCAACTGCCGTTGTAAATTTACAACAACGGTTGCAAGATCCGGCTCTGGCGAATTTACTGGTACCGTTCGACGTGTACGAACCATTTTCTAGCTCCTATCAAAACCATAAGAAAAGATATTATCATACTAGGAATATCCTTTCTTTTATACATTTCTCATCATAGCGTAACATAATACGTCATATCATAACTTTATCATCGTATCATAGCACATAACAACTCGTAATATGTCTTTCATAATCATATCATAATATTTCATACTTGAGCTGTCTTTTTATATTCTTACAAAAAGTACATCATATTTACTATCTCGTAAATACACTTTGATATGATCACTGTACATATATGGTCAAAATTTCTGATGGAAGTGTCTAACACTTTCCCATCATATAACAGTACAAGCCTATCATCCGAAAACATAAGCTAGTACATATCAGTCGTGAAATAAAATAAAAATATATATACACGGTCGTCCTAATCTATATGCTCGATCGTAACTACGGATGACGCATCGGAGTCCGACTCCTCATCTCCGTCGGCGAACAAAATCTCCTCCGGGTCATCGTCAAAATCGTCCATATCCTCATCATCCTCTAGCCAGCCTGCATGCTCAAACTCAAGCTCTGGCTCTATGTCCTCCTCATCATCGCTAGAAATGTCGATGATCGGGGGATCCTCCGGCTGACCCTCCGGGGCAACTATAATGTCATCGGGATCTAAATCATCGCCGACCATGTCAGCCTCGGCATCCTGGGGTGGCACCTCCTGCACTGGCTCTGTTGGAATCGGGTCCTCAGGAAAAACTGGACCGGCCCCGAAAAACTGCTCACCCATCCCAGCATCATCGGCTTGTGCCTGATGCCCCTCTGTAACCCCAGCGGCCTGCATAGCCTGCACCAAGGCCTCGGCCCCCAAGATATCCTCTATCATGCTCTCCACCGTCGCGCCAGGCATCGGCTGTAACGCCCCGACCGTCCACGTAGGGCCGACTACGTAAACGTGGGCCGTTACCATGCTTGCTTAACTTAAACCTTATTCTTAACCTTACAGAAAATTTCAGAATAAATTTTTCTTTTCTTCTTTAAACTTTATTTTAAGATCACAACTTAAAAACATCACATATGTAACATGGTACATATTCCTTAAAACATACATATACAACTTCATAATTTAAATAGTTTGCGGAAAAACTTGCGTAGTGGTATCCCATACCGCCCTTCACTTGCTGTATTGTTTCCATGGCCCACCAAGTAAAGCTGCAGGCATTTACCTACAGTATGGAATATACTGATGAGCTTTCGCCCAGCAAGTACAAACATAATCCTCACAAAATTTAACAAATATCGTGCAACTTATGCATGAACCAATTATGATCAATTATGTATCTTTTACGATCACTTATTGATTTGAACTTATTATCTTGCTTACATGTGGGCCCTTAGTGTACGTACCAAAAGCTTGCCAGCCTCAGAACGTCAGGGTTTGCAAGGCCCTTAACAATTCTGGAAAACATGAACATAACCCTTCACGCATCACGGAAGGTTGATTATCACTTTATCCTCACGCATCAACGAGAGGGTGATAATCACATACTTGAACTTATAACATACATGATCCTCCTGCATCAACAGGAGGTTGGTACGACACCTTACTTATCTTGGTTTAGTCTTAGTCTGGTTACATTCCCAAGACTAAGAATCTTTACGTGTGATCTTATTAGTGAACATGCCTCATGATGTCACTATCTCATACTGTATATCAACCATAGTATATACATACACATGACATATCTTATCATAACCTATCATAGCTTGACGTAACATAACATACATGACTTGTCATAACATGGCTTAACATGGCAACATATAAATCATAGCATATACATGAAAACAATCATACTTGAAAATAGTATTTACTATTTTCCATACTGTAGGTGAGGTTTGAACTTACCAGTCGTCCTATGCTCTTAGTTTATTGTCCATACATGGCATGACTACAGTTCATACTCCTGTTTCCGAACAGGGTGCAAGATAAGAGTTATTCCTATTCTATCTTACCATAAATCATAATCATTAAATGTTGGTATCCTAACCAACATTCATGAATAACCCTAGTTATTAACTTATCTTAGTACAAGGGTATCAAAAACATAACATAAACTTTAAAACTTACTATCTTTTAAAACCCTTGAATTCTGAAAACTGTACTTGAAATCAGTCCTTAAATTTGATCCTTTTCTAACAGATCTGTTTCGAATTTGAAAACATTTCCTTCATGAAAGTTGTAGATCTTGAAGGTTCCTACAACTTCTCTTTTTAACTCAAAACTCAAATCTGACTTAAACATGCTTATTTCTGCCTTTGAAAATTCTTCGACTATTTTCATTACCCTAAAATTTGGTCTCGGGTTTTTGTAAAAACAAAGGTCTTAGATGCCTTATTTTCAAAAACTGTCCACGCTGACCCCTAGGATTTTCCCTTCTCTACAACTTTGTAGTTTCGACTTTTCCATGATTCGGCCTCTAAGGGCCTCAAAATTCACTTTCTAAAATACTGTCCAGTTTGACCCGAAACTGGCAGTTTTCATTCGGTTTGGTTTTTAGGTAAACTAACGTGCACACTACCTCAAACGGATATCCCGTGAGCCTATATCAAGCATGCAGGCGTTACCTAACCATTTCATACTCATACAATCAGATCTTACTCATATAATTTTTGTAAAACAAAAATCCTAAACTTGCATAAAAATCCTATTTCGAAACTAGCATATCGAAACCGAAAACTATCAACTACACATAAAGCATAGTACTTGAATTTACTTTTCATAAACTCATGCTTATACATAACATCACACTCATAATCTTCTTATCAAAAAACGTGAATGAAAACTAGAGGTTAAAGAGTTTACCTCAAGCTTCACAAAACAATTCTAGCTTAAGGTTTTGGAGGTTTTCTTTCTCACTAGACCAACACCACAACCGAATTTGTTTTCAGCTTCCTCTCAATTTTTGTTCGGCTCCTAAGGAAGAGAAGAATCAGATAATGAGCTGCCAAACTATGGTTTATTGTCCAAAGTCTTAAGCTTGTACGTATCACCTCCTATATATAGGTGAAAGGAAAAGAATTTCACTTAGACTTTTCTTCCTTTCTAAGTTGCTTATTAACTTTCATAAACAGCATATTTGCTGCCAAGTCCCTTGAGGTGTCCAGTTGAGAAAGCTCTAGATGGCCACATAATCAAGACTAAGTGTTGGCTCATCAAAGCTAGACACATGAAGTGTCTCATCCTTGTAATGGCCGGCCATTAGGTGGCAGCACATGCTTAATTACTAGCTTAGCAAGCAAAGCTATAAGCTTGCTCATTCAAGCTATTGACAACACTTGTCATTCTCTCAAAAATTTTGAGAATCAATTAACTCTTAAGCTGCAGATAATTCTCAAGAGTAATATATTTACTCAATGAGATCATGTGGTGGCCGGCTATGGAGAATCCAAATGGAAGAAAATAGTTAGACTAACTAAGTTAACAAACCTAGTTACTTTCTTGGTTTTAATATAACTATGGTAACTAAATTTTGTAACCAATCTTTGGCTTAGTTGAATTTGAATGCTTAGTAAGAAAATCTATCATAATTTTCTTGAAATTCTTCATAAGGTGGCCGGCCATACCTTGCTAAGTGTGAAAGTTGCAAAATGCAACATAGCTTAGTATGCAAAACTACTTTGCTTACTAGGCAAGGTTAAAATTGTGAAGTGTCAATCTCTAATGAACTTCAAATTTTTCATACCTTGCCTATTGGTCCTTAAGAGCAAAATATCAGCTCATTAACCCTTAATGTGGCCGGTTCCCTTAAGTACAAGTGTAGGCAAATGATTGGTCAATTTTGAACCAATCCAAACCTAACTTGATTCCTTGGTTTCCAACTAGGTTAACCAAATTTAAAAATCATCATAAACTAAATTGAACTAGGAAATCTAACTAGAAATATCCATAGTTCCATAAATTTACAAATTTATTTATCAAACCATAATTTTCACAAAATTGCACTTTGGCCCCTAAAGGCAAAACATTTACACTTTAGTCCTTAAAGGTGGCCGGCTACGGTGATAGCATTTGGCCTCCAATTCTTGCTTAATCAATCACCTAACACTATCTTAACTTTCTTAAAATCCATAACCATTCACTTTTCTTAAAATTACATATTGGCCCCCTATAGACAAAATATTTACATTTTAGTCCTTAAAGGGTGATCGATTCTCAAAGTGACATTTGTCATTCTTTTTAGGACAAGGTGTCACCTATAAGGCCCCATAAGCTATCCTCTTAAATACAGTCCATTTCAAATATTGTTTTCATCTAACAAAAGTATAATTTGTACTGGACCACTGTCCAGAATTTATCTATACTTAACTGGACTGCGTATAGGATTTCCTTAAGACTTGAAACTACTTATTTATTTGCAATGACGGTTTGTCGCAGTAAAATTTTCATACTGATAATTATACTGCAATCTCGTCTCAGACAAACATAAAATCAACTTGGTCAAACATTGACCGGCATAAAATCATAAATTCCTATTTTGCCCCCTTTTTTTTTTCCAAAAGACTTCACGCTTGACTAAAGCAAGCTATTACTGAGTCTCGTAGATACTTAAATGAGAACTCAAACATAAACTGATATTTAACTCAGATCATGAGTTTCATATCGACATACTAGATTCAAACTTGTGATTTTCCTTATCTAAAAGGAAATCATAGGTTCATCAAAATTCCGGGTATTACATTCTACCCTTCTTAAAGAAATTTTCGTCCTCGAAAATTCGTATACTTCTAGGTGGCTTTTCTTTAAATCCACTATCGATCCATAGCAACTTGTTCATGTTCCCATTTTTATACTTTAATGGGATCATGTCTCTTATATAGAACCATAATCTTATTTCTATATCATCATAATTCTTATCCTCATACTTTCATGCTTTCATGCATACTTTCATATCCTTATCATCATACTTTCATTCTTTCACACTGCATTACAAGAACTATCTACATAAATTTTTTAGCAAGTATATCATTTAACCTGCCATACTTGAAAAGCATATTATATCATATAGCTTTTCCATGCTTGAAAAGTATATTGTATCTTATTTTTTAAGATACTTTTCTTTAACTGTAATTGAGGGCTCAGCGAATATATCATATTGAAAATATTTTTCTTTCAATTTAGCTGAAGCTGAGGATCCTCTGGTACAATGTTAATCTTGTATTATTAGAACCCTTTTTCTTTTCATGATGGCCCCTTTCTTGGAACTTTGTTCCTCAAGGTTTTCGGCCCTTTACTTTTCATGATGGCCCCTTTCTTGGAACTTTATTCCTCAAGGATTTAGCCCATAACATAACATAACGTGAGTTGGTTCTAATAAGTATAAGATCAAGCACCATACATAAAATAACTTCTTTGAATCTTCTTTTCCAAGTTAATCATGGAAAACAATAATAAATAGTATTATTGAAAACATATTACTGTTCGAGTGATGCAGTGAAAGGTATCCTTAAATCAACTAGCTACTTGTTAGCCAGTAGAAATTTCTCTTGTGCCTTCAGCATTTCCTATAGCACAAATGCATAATCATAACTCTAAGGAATATCTAAAACTTCCCATTATTGCGTAATTTCCCTTACAAAGGAATCATATCCTTAATTTCGTCATCATACTGAGAGCCATCATCCAACTTATTGTTTGTGCATTGCCTTGATATTACCACCGAGTCAAGGCACTACCAAACATTTCTTATTGCTGCTCTAGCACTTATCATCATAACTTAGCTATCATAGTTGCAAGATGAGGCTCTTGCAGAATTTGGTTCGGTTGCACATGCAACAAACCATCTTCTAATTTCTAATTCTAATTCTCAACATGTCTAACACTCATTTCTTCATTCATATCTTATCATGTCCTATCTGGGAAACATCATAACTTATCATGATCTCTTCATACCCCATCATAAACTTATCCATCACATACATATCATAGAAATTTTAGGATAGCGGCAATGCATCCCATAAAATTAAAAGTATCATAGGTATCATTCTTCGTATAACCATTGATGAAATATGCTCATTATAAAAGCAGTATCTTAACTAATTCTAAAAAAATAACTTAACTTACTTGGGCACTTGTAGAAACGATATGAAGCAGAGTGAAGTAGGCTGGCAGGATACCGCTCTGATACCAAACTGTAACGCCTCGACCGTCCACGTAGGGCCGACTACATAAACGTGGGCCGTTACCATGCTTGCTTAACTTAAACCTTATTCTTAACCTTACAGAAAATTTCAGAATAAATTTTTCTTTTCTTCTTTAAACTTTATTTTAAGATCACAACTTAAAAACATCACATATGTAACATGGTACATATTCCTTAAAACATACATATACAACTTCATAATTTAAATAGTTTGCGGAAAAACTTGCGTAGTGGTATCCCATACCGCCCTTCACTTGCTGCATTGTTTCCATGGCCCACCAAGTAAAGCTGCAGGCATTTACCTACAGTATGGAATATACTGATGAGCTTTCGCCCAGCAAGTACAAACATAATCCTCACAAAATTTAACAAATATCGTCCAACTTATGCATGAACCAATTATGATCAATTATGTATCTTTTACGATCACTTATTGATTTGAACTTATTATCTTGCTTACATATGGGCCCTTAGTGTACGTACCAAAAGCTTGCCAGCCTCAGAACGTCAGGGTTTGCAAGGCCCTTAACAATTTTGGAAAACATGAACATAACCCTTCACGCATCAACGGAAGGTTGATTATCACTTTACCCTCACGCATCAACGAGAGGTTGATAATCACATACTTGAACTTATAACATACATGATCCTCCTGCATCAACAGGAGGTTGGTACGACACCTTACTTATCTTGGTTTAGTCTTAGTCTGGTTATATTCCCAAGACTAAGAATCTTTACGTGTGATCTTATTAGTGAACATGCCTCATGATGTCACTATCTCATACTGTATATCAACCATAGTATATACATACACATGACATATCTTATCATAACCTATCATAGCTTGACGTAACATAACATACATGACTTGTCATAACATGGCTTAACATGGCAACATATAAATCATAGCATATACATGAAAATAATCATACTTGAAAATAGTATTTACTATTTTCCATACTGTAGGTGAGGTTTGAACTTACCAGTCGTCCTATGCTCTTAGTTTATTGTCCATACATGGCATGACTACAGTTCATACTCCTGTTTCCGAACAGGGTGCAAGATAAGAGTTATTCCTATTCTATCTTACCATAAATCATAATCATTAAATGTTGGTATCCTAACCAACATTCATGAATAACCCTAGTTATTAACTTATCTTAGTACAAGGGTATCAAAAACATAACATAAACTTTAAAACTTACTATCTTTTAAAACCCTTGAATTCTGAAAACTGTACTTGAAATCAGTCCTTAAATTTGATCCTTTTCTAACAGATCTGTTTCGAATTTGAAAACATTTCCTTCATGAAAGTTGTAGACCTTGAAGGTTCCTACAACTTCTCTTTTTAACTCAAAACTCAAATCTGACTTAAACATGCTTGTTTCTGCCTTTGAAAATTCTTCGACCATTTTCATTACCCTAAAATTTGGTCTCGGGTTTTTGTAAAAACAAAGGTCTTAGATGCCTTATTTTCAAAAACTGTTCACGTTGACCCCTAGGATTTTCCCTTCTCTACAACTTTGTAGTTTTAACTTTTCCATGATTCGGCCTATAAGGGCCTCAAAATTCATTTCTAAAATACTGTCCAGTTTGACCCGAAACTGGCAGTTTTCATTCGGTTTGGTTTTTAGGTAAACTAACGTGCACACTACCTCAAACGGATATCCCGTGAGCCTATATCAAGCATGCAGGCGTTACCTAACCATTTCATACTCATACAATCAGATCTTACTCATATAATTTTTGTAAAACAAAAATCCTAAACTTGCATAAAAATCCTATTTCGAAACTAGCATATCGAAACCGAAAACTATCAACTACACATAAAGCATAGTACTTGAATTTACTTTTCGTAAACTCATGCTTATACATAACATCACACTCATAATCTTCTTATCAAAAAACGTGAATGAAAACTAGAGGTTAAAGAGTTTACCTCAAGCTTCACAAAACAATTCTAGCTTAAGGTTTTGGAGGTTTTCTTTCTCACTAGACCAACACCACAACCGAATTTGTTTTCAGCTTCCTCTCAATTTTTGTTCGGCTCCTAAGGAAGAGAAGAATCAGATAATGAGCTGCCAAACTATGGTTTATTGTCCAAAGTCTTAAGCTTGTACGTATCACCTCCTATATATAGGTGAAAGGAAAAGAATTTCACTTAGACTTTTCTTCCTTTCTAAGTTGCTTATTAGCTTTCATAAACAGCATATTTGCTGCCAAGTCCCTTGAGGTGTCCGGTTGAGAAAGCTCTAGATGGCCACATAATCAAGACTAAGTGTTGGCTCATCAAAGCTAGACACATGAAGTGTCTCATCCTTGTAATGGCCGGCCATTAGGTGGCAGCACATGCTTAATTACTAGCTTAGCAAGCAAAGCTATAAGCTTGCTCATTCAAGCTATTGACAACACTTGTCATTCTCTCAAAAATTTTGAGAATCAATTAACTCTTAAGCTGCAGATAATTCTCAAGAGTAATATATTTACTCAATGAGATCATGTGGTGGCCGGCTATGGAGAATCCAAATGGAAGAAAATAGTTAGACTAACTAAGTTAACAAACCTAGTTACTTTCTTGGTTTTAACATAACTATGGTAACTAAATTTTGTAACCAATCTTTGGCTTAGTTGAATTTGAATGCTTAGTAAGAAAATCTATCATAATTTTCTTGAAATTCTTCATAAGGTGGCCGGCCATACCTTGCTAAGTGTGAAAGTTGCAAAATGCAACATAGCTTAGTATGCAAAACTACTTTGCTTACTAGGCAAGGTTAAAATTGTGAAGTGTCAATCTCTAATGAACTTCAAATTTTTCATACCTTGCCTATTGGTCCTTAAGAGCAAAATATCAGCTCATTAACCCTTAATGTGGCCGGTTCCCTTAAGTACAAGTGTAGGCAAATGATTGGTCAATTTTGAACCAATCCAAACCTAACTTGATTCCTTGGTTTCCAACTAGGTTAACCAAATTTAAAAATCATCATAAACTAAATTGAACTAGGAAATCTAACTAGAAATATCCATAGTTCCATAAATTTACAAATTTATTTATCAAACCATAATTTTCACAAAATTGCACTTTGACCCCTAAAGGCAAAACATTTACACTTTAGTCCTTAAAGGTGGCCGGCTACGGTGATAGCATTTGGCCTCCAATTCTTGCTTAATCAATCACCTAACACTATCTTAACTTTCTTAAAATCCATAACCATTCACTTTTCTTAAAATTACATATTGGCCCCCTATAGACAAAATATTTACATTTTAGTCCTTAAAGGGTGATCGATTCTCAAAGTGACATTTGTCATTCTTTTTAGGACAAGGTGTCACCTATAAGGCCCCATAAGCTATCCTCTTAAATACAGTCCATTTCAAATACTGTTTTCATCTAACAAAAGTATAATTTGTACTGGACCACTGTCCAGAATTTATCTATACTTAACTGGACTGCGTATAGGATTTCCTTAAGACTTGAAACTACTTATTTATTTGCAATGACGGTTTGTCGCAGTAAAATTTTCATACTGATAATTATACTGCAATCTCGTCTCAGACAAACATAAAATCAACTTGGTCAAACATTGACCAGCATAAAATCATAAATTCCTATTTTGCCCCTTTTTTTTTTTTTTCCAAAAGACTTCACGCTTGACTAAAGCAAGCTATTACTGAGTCTCGTAGATACTTAAATGAGAACTCAAACATAAACTGATATTTAACTCAGATCATGAGTTTCATATCGACATACTAGATTCAAACTTGTGATTTTCCTTATCTAAAAGGAAATCATAGGTTCATCAAAATTCCGGGTATTACATCGGCATGGGAACATACTGGCGGATCTGCGGAGGCAATCCGTCACGAAAAGTCTGTAGTGCCAGTATCACCGGGTTAGCCAGGTCCTACGGGACGTAAGGCAACAGCTCCTCCTGAAATATCCGGCAGTAGTGGCTCATAGGCTCTTGCAGGTAGGCATGCCAAACTACTGCAAAACTAAGGTACCGTGTGTGGTACATATCTCGGTACATCGCAGGGTCGCAATAGGGTACACCTGCTCCCTCGTCCGGTATCGGTCCGTAACGCGCAACTAATAACGCACGGAAATGTGCCCAGGTACGACTAGGCATCTCTCTCTCTCCTATCGTCATCCACCACAGTCGAGCGTCTACTGCAAGACACCGACTGGCTAACGAGACCTGTAGTTGATCCTCTATATGATAAAGACGGAAAATCTGCTCCATGTCATATAGCCATGCTGCTAATGACACCGTCCGTCTCGTACCATCAAAAATCATGAGATGCGACTCGTAGAATGACGTCACTACTTGTCGATCCTCATCTACTCGTGCGGGATCCATAATGTCGAGTCTATCATAACATAAGCGCATAATAATTATTTACTAATAAAATAAAATCACTTAAAATGATGGCGGCGACGGCAGGCATACTGTGAAATTGGGTAGCAGGGAACCGCTCTGATACCAACTCTGTAACGACCTACCTAGCACAGGCCGTTACCATACATACATACGTACTTACTTATTGAGCGTAAACAGTGGAAATTTTTTTTATACGATGCGGATAAGCGAAAAGCGTAATAATATAAACGATGTTCAAATACGAATTAATATACATAAAAAGAACGACACGCGTAGCGGCTAATAATCCAACATTTCACAGCCCGCCCTGCCACGCTCGCCATCTTGTATCATCAGTTGCCCGTAGGTTGCTTACCTACAGCATAGACGTCAAACGTGAGCTTTCTCTCAGTAAGTACAACATACATATCCGCAACAATTTAACACAACATAAATCATCATAACCTCACATACCATGGCACATGATACATATCATACTTAACTCATCGTAACATACATATCATTCTTAACTCATCGTAACATACATATCATTCTTAACTCATCATAACATACATATCATTTCATAACATTGCATAATATATGCATGAACCGATTATGCTCTTATTATGCCATCTTATTCATTCTTAACTTAACTTACTTATGGGCCCCTTATCATGAGTGTACGTACCGGGCGCGCAACTATGATTTGGTTGGGGCGGCCAGTCCATTTCCAACTCAAACCACAGTCCAACCCGACCTAACGCGGGTCGGTACGACATAGGCAAGCTTGTTTACCATCATACTTGCTTTTCATTATCTCATACTTGATCTTATTAGTGAACATGCTTCGTGATGTCACTATTCATAAATCATGCTCATATCTTAACATTATATCTTATACTCATAATCATGAACTTAACATAGCCATATCATAAACATAACATCATCACATCACATACACCAAACATACTTGGGGCAAGTATACAACAAAAGCCTATACTGTAGGCGGAGTTGTACTTACATTGATCAATATGTCCAGAGATGTGTTGATTCAAGTCAGGATACCTCAGCAGGCTATCTCCTGCTATATCAAAGGACATAGGGTAAGAATTCTGTTCTTACAGAATGTTAGTAATCAAACCAACGTTCATACCTAGTTGTAGTTATATGCCCCCCTCCTTACAACAATGCCGGATACTTTCTCAGTATCACGGATAACCCTAGGGTTTAGGGTTTAGCACACTTAGAGCGTACTTTGATTGGTCACGGAAAATAACCTTAGCTAAACAGCCTTCCATAATTGTGTTAGGTTATTAAACCTGACCTTGGGCCTAAGCTTTCTTAGAAATTCATCCCATTAGGTTACTCTTGAGTAACCCTGGTTTTTAGGCCCAACTAGTCATTCTTATCATTCTATTGGGTTACGTTGGATAACCCTTGGGCTTCGGGCCCAAACTAATAACCCGGTATCTTCCCAGTTATTTCTTATTCAACTTGGTTTAAAAACCCTTTTTCTTTACTTTAGAAAACTTAGGGTTTTAAACTCACTTTTCCTCAAAATCTTTATAAAACATGAAATCTTATGAATGGGTCTTTATAAAAACCATTAAAAATAGAAACTGCCTTTGGAACAGTTTCTTATTGTGAATTAGTCAGTGTATGTGCAGGAATGTCCTTTTCCTGCACTGTTTTAGAAAACTCTGTGCAGGAATTTCCTGTTTCCTACACAGTTTTGAAATCCAATTTTCTATTTAAAAATCAAAGCCGAATTTGGAAAAGTTTTCTTTATAAAAGTTTTAAAGATTGAAAAACCCTAAAACTTTTATGTTTAACTTGAGATCTAATTCGGTCTCTAACCCACTCATTTGCCCTGTTGAACTCACTTGGCCGTGCATAGGGTCTAGGCACAGTCAGGCTCGGGTTTTCTTAAAAACGAAGGCAATTGGAGTCTTATTTTGAAAAACTATCCTTGTTGTCCTCTAGGAAAAACCCTACTCTACAACTTTTATGTTTTAGGTTTTCCCAAAATCAGCCTCTAAGGGCCTCAAAACTGGCTTTCCAGAAAACTGGCCAGCTTGAACCCGAATTGGCAGTTTTCATTCTTTTATTAGTTTCACGTCCTAATTCGTGTACTCTACCTCAACCGACCACAGCGGGAGCCTAGGATCAACATGAAACATTTTTCTAATGTCCCAATTTAAGTTACATGAAGCCCAAACATATCCATGCAAGTCAAACAATAAAACTGCTTTACATAGGGTTAGGGTTTGCATGGTTTTGGTTTTTCTTCTAACCATTGCATACATAACCCATTCTAGCACCCGAGCATATCATTTTAAATTTTGTTGGACAGATTTGGGGACATATAACCTTATCTATCAAGCAACCCTATTAATCACATAACATAAGCATAATCAAAACTCATAATCAAACCACCCTTAACTAATCAAGCACAAAACTTAAAAATCTAATCTAGGCTTGAAAATTAAATTGAGCTTATGCTTATGCTCTTACAAACCCACTTGAAAATACACTTAAATCTTCAATTGAAAGCTTGAATTGAAAGCTTAGGGTCCAAGAGAATTTTACCTATATCAATTCAAAGAATGGGTTTGCTTGGCTCCAAACCTTATCCTTCCTTTCTCCTTGGTACCACAACCGGCCTCTCCCTAGCAATGGCTTCTAAAATTTCTAGCCACTTGGTTCCAACAGCAACCGGCCTTCTCCTCAAGGCTACCAAAAATTTTTGTGTCTCTTGTTTGCTGTTTGCCACTAAATCCAGCCACTCCCCCTAGCTCCCAATCACTTTTCTATCCCTTTTTCCAGCTCACCCACAACCGGCCCCTTTGGTCAAAATGGGTCTCCAAAATTTTTCAGCTCTTTTTCTTGGTTCCCAAGTGAAAATCCGAACTTCACCCTTGATTCTCACTCTTGGATTTTGGTTTTTGTTCTTTTCTTCTTGGCTGCCTAAGGGTCGGATTTTGAGCAGAAAAAAGAGTAGAGTTTGGCTAGCTTTTCCAATTTTTTTGAATAAAATGCACCCCTATTTATAGAGGTTTTGGAACTTTTCAAAATTACAAAATAGTCCTTCAAAGATCACCATTTTGCACTTTGGGGGGGTATAGGTGGCCGGCCATTTGGCTCTAGAACATTCCAAATTTCTTTCCAAAATTATTTAATTCAAATTATGATGTCATAATGTTAAGATAAGGTGACATCATCATCTTAGAGGCTTGTTTGCCTTATTCTTCAATAGGCAGTCCATCTTTATGCCAAAACAGATATTGCAAATACTGTGTTCATCCATACACAGTATTGTACACTGTTTTGTAGTCCAAAATTTATCTGTCTGAACATGGATTGTACGAAAACTTCTCTTTTTGCTTCAAGCTCTTAGGCCCTTAATATCCGATTTAATATGCTTGATTTTTCTATGGTGGTTTTAAATCTAACTTAAACCATTTTATCTAAAAATGATTTTTCGCAGTATACTTCCTATACTGCTCATCATACTTTATTGCCGTCACATAGTTGACTTTTCCAGTCAATCTTTGACCTATCGGGTTAACTTTGACTTCCTTGGTCAACTTTGACTTTCTTGGTCAACTTTGACTTTTCTTAGTCAAGCTTTGACCAACATAAAATCATAACATTTTTATACCTTTTTTACTAAAAAGGTCACATGCTTAACTAAGCAATCATTTTTGAGTCTTATAAAATCATAAGAACTCACAAACTCAATAAAAATCCTTAACCGGATTCTTTCATAAATACCATCATGGTACAGTTTAAATTTCTATACAAGAATGTAAATTCTGTTATTACAGATGTTTTAATGTGAACTAATTTCACAATTGCTAGTTCAAAATATTTGCTCATAGAACCACTAAAGTGGCCGGCCATAGTGCCATGTGGAAGCTTGGAATGAAACAAATCTTTCAAGCTTATCTCCAACTAATTCTCTTCGGTTGCCAAGGTAACCGAGCTTGTAACCGATCATTGGCCTAGTTGGATTTGGAGGCTTAGTTAGGAAAAATCCATAAATTCCATAATTTACATACTTATTTATAATCACACAACTTTCTTAAAATTGCACTTTAGTCCCTGAGGAATAAAATATTTGCACTTTGGTCCCTAAAGGATAAAATATTTTCACTTTAGTCCCTGAAGGTGGCCGGCTATGGTGGAGCCACTTGACTTCCAATTCTTGCTTAGTCATCCATTTAAGGATGAGGTGTCATCCCATAATGCCCCATTTAGCTTTCCTCCTAAATGCAGTCCATTTCAAATACTGTTTTCAACTAATAACAGTATAATTATACTGGACCACTGTCCAGAATTTATCTACACTTAACGGGACTGCGTAAAGGATTTTCTTAGGACTATAAGCTACTTAGTCCTTATTATCCTAAATAATGTGCTTGATTTTACTAGGGTAGTTTGAACCTTATTCTTGCTTATTTGTCCGTAACGACGGTTTATCGTAGTATAATTTTCATACTATTAATTACACTGCAGACCCGTCTCAGTCAAACCTTAGGTCAACCTGGTCAAATATTAACCAGCATAAAATCATAAATTCCTATCTTGCCCTTTTTCATCAAAAGGCCTCATGCTTAACTAAGCAAACTGCTATTGGGTCTCGTAGTTAATTAAACGAGAACTCAAACATATACTGATATTCAACTCAGATCATGAGTTTCATATTGACATATAGGATTCGAACTTAGATTTTCCTTGTATCAAAGGAAATCACAAGTTCAACAAAATTTCGGGTTATTATATTATGTCACCTTCATTGATGAATACTCAAGGTATGGATATGTTTACCTAATGCATCGTAAGAATGAAACTTTTGAAAAGTTCAAGAAATATCGAGCGGAGGTGGAGAAGCAATTAAGTAAACCCATAAAGGCATTTCAATCTGTTTGAGGTGGAGAATACTTCTCTGATGAATTTCTAGGACATCTCCTTGAAAATAGGATAGTATCCACTTTGATTGCACCGAGAACTCCATAATATAAGGTGTAGCAAAAAGAAGAAAAAGGATGTCATTGGATATAGTAAGGTCTATGATAAGTTATTATATATTATGAATTAACTTTTAGGGGCATGCTCTTCGAACAGTAGCCAAATTTCTAAACATGTAACCAACTAAGGCAATTCCCAACACCCCTTTGAGTTATGGACAGGATGCAAGCCCACATTGAACTATTTGTGAATTTGTGGGTGTCTGGCACATGTTCTTAACGAGGAATCAAACAAGTTAGAGGCTCGTTCGGAGGTTTGTGTGTTTGTAGGGTATCCAAAAGGGACTAAGGGGTATCTCTTTTATAATGTTAATGAATAAAGGACATTTGTTTTTACGTATGCAAGATTCTTGGAGAAGGACTTTGTAAAAGATTTCAAGCCTTGAAGTAAGTTATGTTAGAGGAGATGTCGTAAGACATGCTTAGTCCTATAGTTATGTTGGAGGAAATGTTTAGTGAACAAACTATCCAGGCTAAGACCGATGCTATCAAAGGTCTCATGAACTGTAGGCAGAAGGTTGGAACTCCCATCAAGAAGCACATGATGAAAGTCATGGCTTATTTGTCTGAGGCTCAGACAAATGGGGCTGAGATCGATGCTGCAACTCAATTGGTTATGGTTTTCCAAACCTTATCCAATGATTTCGATTTGTTTCAGGCATCCTACAACCTTAACCGGGAGGAGATATCTTTAACGGAATTGATGAAAGAGTTGCAAGCCTTTGAGAACATATTTAAGGGTTCTGGATCTAAGGCTGAGGCAAATGTGGCTGAACCTAGTTCGCATGTTCCTAATCCCAAAAGAAAGAAGAACAAGGGGAACAAGCCTGCGGTGAATACACCTGTTTCTAAGAAGTCTATCAAGACTAAGAAGTGAAAGGTGGATCCCAAAAGGCTAAGTGCTTTCACTGTGGGAAGAAAGAACATTTCAAGAAGGATTACCAAGAATACCTGGCTTTGCAAAAGTAGAAAGGTAATTTCAATGTCCTGTATCTTGAGGGTTGTTTAGTGGAAGAATCTAAGGACAATTGGGTTATAGATTCTAGAGCTACTAACCATGTTTGTATTTTTCTATAGGAGTTCAAGATAATGAGAAGTCTGCGTGAGGAGAACTTCACATTAAGAAGCTGTGATGGGACGTTAATGCAAGCAGAAGTAGTGGGAGAAGTGCATCTTTATTTTGATGAATTTAGGTTTATTGTTTTGAGACATTGTTTTTATGTTCCTAGTTTTAAGAGGAACCTAATTTCGGTAGCTTGTTTGATTAAAGATTCTTATTCAGTTTCTTTTAATAATAAAGTTATTATTAGGAAAAACAATTCTCTTATCTATAATGGATGGATGCATGGAAATCTTTATTTTATCAAACCTAAGATGCACTCACTACTTGATACAGAATTGGAAAAGAACTCTAAAAGACATAAATCTTCTCACTCTAATAAATCATATCTTTGGCATTTACGACTTGATCACATAAGCCTTAATAGAATTCAAAGGATTGTAAAGGAGAAATGCCTTGACTTGTATGAGGTTGAACCTTGGCCACATTGTGAATCCTGTTTGGAGGGCAACATGACTAAAGCACACTTTGTTGTCAAGGATAGTCATGCCGAGGAACTTTTAGAACTTGCACACTGTAACGCCCCGAACCGCCTACCACACGCACGCCATCCCCACAGGGGCGTACTGCGCAGACGTGGGCCGTTACATTACTTGCTTAACTTAATTCTTACTTTAAAAAGAACTTTAAAATTGCGGAAAATTCTGAGTAAAATTTTTTTTTTTCTTTTCTTTTATTACTCTACCTTGAACATAACTTATCTTCATACATAATCATATGTACTCACTCGAGTACCGAGCTTTCATAATCATATTGAAAGCTAATCATAAGTATACCGTGGACCAATCCGACCTAATGCGGTTCGGTACAACACGAGGCAACTTGTTGCCATCATCCTTGAAAACCATTCTTTAACTCGTTCTTGAAAACAATTCTTAAAAATAGTTTTCTTCTTGAAAACGTTTTCTTATCCATACTCTCACATAACATAAAACACATCTTTAAAATATATTTTTCAAAATATATTTTACATAGCGGAAATTCAAAACTCGTGGCGGTGTCCATCCCACATTTCACAGTCTGTAGCGCCAGCCTTCACAGCCTTGCATCAAGGATTGCCGGTAGGTAGCTTAACCTACAGCATGAACGTAAGTAATGAGCTAATGCTCAGTAAGCACAACGTTCAATCCGCAAAACATTTTCATAAAAGAATGCATGAACCAATTATGCTTTCTTGTGAATCGATTTAACTTTCATAAATTATCTAGATTCTATTTCTTAAAGCTTACATGTCATGTGTGCACGTATCGTGGTCAATAGCTATAGAGTGGTTGGAGGCAGGCAATCCAATCCAACTCAAACCATGAAACTAACCGTTTAACATGGAGTGATTGGGGCAGCCAATCCAATTCAACCCAAACCATAGACTAAACCGTTTAAACCCGCCATCGTGGCAAGTCGGTACGACACAATGACCTTAGCTTGTCTTAAATTATATTCTTACCAAGTAATTAAATATTAGTGAACATGCTACGTGATGTCACTATTTTAAACATATAACATAACATAACATAAACCGTAACATAAACTACGTAACATAAATTACCATAGCATAAACCTCGTAACGTAACATCGTATCATCATAACATAAACATCGTATCTTAACCATCATAACATAACATCATACCATAACATCTTAGCATAAACATCATAACATGGCATCATAACATCATAATACGTCATAACATAAACTTCATAACGTAAGTACCATAACGTAAATCATGCTTATCAACGTATGAAATTCAAGTTTTAAAAACATTTTGCCCATGCTGTAGGCGGAGTTGTACTTACTTGTTGTCCTATGCTCTTGGTTTATCGTCCAAACGTGGCACGACAACAGTTCCTACTCCTGTTTCCAAACAGGACGTAAGATAAGAGCCATACACATTCTTGCTTACCATAAATCATGATCATTAAATGTTGGTATCCTAACCAACATTTATGAGTAGCCTTGGTTATATTGTATGTTCCCCCTAAAACATCACATGATAACTTGCTCGGTTACTTTCCGTAACCCTAGGGCCCAAGGCCCAACATACTTAAACAATAACTAATTAGGTTACTTCAGGTAACCTTGGGTACTAAGCCCAACCATACATGAATATGTAATACCTGATTTTTATGACTGAACGATTCTTTGTATAGAATTTACATTGAACCGTAAATGCAATTATGGAAAAAGCCCCGTTAAGGGTTTTAATTATGTTTGTGAGTTTTATGGTTATATAAGACTCAAACAGGATTAATTAAGTAAGAAAACAATCTTTTAAGTCAAAAGGAGCATTATGGCAAAATTTCTTGAAAAGTCAAACTTTGACCAAAAAACGTCACGGTTGACCAAGAAGTCAACTGTTGACCAAGAAAGTCAAAAATTGACAAAAAGGTCACTAATCGACAAGAAAGTCGATGGTTGATCCAAAAGTTCAAGAAATGATGCTTCGAGTCTGTACGACTTATTAAGAAACAGTATGGAAATTGTACCGGACAAAGACCGGTTTTTCAGATAATAAGAAATGTTTAAGACTTAAGAACCACCCTAGAAAATCAAGCACATTGAGTTCAAGTAAAGGGCAAAAGGGTTTTACGAAATAAGAAAAATTCTATACCGTCCATTTTTACGCCGGTAAATTTTGGACAGCACTTCGGTAAACCAATACTGAGTTTAAGTAAATCCAGTATTGGAAATACCTGAATTAACATAAAAATGGGCTGCACAAAACAAGAAGAGCCAAACAAGCCTAAGATAAGCTTACCTCATCAAACTTTTTGATTATTACATCATTAAGTGATTTAAGAAAAAAATTTTGGAAATTAGTTGTCTTCCACCTCCTTTGTTGGCCGGCCACATGTCCCCCTTTTGTGGAATTTGTTGCTTCTTGAGGGGCCAAATTCTAATTTCAAGAAGTTTCCCAACCTCTATAAATAGAGGTGGTCATTGTTCACAAAAAAAAGAAAAACTTAGCCAAACTCTTGCAATTTTGTCCCACAAAATCCGAACTTTGTGTGAGTGAGAGACAAGAAAAAAATTGCAAACCAAGTGTGTGGGAAGCCTTAGGGTGGTCGGAATTAGGCTAGTGACCAAGCAGAAAGTTGGAGAAAAGTTTGGAACCCAAACCCTTAGCCAAGGCCGGTTGTGGTGGGGGAGAACCAAGCCAAGAATCCAAACCGGGTTTTTGAGCCTTTAGCTGGAAATTTGGTGCAAATTGGTGACCGGACTTCAAGGGAAAGGAGGCTGGAAATTTTGGACCTCTCTTGGCCAGCAAGACCAGCGGCTGCCGGTTGGGAAAAAGGAGGAAACCGAGCCACCTTAAGCCAAGAAAGCGAGGTAAAACCCTAACCGATTCAAGCTTTCATTTAAATTTCGTGAGAGGAAATTTAAATGTATTAAAAGCTATGGTTTGTAATGGCTTAAGCCACTTTTAAGTTCTGCCCTGTTTTTGCAAGTTATAGGCATGTGCTTGATTAGTTAGGTTAGGGCTTGGTGGTTGATTATGTGCATGCTAGGTGTTTGTGTGAATGCCTAGGATTTTTTATATGTTTTGAATGAACGAAAATTTTGCTTGCATGTTTGAAGCTGAACGTTAGAAACGTTATGCATGTCTGTTTTAGGCTCCCGCTGAGTTCGGTTGAGGTAGGGTGAACGTTTTAGGACGTAAATGAGATTTTAAACCGAAAACTGCCAACTCGGGTAGAAATTGGTCAGTTTCGGGAAAAACAGTTTTTGAGGCTTCTAGAGGCCGAATTAGGAAAAACTCAAAACATGAAAGTTTTTAAGTAGAGTTTTTCCAAGAGGACAACGCGGACAGTTTTGTAAAATGAGGCTCCAATGGCCTCGGTTTTGACCAAAACCCGTGCCTTAGTGCCCAGGACCCGTGCCTTGTATGCCCTGGACCCGTGTACGGCCAAGTCGACTTCCACAGGGTTTTGATCATGAAAATGTCCGAACTGGGTTTTACCCAAAACATAAAAGTTGTAGAGTTTTTAAATGTTTACAACTTTCATGAAGACAAGTTTTACAGATTAAATATGGGTTTTAGATAAAAAGGAATTTCGGAGAACTGTACAGGAATTATGGAAATCCTGTACAGAATTTACAAGTTGACACAGAAAATGCATATTTTTGCAGTTTCACTGCAAATAGACATTGAGAAACTGTTCCAAAGGCAGTTTCCAATAGTCAATAAATTTATAAGTCTCGTTTCAAGATTTTCAATCCTTAAAATTAAACAAAAGAGTTTATATACAAAAACTAAATTAATTAAGGTTTTTATTTCCTAAAAATAAGATTTTTAAAACCAAAGTAAAAAACTACCCGAATAGGTTACCAAAGTAACCAGTTAGGATAATGTAAAATAAGTAAGGGTTTATAACTAAGGTTATAAACAAATGTTGGTTATACTACCAACAGTTCTAACCCTTACTTTTATTTAATTTCAGAACGTTACACGACGAGGTGTCCCAAGCGGAACCTAACTCCATTATTGGACACCGCATTTACGAACGAGGTAAGTACAACTCCGCCTACAGCATAGGCTTGTTGTGAATACTTGCCTAAGTATGATTGTTAGTTATGATGCTATATGTTACATGCTCAGTATTATAAATTAGCTTAAGAATGCTATGATTCTATGTTATGAACGTATGTTTATATGCTATGGTCTATAGAAGTATGATTAAGGTTAAGTTATATTAAGATTAATTAAGTGAAACATCATGATGCATGTTCACTAATTAACAAAAGAAAGATTAAGTATGATGGCAAGCAAGCTTGCCGGTGTCGTACCGACCCGCGTCAGGTCGGGTTGAGCTATGGCAAGAGTAAGTCCATAGAGCGCGCCCGGTACGAACACTCATGTTATGGGGCCCAAAAGTAAGGTTAAGATAAGAAAGTTATGAAGAGATAAGAGAGCATAAGGAAGCATAAACGGATCATGCATACGATATGTCAAGTTATGTTATGAAATGTTATGCTATGCTATGATTAAGTTATGTCATGAAATGTTATGCTATGCTATGATTAAGTTATGTCATGAAATGTTATGCTATGCTATGATTAAGTTATGTCATGAAATGTTATGCCATGCTATGGTTAAGAAAGGTTATGGAATGCTATGTTAGGTTAGATTATGTTGTGTTTTTAATATTGCGGTATTAATAGTTGTACTTGCTGAGCTTTCGCTCACTGTTTTACGTCTATGCTGTAGGTAAGCAGCCTGCCAGCAATTAATGATACAAGATGGAAGGCGAGGTGTGCTGGACTGTGAAATGTGGGAATAATGCCGCCACACGTTTTGTTTATTATGTTAATATTTTATAAGTTTTATTTATACCTACACCACGTTTTAATTATTCAGTATAATTATTTACGTAGGTGTGTATACATATTGATACTGCTTATAAAAAAAAAAAAAAAATATAATCCGCTGTTTTACGTATAAGTACGTAAGTGTGTATGTATGTATGTACGGTAACGGCCTGTGCTAGGCGGGTCGTTACAGAGTTGGTATCAGAGCGGTTTCCTGCGACTAAATTTCACAGTCAGCTGCCATCGCCTCCATCATTGTAAGTTAAAATTTTATTTTCATATGTTAATAATTATTATGCGACTATGTATGATTAGATTTACGATTATGGATCCGGAGCCCGTAGAAGAGGATCGACGTGCAGTTTCGGCGTTCTACGAGTCACGACCCCTGCTTTTTGACGGCACTCCCAGAACGGTAGCTCTTTCAGTTTGGCTATACGATCTGGAGAGGATTTTCCTCCTTTGCCACATAGAGGCGCATCTACAGGTTTCATTGGCCAGTCGATGTTTGGCAGCCGATGCACGATTATGGTGGATGACGATCGGCGAGGGGACGTTACCTGCTCATACGTGGGCACATTTTCGTGTCTGCATGACTAACCGTTATGGACCGGTGCTGGACGATGGGATAGTCGAGCATTATCGAGATCCCGAGATTTATCGGGATATGCAGCATGAGCGGTATCACATGATGGTCGATGACTGGCGAGCCTATCCGCACGAGCCGATGGATCACTATTGCGGAGATTCCAGGAGGCTATGCTGCCTCACATTCCATTGGACATACCGCATTCAGGATTACAGTCTATAGTGATCCTGCGGAACGGATTACCTGCACCGATCCGTCAGCATACACCAATACCGACGCAGATCATGACAGTGGCCCATATGATCGGGTACATCTTAGCTGCGGAGGTCATCGCACAGGATTTGCAGGCTGATGCTCATGTAGCAGAGCATGAGGTACCAGTCGATGACGCCGAGATACCCGAGCCGGTTTACGAGCCGGAGCCGGTATATGAGCCAGAGCCTGCTTATGAGCCCGACCCGGTACAGGAGGCCGAGGATGAGGGTTATGATGCTGATGAGGACATGGATGCTGATGCGCCCGAGGACCCTCCGATCATCGTCATATCTAGTGATGACGAGGACGATGACGAGGAGCCCGATCACGAGCCAGGATTCGGAGGATGGCTCGATGAGGGTGACGACTTCGAGGGAGATAATTTTGAGGAGGGTCCCGTAGAGATCCCAGATGATGACGGAGAGGACGACTCCGATATCTCCACCGTTACGGTAGCAGAGTTAGATTAGACTTAGATCATGTGTATATGTT
>CM046372.1:8082432-8107373 GCA_025413025.1 Ficus hispida | reverse complement strand
TGAAAGGTGTATGTTCCCGCGCGAATCTCAGCAATCACTTGTTCTGATTGTACATATTGATCGTTTTGAACTAAAATAAAACTTTTTGGTGGAATAGTCACGTCACGAATAATTTCATTACCCTCAAGAGCAAGATCGCGTCCCTCATTACGAGCTTTTACACATGCTTCTAGAGCTACTCGATTAGCTACGGCACCGGGTGCCTTGAACGCGAGATTTTGTTCGAAATCGAATTACTACCTGGAGTTGCACCGATCTCCAAAGTGCCTTACCGTATGGCACCAGTTGAGCTTAGGGAATTGCAAGTGCAGTTACAAGAACTGCTTGATAATGGATTCATCTGACAGAGTTACTCCCCATGGGGAGCACCGGTGTTGTTCGTAAAGAAGAAGGATGGATCACTGCGTATGTGTATCGACTACCGTGAGTTGAATAAGATTACGATCAAGAACAAGTATCCCCTTCCGAGGGTTGACGATCTCTTCAATCAACTCAGAGGAGCAGTAGTATTTTCGAAGGTCGATTTACGTTCAGGCTACCATCAGCTCAGGATCAAGGAGGCAGATATCTCCAAGACGGCCTTTCGAACACGTTACGGGCACTATGAGTTTTTGGTTATGCCATTTGGATTAACCAATGCCCCGACAGCATTTATGGACCTTATGAATCGAGTATTCAAGGAGTATCTGGATAAGTTCGTCATTGTTTTTATTGACGATATTCTGATCTACTCAAGGTCCAAAGAGGAACATGAGTATCACCTTAGATTGGTGATGGAGACGTTGAGAAGGAATCAGCTGTATGCCAAATTCACAAAATGTGAATTTTGGTTGGAAAAAGTTCATTTCTTGGGTCATGTGGTATCGAAGGAAGGAATTTCAGTAGACCCTGCTAAAGTGGAGGCGGTTAGTGCATGGCCAGCACCCAAAAATGTTACGGAAATAAGAAGTTTCCTAGGATTAGCTGGCTATTACCGACGATTCGTCGAGGGATTTTCCAAGATCGCTACACCCCTCACTGCTCTTACCAGAAAAGGAAAGACTTTTGAATGGACTCAGAAGTGTGAGGAGAATTTCCAGGAGCTCAAGAAGAGGCTGACATTTGCGCCTGTGTTGATAATTCCTGATGTAGATGCAAGAAATTTCGTGATCTATAGTGACACTTCTAAGAATGGATTAGGAGCTGTCTTAATGCAGAATGGCAAGGTAGTGGCCTATGCATCCCGACAGTTAAAGATTCACGAAAGGAATTATCCCACGCACGATTTAGAGCTCGCGGCAGTAGTTTTCGCACTTAAGATTTGGAGACACTATTTGTATGGGAATAAGTGTGAAATCTACACTGATCACCAGAGCCTTAAGTATATTTTTACTCAGAAAGAGCTCAACATGAGACAACGTAGATAGCTGGAGCTTGTAAAGGATTATGACTGTGAGATCCTTTACCATCCTGGAAAGGCGAATAGAGTAGCAGATGCCTTAAGCAGGAAATCCATAGGCATGCTGATGTCTATTGGAATGTTTCCTAAGCCACTACAAAAGGAGATTTCTGAGTTTAAATTGGAGATGATAACGGGGAAATTATCTTCTCTAACCATTCAGTCTAATTTGATGGAATCCATTAAGTCTCACCAAGAAAAGGATTCCTTTTTGATGAAAACTCAGCTTTTTGGAGGAAAAAGCAATGAGTTTAGAACCACTGCAGATGACGTCATCTACTTTAAGGAAAGGATCTGTGTTCCCAACTTCGAAGTCTTGAAGGATCAGATTTTGTTGGAAGCACATATGACGCCATACTCATTACATCCAGGAGCTTCCAAGATGTACAAAGACCTCCGAGAAAGTTTCTGGTGGCCCAATATGAAGAATGAGGTAGCTGAATATGTATCGAAATGCCTAACTTGTCAGAAAGTTAAGGCTGAACATCGACATCCGGGCGGAGAACTGCAGAAGATAGAGCTTCCTGAGTGGAAATGGGAGCAGATTACTATAGATTTTGTAGTAGGACTACCCAGGACTACAAGTGGGAGTGACACGATTTGGGTGATTGTTGATAGATTAACCAAATCGGCTCACTTTATTGCGATTAAGGCCACCTTTTCTGTGGAAAAGTTAGCTGAAATTTATGTATCCCAGATTGTTAGATTTCATGGAGTGCCAAAATCAATCATCTCGGACCGTGATGGACGTTTCACTTCTCGATTTTGGACTAGTGTTCACAATGTCATGGGGTCGAGATTGAAGTTCAGCACGGCATTTCATCCCCAAACTGACGGTCAATCAGAACGAACCATCCAGACACTAGAAGACATGCTAAGGTCATGTGTGCTGGATTTCAAAGGAAACTGGGATCAGAAGCTGCCATTGATCGAATTTTCATATAACAACAGTTATCATGCTTCAATTGGTATGGCTCCATTTGAAGCATTATATGGAAGAAAATGTCGATCTCCTACCCATTGGCAGGAAGTTGGACAAAAACAGCTACAAACCACAGATTTTATCAAAAAGACCTCTAAGGACATTCAGAAGATCAGACAGAGGCTCGACATAGCTTTTAGTAGACAGAAAAGTTATGCCGACAAACGTAGGAGACCTTTGGAATTCCAAGTGGGAGATGCGGTTTTCATCAAGATTACTCCTATGAAAGGAGTAATGCGCTTTGGAAAAAAAAGGGAAGCTTAGCCCAAGATATACGGGGCCATTTGAGATCCTTGAAAGGATTGGAAAAGTAGCCTATAAGCTTGCCCTACCACCTGAATTGGCTTTGATGCATAATGTTTTCCATGTGTCGATGCTAAAGAAGTATATATCCTACCCTTCCCATGTGCTTAGTCAAGAACTAGAAGAGGTTCAAACGGACTTAACTTATGAAGAAAAGCCCGTTCAAGTACTGGATTGGGAAGAGAAAGTTTTAAGAAATAAAACCATTTCCATGGTTAAAGTGTTATGGCGAAACCACAGGGTTGAAGAAGCAACCTGGGAGTTGGAAGATGAGATGAGAAAGAACTATCCCAGCTTGTTCTAATTTTTGAGGACGAAAATTTTTAAGGGGGGTAGATTGTAATAACTAGAATTTCCCAACGTCATAATATCTTGTACAGATATTTGAATTATGCCCTGAAGGTATTTATGGAAAGCCCAGCTTAGGGTTTTTATTAGATAGTGTGAGTTCTTATGCTTTTATAAGACTCCAAAAATTATTGCTTTGTAAAGCAAGTGACCTTTTGAGTAAAACGGTATAAAACGTAATGATCAGCTTGTTTACAAATTTTGATTTCTGTTATGAATAATCAAAGTTTGTAATTAAGAAATGTTTATGTGTTATGTTAAATTTTTCGAAAGACCTTTTTGTAGTAAAAGGCAAATCTATGATTTATGATTCTCTGTTAGTAGTTTCTAAAATTAAGAGAACCCTAGACGCAGTTCAGATAAATTCTGGATTTTGGTCCAGTGCAAGTATACTGTTATCAGTCGAAAACAGTATCTGAATATGTATGCCAGTATGAAAATGAACTGTGTTTAGGAGATAAGCCAAGTGAGGTCTTAAAAAGAATGACAAATCTCACTTTGAAAATTGGTCACCCTTTAAGGACTAAAATGTAAATATTTTGTCTGTAGGGGCCAATATGTAATTTTAAGAAAAGTGAATGGTTATGGATTTTAAGAAAGTTAAGATAGTGTTAGGTGATTGATTAAGCAAGAATTAGAGGCCAAATGCTATCACCATAGTCGGCCACCTTACAGGGACTAAAGTGCAAATATTTTTGCCTTTAGGGGTCAAAATGCAATTTTGTGAAAAATTGTGGTTTGATAGATAAATTTGTAAATTTATTGAACTATGGATTTTTCTAGTTAGATTTCCTAGTTCAATTTAGCTTATGATGATTTTTAAATTTGGTTAACCTAGTTGGAAACCAAGGAATCAAGTTAGGTTTTGATTGGTTCAAAATTGACCAATCATTTGCCTACACTTGTACTTAAGGGAACCGGCTATATTAAGGGTTAATGAGCTGATATTTTGCTCTTAAGGATCAATAGGCAAGGTATGAAAAATTTGAAGTTCATTAGGATTTGATACCTCACAATTTTAGCCTTGCCTAGTAAGCAAAATAGTTTTGCATACTAAGCTATGTTGCATTTTGCAACTTTCATACCTAGCAAGTAATGGCCGGCCACCTTATGAAGAATTTGAAGAAAATTATGATAGATTTTTCTTACTAAGCATTCAAATTCAACTAAGCCAAGGATTGGTTACAAAATTTAGTTACCATAGTTATATTAAAACCAAGAAAGTAAACTAGATTGTTAATTTAGTTAGTCTAACTATTTGCTTCCATTTTGACTCATCATGGCCGGCCACCACATGGTTCCAATGAGTAAATATGTTACTCTTAGGAATTAATATGCAGCTGAGTTTCTCAAAGTTTTGAGAGATGACAAGTGTAGTTTATAGCTTTGGTGAGCAAGCTTATAGCCATGCTTGCTTGGCTTGATAAAATCAAGCTTGTGTTGCCACATATGGCCGGCCATCACAAGGAAAAACACATCAAATTTCTAGCTTTGATGACTAAGCCCTCTTAGCCTTGATGAGTCATCCATTTAGCTCTCTTCCTTGGCCAGCCAAGGCTTGCTAAAACAGCACCAAAAACCGGCCAATGGGTGAATGACACACCATGGCTTAGCTTAGGTGTTAACCAATCAAGTTTTGCCTCCTAGACTAGCTAGGATGTTGACACATCATCACCTAATGGCCAGCCATCTTGAGAACATGCCACATAACATAGTAGCTTTGGTGAATAAGTCACCTTAGCTGTGCTTACTCAACTTCTAGGGCCAAGCATGGCCGGTCAATACACAAGGTGTTGTGTGCAAAATGAAAATTTTTGGAGGACTAATTGGCAAGGTAAGAACAAGTCTTCATCTATAAATAGGTGAAAGCAAAAATCTATAGGTTTCTTTTAGTTAAACTTGCAGCCAACCATCACCTTCTTTTTCCCTTTAGAGCCGAAGCCAAATAAGAGAGAAAGGTGAAAGACAATTCAGTTTTGTTCGGTCTTGGTTGGACTAGTGAAAAAGAAAACCTCCAAAACCTTAAGCTGGAATTTGTTTTGTAAAGCTTGAGGTAAATCCTTTAACCTCTAGTTTTCATTCACGTTTTTGATAAGAAGATTAAGAGTGTGATGTTATGTATAAGCATGAGTTTATGAAAAGTAGATTCAAGTATTATGCTTTATGAGTAGTTGATAGTTTTCGGTTTCGATATGCTAGTTTCGAAATAGGATTTTTATGCAAGTTTAAGATTTTCGTTTTACAAAAGTTATATGAGTAAGATCTGATTGTATGAGTATGGAATGATTAGGTAACGCCTGCATGCTTGAAATAGGCTCACGGGATATCCGTTTGAGGTAGTGTGCACGATAGATTACCTAAAACCCAAACCGAACAAAAACTGCCAGTTTCGGGTCAAACTGGACAGTAATTTGAAAAGTGAATTTTGAGGCCCTTAGAGGCCGAATCATGAAAAAGTTAAAACTACAAAGTTGTAGAGAAGGCAAAATCCTAGGGGCCAGCATGGACAGTTTTTGAAAATAAGGCGTCTAAGACCTTCGTTTTTACAAAAACCCGAGACCTATTTTAAGGTTAAGAAAAATGGTCGAAGAATTTTCAAAGGCAGAAACAAGTATGTTAGGGTCAGATTTGGATTTTAAGTTTAAAATAGAAGTTGTAGGAACCCTCAAGGTCTACAACTTTTATGAAGGAAATATTTTAAAATTCGGAACAGATTTGTTAAAAAAGGATCAAATTTAAAGACTGATTTCAAATATAGTTTGTTTTTAGAATTTTAGTGTTTTAAAAGATAGTAGGATTTTAAAGTTTATGCTATGTTTTTGATATCCTTATACTGAGATAAGTTAATAACTAGGGTTGTATGATACTATGATAAGAGGATTCTCATCCTATGATTTTTTCTGTGAAAACAGGAAAACCACTCGGTTAGGAGAAGTGCTATATTTGAGATTTAATATATCTGGTAAGTACAACTCCGTCTACAGCATAGACTTTCCGTTGTATACTTACCCAAGTATGATGAATGATTGCTATTAGAATGTGATGTAAATGTATGCTAGAATTGTTTGATGCGGTGTTATGATTATTATGGTGATATCAAGCTTATGATTATTATGATGATATCAAGTTTATGATTATGAGATAAGGCATGTTAAGATATGAGTATGATTTAAGTTTAGTGACATCATGAAGCATGTTCACTAATAAGATCAATTATGAGATCACGAAAAGCAAGTATGATGGCAAGCGAGCTTGCCGTGTCGTACCGACCCGCGTTAGGTCGGGTTGGACTATGGTTTGAGTTGGAAATGGTCTGGCCGCCCCAACCACTCCATAGTTGCGCGCCCGGTACGTACACTTATGTTATGGGGCCCATAAGCAAGATAAGTTAAGAAAGAACAAGAAGGCATAATAAGAGCATAATCGGTTCATGCATATATTATGCGATGTCATGAAATGGTATGTACGTTATGATGAGTTCAGTATGTTATGTATGAGTTAAGATGAGTTCAGTATGTTATGTATGAGTTAAGCATGTTATGATGAGTTTAGTATGTTATGTATGAGTTAAGTATGTTGTGCTATGAGAAATTATGCTATGTTATAAGATTGTGATGAATTATGTTTTGAGTTGTATTGTCACGGATAAATATGTTGTACTTGCTGAGGGAAAGCTCACGTCTTACGTCTATGCTGTAGGTAAGCAACCTATGGGCAGTTGTTGATACAAGATGACGAGCGTGGCAGGGCGAACTGTGAAATGTGGGATTAATAGCCGCTACGCGTTTTGTTCTCTATATGTATATGATTTTGTATTCTGAACATCCTGATATTATTATGCTTTCCGCTTATCCACGCTGTATATATATATATATATATATATATATATATGGCTAATCGCTCGTACGCATTATGTATAAAAAAAAAAAATTTCCGCTGTTTACGTTAAATAAGTAAGAATGTATGTATATATGTATGGTAACGGCCTGTGCAAGGCGGGTCGTTACAATATGTGTATACATAGTAAGTGTTTGTTATATGTCCCCATATGTTCAAAAAGAGGTAGGTTATGTTTGAATGATGGATATGAAATTTGTATGTGAATCTAGGGCAAAATTAACCTTGAAACCCTAGTTTGGTATAAGATTGCCACACGGGTTGCATGGGTTTAAACCATTGCTTGATTGCTGAAAATTTACATAATACGCTGCATGTTTGTCGTAGACTTACGGTTATGACCGTTTGAGGTAGTGTGCGCATAAGTTTATGTAAAATTTGACCTAAACCGAACGTCAGTTTTCAGGTAAAACTGGGCAGCTTTCTAAAAACGTAATTTTGAGGCTCTTAGAGACCGAATTGGAGAAAAGTTAAAACTGAAAATTTGTAGAAAATGGAAAATTCTAAGGACTTCATGGATGGTTTTTAAAAATAAGACTCGAAAGTCCTCTATTTTTATCAAAACCCAAGCCTAGCCAAAATAGGTAAGTGTTCATGGCTAGGCAGTCTCCAACAAGGAATATGAATAAGTTAAAGGTAGAATTAGGTTTTGAGTAAAACATAAAAGTTGTAGTATTATTCGAGATCTATAACTTTCATGAAGAAAGATTTTCCAAATTATAAACAAATTATTAAGGTTAGATTAGATTTTAAAAACTGTGCTAGAAACAGGAAATTATAGCACAGGATTTTCAGAAATGCAGTGCAAAAACAGGGAATTCCTACACATGCACTGATAACTGAAATTAAGAAACTGTTTTTAATGATTTTTTTCAGGGCTTGACAGTTTTTAAACTGTTTTTGCTTAAAAGTTACGGTTTTATAAAAAATACGGTTTTTATAAGTAATGTAAAGTTTTACAAAAGATTTTTAAAGGAAACTTGACAAAGTTTTGTGAAGAAAATGACAAAGATAAATACTTGGGCCAAAAAGTATTTCGAAAGTAGAATAACAAAAAGATGACCGATAGTAACCGGTTAAGATACCTAAGTTTTTGGGTTGGGCCTTACCCTATGATTACCGATAGTAACTTAATGGGGCAGTACTTTAAAAGTAATTGCGCCCTAGTAACCCAATAGGGTATCATTCAAAATTAGTTAGGCCTAAAACCTAGGGTTACCCATAGTAACCCAGTAGGTTATGAATTAAAAGTAATTGAGCTTAGGCCTAAGGTTACTGATAGTAATCTAATACAACACTATTCAAGTATGACTGGACCTGGTACCTCGGGTTACTTGAAGTAACCTAACAAGATACTGTTTGGGCCATGAGTGTAACAACCCGCCTAGCACAGGCCGCTACCATACATACATACTTACGTAACATACATACATACATGAATCATACTTACATATTGAGCGAAAACAGCGGAAATTTTTTTTTATATGGCGGTGCATACGAGCGGATGGCAATATATAAAAGTAATATTCGAATAACGATTATTAGACATAAAAAAAAAAAGACAAAACGCGTAGCGGCTTTATTTCCCACATTCACAGCTCGCCCTGCCACGCTCCCCCATCTTGTATCAACAATGGCACGTAGGTTGCATACCTACAGCATAAACGTAAGACAATGAGCTTTCGCTCAGCAAGTACAACTACTATACCACGACACAATACAAACTTAACCTATCATAGCATATCTCGACTTCGCATATCATGGCATTGCTTAACTTATCGTAACATAACATATCTTCTCATACTTAACATGGCATCATAACATAACATATACAATCATAACTTATCATAACATCATAACATAACATATTCTATCCTAATCATGCATGAGCCAAATTATGCTTGCTTGACTTTTCATAACTTATCATGTCCTTCTTGCTTATCATACTTATCTTGCTTATCTTGCTTATCATGCTTATCATGCTTATGGGCCCCATAAGTGTACGTACCGGACGCACAACTATGGAGTGGTTGGGGCGACCAGTCCATTTCCAACTCAAACCATAGTCCAACCCGACCTGCGAGCAGGTCGGTACGACACATGCAACTTGCTTGCCATCATACTTGTCTTTCATAATCTCATCTTTGATCTTACACTTATTTGGAATTGGTGAACATGCTTCGTGATGTCACAAATTCATAAGACATAATCATATCATATTTCATAACATAACTCAATGCATCATAAACATACCATACATCATGACATATCATCATCACATCACATAAGCATATTCATACATAACATCATCTACTAAAGCATTCATCGATCATACTTGGGCAAGTATACAACAGAAAGCCTATGCTGTAGGCGGAGTTGTACTTACCTCGACTACTATGTCTGGTGATATGCTGCTCCACGTCCGGATACAACTGCAGGCTACTTCCTGCTTGAATGAAGGACATAGGTAAGGGTCTGTTACCGAAAAATGTTGGTGACTTAACCAACATGCATACATAGTCTTAGTTGTATGTCCCCTATGCCAGATATCTTACTTGGTTACAATAAGTAACCCTATTGTTCGAGACTAGCCCAATCATGGATTATAACTTATCAGGTTACATTGAGTAACCACATGTGCTAAGCCCATATCTATACAGGTAGGGTTAGGTTACTTATCCTAACCTTGGGCATAAGCTTTAACATTCTTGGTCTATAATCCTTTGGGTTATTACAAATAACCCTCGATCTTAACTCATCCTATTTTTGGTATCCCGACGGGTTATGTTGGGTAACCCTTAAGGTAATAAGCCTTGGTCAAACCTGGTCAACCAAAGTCAACCTTATATGGTCAAACTTGGGCTTTGGGGGTCAAGCCCAATAACTCGGGTATCCTTCCCGGTTACCATCTCTTACTATCTTGCTGCTTATCTACGTTTAAAAAAAATCCTTTTTCCTTTGTCTAGGAAAAATTTGCTGAACTATTTCAAACCTCTTTGTTAAAAATACATGGTTCTTAAAATGGGTTTTTTTCTTAAAATTGTTAAGGGCTGAAAACTGCCATTGGAACAGTTTTCACAGTCAAAACATTAGTTTTGGTGAAAATACAGTTTTTCTGCATTGTTTTTAGACAATCCTGTGCAGGAATTTCTTGTCTCCTACACAGTTTTTGAAATCCAATTTTTTATTTAAAAATAAAAATCAAATCTAAAAAAGTTTTCTTCACAAAAGTTCCAGATCTTGAGAAACCCTAAAACTTTCATGTTTTGAGAAAAACCCAGTTCGGACTTTATCATGCCCTTATTACTTGTTGAACTTACCTGACCGTGCATGAATCCTAGGCACGGCCAGGCTCGGATTTTCATAAAAACCAAGGCCGTTAGAGCCTCATTTTGGAAAACTGTTTGGTTGCTCCCTAGAAAAAATCATTCTCTACAACTTTTGTGTTTTACATTTTCTCAAATTCGGCCTCTAAAGGCCTCAAAATTTCCTTTTCCAGAAAACTGACCAGTTTGTACCCGAACTGGCAGTTTATGTTCTTAAATTCGTTTTACGTCCTAATTCGTACACACTACCTCAACCGACCACAGCGGGAGCCTAATTTCACACATGCAAGCATTTCTAACGTTCCAAACCAACCTTCAAGTGATTCTATCACGCCCATGCAAACCAAAACCGAAACTGCATCACCTAGGGTTTGCATGGTTCTAAATTCATCAAACCATTCCATTCCATCCATGCTTATATTCTAGCACCCTAACATACCATTCTACATCATTCTTGCACATATTTGGGGTACATATAATTTATCAAACATCTAGCATGCAATCCTATTGATCAATCAAGCATAAGCATAATAATCAAATTAAAGCTCATAATCAACCACCCTAAACCTAATCAAACACAACCATAAAATCTTAAACTAGGGCCATAAAATAAATTGAGCTTAAGCTCTTACAATCTCAACTTGAAACACACCTAAATTTCAAATTGAAGCTCAATTGAAATAGATTAGGGCTATGGAAGAATTACCGTGCTTAACCCTAAAAATAGTTAGGGTTTGGGGTCCGAAAATCTCTCCCCCTTGGTTCCTAGAACAACTGGCCACTCACCCTCCAATGGCCACCGAAAAGTTTCCTTCTTCCTAGCACTATCATAGCCGACCTCTCCCTCTCTAATGGGTACCAAATTTTTTTCCAACCTTGGCTTGCAAACATCCGAACATTCCTACACTTATTTCCTAAGGTTTTCAAACTTTTTTTCTTTGTTCTAGCCTATCTTTGGGTTTCGGATTTTGAGAGAGAATTTGGGCATAGTTTAGGTGAGTTTTCCAATTTTTTTGAAGCTGAAAACCACCCCCTCCCTTGGCTATTTATAGTTGAAAATTGATTTAATTTTTGGATTTATTTTTAATCCAAAATTTGCTTATATGCCCTTGGAACAAGAATATTTGCACAAATTTTGCACAAATACCCTCCAAAATGGCCGGCCATATCTAGCTAGGTGTCATCCAAGGAATTTTCCAATTTTTCTTTAATTAAGGATGGTGTCATAATTCCAAGATAAGGTGATATCATCATCCTTAAGGCTTGTTTGGCTCTTTCTTCAACATGTAGTCCATTTTTGAGCTAACACAGATATTTCTAATACTGTGTTCACTAATACACAGTACTGCAATATATTTTGCAGTCCAAAATTCATCTGTGTAAAAATGGACTGTATAAATTTTTTCTTATTTCCTTAAGCCCTTTAGCCCTTAGTAGCTAACTTGGTGTGCTTGATTTTCTATGGTGGTTTTAATCTTAATCATACTAGATTGCCCGCAAAAACGGTTTTTCGCAGTATATTTCCATATTGCTCGGCCATAAAACTGTACAGTCATTACTTTGTCCATTTTATTCAAACTTTGACTCTCTCGGTCAACTTTGACTTTTCTTGGTCAAACTTTGACCAACATACATCATAGAGTTTTTCATTCTTTTTCACTCAAAAGCTCATATGCTAATCTAAGCAATCATTTTTGAGTCTTAATAAATTATAAGAACTCAATAATCAATAAAAACCCTTAATCGGGCTCTTTCATGAATACTTCAAGGTACATAACAAATTCCTTTAAAAGGAAATAGAAATAACGAAAAAAAACTAGGTATTACAATCTACCCCCCTTAAAAATTTTCGTCCTCGAAAATTAAAGCAACAAGGGTAGTGCTACCTCATCTCATAGGCTACTTCTCAGGTTGCTACTACAACCTCATGGTTTCGTCATAAAACCTCAACTATTGAAGTGGTTCTATTTCTAAAGTCCTTCTCTTCTCGATCCAGAATTCACACTAGTGTTTCTTTATGAATCAAATCAATTTGAACCTCTACTGGTTCTTGATTAAATACATGGGAAGGGACTGATGTGTGCTTTTTACTTTTTTTTTTCAGCCTCAAAACGTGAAAAACGTTGAGCATCGAAGCTAACTCTTGCGTTAAGGCAAGCTTCTGATTCAATTACCTTTGAAATCCAAGACACCTGATCTTAGCATATCCTCTAGTGTTTGGATGGTTCTTTCCAACTAGCCATCAGTTTGGGGGTGAAATGCCTTGCTGCACTTCAATTTCAACCCCATGGTCTTATTAAACTTGTCCAAAATCAAGAAGTGACACGCCTATCATGGTTTAAGCTTATTGATTTTGGCACTCTATGCAGTCTAATGATCTGAAATACGCATATCTCTGCCAATCTTTCCATCAAAAAGGTAGCCTTAACTACGATAAAGTGGGCTGATTTGGTTAATCTATCCATAATAACCCAAATCGTCTTATTCCCACTTGCAATCCTGGGCAGTTTTACTATAAATTTCATAGTAATTTGCGCCCATTTCCAATTAGGAAGTTTTATTTTCTACAAATCTCCTTCAGGATATCGGTGTTCAGTCCTTCTTTCTGACAAGTTAGGCACTTTGACCCATATTTTGCCACCTTATTCATCATATTTGGCCATCATAAATCCTTTTTGGATGTCCTTGTATAATTTTGAAAGCTTCTGGGTGTACCGAACGTGGCCTCATATGTGCTTTCGATAGTATCTAATCCCATAAGAATTCAAGGTCAGGAACATAATTCCTTTCCTTGAAGTAAATAACACCGTTGGCGGAGGTCCTAACTCCTTGTTCTTTCTTCCAGAAAGTTCAGCTTTTAGAAAAAAAAGAATCCTTTCCTTGATATGAGTTAACAGTTTCCAAATCTTAAGTGTGAAACTATCGCTATGAGCTCCAAATCATGCATAGGATAGTTTCTTTCGTGAATTCTTAGTTGTCGTGACGCATAGACTACTATCTTCCCCTTCTGTATCCGGACAGCTCCTAATCCATTTTTAGAAGTGTCACTAAAATTCACCAAATTTCCTGTATCTATATCAGGAATTACTAATACATACGCACTAGTTAGCTTCCTCTTAAGCTCTTAAAAATTCTTTTCATATTTCTAGATCCATTCAAATTTCTTCCCCTTTCGAGTAAGGGCTGTCAGTGGTGCAAAATTCTTGAAAAAATATCCTTCGATGACACGTCGACAATATCCAGCTAAACCAAGGAAATTCCTTATTTCCGTAACATTCTTGGGTACTGGCCATGTACTGACCACTTCCACTTTTGCAGGGTCTACGGAAATTCCTTCTTTTAGCATCACATGACCCTAGAAACGAACTTTTTTCCAATCAAAATTCTCATTCTTGAATTTGACATACAGCTTCTTTCGTTCTAACGTTTCCATCACCAACCTAAGGTGATGTTCATGTTCCTCCTTGGACCTTGAATAAACTGTCGTCAATAACGACAATAATGAACTTGTCTAAATATTCTTTGAACATTCTGTTCATAAGGTCCATAAAAACAATTGGGGCATTAGTTAATCCAAACGGCATAACCAAAACTCATAATGCCCATAACTCGATCGAAAAACCATTTTGGAGATATCTAACTCCATGATCCTGAGCTGATGATAGTCTGATCGAATCGACTTTCGCGAATACTACTGCTCCCCTGTGTTGATCAAGAACATCGTCAATTCTTGAAAGGGGATACTTGTTCTTGATCGAAATCCTATTCAGCTCCTGGAAATCACTACATATGCGTAATGATCCATCCTTCTTCTTTACGAACAAAACAGACGCTTCTCACAGGGAGTGATTCTGCCGGATGAATCCTTTATCAAGCAGCTCTTGTAACTGCACTTGAAGCTTTCTAAGTTTGGTAGATGCCACATAGTAACGTACTTTCCACATTGGTGCGGCTCTAGGCAACAATTCAATTTCAAACAAAATTTCCCGTTCCGGCGAAAATCCTGGTCAGCCCTCCGGAAAGATTTCCACATATTCCTTTATAATGGGAATATCTTACAGCGTTACTTTCTACTTCTCGATCCTTGTTCACTATGTTAGCAAACTATCCTTGGCATCCATTAGCTAACATCATCCAAGCCTTCATTGTCGAACTAATCTGGTGGCTAAGCTCCGTACTGTCCGTCGAAGTTACACTCTTCCTCATCGTAAGGGTTGAACGTTACACAACGCTTTTCGATGGTCGATCTTAGCGTTGTACTTTCTTAAGAAATCCATGACTAAGATCACATCGAAATCGTTAAGCTTGATGAGATCTACAAATAATTCTTTGCCATATTTAACTACGGAAGTATTTCGTGTCCAAAAATGGTATCACAAAATTTCTCCGGATGACAAAGAAGTTTTGAAAAGCTATTTTAATCTACCTACACATCTTCCTAATTCTTGGGCGAACTCCGCGTGAGTGGCACCAAAATCATACAACGCAATAGCTTCGTAGGTGGTGATAGAAGTCAAATCTGTCACCACATGTGACGTTCCCACTTCAGCATCTCCCTTGATGTAAGCGTAAATTCTGGCTTGGGGTTCAGGAGCCTTTATTCTGCCTTGTGTGTAACGCCCCGACTTCCTTCGCCGGGTCGTCACCTTACTTAAATTAAAACTCAATCTTAAATACTTAACCTTATAGAAAATTTCAGAATAAATTTTTCTTTTATTCTTTTCTTTTCTTCAAACTTTAAACTTGATTTTAAAAGCTATTTTACTTTCAAACTTAAACTTAACTTATCATCATGCATATTCGTATGTACTCACACGAGTACTAATATCGTGGACCAGACTCGACTTAGCGCGGATCGGTACAACACGAGGCAACTTGCTTGCCATACATACTTGAAACTTTTCTTAAACATAACAAAACACATTTTACAAACGTATTTTATAAAAACATATTTTCCAAACCCGTGGCGGTGTCCATCCCACATTTCACAGTCCGCAGCACCAACTCTTCACAGTTTTGCATCAAGTACTGCCGTTAGGTTGCTTACCTACAGCATGAACGTAAGTAATGAGCTAATTGCCCAGTAAGTACAATATTCAATCCACAAAAACATTTTTTTATAAAATATAAAATGCGTGAACCGATTATGTTCTTTTTCAAAGCTACTATGTTTTCAATATCTTGGTTATAAACCCTTATATGTCATACATGCTCGTACCGTAGTACTCATCCATGGAGTGGTTGGGGGCGGCCAATCCAAACCAAGTCAAACTATGAAACTAATTGTTTGCATAGAGTGATTGGGGTAGGCAGTCCAATCCAATTCAAACCATTGACTTAACCGTTTAAACCCGCCCTTGTGGCAAGTCGGTACGACACAATAACATTAGCGGGTCTTTAACTCCTAACTTAACTTATTCTTACCATGTGATTTAATAATGGTGAGCATGCTTCATGATGTCACAACCATAATACATGCTAACATAAATTACCATGTCATAACATAACATAACTTGACATACATAAACTTATCATGACATAACTTATCATAACATGACATACATGACGTAACCTTATCATAACGTAACTCATCATGTCATACTTATACTTGTCATAACATACTTAACTTATCATATCATACTTATACTTGTCATAACATACTTAACTTATCATGACACCGCTTTTCATAACATAACTTAGGTAAATCATGTAAATCAATACATGATTTCGTAAAAACATAACATGTAACAAAAACATTTTGTTCATGCTGCAGGTGGAGTTGTACTTACCTCTCTAGCTATGTCCTACGTTAAGCTGCTTCCTCTCAGAGTACAGCTGTAGGTTCCCTCCTGCTCATTTTAGGACATAGGTGAGGTTCTAATTAGTATGGCGGAATGTTGATAAACTAACCAACATGCATACGTAATCCTAAATGTAGGTCTCAAATACTAGATGTCGTATTGGGTTACAAATAGTAACCCTATGAATAAATTCTTTAAGAGGTTACGTTGGATAACCTCATGTGTTAAACCTTTATGCATACTGTTAGGGTTAGGTTTCATTCCTAACCTTGGGCTTTATTCTTGTCCATAATCATTGGGTTACCTCAAATAATCCTATATCATAGCCCAATTTATTACTTATGATATCCTTTAGGGTTATCTTGACTAACCCTTAAGGTTAATCATAATTAAACTCTTGATCATCAAAAGTTAACCCTATCTGGGTTAAACTTGAGCTCTAGGCTTTGGCCTAGTAATTCGAATATTATTTCCTGTTATTACCCGTAGTCATTTTATTTACCCAGTTTGGTTTAAAAACCCATTTTCCATCTCTTTGGAAACTTGGGTAAATTTTCTTCAAAACAATCTTTTTGTTTGACTTTAAAAACTGAAAATCTTCAAATGAGACTTATAAAATTATTGACTATTGGACAATGCCTTTGGAACAGTTTCACAATGTCCATTTGCAGTGAAACTGCAAAATTATGCATTTTCTGTGTCAACTTTGTAAATCCTGTACAGGATTTCCATAATTCCTGTACAGTTCTCCGAAATTCATTTTCATCTTAAAATCCAGACTGAATCTGTAAAACTTGTCTTCATGAAAGTTGTAAACATTTAAAAACTCTACAACTTTTATGTTTTGGGTAAAACCCAGTTCTGGCGTTTTCGTGGTCAAAACCCCTGAGGAACTTGTCCTGGCCGTGCTCGGGTCCTGGACACCTTAGGCACGGGTTTTGGTAAAAACGAGGCCATTGGAGCCTCATTTTACAAAACTGTCCACGTTGTCCTCTAGGAAAAACTCTACTTAAAAACTTTCATGTTTTGAGTTTTCCTTGATTCGGCCTCTAGAGGCCTCAAAAACAGTTTTTCCCGAAACTGGTCAGTTCCCACCCGAGTTGACAGTTTTCGGTTTAAAATTTCGTGTTCGTCCTAAAACGTCCACCCTACCTCAACCGAACTCATCGGGAGCCTAAATCAGACATGCATAACGTTTCTAACATTCAAATTTCAACATGCAAGCCAAATTGAACGTAAATCATAATCCTACAAAACCCTAAGCATTCAATCAAACACTTATCATGCACAATATGCACATAAATGAACCACCAAACCCTAAGCTTAAACAAATCAAGCACATGCACATAATTTACCAACTAGAGCAGAATTTAAAAGTGGGCTTAAACCCTTACAAACCATAGCTTAAATACATTTAAATTTCACCATATGAAATTTAAATGAAACTTGAATCGGTTAGGATTTTACCTTACTCGGTTAGGCTCGGTGAGCTAAAATTTCAGCTTCCTTCCTCCGTCACAAATCACCGGCTGATTTGGTGATTGGCAAGTGCAAACTTGCTGCCTTTCTTGCCTTAAGTTCAGCCACCAAAAGACACAAAGTTGGCTGCCTCTAACACCAAAATCCGGCTGCCTCCTAGCTTGGTTCCTCCCCCCCTAGAACCGGCCTTGCTAGGGAAATGGGTTCTAAAATTTTTCCCAACTTTTTGGCTTGGTTCCCACCTTGAATCCGACCACTCTAAGCCCTACACACTCTTAGTTTTGCAAATTTTTCTTGCCTTTCTCTTCTCCCTTAAGTCCGGATTTGTGTGAAGAAAAAATGCAAGAGTTTGGCTAAGTTTTCTTTTTAATTGTGAACAAAGGCCACCCCTATTTATAGAGGTTGGAAACTTCTCAAAATTGCACACTTTGGTCCTCAAAAAATCAGAAAATTGGACAATGGAGGGGGGTATGTGGCCGGCCATTAAGGATGGTGGAAGACAACTCATTTCTTCCATTTTCCTTAATTCAACTAATGATGTAATAATCAAAAAGTTACATGAGGTAAGCCAAAGTCTAAGCTTGTTTGGCTCTTTTGCTAATAAGCAGTCCATATTTAAGTTACCACAGGTATTTTCAATACTGGATTCACTTATGCACAGTATTGATTTACCGAACTGCAGTCCAAAATTCATCCGTGTAATACTGGACGGTATGAAATTTTTTCTTATTTCATCAAACTCTTTTGCCCTAAGCTTCAACTTAATGTGCTTGATTTTCTAAGGTGGTTCTCATGTCTTAAACATAACTTTTTATCTGCAAAAAGGCACGGGTTTACCCGGTGCAATTTATACAGATCAATATCTAAACATAAAGTCATTTCTTAAACTTTTTGGATTAACCATCGACTTTCTTGTCGATTAATGACCTATTTGTCAAATTTTGACTTTCTTGGTCAACAGTTGACTTTTTGGTCAACCGTGACGTTTTTCGGTCAAAGTTTGACTTTTCAAGAAATTTTGCCATATTGTTCCTTTTGACTTAAAAGGTTGTTTTCTTAATTAATTAATCCTGTTTGAGTCTTATATAACCATAAAACTCACAAAACATAATTAAAAACCCTTAGCTGGGCTTTTTCCATAAATGCATTTACGGTTCAATGTAAGTTCTATACAAAGAATCGTATTGATGAAAAATCAGGTATTACAATCTACCCTCCTTAAAAAATTTCGTCCTCGAAAATTCAGTTACTTCTAAGTAACTTTTCTTAAATTTCATCACCAATACATACTGGTTTGATCAAGTTCCCATTTTAATCCTTTTCTGGGATCATGTCTCTTATATAGAACCATAATCTTCCTTCATATCTTATCATACTTACATACATTCATACTTGCGTACATACATACATACTTGCATACTATCTCACTTTCATACTTACATACGTTCCTACTTACATACATCCATACATACATACTTGCATACATTCTTACTTTCACACTGCATACTTTCTTACTTACATACGTTCATGCTTACGTACTTGCATACTTCCTTACATATATACATTCATACTTACATACTTACATACTTTCATGCTATCATATTCTCCTTTCATATTGCATCACAAGAACTATCTTCATAAAAATTTGAGCAAGTATTTCATATAACTTGCCATGTTTGAAAAACATATCTTAGCATATAACTTTTTCATATTTGAAAAGTTTCTCGTATTTCATAATTTTCCACACTTGGAAAACATATCATATCATACATTTAGAACACTTTTTGAAAATAGTCCCTTTCTTGAAACTTGATTTTATATTATCAGAACCCTTTACTCTTCATAGTGGCCCCTTTCTTGGAATTCGTTCCTTTCTTGAAACTCATCCCTCAAGGATTCGGCCTATGGCCCCCATCTTGGAATTTACTTCCTCAAGGATTTGGCCTATGGCTCTTAACTTGGAACCTTTGCTTTTAATGACAGCCCCTATCTTGGAATTTCCTCCTCAAGGATTTGGCCGTCACACATAAAATGAGGGGGTTCTATTAAACATAAAATCTTTCATAAAAATATTTTCTTTGAATTCTTTCAAAGCCAATCTTGGAAAATCATAATATCGTTCAAGTGATGCAATAACAGGCATACTTAAGTCAACTAGCCACTTGCTAGATAGTAAAAGCTCCTTTCATTGCTTCTAACATTTCCTTGATAGCACTAGTGCATAATCGTAATTCTTAGGAATATCTAAAATTCCTCAACATTACTTAATTTCCCTTACTGAGGGATCGTATCATCACTTTCATCGTCAAACTTATAGCCATTAATCTTATTTCTTGGAATGAAAATTCCTGTTTATCACCCTACTTTAGTAAGGTGATAGGCTATCTTATCTCGAAACCTATTCATTTCTTATTACTGCTCTAGTAATTATCATTGCAACTTAGCCATTACAGTTGCAAGATTAGGTTCTTACAAAATTTGGTTCAGTCGTACATGCGACGAACCATCTTCTAGTTTCTAATTCTAATCCTTAACATGTCTAATACCTATTCTTCCATTCATATCTTAACATATCATATCATCATAACATCGTAACTTATCAGCTTATCATACTAGAGATTCATCACAATCTTATCATATCATATCGTAGGCTTAACTTATCTTCCACGCTTCCGCTGCGTAACTCTGATCTACTGGCAATCATAGCCTCTGGACTCATCTGGATAAGCACGCTAAGTTGCAACATAGTTGACGTATCGTTTCATATACATATCCTAGTACATTCCTGGATCGCGATAATGCATAGGCGGTCCCAAATTTCATAAAATTTAGGAATTCTCCTCTCGAGGTACCCTATGCTAAGGCACCTTGCACGAGCCTCCTTGACTAGGCGTCGGCTGGCAATCATATCTTGAAGGTGCGTCCAACATGACGAAATCTGAAGAAAGTCTCCATATCGTGTAGTCACTTTTTGGGTCCTATCGAAGATGCATAGCTCTTCCTCCATTCCTCAGAATGTCAATGAAGCCTTGTGATCCTCTCCAGTCGAACCCGGGCTTGACACCAGGTTTATATCTTAATCATAAAATATTATAACCTCACATAATTACTATACATAAAACAGAGTAAGAAAACAAACTTACAAAACTGTGGCGCTGGCGGCAGAACTGTGAAACTGGATGGCAGGAAACTTGCTCTGATACCAAACTTGTAACGCCCCGACTTCCTTCGCCGGGTCGTCACCTTACTTAAATTAAAACTCAATCTTAAATACTTAACCTTATAGAAAATTTCAGAATAAATTTTTCTTTTATTCTTTTCTTTTCTTCAAACTTTAAACTTGATTTTAAAAGCTATTTTACTTTCAAACTTAAACTTAACTTATCATCATGCATATTCGTATGTACTCACACGAGTACTAATATCGTGGACCAGACCCGACTTAGCGCGGATCGGTACAACACGAGGCAACTTGCTTGCCATACATACTTGAAACTTTTCTTAAACATAACAAAACACATTTTACAAACGTATTTTATAAAAACATATTTTCCAAACCCGTGGCGGTGTCCATCCCACATTTCACAGTCCGCAGCACCAACTCTTCACAGTTTTGCATCAAGTACTGCCGTTAGGTTGCTTACCTACAGCATGAACGTAAGTAATGAGCTAATTGCCCAGTAAGTACAATATTCAATCCACAAAACATTTTTTTAAAATATAAAATGCGTGAACCGATTATGTTCTTTTTCAAAGCTACTATGTTTTCAATATCTTGGTTATAAACCCTTATATGTCATACATGCTCGTACCGTAGTACTCATCCATGGAGTGGTTGGGGGCGGCCAATCCAAACCAAGTCAAACTATGAAACTAATTGTTTGCATAGAGTGATTGGGGTAGGCAGTCCAATCCAATTCAAACCATTGACTTAACCGTTTAAACCCGCCCTTGTGGCAAGTCGGTACGACACAATAACATTAGCGGGTCTTTAACTCCTAACTTAACTTATTCTTACCATGTGATTTAATAATGGTGAGCATGCTTCATGATGTCACAACCATAATACATGCTAACATAAATTACCATGTCATAACATAACATAACTTGACATACATAAACTTATCATGACATAACTTATCATAACATGACATACATGACGTAACCTTATCATAACGTAACTCATCATGTCATACTTATACTTGTCATAACATACTTAACTTATCATATCATACTTATACTTGTCATAACATACTTAACTTATCATGACACCGCTTTTCATAACATAACTTAGGTAAATCATGTAAATCAATACATGATTTCGTAAAAACATAACATGTAACAAAAACATTTTGTTCATGCTGCAGGTGGAGTTGTACTTACCTCTCTAGCTATGTCCTACGTTAAGCTGCTTCCTCTCAGAGTACAGCTGTAGGTTCCCTCCTGCTCATTTTAGGACATAGGTGAGGTTCTAATTAGTATGGCGGAATGTTGATAAACTAACCAACATGCATACGTAATCCTAAATGTAGGTCTCAAATACTAGATGTCGTATTGGGTTACAAATAGTAACCCTATGAATAAATTCTTTAAGAGGTTACGTTGGATAACCTCATGTGTTAAACCTTTATGCATACTGTTAGGGTTAGGTTTCATTCCTAACCTTGGGCTTTATTCTTGTCCATAATCATTGGGTTACCTCAAATAATCCTATATCATAGCCCAATTTATTACTTATGATATCCTTTAGGGTTATCTTGACTAACCCTTAAGGTTAATCATAATTAAACTCTTGATCATCAAAAGTTAACCCTATCTGGGTTAAACTTGAGCTCTAGGCTTTGGCCTAGTAATTCGAATATTATTTCCTGTTATTACCCGTAGTCATTTTATTTACCCAGTTTGGTTTAAAAACCCATTTTCCATCTCTTTGGAAACTTGGGTAAATTTTCTTCAAAACAATCTTTTTGTTTGACTTTAAAAACTGAAAATCTTCAAATGAGACTTATAAAATTATTGACTATTGGAAAATGCCTTTGGAACAGTTTCACAATGTCCATTTGCAGTGAAACTGCAAAATTATGCATTTTCTGTGTCAACTTTGTAAATCCTGTACAGGATTTCCATAATTCCTGTACAGTTCTCCGAAATTCATTTTCATCTTAAAATCCAGACTGAATCTGTAAAACTTGTCTTCATGAAAGTTGTAAACATTTAAAAACTCTACAACTTTTATGTTTTGGGTAAAACCCAGTTCTGGCGTTTTCGTGGTCAAAACCCCTGAGGAACTTGTCCTGGCCGTGCTCGGGTCCTGGACACCTTAGGCACGGGTTTTGGTAAAAACGAGGCCATTGGAGCCTCATTTTACAAAACTGTCCACGTTGTCCTCTAGGAAAAACTCTACTTAAAAACTTTCATGTTTTGAGTTTTCCTTGATTCGGCCTCTAGAGGCCTCAAAAACAGTTTTTCCCGAAACTGGTCAGTTCCCACCCGAGTTGACAGTTTTCGGTTTAAAATTTCGTGTTCGTCCTAAAACGTCCACCCTACCTCAACCGAACTCATCGGGAGCCTAAATCAGACATGCATAACGTTTCTAACATTCAAATTTCAACATGCAAGCCAAATTGAACGTAAATCATAATCCTACAAAACCCTAAGCATTCAATCAAACACTTATCATGCACAATATGCACATAAATGAACCACCAAACCCTAAGCTTAAACAAATCAAGCACATGCACATAATTTACCAACTAGAGCAGAATTTAAAAGTGGGCTTAAACCCTTACAAACCATAGCTTAAATACATTTAAATTTCACCATATGAAATTTAAATGAAACTTGAATCGGTTAGGATTTTACCTTACTCGGTTAGGCTCGGTGAGCTAAAATTTCAGCTTCCTTCCTCCGTCACAAATCACCGGCTGATTTGGTGATTGGCAAGTGCAAACTTGCTGCCTTTCTTGCCTTAAGTTCAGCCACCAAAAGACACAAAGTTGGCTGCCTCTAACACCAAAATCCGGCTGCCTCCTAGCTTGGTTCCTCCCCCCCCTAGAACCGGCCTTGCTAGGGAAATGGGTTCTAAAATTTTTCCCAACTTTTTGGCTTGGTTCCCACCTTGAATCCGACCACTCTAAGCCCTACACACTCTTAGTTTTGCAAATTTTTCTTGCCTTTCTCTTCTCCCTTAAGTCCGGATTTGTGTGAAGAAAAAATGCAAGAGTTTGGCTAAGTTTTCTTTTTAATTGTGAACAAAGGCCACCCCTATTTATAGAGGTTGGAAACTTCTCAAATTGCACACTTTGGTCCTCAAAAAATCAGAAAATTGGACAATGGAGGGGGGTATGTGGCCGGCCATTAAGGATGGTGGAAGACAACTCATTTCTTCCATTTTCCTTAATTCAACTAATGATGTAATAATCAAAAAGTTACATGAGGTAAGCCAAAGTCTAAGCTTGTTTGGCTCTTTTGCTAATAAGCAGTCCATATTTAAGTTACCACAGGTATTTTCAATACTGGATTCACTTATGCACAGTATTGATTTACCGAACTGCAGTCCAAAATTCATCCGTGTAATACTGGACGGTATGAAATTTTTTCTTATTTCATCAAACTCTTTTGCCCTAAGCTTCAACTTAATGTGCTTGATTTTCTAAGGTGGTTCTCATGTCTTAAACATAACTTTTTATCTGCAAAAAGGCACGGGTTTACCCGGTGCAATTTATACAGATCAATATCTAAACATAAAGTCATTTCTTAAACTTTTTGGATTAACCATCGACTTTCTTGTCGATTAATGACCTATTTGTCAAATTTTGACTTTCTTGGTCAACAGTTGACTTTTTGGTCAACCGTGACGTTTTTCGGTCAAAGTTTGACTTTTCAAGAAATTTTGCCATATTGTTCCTTTTGACTTAAAAGGTTGTTTTCTTAATTAATTAATCCTGTTTGAGTCTTATATAACCATAAAACTCACAAAACATAATTAAAAACCCTTAGCTGGGCTTTTTCCATAAATGCATTTACGGTTCAATGTAAGTTCTATACAAAGAATCGTATTGATGAAAAATCAGGTATTACATTGTGAAATTGAGGGTCCTTCCAGTCTGGCGTGGACTGCATGTAACTGGCGAATGTTGGCGTTCCGGTTCGGATAAGGAGGGTTCTGATTCTGGTTGTTCTGAGGGCAGTTCCTCGCATAGTGCCCCTCCTTGCCACACAGGTAGCAAGTGTTTGACCCTATCCTTCACACTCCTGAGTGTTTCTTTTCACACTTCTCACATGTGGGGTAGTTAACGTTAGTCTCCTCATTTCCTTTGATGTTCCTTTTCCTCTTGTTCCTTTTTATCTGTTTGGAACCTTGCTTA
>CM046372.1:8034338-8082332 GCA_025413025.1 Ficus hispida | reverse complement strand
TTTGGATCGGTATATCCTTCATGAATTATTAGTATGGAACAAGCTTTATTGACCAGTGATTGTACTGTTTTTCCAAGCATAACAATATTTATTCCCCCAGTGCTGTCGTCGATTCGAGCATTAATTTTGTACCTATTATAAAGATTAAAAAATTAGTAAATTTTATAGTATTTAAGAGTGATTTAGTAATTTTTTTATAATAAAAGTGATGAGTATTACTAACTAATTGGTATTGTTGTTAAATAAGCATGAGTGTCGCATCACCATGAAGTTCCTGATTGTCTTACACGTCTATAGCAACATGGACAGACATTGTAAAACCAACCTTATTGTGCATCAATTTCTGTGATGGTTGCCTTTGTAGTAAATTTTTGGTTCTGTTATTTAAAGACAAAAAATTTCTTAAATTATATATTATAATTAAAATGCAATAAATTAATATTTACCTGGTTTTGATATGGATCTAAACACCGAAGTTCTGCTATCATTAGTCTATTCATTCTTTTTTGCTCCTCTAATGTTATTGGTTTTTGTGTTGATTGAGCAATAAAGTGTAACGACCCGCCTTGCACAGGCCGTTACCATATATACATACATACATTCTTACTTATTTAACGTAAACAGCGGAAATTTTTTTTTTTATACATAATGCGTACGAGCGATTAGCCATATATTATATATATATATACAGCGTGGATAAGCGGAAAGCATATAATATAGGATGTTCGGAATACAAAATCATATACATATAGAGAACAAAACGCGTAGCGGCTATTAATCCCAATTTCACAGTTCGCCCTGCCACGCTCTATCTTGTATCAACAACTGCCCATAGGTTGCTTACTACAGCATAGACGTAAGACGTGAGCTTTCGCTCAGCAAGTACAACATATTTATCCGTGACAATACAACTCAAACATAATTCATCACAATCTATAACATAGCATAATTTCTCATAGCACAACATACTTAAACTATACATAACATACTGAACTCATCATAACATACTTAACTCATACATAACATACTTAACTCATTTAACATCTAACATACTGACTCATATAACGTACATACCATTCATGACATCGCATAATATATGATGAACCGATTATGCTTTATTATGCCTTCTTGTTCATTCTTAACTTATCTTGCTTATGGGCCCCATATACATAAGTGTACGTACCGGGTGCAACTATGGAGTGGTTGGGGGCGGCCAGACCATTTCCAACTCAAACCATAGTCCAACCCGACTAACGCGTGTCGGTACGACACGGCAAGCTCGCTTGCATCTACTTGCTTTTCGTGATCTCATAATTGATCTTGTTAGTGAACATGCTTCGTGATATCATAACTAAATCTACTCATATCTTAACAACATGCTTATTCATAATCATAAACTTGATTATTCATAATAATCTAAGCTTGATATCATCATAATAATCACCGCATCAAACAATTCTAGCATACATTTACATCACATTCTAATAGCGATCATTCATCATTACTTGGGGTAAGTATACAACGAAAGTCTATGCTTAGACGGAGTTGTACTTTCCAGATATATTAAATCTCAAATATAGCACTTCTCCTAACCGAGTGGTTTTCCTGTTTTCACAGAAAAAATCATAGGATGAGAATCATCCTACATAGTATCATACAACCCTAGTTATTAACTTATCTCAGTATAAGGATATCAAAACATAGCATAACTTTAAAATCTACTATCTTTTAAACACTAAAATTCTAAAAACAAACTATATTTGAAATCAAGTCTTAAATTTGATCCTTTTTTAACAAATATGTTTCGAATTTGAAAATATTTCCTCATGAAAGTTGTAGACCTTGAGGGTTCCTACAACTTCTATTTTAAACTTAAAATCCAAATCTACCCTAACATACTTGTTTCTGCTTTGAAAATTATTCGACCATTTTTCTTAACCTTAAAATATGTCTCGGGTTTTTGTAAAAGAAGGTCTTAGAGACTTATTTTCAAAAATGTAGAGTTGGCCCCTATGATTTTCCCTTCTCTACAACTTTTTAGTTTTAACTTTTTCATGATTCGGCCTCTAAGGCTCAAATTCGCTTTTCAAATTATGTCCAGTTTGACCCGAAACTGGCAGTTTTTGTTCGGTTTGGGTTTTAGGTATCTATCGTGCACACTACCTCAAACGGATATCCGTGAGCCTATTTCAAGCATGCAGGCGTTACCTAATCATTTCATACTCATACAATCAGATCTTACTCATAAACTTTTGTAAAACAAAAATCTTAAACTTGCATAAAATCCTATTTTAAACTAGCATATCGAAACCGAAACTATCAACTACTCATAAAGCATAATACTTGAATCTACTTTTCATAAACTCATGCTTATACATAACATCACACTCTTAATCTTCTTATCAAAACGTGAATGAAACTAGAGGTTAAAGGATTTACCTCAAGCTTTACAAACAAATTCCAGCTTAAGGTTTTGGAGGTTTTCTTTTTCACTAGTCCAACCAAGACCGAACAAAACTGAATTGTCTTTCACCTTCTCTCTTATTTGGCTTCGGCTCTAAAGGGAAAAGAAGGTGATGGTTGGCTGCAAGTTTAACTAAAAGAAACCTACAGATTTTTGCTTTCACTATTTATAGATGAAGACTTGTTCTTACCTTGCCAATTAGTCCTCCAAAATTTTCATTTTGCACACAACACTTTGTGTTGGCCGCCATGCTTGGCCCTAGAAGTTGAGTAAGCACAGCTAAGGTGACTTATTCACCAAAGCTACTATGTTATGTGGCATGTTCTCAAGATGGCTGGCCATTAGTGATGATGTGTCAACATCCTAGCTAGTCTAGGAGGCAAACTTGATTGGTTAACACCTAAGCTAAGCCATGGTGTGTCATTCACCCATTGGCCGGTTTTTGGTGCTGTTTTAGCAAGCCTTGGCTGGCCAAGGAAGAGAGCTAATGGATGACTCATCAAGGCTAAGAGGGCTTAGTCATCAAGCTAGAAATTTGATGTGTTTTTTCCTTGTGATGGCCGGCCATATGTGGCAACACAAGCTTGATTTTATCAAGCCAAGCAAGCAAGGCTATAAGCTTGCTCACCAAAGCTATAACTACACTTGTCATCTCTCAAAACTTTGAGAAACTCAGCTGCATATTAATTCCTAAGAGTAACATTTTACTCATTGGAACCATGTGGTGGCCGGCCATGATGAGTCAAAATGGAAGCAAATAGTTAGACTAACTAAATTAACAATCTAGTTTACTTTCTTGGTTTTAATATAACTATGGTAACTAAATTTTGTAACCAATCCTTGGCTTAGTTGAATTTGAATGCTTAGTAAGAAAAATCTATCATAATTTCTTGAAATTCTTCATAAGGTGGCTGGCCATTACTTGCTAGGTATGAAAGTTGCAAATGCAACATAGCTTAGTATGCAAAACTATTTGCTTACTAGGCAAGGCTAAAATTGTGAGGTATCAAATCCTAATGAACTTCAAATTTTTCATACCTTGCTATTGATCCTTAAGAGCAAAATATCATCTCATTAACCCTTAATGTGGCCGGTTCCCTTAAGTACAAGTGTAGGCAAATGATTGGTCAATTTTGAACCAATCAAAACCTAACTTGATTCCTTGGTTTCCAACTAGGTTAACCAAATTTAAAAATCATCATAAGCTAAATTGAACTAGGAAATCTAACTAGAAAATCCATAGTTCAATAAATTTACAAATTTATCTATCAAACCAAATTTTTCACAAAATTACATTTTGGCCCTAAAGGCAAAATATTTACACTTTAGTCCCTGTAAGGTGGCCGACTATGGTGATAGCATTTGGCCTCCAATTCTTGCTTAATCAATCACCTAACACTATCTTAACTTTCTTAAATCCATAACCATTCACTTTTCTTAAATTACATATTGACCCTATAGACAAAATATTTACATTTTAGTCCTTAAAGGGTAACCAATTTTCAAAGTGAGATTTGTCATTCTTTTTAAGACTCACTTGGCTTATCTCCTAACACAGTTCATTTTCATACTGGCATACATATTCAGATACTGTTTTCGACTGATAAATATACTTGCACTGGACCAAAATCCAGAATTTATCTGAACTGCGTCTAGGGTTCTCTTAATTTTAGAAACTACTAACAGAGAATCATAAAATCATAGATTTGCCTTTTACTACAAAAAGGTCTTTCGAAGAATTTAACATAACACATAAACATTTCTTAATTACAAACTTTGATTATTCATAACAGAAATCAAAATTTGTAAACAAGCTGATCATTACGTTTTATACCGTTTTACTCAAAGGTCACTTGCTTTACAAAGCAATAATTTTTGGAGTCTTATAAAAGCATAAGAACTCACACTATCTAATAAAAACCCTAAGCTGGGCTTTCCATAAATACCTTCAGGGCATAATTCAAATATCTGTACAAGATATTATGACGTTGGGAAATTCTAGTTATTACAATCTACCCCCCTTAAAAATTTTCGTCCTCGAAAATTAGAACAAGCCAGGATAGTTCTTTCTCATCTCATCTTCCAACTCCCAGGTTGCTTCTTCAACCCTGTGGTTTCGCCATAACACTTTAACCATGGAAATGGTTTTATTTCTTAAAACTTTCTCTTCCCAATCCAGTACTTGAACGGGCTTTTCTTCATAAGTTAAGTCCGTTTGAACCTCTACTGGTTCTTGACTAAGCACATGGGAAGGGTCGGATATATACTTCTTTAGCATCGACACATGGAAAACATTATGCATCGAAGCCAATTCAGGTGGTAGGGCAAGCTTGTAGGCTACTTTTCAATCCTTTCAAGGATCTCAAATGGCCCCGTATATCTTGGGCTAAGCTTCCCTTTTTTTCCAAAGCGCATTACTCCTTTCATAGGAGTAATCTTGATGAAAACCGCATCTCCCACTTGGAATTGCAAAGGTCTCCTACGTTTGTCGGCATAACTTTTCTGTCTACTAAAAGCTATGTCGAGCCTCTGTCTGATCTTCTGAATGTCCTCAGAGGTCTTTTTGATAAAATCTGTGGTTTGTAGCTGTTTTTGTCCAACTTCCTGCCAATGGATAGGAGATCGACATTTTCTTCCATATAATGCTTCAAATGGAGCCATACCAATTGAAGTATGATAACTGTTGTTATATGAAATTCGATCAATGGCAGCTTCTGATCCCAGTTTCCTTTGAATCCAGCACACATGACCTTAGCATGTCTTCTAGTGTCTGGATGGTTCGTTCTGATTGACCGTCAGTTTGGGGATGAAATGCATGCTGAACTTCAATCTCGACCCCATGACGTTGTGAACACTAGTCCAAATCGAGAAGTGAAACGTCATCACGGTCCGAGATGATTGATTTTGGCACTCCATGAAATCTAACAATCTGGGATACATAAATTTCAGCTAACTTTTCCACAGAAAAGGTGGCCTTAATCGCAATAAAGTGAGCCGATTTGGTTAATCTATCAACAATCACCCAAATCGTGTCACTCCCACTTGTAGTCCTGGGTAGTCCTACTACGAAATCCATAGTAATCTGCTCCCATTTCTACTCAGGAAGCTCTATCTTCTGCAGTTCTCCGCCCGGATGTCGATGTTCAGCCTTAACTTTCTGACAAGTTAGGCATTTCGACACATATTCTGCTACCTCATTCTTCATATTGGGCCACCAAAAACTCTCTCGGAGGTCTTTGTACATCTTAGAAGCTCCTGGATGTACTGAGTATGGCGTCATATGTGCTTCCAACAAATCTGATCCTTCAAGACTTCGAAGTTGGGAACACAGATCCTTTCCTTAAGTAGATGACGCCATCTGCAGTGGTTCTAACTCATTGCTTTTTCCTCCAAAAAGCTGAGTTTTCATCAAAAAGGAATCCTTTTCTTGGTGAGACTTAATGGATTCCATCAAATTAGACTGAATGGTTAGAGAAGATAATTTCCCCGTTATCATCTCTAATTTAAACTCAGAAATTTCCTTTTGTAGTGGCTTAGGAAACATTCCAATAGACATCAGCATGCCTACGGATTTCCTGCTTAAGGCATCTGCTACTCTATTCGCCTTTCCAGGATGGTAAGGATCTCACAGTCATAATCCTTTACTAGTTCCAGCCATCTACGTTTATCTCATATTGAGCTCTTTCTGAGTAAAGATATACTTAAGACTCTGGTGATCAGTGTAGATTTCACACCTATTCCCATACAAATAGTGTCTCCAAATTTTAAGTGCGAAAACTACTGCCGCGAGCTCTAAATCGTGCGTGGGATAATTCCTTTCGTGAATCTTTAACTGTCGGGATGCATAGGCCACTACCTTGCCATTCTGCATTAAGATAGCTCCTAATCCATTCTTAGAAGCGTCACTATAGATCACGAAATTTCCTGCATCTACATCAGGAATTATCAACACAGGCGCACTCGTCAGCCTCTTCTTGAGCTCCTGGAAATTCTCCTCATACTTCTGAGTCCATTCAAAAGTCTTTCCTTCTCTGGTAAGAGCAGTGAGGGGTGTAGCGATCTTGGAAAATCCCTCGACGAATCATCGGTAATAGCCAGCTAATCCAAGGAAACTTCTGATTTCCATAACATTTTTTGGTGCTGGCCATGCACTAACCGCCTCCACCTTAGCAGGGTCTACTGAAATTCCTTCTTTCGATACCACATGACCCAAGAAATGAACTTTTTCCAACCAAATTCACATTTTGTGAATTTGGCATACAACTGATTCCTTCTCAACGTCTCCATCACCAATCTAAGGTGATATTCATGTTCCTCTTTGGACCTTGAGTAGATCAGAATATCGTCAATAAAAACAATGACGAACTTATCCAGATACTCCTTGAATACTCGATTCATAAGGTCCATAAATGCTGCCGGGGCATTGGTTAATCCAAATGGCATAACCAAAAACTCATAGTGCCCGTAACGTGTTCGAAAGGCCGTCTTGGAGATATCTGCCTCCTTGATCCTGAGCTGATGGTAGCCTGAACGTAAATCGACCTTCGAAAATACTACTGCTCCTCTGAGTTGATCGAAGAGATCGTCAATCCTCGGAAGGGGATACTTGTTCTTGATCGTAATCTTATTCAACTCACGGTAGTCGATACACATACGCAGTGATCCATCCTTCTTCTTTACGAACAACACCGGTGCTCCCCATGGGGAGTAACTCTGTCGGATGAATCCTGTGATAACTGACTTTCTTACAAATTATGATTTTCTTGTTTCTCAAGGAATCAAAATTTGTATTATGTGATTGGTATATGTTTTGCCTAATCAGAATTAGGAATTATGTTTGAATGAATTCCGGTCAAAGTATTGGCCAGAATGATCTGAGCTACGATAGAAATTTATGATTTTATGTTGGTCAACGTTTGACCAAAATAGTCAAAGTTTGACCAAAAAGTCAAATCTTGATGGTATTGTTGTATAACAGGCAGTATAGAAATTATACTGCGAAAAACCGTCATTTCAGACAGATAAGTAAGTTTAAGGTACGGAAGTATGTTAGAAAAATCAAGCACAATATTTAGGACAATAAGGACTAATGAGCTTTAAGTTATAAGAAAAACCTAAACACAGTCCATTTTTATGCAGATAAATTTTGGACTGCAGTTTAGTAGACAGTATTATTTTTATTGAAAACAGTATTTGTTATATATGTATTAGTATGAAAAGAGACTGTTTTTAAGTTTTAAAGCCAAATGGAGCCTTAGGTGAATGCCACCTAATCAAAGGATAATTATGTATTATTTTGATTTTTGAAAAAGTTGGAAAGAAATCCAAGAACACTCTTGAACTTTCCTTCCACTAATGGCCGGCCACCTATGGAGGGCTTGTGGGCAAATAAAATTTTTTAAGGGTTTGGTGAGCAATTTAAGGATTAAAAATAATTCTAGAAACAAAATTATTTTACACCTATAAATAGGTGTCTTTGGTGGAAAAATTTTTTAGGCATTTTTATTCAAAAACCCACCCAAACTCTTGCCATTTCTCTCCTCCCTTTCTCTGCCCACAGCTGAACCTTAAGTCAGCCAAAAACCCAAAGAGTGGCCGAAAAATTTAGTGAAGGACAGCAACCAAACCCATTTCGGAAACCAAGCTAGCAAATCCCTCTTCGGTTTGGAGGTAATCTCTTAACCTCCTAAACCTCTAAATTCTGTTTTTCAAGCTGTTTACAATGTATTTCCAGCTGATGTTGTAAGAGCTTAAGCTCATTTAATTATGTCCTTTTATTGCTTAAGTTGCCTAGAATGTGCTTGATTTATGTCTAGCATGTTTATGCTTCAATTTGGTGCATGTTTGGTAATATGTGCTTTAGAAATTAAGTAGATGCTATGTGTGACCATTAGGTGTTTGATGTATGTCCCCATAGGCTTATGTTTTGTGTTTAATGGCTGATTATGGTATTGAATGATTGTATGCTAATCTAGGGTTCAAGAAAACCCTATAGAAACTTAGAAAACCCAAGTTTGGTGAACTTCACCAAATGGGTTTGATTAAAAAAATTAAATGTATGAGATTGAATGAACGGATGTGAGAACGTTAGATTATGCGCTGCATGCTTGACGAAGGCTCACGGCTGAGACCGTTTGAGGTAGGGTGTGCGTAAAATTACGTGAGAGCGAACCGAAACCAAAAACTGCCAGTTCGGGTGAAAACTGGGCAGTGAATTGGAAACGGTATTTTGAGGCCTTTAGAGGCCGAATTTGAGAAAACTCAAAACTGAAAAATTGTAGGAAATTGAAAATTCTAGGGGGCAACGCGGACAGTTTTTGAAAATAAGGCTCCAAAGGCCTTCGTTTTTACCAAAAACCGTGCCCAGACTGCCCAGACCTATATGCACGGCCAGGCAGTTTCAACAAGGAAAAAGTATAAGTTAAGTTCAGAACTGGATTTTTGTCAAAACATGAAAGTTGTAGAGTTTTTCAGTATCTAAAACTTTCATGAAGAAAAGTTTTCCAAAATCCAAACAGATTTTAAAGTAAAACTGAATCAATAGAGCAAGCTCTGATTCAGAAATTTGAAACAATGCATGCACAGGAAATTCCTACACATGCACTGCCAAATTAACTGTTTTTACCAAATTTCTGCAAAACCAACACAGTTTTATTTAAAAGCAGTTCCAAATGATTAATTAAACTCAGTTTAGCAAGAAATAAATTAATTAAGCAAATTAAGCAAGGTAAGCCAATTGGTAACCTATTATAACCATATAGGTTACCTAAATTTGATTAGGCCTAGTTAATTAAGAACCAAAGGTTGTATGTTGGGCCTTGAGTCCAAGATTTATGCAAGGTAACCTTAAAGGATACCACCTTAATTGTTGGGCCTTATAAGCCCAACAGGCTTTTTAAATTTCACCCAAAATGGGCCTACATTTAAGGTTACTTATAGTAACCTAATACGGTGCCCATACCAAGATCATTGGGCCTTAAGCCCAAAGTTAATTAAGTAATCAAATAGGATACCGTTTGATTACCATTAGGGCTTATGCCCTAAGGTTACACTTAGTAACCAATAAGGATTATTATTAAGCTTATAAGGGGGACATATATCTATGGTCACGGATGAATGTTGGTTCGGGTACCAACATTTAATGAAGTAAGGTAAGGTAAGATAGGATGATTCTTATCTTACTTCCCTTTTTGAAAACAGGAAGGTAACCTTTTGAGGTAACCTGTCGGAACGACAAACCACAGGATATAGCGAAACCTGTAAGTACAACTCCGCCTACAGCATAGGCAAATGGTTTTATGAGTTTGCATGTTTTTAAAATATCATGCATTTATGTGTTATGTATGATGTATGTTTATTATTGTGACATCATGAGGCATGTTCACAAATAATAAATCATATGGTAAGAAGAAGATTATGTTTTTAAGAAAGAAATGTTTTAAGAAAAGGTTTTTAAGTATGGTGTGTCGTACCGACCTGCTCTAGGTCAGGTTTGGTTCATGGTTTGAGTTGGACTGGGCTGGCCGCCCCAACCACTCCATGGCTGCGCGCCACGGTACGTACACTTATAAGGGGCCCAAAACTATGAAAGCAAAAATGAAAGCATAATTGGTTCATGCATTGATTTATTAAGTTGTTTTTGCGGGTTCAAGGTTGTACTTGCTGAGCGAAAGCTCACAACTTACGTTTATGCTGTAGGTAAGCTTCCTACTGGCAATTCTTGGTACAAGACGGGGAAGCTTGGCAGGGCTGTCTGTGAAACGTGGGAATGGAGACTGCTACGCGTTTTGAAATATATATGTACATGCGTTGTTTAGTACAAAGTTATTTTAAGATTACGATACTTTTGATAAGTAAATATTAGTTAAGTACAAGTTATTTTACGTCACTATAGTTTTGAAAAGTAAATACTAAATAAGTATTGTGTATGTTGTAAATAAGTAAGTAGTAAAGTTTTTACTCAAATTGTTTTAAAAAGAAAAGAAAAGAAAAAAAAAAATATGTACGTTATTTCCGCATAAGTAAGTATGTATGTTATTCTAGTATGTACGATAAATATGGTAACGGCCTACATAAGAACGGGTCGTTATAGTATGTTAAGTTAATATGTAAGATAAGTAACTGTAACGGCCTACGTAAGGGCGGGTCGTTACAGAGTTGGTATCAGAGCGGGATCCTGCCTTCCAGTTTCACAGTCTGCCTGCCAGCGCCACCGTCATTGTAAGTAAGAGTTTTTTTTTTTTTTTTAGTACATAGATAAGTAATTATTATGCGCTTGTAAATTGATAGATTCGATTATCGAGATACGAGTATGGATGAGGATCGAGATGCCGCTACGGCATTCCACAAGATGAAGCCCTATATTTTTGATGGGACTCAGCAGACGATATCGCTAACAGGATGGTTTTTCGATATGGAGGTGATTTTTAGGGTATGCCATATCGAAGCCCATCTTCAGGTTTTATTAGCAAGTAGATGTTTGATGGGAGAGGTTAGAGCCTGGTGGATGACGCAGGGGGATCTGGCTATTCACGGGACACCATGGGCAGATTTCCGTGCCCGTATGATAGCACGATACGGACCTCCACCTGATGAGGGGGCTAATGCGCCGTACCGCGACCCGGCTATTTACGGCGACATGAATAGGAGGCGATATCTCAACTTCGCCGCAGAATGGCATGCTTATCCGGATGAGACCATGGGCCACTATTGCCGTAGATTCCGCGAGGCAATGTTGCCCTATATCCTCAGGAGCTCGTGGATCCACAGTGGCGAGCGTTACAGCTTATCAGGGACGGACTACTTCCGGCAGTTAAGTTTTATGTCCCCGCTCCGGTTGTGGGAATATCCTTGGAGGACATGATAGATGCTATTATAGAGGCTGAGGTAATAGCATATATGGTACAAGAGGCCAACCCAGTGGATGTTTACCATGTCGATCCGGTCGACGACGCCGGCATTCCAGAGCCTGTTTTTGAGGAAGTTCCAGCTATGCCTGAGGATCCAATTCCGGCGGTCCCACTTCAGCAGATACCTCTACAAGAGGCGGAAGCAGGACCGGATGATGATGGTATGGATCCTGCGGAGGCTCCGAATAACCCAGGGGACAATGCCGAAGATCCTCCAGTAATCCTCATTGAGAGTGATGATGAGGAACAAGAAGTGTGGGAAGAATGGGATGATTTTGAGGATATAGAAGAGGAGTTAGATGATCCCGAGGAGCAGGAGGAAGATCCGGAGGAAATGCTATTCGATGACGAGGATCGAGATGTATTTTCCGACGCAATGACCGAGTAGATAGTTTTAGAACTAACTCCGACTTTTTGTTCTTTTGACATTAGGGTTGTATATAGGATAGGAATGATGGTTAAGTGGTAGACACTTCTATCCTATTTTGACTGTGTATATAGTAAAAATGATGTATTTTTTTTAAAATGTATAAAACGATATATTTTATATGAAACGAGTATCATGATAATTATGATGTCATGATAAACAGTTTCCATGATAAGTATACGATAAGTTTATAATAAGTTTATGATATGATACAAAGAAATCATGAAGGATTTCTGCATAATGTTTTATGATATGCTATGAAGAAATCCCGAAGGATTTCTATATGATAAGATTAAGTATGAATGATGATGTGTTTTTATAGGAAATAAATGAAAGGAAAGATTTTCGGAGAATAACAAAATCTTTTCTTGAAATGTATTAGGAGTGATAAGATGGTGCGTACGCGAAAGCAAGCTAACCAGAACCGCAAGAGCCAGATCTCGCGAACGTTGTAGCCACGTTGCAACAGCAATTGCTACAACAACAACAAGAAACAAATCGGCTACGTGAGCAGATAGGCCGATTGAACCAGATGCCTAACGCGAATGAAATTCCACCTCAGGATAACCCTGCACCCCGGTAATGCCCCAAGTACCGGAGGTTCGTCAGGAGGTTCCGCGGAATTTCGGAGTTCCTTTAGCACCCTTAGGGATGCCAGCAAACCACCAGTAGTTCGGGAAGATCTACTGTATGAGCGATTCAGGCGGATGAAAGCGCCTGAGTTCGAGGGTCTTACAGACCCAATAGAAGCCGATAACTGGCTTATGGACATCCAAGTTATCTTGGATTTCATGGGACTCACCGAGCAGGAGAAAGTGCTCTGTGCATCATTTGCACTGAAAAAGGATGCTAGGCATTGGTGGATAACAGTGCAAATGCGTAGGAATGTTGCGGCCATGAGTTGGCAAGATTTTGTAGCTGAGTTCAAGGCAATGTACTACAACGGGAGATCCTCGCCGCACAGCAGGACGAGTTCAATAGCCTAAAGCAAGGATCAATGTCAGTTATGGAAGCTGTTAAGAAGTTTGAACAGCTAGGCCGCCTATGTCCTGAACTCATACCGACCGAAACAGAAAAAGTAAGGCGAATGATGAAGATGTTTCGGACGGATATAGCTAAACAAGTGAGTGCGGGAAGCAGCCCTCCTACTCTCGTGTCTGACTGCATTAGTCGAGCAATTAGGGCTGAGTATTGGATTAATCAAGATAAGGAGGCGAGGGCGCAGATATTTAAGGCTAAGAAAGAGGAGAAGGCTACGGAGAAGCAACTGCAGCCTAGGCAGAATCAGGACGCATATGCAAGGGGCCAGACGAGTAATGCGGCCCAGCATGCTAAGCAGTTTGGAAAGAACAAGAGAAAGGGAAATGCTGCTGGCCAGGGACAGCAAAGAAATTACCCTCAGAAGAGCAGTAACCGAGGAAATGAGGGTAATAATAATAATTTCCCAGTGTGCGCTCAATGCGGGAAGAAGCACCTGGGAATATGTAGATTGGGGACCAATGCTTGCTACCTTTGTGGCAAGGAAGGTCATTATGCGAGGAATTGTAACCTCAACAACCAGAATCAGAACCAGAACCCCAGTATCTGCAAAGGAATGCGAGCAGTCAACTGCATGCAATGCCAGTCAAAATCGAGGACACTTCGTACGAACCAAGGAGGATAGAGGCTCCTGAACCCCAAGCTAGGATTTACGCCTACACAAAAGGGGATGCCGAGGCTGGAACTTCTCACGTAGTAACAAATTAGATTTTTATTTTTTTTACACCGCTCATAACGCTATCACCGTTTTTGATCCTGGTGCTACTCATTCCATTGTATCGATAAAGTTGCCCAGAAATTAGGATTAGGAGTTAGTAGTTTAAAGTAATTTATAAGAATATTTCTTCGATTGTAAGAAAATTTTCTGTATGACTACTGAATATGAAGTGCTTCAATAGTCATTTATAACAGAAAATTTTATGTGGATCTCGTTGCGAGCAAGCTTCAAGATTTTTATGTGATTCTAGGAACGGATTTCCTAGCAAGTACAACGCTAAGATAAATGGTCGCAAGCGTTTGTTATGTTTAGTTTGCATGATGAGGAGGAATTCAACTTTTACGGCCAGTCCCGTAACTCCTCAAGTAGGTTAGTATCGGCACTGAACGCGTGGAAAATGTTGGCTAACGGATGCCAAGGATACTTAGCCAACATGATGGACAAGGAGAAGAGGTGGAACTGAAGCCGGAAGATGTTCCCATTATCAGGGAATATGTGGATGTCTTTCCAAAGAATTGCCTGAACTTCCTCCCGAGCGGGGAATTTCTTTTGAGATAGACTTATTGCCCGAGCTACCCCGGTATCCAAAGCGCCTTATCGCATGGCCCCGGCTGAACTCCTAGAATCCATTAAGTTGCATCAAGGAAAGAAATCCTTTTTGCAAAAAGGCACAACTTTCGATGAAAAGAATAAGGAATTTAAGACCTCTAAGTATGAGGTAATTTATTTCAAAGAAGGGATTTGTGTTCTTAACTTTGAATTCCTTAAGAAATGGATTATGTTGAAAGTGCATTTAATGCCATACACAGTACATCCGGAGTTTCCAAGATGTACAAGGATATTAAGGAGAATTTGGGTGGCAAATATGAAGAATGAGACCACAAAATTCGTGACAAGATGCCTAACTTGTCAGAAAGTTAAGGCTAAATACCGCCATCTAGGTGGAGACATTCAGAAAAATGAGCTCCCATAATGGGAATGGGAACAAACAACGATGGATTTAGTAGTATGATTGCCCAGGGCTGTAAGTGGGAAGGATACGATTTGGGTTATTATCATAGAATAACCAATCAGCCCACTTTATTGCCATCAAAGCCACTTTTTCGACAGAAAGGCTTACCGGAATTTATGTATTTCAGATTGTTAGGTTATATGAAGTGCCAAAAATCGATCATTTCAGATTGTGGTGGATGTTTGAACTCTCAATGGGTCGAGTGTTCACACGGCAATGGGGTCGAAATTAAAGTTTAGTACAGCTTTTCACCCCAAATGGATGTTCAATCGGAACAAACCATCCAAACACTGGAAGATGTGTTAAGATCATATGTTTTGGATTTCATAGGAAGCTGGGATCAGAAGCTACCTTTGATCAAGTTCCTTATGAGAATAGTTATCACGCCTCAATTGGTATGGTTCCATATGAAGCGTTTTATGAAAAGAAACGTCGATTTCCCATTCATTGGTAAGAAGTTGGACAGAAGCAGCTTCAAACCACGGATTTTATCCGAAAGACTTCAGAGGATATTAGAAGATTAAGCAAAGACTCGACATAGCTTTTAGTCGTTAGAAAAGCTATGCCGATAGACGTCGAAGGCCCCTAGAATTCCAAGTCGGAGACTATGTTTTCCTTAAGATTGCTTCCATGAAGGGGATTATAAGGTTTGGCAAGAAAGGAAAATTAGTCCTAGATACACAGGGCCATTCGAATCTTGGAAAGGATTGGCAAAGTAGCTTACAAGCTTGCCTTGCCACTAGAATTAGCTTCTGTACACAACGTCTTCACGTTTCGATGTAAAGAAGTTTGTACATGATCCTTCCCATGTGCTAAGTCAGAACCGATCGAGGTTCAATCCGACTTGACTTACGAAGAGAAACCAGTTCGGATCATAGATCGAATAGCAATTCCATGGTAAAAGTATTGTGGCGGAATCACAATGTTGAGGAAGCAACATGGAATTAGAAGAGGATTGAGAGCGAATTATCCCCATTTGTTCTAATTTTCGAGGCGAAAATTTTTAAGGGGGAAGATTGTGATGACTGACTTTCTTACAAATTATGATTTTCTTGTTTCTCAAGGAATCAAAATTTGTATTATGTGATTGGTATATGTTTTGCCTAATCAGAATTAGGAATTATGTTTGAATGAATTCCGGTCAAAGTATTGGCCAGAATGATCTGAGCTACGATAGAAATTTATGATTTTATGTTGGTCAACGTTTGACCAAAATAGTCAAAGTTTGACCAAAAAGTCAAAGCTTGATGGTACTGTTGTATAACAGGCAGTATAGAAATTATACTGCGAAAAACCGTCATTTCAGACAGATAAGTAAGTTTAAGGTACGGAAGTATGTTAGAAAAATCAAGCACAATATTTAGGACAATAAGGACTAATGAGCTTTAAGTTATAAGAAAAACCTAAACACAGTCCATTTTTATGCAGATAAATTTTGGACTGCAGTTTAGTAGACAGTATTATTTTTATTGAAAAACAGTATTTGTTATATATGTATTAGTATGAAAAGAGACTGTTTTTAAGTTTTAAAGCCAAATGGAGCCTTAGGTGAATGCCACCTAATCAAAGGATAATTATGTATTATTTTGATTTTTGAAAAAGTTGGAAAGAAATCCAAGAACATTCTTGAACTTTCCTTCCACTAATGGCCGGCCACCTATGGAGGGCTTGTGGGCAAATAAAATTTTTTAAGGGTTTGGTGAGCAATTTAAGGATTAAAAATAATTCTAGAAACAAAATTATTTTACACCTATAAATAGGTGTCTTTGGTGGAAAATTTTTTAGGCATTTTTATTCAAAAACCCACCCAAACTCTTGCCATTTCTCTCCTCCCTTTCTCTGCCCACAGCTGAACCTTAAGTCAGCCAAAACCCAAGAGTGGCCGAAAAATTTAGTGAAGGACAGCAACCAAACCCATTTCGGAAACCAAGCTAGCAAATCCTCTTCGGTTTGGAGGTAATCTCTTAACCTCCTAAACCTCTAAATTCTGTTTTTCAAGCTGTTTACAATGTATTTCCAGCTGATGTTGTAAGAGCTTAAGCTCATTTAATTATGTCCTTTTATTGCTTAAGTTGCCTAGAATGTGCTTGATTTATGTTAGCATGTTTATGCTTTATTTGGTGCTAGATTGTGATGTTGCTTTAGAAATTAGTAGATGCTATGTGTGACCATTAGGTGTTTGATGTATGTCCCCATAGGCTTATGTTCTGTGTTTAATGGCTGATTATGGTATTGAATGATTGTATGCTAAACTAGGGTTCAAGAAAACCCTATAGAAACTTAGAAAACCCAAGTTTGGTGAACTTCACCAAATGGGTTTGATTAAAAATAATTAAATGTATGAGATTGAATGAACGGATGTGAGAACGTTAGATTACGCGCTGCATGCTTGACGTAGGCTCACGGCTGAGACCGTTTGAGGTAGGGTGTGCGTAAAATTACGTGAGAGCGAACCGAAACCAAAAACTGCCAGTTCGGGTGAAAACTGGGCAGTGAATTGGAAACGGTATTTTGAGGCCTTTAGAGGCCGAATTTGAGAAAACTCAAAACAGAAAAGTTGTAGGAAATTGAAAATTCTAGGGGCAACGCGACATTTTTGAAAATAAGGCTCCAAAGGCCTTCGTTTTTACCAAAACCCGTGCCCAGACTGCCCAGACCTATATGCACGGCCAGGCAGCTTCAACAAGGAAAAAGTATAAGTTAAGTTCAGAACTGGGTTTTTGTCAAAACATAAAGTTGTAGAATTTTTCAGTATCTAAAACTTTCATGCAGAAAAGTTTTCCAAAATCCAAACAGATTTTAAAGTAAAACTGAATCAGTAGAGCAAGCTCTGATTCAGAAATTTGAAACAATGCATGCACAGGAAATTCCTGCACATGCATGCCAATTAACTGTTTTTACCAAATTTCTGCAAAACCAACACAGTTTTATTTAAAAGCAGTTCCAAATGATTAATTAAACTCAGTTTAGCAAGAAATAAATTAATTAAGCAAATTAAGCAAGGTAAGCCAATTGGTAACCTATTATAACCAATAGGTTACCTAAATTTAATTGGGCCTAGTTAATTAAGAACCAAAGGTTGTATGTTGGGCCTTAAGTCCGAGATTTATGTAAGGTAACCTTAAAGGATACCACCTTAATTGTTGGGCCTTATAAGCCCAACAGGCTTTTTAAATTTTCACCCAAAATGGGCCTACATTTAAGGTTACTCGTAGTAACCTAATAGGATGCCCACACCAAGATCATTGGCCTTAAGCCCAAAGTTATTAAGTAATCAAACAGAATACTGTTTGATTACCATTAGGGCTTATGCTCTAAGGTTACATTAGTAACCAATAAGGATTATTATTAAGCTTATATGGGGGACATATATCTATGGTCACGGATGAATGTTGGTTCGGGTACCAACATTTAATGAAGTAAGTTAAGGTAAGATAGGATGATTCTTATCTTACTTCCCTTTTTGAAAACAGGAAGGTAACCTTTTGAGGTAACCTGTCGGAACGACAATCCACAGGATATAGCGAAACCTGTAAGTACAACTCCGCCTACAGCATAGGCAATGGTTTTATAACTTGCATGTTTTTAAAATATCATGCATTTATGTGTTATGTAGATGTATGTTTATTATTGTGACATCATGAGGCATGTTCATAAATAATAAATCATATGGTAAGAAGAAGATTATGTTTTTAAGAAAGAAATGTTTTAAGAAAGGTTTTTAAGTATGGTGTGTCGTACCGACCTGCTTAGGTCAGGTTTGGTTCATGGTTTGAGTTGGACTGGGCTGGCCGCCCCAACCACTCCATGACTGCGCGTCCACGGTACGTACACTTATAAGGGGCCCAAAATTATGAAAGCAAAAATGAAAGCATAATTGGTTCATGCATTGCATTGTTAAGTTGTTTTTGCGGGTTCAAGGTTGTACTTGCTGAGCGAAAGCTCACAACTTACGTTTATGCTGTAGGTAAGCTTCCTACTGGCAATTCTTGGTACAAGACGGGGAAGCTTGGCAGGGCTGTCTGTGAAACGTGGGAATGGAGACTGCTACGCGTTTTGAAATATATATGTACATGCGTTGTTTAGTACAAAGTTATTTTAAGATTCGATACTTTTGATAAGTAAATATTAGTTAAGTACAAGTTATTTTACGTCACTATAGTTTTGAAAAGTAAATACTAAATAAGTATTGTGTATGTTGTAAATAAGTAAGTAGTAAAGTTTTTACTCAAATGGTTTTAAAAAGAAAAGAAAAAAAAAAAAAATATGTACGTTATTTCCGCATAAGTAAGTATGTATGTTATTCTAGTATGTATGATAAATATGGTAACGGACCTACATAAGAACGGGTCGTTATAGTATGTTGAGTTAATATGTAATATAAGTAACTGTAACGGCCTACGTAAGGGCGGGTCGTTACAGAGTTGGTATCAGAGCGGGATCCTGCGTTCCAGTTTCACAGTCTGCCTGCCAGCGCCACCGTCATTGTAAGTAAGAGTTATTTTTTTTTTAGTACATAGATAAGTAATTATTATGCGCTCGTAAATTGATAGATTCGATTATCGAGATACGAGTATGGATGAGGATCGAGATGCCGCTACGGCATTCCACAAGATGAAGTCCTATATTTTTGATGGGACTCAGCAGACGATATCGCTACCAGGATGGCTTTTCGATATGGAGGTGATTTTTAGGGTATGCCATATCGAAGCCCATCTTCAGGTTTTATTAGCAAGTAGATGTTTGATGGGAGAGGTTAGAGCCTGGTAGATGGCGCAGGGGGATCTGGCTATTCACGGGACACCATGGGCAGATTTCCGTGCCCGTATGATAGCACGATACGGACCTCCACCTGATGAGGGGGCTAATGCGCCGTACTGCGACCCGGCTATTTACGGCGACATGAATAGGAGGCGATATCTCAACTTCGCCGCAGAATGGCATGCTTATCCGGATGAGACCATGGGCCACTATTGCCGTAGATTCCGCGAGGCAATGTTGCCCTATATCCCTCAGGAGCTCGTGGATCCACAGTGGCGAGCGTTACAGCTTATCAAGGACGGACTACCTCCGGCAGTTAAGTTTTATGTCCCCGCTCCGGTTGTGGGAATATCCTTGGAGGACATGATAGATGCTATTATAGAGGCTGAGGTAATAGCATATATGGTACAAGAGGCCAACCCAGTGGATGTTTACCATGTCGATCCGGTCGACGACGCCGGCATTCCAGAGCCTGTTTTTGAGGAAGTTCCAGCTATGCCTGAGGATCCAATTCCTGCGGTCCCACTTCAGCAGATACCTCCGCAAGAGGCGGAAGCAGGACCGGATGATGATGGTATGGATCCTGCGGAGGCTCCGAATAACCCAGGGGACAATGCCGAAGATCCTCCAGTAATCCTCATTGAGAGTGATGATGAGGAACAAGAAGTGTGGGAAGAATGGGATGATTTTGAGGATATAGAAGAGGAGTTAGATGATCCCGAGGATCAGGAGGAAGATCCGGAGGAAATGCTATTCGACGACGAGGATCGAGATGTATTTTCCGACGCAATGACCGAGTAGATAGTTTTAGAACTAACTCCGACTTTTTGTTCTTTTGACGTTAGGGTTGTATATAGGATAGGAATGATGGTTAAGTGGTAGACACTTCCATCCTATTTTGACTGTGTATATAGTAAAAATGATGTATTTTTTAAAAATGTATAAAACGATATATTTTATATGAAACGAGTATCATGATAATTATGATGTCATGATAAACAGTTTCCATGATAAGTATACGATAAGTTTATAATAAGTTTATGATATGATACAAAGAAATCATGAAGGATTTCTGCATAATGTTTTATGATATGCTATGAAGAAATCCCGAAGGATTTCTATATGATAAGGTCAAGTATGATATGATGATGTGTTTTTATAGGAAATAAATGAAAGGAAAGATTTTCGGAGAATAACAAAATCTTTTCTTGAAATGTATTAGGAGTGATAAGATGGTGCGTACGCGAAAGCAAGCTAACCAGAACGCGCAAGAGCCAGATCTTGCGAACGTTGTAGCCACGTTGCAACAGCAATTGCTACAACAACAACAAGAAACAAATCGGCTACGTGAGCAGATAGGCCGATTGAACCAGATGCCTAACACGAACGAAATTCCACCTCAGGATAACCCTGCACCCCCGGTAATGCCCCAAGTACCGGAGGTTCGTCAGGAGGTTCCGTGGAATTTCGGAGTTCCTTTAGCACCCTTAGGGATGCCAGCAAACCCACCAGTAGTTCGGGAAGATCTACTGTATGAGCGATTCAGGCGGATGAAAGCGCCTGAGTTCGAGGGTCTTACAGACCCAATAGAAGCCGATAACTGGCTTATGGACATCCAAGTTATCTTGGATTTCATGGGACTCACCGAGCAGGAGAAAGTGCTCTGTGCATCATTTGCACTGAAAAAGGATGCTATGTAACGACCCGCCTAGCACAGGCCGTTACCGTACATACATACATACATAACATACATACATACTTAGCAGAAACAGCGGAAATTTTTTTTTTTTTTTTTTTTTTTTTTTTTTTTTTTTTTTTTTTTTTACACAGGGTGCATGAACGATAACGATATATAAATAACAATTGTATGAACAAAACAAAAAGCGATAATCGAACACCGGATAATATATAATGTACATAAAAGACAAAAACGCGTAGCGGCAGAATATCCCACTCACTTCACAGTTCACCCTGCCCCGCTCGCCATCTCGTATAAAAAATTGCTGACAGGTTGTTTACCTACAGCATAGACGTAAGACACGTGAGCTTTCGCTCAGCAAGTACAACATAATTATCCGCAACAATTAATAATACGAAACGTAACTCAAATCTAACATAACACATTCTACCCTAATCATGCATGAGCCAATTATGTTTGATTATGCTTGCTTGGTTTTTCATAGCGTATCATACTTATCGTACTAAACATGTTTATCATGCTTATGGGCCCCATAAGTGTACGTACCGGGCGCGCAACTATGGAGTGGTTGGGGCGGCCAGTCCATTTCCAACTCAATCCATAGTCCAACCCGACCTACGAGCGGGTCGGTACGACACAGGCAACTTGCTTGCCTTCATACTTATCTTTCATAATTTCTTAATCATTCTTATTTAGAGTTTGTGAACATGCTTCGTGATGTCACATATTCATAAAACATAATCTTATCATATCATAAAATTCATCATACATCTTAATCATAACATAACATTTCATCATGGCATATTCATAACATATAACATTTCCTAAGCATATCAACTACCATAGCATTTATCACTCATACTTAGGCAAGTATTCAACTAAAGCCTATGCTGTAGGCGGAGTTGTACTTACCTTGAACTCTAAGTCCGATGCTATGCCGCTCCTGAACAGGTCGCAATAACAGATTATCACCTGTTATTACAAAGGACATAGCGTAAGGATTTCTGAAAATCCTACTTTTAAATTTGTTGGTTATCCCAACCAACATTCATTTTATTCTGCGTTTATATGCCCCATAATCTAACTTATATACATTAGGAACGGGTTACTAAAATAACCCTGTAGGTAACCCTCGAGACAAGGGCCCTATTCCATAATCTTAATTCATTATTGGGTTACGTTGGATAACCCTTGGGCTTCGGGCCCAAACCAATAACTCGGTGTCTTTTCCGGTTATTGCTCACCGAAACTTGGTTTAAAAATCCACTTTTGAAAACTTAAGGTTTTCTTTAAAATTCTTATGAGTGGGTTCTTTATAAAAATTATTGAAAGTCAATACTGCCTTTGGAGCAGCTTCTTTCTAAAACTTGCTAATGTACGTGCAGGAAAACCCAATTCCAACACTGTTTTTAGAAATCTTGAGCACTAACCTTCCGATCACTGCACAGTTTTTGAAATACATTTTTATTTGAAAAACTGAATTCGAATTTGAAAAAATTTCCTTCAGCAAAGTTTTAAATCTCAAAACGTTCTAAAACTTTCATGTTTTGATCAAAATCCATTTCGGACTTTAACCCACTCGTTTTCTCCTTTTAAGTTCACCTGGCAGTGCATGAAGTCTGGGCACGGTCAGCTCGGTTTTCTATAAAAACGAAGGCCGTTGGAGCCTTATTTTTAAAAACTGTCCACGTTGTCTTATAGGAAAAACTGTTCTAAACAACTTTCATGTTTTACGTTTTCCGAAAATCGGCCTCTAAGGGCCTCAAAATTTGTTTTCCATAAAACCGGGTAACTGGAACCCGAAATGGCAGTTTCAAATCCTTCATTCGGTACTCGCCCTAAAAACGTGCACACTACCTCAACCGAACCAGCGGGAGCCTAAGTCAAACAAACAGCGCCTTTCTAACGTTAATTTTTCCTTAAACACAAATACAAACTTAGCCATGCAAGCCATTATCTTATCTCAAATAATTAGGATGTGCAGATTTTTTTTTTCCAGCTTGCACAACATGCACCAAATCTGTTCATTACCTAATTATGCATTCAAGCTCATAACTAAACCTATTAGGAGCATATAAACTTAACCATACAACTAACATACAATCCACATACATCAAACATATTTAAAATCATACTATACTACTCTAGCACATTAAATCAAGCACATACCTACCTAGGGGCCGAAAATAAAATCCGAGCTTATGCTCGTACAACCGATAACTTGTAATACAATTTAAACTTGCAAATTGAACCAAATTGAAAGCTGCAAGTTATGAGAAATTTTACCTTGATGAACCCTAAGTTTGATTAGGGTTGGTCCAAACTTCTTTCTTCCTTGGCTCCTAGTACAGCCGGCTCCTCCCTAGGCTCACCCAGAATTTTTTTTTTCTGCCTTCGGCTGCTGCTGCCCACCAAGGTCAGCCACTAAATCCGGCCACTCCCTTAAACTTCCTTCAACTTTTTCTCACCCTTTTCCAGCCCACAAACAGCCGGCCAACAAGCTAACAAAGAGGTCCAAAATTTCCAGCACTCACTATCTTCCTCCTAGCTGAAAACCGAACTACACCCAAGGGTTCCTACACTTGGATTTCTGTTTTTGTTCTCGTTTTTCTCTTGGCTGTAAGGGACGGTTTTTGAGCTGTAAATTGGGCAGAATTTGGCTGAGATTTTTGAATTTTCTGAATAGGAATGGCCACCTATTTATAGAGGTTTGGCAACTTTGCTTAATTGCCAAAAACTCCATCAAAAATCAGCTTTTTACACCATTTTGGTGAGGTGGCCGGCCAGCCCATGCTTAGTTGGCACCTAATACTTTCCTAATTAAGCTTAATTCCATATTATGTCATTAATAATGGATGAGGTGATGTCATTAAGGCTTGTTTGGCTTAAAGCTTTAAGAGCAATCCATTTAAAGCCAAACAGACATCGTTAATACTGTGTTACTTCATACACAGTTTCATAAATTAAATTTCATTCCAAAATTTATCTGTCATAAAATGGACGATACGAAAAACTTTTCTTTTCGCTTTGAATCCTTTGGCCCTTAATAATCTATTTATGTGCTTGAATTTTTCTAAAGCGGGTTTAGGTTTAATTCTAACTATTTTGTCCGTAAAAATTGATTTTCGCAGTACGAAACCTATACTGCTCAACATTCTTAAATTCCGTCACATAGTTGGCCTTTTTAGTCAATCTTTGGCTCCTCGGGTCAACTTTGACTTTCATGGTCAACTTTGACCTTCATGATCAACTTTGACTTTTTCGGTCAAACGTTGACTTTTTGTAAAATCATAGAGTTTGCTATCTTTTGAACCCAAAAGATCGTAGGCTTGACTAAGCGATCATATTTGAGTCTTATGACGCCATAAGAACTCATGAAAATTAATAAAAACCCTAAACCGGGCTTTTTCATAAATACCATTTCGGTACATATTAAATTTCTATACGAGAACTCAAAACGTTGAATTTTCTAGATCTTACATGCTAGGCATTGGTGGATAACAGTGCAAATGCGTAGGAATGTTGCGGCCATGAGTTGGCAAGATTTTGTAGCTGAGTTCAAGGCAATGTACTACAATCGGGAGATCCTCGCCGCACAGCAGGACGAGTTCAATAGCCTAAAGCAAGGATCAATGTCAGTTATGGAAGCTGTTAAGAAGTTTGAACAGCTAGGCCGCCTATGTCCTGAACTCATAACGACCGAAACAGAAAAAGTAAGGCGAATGATGAAGATGTTTCGGACGGATATAGCTAAACAAGTGAGTGCGGGAAGCAGCCCTCCTACTCTCGTGTCTAACTGCATTAGTCGAGCAATTAGGGCTGAGTATTGGATTAATCAAGATAAGGAGGCGAGGGCGCAGATATTTAAGGCTAAGAAAGAGGAGAAGGCTACGGAGAAGCAACTGCAGCCTAGGCAGAATCAGGACGCATATGCAAGGGGCCAGATGAGTAATGCGGCCCAGCATGCTAAGCAGTTTGGAAAGAACAAGAGGAAGGGAAATGCTGCTGGCCAGGGACAGCAAAGAAATTACCCTCAGAAGAGCAGTAACCGAGGAAATGAGGGTAATAATAATAATTTCCCAGTGTGCGCTCAATGCGGGAAGAAGCACCTGAGAATATGTAGATTGGGGACCAATGCTTGCTACCTTTGTGGCAAGGAAGGTCATTATGCGAGGAATTGTAACCTCAACAACCAGAATCAGAACCAGAACCCCCAGTATCTGCAAAGGAATGCGAGCAGTCAACTGCATGCAATGCCAGTCAAAATCGAGGACACTTCGTACGAACCAAGGAGGATAGAGGCTCCTGAACCCCAAGCTAGGATTTACGCCTACACAAAAGGGGATGCCGAGGCTGGAACTTCTCACGTAGTAACAAATTAGATTTTTATTTTTTTATTTTTACACCGCTCATAACGCTATCACCGTTTTTGATCCTGGTGCTACTCATTCTATTGTATCGATAGAGTTGCCCAGAAATTAGGATTAGGAGTTAGTAGTTTAAAGTAATTTATAAGAATATTTCTTCGATTGTAAGAAAATTTTTTGTATGACTACTGAATATGAAGTGCTTCAATAGTCATTTGTAACAGAAAATTTGTATGTGGATCTCGTTGCGAGCAAGCTTGAAGATTTTTATGTGATTCTAAGAACGTATTTCCTAGGCAAGTACAACGCTAAGATAAATGGCTGCAAGCGTTGTGTTATGTTTAGTTTGCATGATGAGGAGGAATTCAACTTTTACTGCCAGTCCCGTAACTCCTCAAGTAGGATAGTATCGGCACTGAACGCGTGGAAAATGTTGGCTAACGGATGCCAAGGATACTTAGCCAACATGATGGACAAGGAGAAAGAGGTGGAACTGAAGCCGGAAGATGTTCCCATTATCAGGGAATATATGGATGTCTTTCCAAAAGAATTGCCTGAACTTCCTCCCGAGCGGAAATTTCTTTTGAGATAGACTTATTGCCCGGAGCTACCCCGGTATCCAAAGTGCCTTATCGCATGGCCCCGGCTGAACTCCTAGAATCCATTAAGTTGCATCAAGGAAAGAAATCCTTTTTGCAAAAAGGCACAACTTTCGATGAAAAGAATAAGGAATTTAAGACCTCTAAGTATGAGGTAATTTATTTCAAAGAAGGGATTTGTGTTCTTAACTTTGAATTCCTTAAGAAATGGATTATGTTGAAAGTGCATTTAATGCCATACACAGTACATCCGGAGTTTCCAAGATGTACAAGGATATTAAGGAGAATTTGGGTGGCAAATATGAAGAATGAGACCACAAAATTCGTGACAAGATGCCTAACTTGTCAGAAAGTTAAGGCTAAATACCGCCATCTAGGTGGAGACATTCAGAAAAATTGAGCTCACATAATGGGAATGGTAACAAACAACGATGGATTTAGTAGTATGATTGCTCAGAGTTGTAAGTGGGAAGGATACGATTTGGGTTATTATCGATAGAATAACCAAATCAGCCCACTTTATTGCCATCAAAACCACTTTTTCGGCAGAAAGGCTTATCGGAATTTATGTATTTCAGATTGTTAGGTTATATGAAGTGCCAAAAAAATCGATCATTTCGGATTGTGGTGGATGTCTGAACTCTCAAATGGGTCGAGTGTTCACACGGCAATGGGGTCGAAATTAAAGTTTAGTACAGCTTTTCATCCCAAATGGATGTTCAATCGGAACAAACCATCCAAACATTGGAGGATATGTTAAGATCATATGTTTTGGATGTCATAGGAAGCTGGGATCAGAAGCTACTTTTGATCAAGTTCCTTATGAGAATAGTTATCACGCCTCAATTGGTATGGTCCCATTTGAAGCATTTTATGAAAAAGAAACGTCGATTTCCCATTCATTGGCAAGAAGGGAAAACTTAGTCCTAGATACACAGGGCCATTCGAAATCTTGGAAAGGATTGGCAAAGTGGCTTACAAGCTTGCCTTGCCACTAGAATTAGCTTCGGTATACGACGTTTTCCACGTATCGATATTAAAGAAGTATGTACCTGATCCTTCCCATGTGCTAAGTCAAGAACCGATCGAGGTTCAATCCGGCTTGACATACGAAGAGAAACCAGTTCGGATCATGGATCGGGAAGAGAAGATCTTACGAAATAGGACAATTTCCATGGTAAAAGTATTGTGGCGGAATCACAATGTTGAGGAAGCAACATGGGAATTAGAAGAGGATATGAGAGCGAATTATCCCCATTTGTTCTAATTTTCGAGGACGAAAATTTTTAAGGGGGGAAGATTGTGATGACTGACTTTCTTACAAATTATGATTTTCTTGTTTCTCAAGGAATCAAAGTTTGTATTATGTGTTAGTATATGTTTTGCCTAATCAGAATTAGGAATTATGTTTGAATGAATTCCGGTTAAAGTATTGGCCAGAATGATCTGAGCTACGATAGAAATTTATGATTTTATGTTGGTCAACGTTTGACAAAAATAGTCAAAGTTTGACCAAAAAGTCAAAGCTTGATGGTACTGTTGTATAACAGGCAGTATAGAAATTATACTGCGAAAAACCGTCATTCAGACAGATAAGTAAGTTTAAGGTACGGAAGTATGTTAGAAAAATCAAGCACAATATTTAGGACAATAAGGACTAATGAGCTTTAAGTTATAAGAAAAACCTAAACACAGTCCATTTTTATGCAGATAAATTTTGGACTGCAGTTTAGTAGACAGTTTATTTTTATTGAAAAACAGTATTTGTTATATATGTATTAGTATGAAAAGAGACTGTTTTTAAGTTTTAAAGCCAAATGGAGCCTTAGGTGAATGCCACCTAATCAAAGGATAATTATGTATTATTTTGATTTTTTGAAAAAGTTGGAAAGAAATCCAAGAACATTCTTGAACTTTCCTTCCACTAATGGCCGGCCACCTATGGAGGGCTTGTGGGCAAATAAAATTTTTTAAGGGTTTGGTGAGCAATTTAAGGATTAAAAATAATTCTAGAAACAAAATTATTTTACACCTATAAATAGGCGTCTTTGGTGGAAAATTTTTTAGGCATTTTTATTCAAAAACCCACCCAAACTCTTGTCATTTCTCTCCTCCCTTTCTCTGCCCACAGCTGAACCTTAAGTCAGCCAAAAACCCAAAGAGTGGCCGAAAAATTTAGTGAAGGACAGCAACCAAACCCATTTCGGAAACCAAGCTAGCAAATCCCTCTTCGGTTTGGAGGTAATCTCTTAACCTCCTAAACCTCTAAATTCTGTTTTTCAAGCTGTTTACAATGTATTTCCAGCTGATGTTGTAAGAGCTTAAGCTCATTTAATTATGTCCTTTTATTGCTTAAGTTGCCTAGAATGTGCTTGATTTAGGTTTAGCATGTTTATGCTTTATTTTGGTGCTAGAATTGTGATGTATGCTCTAGAAAATGAGTAGATGCTATGTGTGACCATTAGGTGTTTGATGTATGTCCCCATAGGCTTATGTTCTGTGTTTAATGGCTGATTATGGTATTGAATGATGGTATGCTAAACTAGGGTTCAAGAAAACCCTATAGAAACTTAGAAAACCCAAGTTTGGTGAACTTCACCAAATGGGTTTGATTAAAAAAATTAATTAATTAAATGTATGAGATTGAATGAACGGATGTGAGAACGTTAGATTACGCACTGCATGCTTGAAGTAGGCTCACGGCTGAGACCGTTTGAGGTAGGGTGTGCGTAAAATTACGTGAGAGCGAACCGAAATCAAAAACTGCCAGTTCGGGTGAAAACTGGGCAGTGAATTGGAAACGGTATTTTGAGGCCTTTAGAGGCCGAATTTGAGAAAACTCAAAACAGAAAAGTTGTAGGAAATTGAAATTTCTAGGGGGCAACGTGACATTTTTTGAAAATAAGGCTCCAAAGGCCTTCGTTTTTACCAAAACCCGTGCCCAGACTGCCCAGACCTATATGCACGGCCAGGCAGCTTCAACAAGGAAAAAGTATAAGTTAAGTTCAGAACTGGGTTTTTGTCAAAACATAAAAGTTGTAGAATTTTTCAGTATCTAAAACTTTTATGAAGAAAAGTTTTCCAAAATCCAAACAGATTTTAAAGTAAAACTGGATCAGTAGAGCAAGCTCTGATTCAGAAATTTGAAACAATGCATGCACAGGAAATTCCTGCACATGCATTGCCAATTTAACTGTTTTTACCAAATTTCTGCAAAACCAACACAGTTTTATTTAAAAGCAGTTCCAAATGATTAATTAAACTCAGTTTAGCAAGAAATAAATTAATTAAGCAAATTAAGCAAGGTAAGCCAATTGGTAACCTATTATAACCACATAGGTTACCTAAATTTAATTGGGCCTAGTTAATTAAGAACCAAAGGTTGTATGTTGGGCCTTGAGTCCGAGATTTATGTAAGGTAACCTTAAAGGATACCACCTTAATTGTTGGGCCTTATAAGCCCAACAGGCTTTTTAAATTTTCACCCAAAATGGGCCTACATTTAAGGTTACTCGTAGTAACCTAATAGGATGCCCACACCAAGATCATTAGGCCTTAAGCCCAAAGTTTATTAAGTAATCAAACAGAATACTTTTGATTACCATTAGGGCTTATGCTCTAAGGTTACACTTAGTAACCAATAAGGATTATTATTAAGCTTATATGGGGGACATATATCTATGGTCACGGATGAATGTTGGTTCGGGTACCAACATTTAATGAAGTAAGTTAAGGTAAGATAGGATGATTCTTATCTTACTTCCCTTTTTGAAAACAGGAAGGTAACCTTTTGAGGTAACCTGTCGGAACGACAATCCACAGGATATAGCGAAACCTGTAAGTACAACTCCGCCTACAGCATAGGCAATTGGTTTTATAACCTTGCATGTTTTTAAAATATCATGCATTTATGTGTTATGTACGATGTATGTTTATTATTGTGACATCATGAGGCATGTTCATAAATAATAAATCATATGGTAAGAAGAAGATTATGTTTTTAAGAAAGAAATGTTTTAAGAAAAGGTTTTCAAGTATGGTGTGTCGTACCGACCTGCTCTAGGTCAGGTTTGGTTCATGGTTTGAGTTGGACTGGGCTGGCCGCCCCAACCACTCCATGACTGCGCGCCACGGTACGTACACTTATAAGGGGCCCAAAATTATGAAAGCAAAAATGAAAGCATAATTGGTTCATGCATTGCATTGTTAAGTTGTTTTTGCGGGTTCAAGGTTGTACTTGCTGAGCGAAAGCTCACAACTTACGTTTATGCTGTAGGTAAGCTTCCTACTGGCAATTCTTGGTACAAGACGGGGAAGCTTGGCAGGGCTGTCTGTGAAATGTGGGAATGGAGACTGCTACGCGTTTTGAAATATATATGTACATGCGTTGTTTAGTACAAAGTTATTTTAAGATTTCGATACTTTTGATAAGTAAATATTAGTTAAGTACAAGTTATTTTACGTCACTATAGTTTTGAAAAGTAAATACTAAATAAGTATTGTGTATGTTGTAAATAAGTAAGTAGTAAAGTTTTTACTCAAATGGTTTTAAAAAGAAAAGAAAAAAGAAAAAAAAATATATGTACGTTATTTCCGCATAAGTAAGTATGTATGTTATTCTAGTATGTATGATAAATATGGTAACGGCCTACATAAGAACGGGTCGTTATAGTATGTTGAGTTAATATGTAAGATAAGTAACTGTAACGGCCTACGTAAGGGCGGGTCATTACAAATACAGCCGAATCCTTGAGGAAGAATTCCAAGATAGGGGCTGTTATGAACAGTAAAGGTTCCATGATAGGAGCCGTTATGTTCGTTAAATGACCGAATCCTTGAGGGACAAGTCCCAAGATAGGGGTCATAGGCCGAATCCTTGAGGGACAAGTTCCAAGAATGGGATGAGTTCCAAGAAAGGGGCCATTATGATAAGTAAAGGGTTCTAATAGCATAAGATCAAGGTTCAAGAAATAAGCTATTTTAAGCTATGTTTTCCAAGTGTGGAAAAATTTTAAAGTATGAAACGTTTTTCACGTATGAAAAGTTATATGACAAGATATGTTTTCCAAGTGTGGAAAAATTTATAAAGTATGAAATACTTTTCATGTATGAAAAAGTTATATGTTTTCCAAACATGGCAAGTTATATGATATACTTGCTCAAATTTTTATGAAAATAGTTCTTGTGATGCAATATGAAAGGAGAATATGATAGCATGAAAGTATGTAAGTATGTAAGTATGAATGTATGTATGTAAGGAAGTATGTAAGGATGTAAGTATGAACGTACGTAAGTAAGAAAGTATGCAGTATGAAAGTAAGATGGTATGAAGTAAAAATGAATGAAAGTATGATGGCATGATATGAAAGTAAGAGTATGGTTCTAGATAAGAGACATGATCCCATTAAAGTACAAAAATGGGAACATGAATAAGTTACGATGGATCAATAGTGGATTTGAAGAAAAGCCACTTAGAAGTATCCGAATTTTCGAGGACGAAAATTTCTTTAAGGAGGGTAGAATGTAATACCCGAAATTTCAATGAACCTATGATTTCCTTTTAGACAAGGAAAATTTCAAGTTTGAATCTTGTTTGTCGATATAAAGCTCATGATCTGAGCAGAATATCAGTTTATGTGTGAGTTCTCGTTTAATTAGCTACGAGACTCAACAATAGTTTGCTTAAGTCAAGCATGTGGCCTTTTGAGGAAAAAGGGCAAAATGGTAATTTATGATTTTATGTTGGTCAAAGCTTGACCGAAAAAGTCAAAGTTGACCGAAAAGTCAAGGTTGACCAGGAAGGTCGAATAGATGAAGGTGCTAAGATACGGCAAAGCAGTATGGGATTATACTGCGGCAAACCTTCATTACGGTCAATTTAGTAAGAATAAGCTATGAGACCACCGTAGAAAATCAAGCACGATTTTTAGAGTGATTACGATAAGGACTAAATAGTTTTAAGTCCTAAGAAAATCCGATACGCAGTCCAGTTATCACGCAGATGAATTTTGGACTGTAGTCCAGTATGACAATACTGTTTTGGTGAAAAACAGTATTGATATTATGAAAGATGGTAAGGAAATGGACTGCAGGATTATATTATTGGATTTTTAGTATCAAGTGGATAATTATGCACGAAATGGAAGCCAAGTGGCTCCGCCATAGTTGGCGACCTACAGGGACTAAATTGCAAATATTTTGTCCGTAGGGGCCAAAGTGCAATTTAAGAAAAATTAGTAATGATGGATTTGTATGCAATTATAGAATCATGGAAATTCCTAACCAAGGTTCCAACTAGGCCAAAAATTGGTTACAAGCCTAGTTACATTGGAACAAGGATTTAAGTTAGAGATAAGCATGAAAAGATATTTTTTGGAAAGATTTTTCCATATCTTCCACATGCATGCATATGGCCGGTTGTTTGTGGCTTGGTGAGCAAGCCATTAGCTAGATGATGTCATCAAAATGATGTCATCAAGGCGATGTAAGCGGATGATGTCACGAGGGTGATGTAAGCCAAAACTTGGTGAGCAAGTAAACTTGCCCACCAAGGCTTCCTTATGGCCGGATTTTGTGTGCTTGGAGAACAAGAAATTTGCTTGATGATGTCATCAAGGTGATGTCATCAAGATGATGTCATCAAGATGATGTAAGCGTGTGATGTCATCAAGATGATGTCATCCAAGTGATGTCATTGGTGAGGTAAGCAAAGCTTGGTGAGCAAGTAAACTTGCCCACCAAGGCTACTCTATGGCCGGCCACCTAGGAGGAATTTTGAGCAAATATTTTGCTCTTGGACCCTTTTATGCAATTATAGAAACCATGTTTTTCACCTATAAATAGGTGATGTTGGTTCACAATTTTTGAAGGAAATTTTGTAGCCTTAACAAAACTATGGCAAAATTTTCCCTCACCCACACACCCTAAAGGCCGAGCCATAGAAGAGAAAGGAAAGAAAGAAAATGCTGAAAACCAACGAGAAAAGTGAGCTTGAGTGGTCGGTTTTCTAGCTAGAACCATAAGGAAATAGTTGGGAAAATTTTGGTACCCATGAAAGGCCAAGTGGCCGGCCATGGGAGAGGTAGAGAAAGAAAAGAAAAGTGCAGAAAAAAAAAATGGGTTTAGGACAGCCGGATTTTTGTAGACAGAATCACCCAATAACCAACAAGTTTTGGTCCTAATTAGAGGAGCAAAACCGGTTATAGGCAGCCAAGGAGAAAGGGCAGAAAAAATGAACCAATCTCCTAGCCTAGCCTTGTGTTCATCAAGGTAATCTTCTTTAGCCCTAAGCTTTTCGATTTGAGCTTTATATTGGAAATTTAAGTATATTTCCAGCATTGGATGTAAGAGCATAAGCTCACCTATTATGTCTATGCTCTAGATTAAGTTTGCTTGATTATGCTTGATTAGGGTGGTGGTCTCTAGTTTACATTTTTGATGCATGTTTGATGATGTGCTTATATGGGTTTGAGTATGCTTACTACATGTTTGTTGTATGTTCCCATAGAATTTAGAATGATTGTATGATTATGTGATTGATAGAATGGAACGTTAGAAACGATTGCATGTGTGACTTTAGGCTCCCGCTGTGGTCGGTTGAGGTAGCGTGCACGTTTTAGGACGTAAAACGAAATTAAGAACCGAAACTGCCAGTCTCGGGTCAAGACTGGGCAGTGTTCTGGAAATGGTATTTTGAGGCCCTTAGAGGCCGAATTTGAAGAAACTCAAAACTACAAAGTTGTAGATAATGGTTTTTCCTAGAGGGTAACGCGGACCGTTTTTCAAAATAAGGCTCCAATGGCCTCCGTTTTTACGAAAATCCGAGGCTAATCTGCCCAGACCTAGTCTACACGTCCAGTAAGTTTCAAATTAAAACTGACAAGAATCGAAGCAGAACTGGGTTTTCCTCAAAACATGAAAGTTGTAGTATTATCCGAGATCTACAACTTTGATGAAGAAAGTTTTATCAAATTATGAACAGATTTTAAAGTACAATTTGATTCCCAAAACGGTGCAGGAAACAGAAATTCCAGCACAGGATTTTCAGAAAAACAGTTCATGAGCAGGAAATTCTTACACATGCACTGATAACCAAATTTTAAGAAACTGTGTTTAAAGATTGTTTTCAGAGCTTGACAGTTTTTAACTGCCTTTGCTTAAATGTTAAGATTTTATGAAAATACGGTTTTCATAAAGATTTTTAAAGAAAACTTGACAAAGGTTTGTCAAGAATAATTGAAATACGCCGGGTCCTATGGTGACAACTATAGGACAGATAGTAACCGGAGAGGTTACCTAATTTTATTGGGCCAAATAAGTTAGGTTACTTATAGTAACCACATGAGATACCCGAGATAGTGGGTTGGGCCTAATAAGATTAGTAACCTAATACTATTTAAGAATGGTTGGGCTTAGTACCCAAGGTTACCAGAAGTAACCTAGCATGATGCTGGTTAAGTATGTTGGGCCATGAACCCTAGGGTTACGGCAAGTAACCAAACAAGCTATCGTAAGTTGTTATAGGAGGGAACATATAATATAACTAAGGCTACTCATAAATGTTGGTTAGGACACCAACATTTAACGATTATGAATTATGATAAGATAGAATGTGTATAGCTCTTATCTTACGTCCTATTTGGAAACAGGAGTATGAACTATTGTCGTGCCATGATTCGGATGATTAACCAAGAGCATAGGACGACAAGTAAGTAGTAAGTATAACTCCGCCTACAGCATGGGCAAAATGTTTTTAAAGAACATGTTTTCCAAGAAATCATATGTTGATGATTTATGGTACTTACTCTATGATATGATACTATGTTGTGATGCTATGAGGTTTATGTCATGATGTTTATGATAAGATGAAATGCTATGATGCTATGTTATGAGGTTTATGTCATGATGTTTATGATAAGATGTTTATGATAAGATGAAATGTTATGATGCTATGTTATGAGGTTTATGTCATGACGTATATGATAAGATACTATGTTACGATGCTATGCTATGATGATTTATGTTACGACGGTTATGTAATGGTTTATGTTATGTTATGTTTTAATATAGTGACATCATGTAGTATGTCCACTAATATTAACTACATGGTAAGAACACATGTTAAGATAAGCTAAGGTCATTGTGTCGTACCGACTTGCCATGATAGCGAGTTTAAATGGTTTAGTCTATGGTTTGGGCTGAGTTGGATTGGCTGCCCCAATCACTCCATGTTAAACAGTTTGTTTCATGGTTTGAGTTGGTTTGGATTGGCTGCCTCCAGCCATTCCATGGTGATGGACCACGGTACGTGCACACATGATATGCAAATAAATAAGAATCAAGATAATAAATGAAAATTTAATCGATTCATAAGAAAACCTAATTGGTTCATGCATTCCTTTGTTAAAAATGTTTTGCGGATTGCACGTTGTACTTACTGGGCATAAGCTCATTACTTACGTTCATGCTGTAGGTTAGCAACCTACCGGTGATACTTGATGCAAGGCTGTGAAGGCTGGCGCTACAGACTGTGAAATGTGGGATGGACACCGCCACGGGTTTTGAATTTATGCTATGTAAAATATGGTTTGAAAAATATATTTAAAAGATGTGTTTTATGTTATGTGATAGTATGGATAAGAAACCGTTTTCAAGAAGAAAACTATTTTTAAGAAATTGTTTTCAAGAACGAGTTAAGGAATGGTTTTTAAGGATGATGGCAACAAGTTGCCTCGTGTTGTACCGAACCGCATTAGGTCGGATTGGTCCACGGTATGATGATGTTAGCTTTCAATATCATTATGAAAGCTCAGTACTCGAGTGAGTACATATGATTATGCATGAAGATAAGTTAAGTTCAAAGTAAGAAAAGAAAAAAAAAATTTTACTCCGAATTTTCCGCAGTTTAAGCTTTTTAAATTAAGAAGTAAGTTAAGCAAGTAATGTAACGGCCCACGTCTGCGCAGTAGGAGTAGGACGCCCCTACGCGTGACGGTTCGGGGCGTTACAGAGATGGTATCAGAGCAAGTTTTCTGCCATCCAATTTCACAGTTCTGCCGCCAGAGCCACAGTTTTGCAAGTAAGTTTTCTTACTCTAGTTAGTATAGTAACTATGTGAGGTCATAGTTTTATAATAGTATAGATATGAACCTGGTTTAAAACCCGGATACGATTGAAGAGGACCGCAAGACTTCATTCGCATTCAAAGGAATGGAGTCACGCATCTGCGATGGGACTCAAGAAGTGGCTGCATTTGCTGAGTGGCTACACGATATGAAGACGATACGTCAGTTATGTTGCAGCTTGGCGCGTTTATCCAGATAAGTTTATGGGCTATGATTGCCAGTGGATCAGAGTTGCGCAACGAAAGCGTGATGAATAAGTTAAGCCTACGATATGATATGATGAGATCGTGAGGAATCTCTAGTATGATATGTTAAGATATGGATGAAAGAATGAGCGTTAGACATGTTGAGAATTAGAATTAGAACTAGAAAATGGTTTGTTGCTGGTACAACCGAACCAATTTCTGCAAGAGCCTCATCTTGCAACTATGATAGCCAAGTCATGATGATAAATGCTAGAGTAGCAATAAGAAATGAATAGGCTTCGAGATCAGATAGCCTATCGCCTTACCTCAGTAGGGTGATAATCTGGAAGTTTCCATTTTAAGAAATAAGCTAGATGCTATAGAACATAAGTTTCGTGGTTGTGAAACTTATGCTCTCATAAGAATGATAATAGGTATGGAAAGATGTTTGTTAGTGCCTTGACTGGTGGTAATATCAAGGCAATCCACAAAGAATAAGTTGAATAATGGCTATCAGTATGATGATGAAATTAAGAATATGATCCCTTAGTAAGGGAAATTATGAAATAATGGGAAGTTTTAGACATTCCTAAGGATTATGATTATATGTTATGAAGAAAATGTTAGAAGCAATGAGAGAAGCTTCTACCATTCTACTATCTAGCAAGTAGCTAGTCGATACGAGATAAGTATTGCATCACTCGAACGATATCAAGCTTTCTTCATTATTGACTTTGAAAGAATTCCAAGGAAATATTTTTATAAAAGATGCTTAAATCTTGAGCTCATGCTTGAAAGAATCCCTCATTTTATGTAATACTGTGATGACTGACTTTCTTACAAATTATGATTTTCTTGTTTCTCAAGGAATCAAAGTTTGTATTATGTGTTAGTATATGTTTTGCCTAATCAGAATTAGGAATTATGTTTGAATGAATTCCGGTCAAAGTATTGGCCAGAATGATCTGAGCTACGATAGAAATTTATGATTTTATGTTGGTCAACGTTTGACCAAAATAGTCAAAGTTTGACCAAAAAGTCAAAGCTTGATGGTACTGTTGTATAACAGGCAGTATAAAAATTATACTGCGAAAAACCGTCATTTCAGGCAGATAAGTAAGTTTAAGGTACGGAAGTATGTTAGAAAAATCAAGCACAATATTTAGGACAATAAGGACTAATGAGCTTTAAGTTATAAGAAAAACCTAAACACAGTCCATTTTTATGCAGATAAATTTTGGACTGCAGTTTAGTAGACAGTATTATTTTTATTGAAAAACAGTATTTGTTATATATGTATTAGTATGAAAAGAGACTGTTTTTAAGTTTTAAAGCCAAATGGAGCCTTAGGTGAATGCCACCTAATCAAAGGATAATTATGTATTATTTTGATTTTTTGAAAAAGTTGGAAAGAAATCCAAGAACATTCTTGAACTTTCCTTCCACTAATGGCCGGCCACCTATGGAGGGCTTGTGGGCAAATAAAATTTTTTAAGGGTTTGGTGAGCAATTTAAGGATTAAAAATAATTCTAGAAACAAAATTATTTTACACCTATAAATAGGCGTCTTTGGTGGAAAATTTTTTAGGCATTTTTATTCAAAAACCCACCCAAACTCTTGTCATTTCTCTCCTCCCTTTCTCTGCCCACAGCTGAACCTTAAGTCAGCCAAAAACCCAAAGAGTGGCCGAAAAATTTAGTGAAGGACAGCAACCAAACCCATTTCGGAAACCAAGCTAGCAAATCCCTCTTCGGTTTGGAGGTAATCTCTTAACCTCCTAAACCTCTAAATTCTGTTTTTCAAGCTGTTTACAATGTATTTCCAGCTGATGTTGTAAGAGCTTAAGCTCATTTAATTATGTCCTTTTATTGCTTAAGTTGCCTAGAATGTGCTTGATTTAGGTTTAGCATGTTTATGCTTTATTTTGGTGCTAGAATTGTGATGTATGCTCTAGAAAATGAGTAGATGCTATGTGTGACCATTAGGTGTTTGATGTATGTCCCCATAGGCTTATGTTCTGTGTTTAATGGCTGATTATGGTATTGAATGATGGTATGCTAAACTAGGGTTCAAGAAAACCCTATAGAAACTTAGAAAACCCAAGTTTGGTGAACTTCACCAAATGGGTTTGATTAAAAAAATTAATTAATTAAATGTATGAGATTGAATGAACGGATGTGAGAACGTTAGATTACGCGCTGCATGCTTGAAGTAGGCTCACGGCTGAGACCGTTTGAGGTAGGGTGTGCGTAAAATTACGTGAGAGCGAACCGAAACCAAAAACTGCCAGTTCGGGTGAAAACTGGGCAGTGAATTGGAAACGGTATTTTGAGGCCTTTAGAGGCCGAATTTGAGAAAACTCAAAACAGAAAAGTTGTAGGAAATTGAAATTTCTAGGGGGCAGCGTGACATTTTTTGAAAATAAGGCTCCAAAGGCCTTCGTTTTTACCAAAACCCGTGCCCAGACTGCCCAGACCTATATGCACGGCCAGGCAGCTTCAACAAGGAAAAAGTATAAGTTAAGTTCAGAACTGGGTTTTTGTCAAAACATAAAAGTTGTAGAATTTTTCAGTATCTAAAACTTTCATGAAGAAAAGTTTTCCAAAATCCAAACAGATTTTAAAGTAAAACTGGATCAGTAGAGCAAGCTCTGATTCAGAAATTTGAAACAATGCATGCACAGGAAATTCCTGCACATGCATTGCCAATTTAACTGTTTTTACCAAATTTCTGCAAAACCAACACAGTTTTATTTAAAAGCAGTTCCAAATGATTAATTAAACTCAGTTTAGCAAGAAATAAATTAATTAAGCAAATTAAGCAAGGTAAGCCAATTGGTAACCTATTATAACCACATAGGTTACCTAAATTTAATTGGGCCTAGTTAATTAAGAACCAAAGGTTGTATGTTGGGCCTTGAGTCCGAGATTTATGTAAGGTAACCTTAAAGGATACCACCTTAATTGTTGGGCCTTATAAGCCCAACAGGCTTTTTAAATTTTCACCCAAAATGGGCCTACATTTAAGGTTACTCGTAGTAACCTAATAGGATGCCCACACCAAGATCATTAGGCCTTAAGCCCAAAGTTTATTAAGTAATCAAACAGAATACTGTTTGATTACCATTAGGGCTTATGCTCTAAGGTTACACTTAGTAACCAATAAGGATTATTATTAAGCTTATATGGGGGACATATATCTATGGTCACGGATGAATGTTGGTTCGGGTACCAACATTTAATGAAGTAAGTTAAGGTAAGATAGGATGATTCTTATCTTACTTCCCTTTTTGAAAACAGGAAGGTAACCTTTTGAGGTAACCTGTCGGAACGACAATCCACAGGATATAGCGAAACCTGTAAGTACAACTCCGCCTACAGCATAGGCAATTGGTTTTATAACCTTGCATGTTTTTAAAATATCATGCATTTATGTGTTATGTACGATGTATGTTTATTATTGTGACATCATGAGGCATGTTCATAAATAATAAATCATATGGTAAGAAGAAGATTATGTTTTTAAGAAAGAAATGTTTTAAGAAAAGGTTTTCAAGTATGGTGTGTCGTACCGACCTGCTCTAGGTCAGGTTTGGTTCATGGTTTGAGTTGGACTGGGCTGGCCGCCCCAACCACTCCATGACTGCGCGCCACGGTACGTACACTTATAAGGGGCCCAAAATTATGAAAGCAAAAATGAAAGCATAATTGGTTCATGCATTGCATTGTTAAGTTGTTTTTGCGGGTTCAAGGTTGTACTTGCTGAGCGAAAGCTCACAACTTACGTTTATGCTGTAGGTAAGCTTCCTACTGGCAATTCTTGGTACAAGACGGGGAAGCTTGGCAGGGCTGTCTGTGAAACGTGGGAATGGAGACTGCTACGCGTTTTGAAATATATATGTACATGCGTTGTTTAGTACAAAGTTATTTTAAGATTTCGATACTTTTGATAAGTAAATATTAGTTAAGTACAAGTTATTTTACGTCACTATAGTTTTGAAAAGTAAATACTAAATAAGTATTGTGTATGTTGTAAATAAGTAAGTAGTAAAGTTTTTACTCAAATGGTTTTAAAAAGAAAAGAAAAAAGAAAAAAAAATATATGTACGTTATTTCCGCATAAGTAAGTATGTATGTTATTCTAGTATGTATGATAAATATGGTAACGGCCTACATAAGAACGGGTCGTTATAGTATGTTGAGTTAATATGTAAGATAAGTAACTGTAACGGCCTACGTAAGGGCGGGTCGTTACAGAGTTGGTATCAGAGCGGGATCCTGCCTTCCAGTTTCACAGTCTGCCTGCCAGCGCCACCGTCATTGTAAGTAAGAGTTATTTTTTTTTAGTACATAGATAAGTAATTATTATGCGCTCGTAAATTGATAGATTCGATTATCGAGATACGAGTATGGATGAGGATCGAGATGCCGCTACGGCATTCCACAAGATGAAGTCCTATATTTTTGATGGGACTCAGCAGACGATATCGCTACCAGGATGGCTTTTCGATATGGAGGTGATTTTTAGGGTATGCCATATCGAAGCCCATCTTCAGGTTTTATTAGCAAGTAGATGTTTGATGGGAGAGGTTAGAGCCTGGTGGATGGCGCAGGGGGATCTGGCTATTCACGGGACACCATGGGCAGATTTCCGTGCCCGTATGATAGCACGATACGGACCTCCACCTGATGAGGGGGCTAATGCGCCGTACCGCGACCCGGCTATTTACGGCGACATGAATAGGAGGCGATATCTCAACTTCGCCGCAGAATGGCATGCTTATCCGGATGAGACCATGGGCCACTATTGCCGTAGATTCCGCGAGGCAATGTTGCCCTATATCCCTCAGGAGCTCGTGGATCCACAGTGGCGAGCGTTACAGCTTATCAGGGACGGACTACCTCCGGCAGTTAAGTTTTATGTCCCCGCTCCGGTTGTGGGAATATCCTTGGAGGACATGATAGATGCTATTATAGAGGCTGAGGTAATAGCATATATGGTACAAAGGCCAACCCAGTGGATGTTTACCATGTCGATCCGGTCGACGACGCCGGCATTCCAGAGCCTGTTTTTGAGGAAGTTCCAGCTATGCCTGAGGATCCAATTCCGGCGGTCCCACTTCAGCAGATACCTCCGCAAGAGGCGGAAGCAGGACCGGATGATGATGGTATGGATCCTGCGGAGGCTCCGAATAACCCAGGGGACAATGCCGAAGATCCTCCAGTAATCCTCATTGAGAGTGATGATGAGGAACAAGAAGTGTGGGAAGAATGGGATGATTTTGAGGATATAGAAGAGGAGTTAGATGATCCCGAGGATCAGGAGGAAGATCCGGAGGAAATGCTATTCGACGACGAGGATCGAGATGTATTTTCCGACGCAATGACCGAGTAGATAGTTTTAGAACTAACTCCGACTTTTTGTTCTTTTGACGTTAGGGTTGTATATAGGATAGGAATGATGGTTAAGTGGTAGACACTTCCATCCTATTTTGACTGTGTATATAGTAAAAATGATGTATTTTTTTAAAAATGTATAAAACGATATATTTTATATGAAACGAGTATCATGATAATTATGATGTCATGATAAACAGTTTCCATGATAAGTATACGATAAGTTTATAATAAGTTTATGATATGATACAAAGAAATCATGAAGGATTTCTGCATAATGTTTTATGATATGCTATGAAGAAATCCCGAAGGATTTCTATATGATAAGGTTAAGTATGACATGATGATGTGTTTTTATAGGAAATAAATGAAAGGAAAGATTTTCGGAGAATAACAAAATCTTTTCTTGAAATGTATTAGGAGTGATAAGATGGTGCGTACGCGAAAGCAAGCTAACCAGAACGCGCAAGAGCCAGATCTCGCGAACGTTGTAGCCACGTTGCAACAGCAATTGCTACAACAACAACAAGAAACAAATCGGCTACGTGAGCAGATAGGCCGATTGAACCAGATGCCTAACGCGAACGAAATTCCACCTCAGGATAACCCTGCACCCCCGGTAATGCCCCAAGTACCGGAGGTTCGTCAGGAGGTTCCGTGGAATTTCGGAGTTCCTTTAGCACCCTTAGGGATGCCAGCAAACCCACCAGTAGTTCGGGAAGATCTACTGTATGAGCGATTCAGGCGGATGAAAGCGCCTGAGTTCGAGGGTCTTACAGACCCAATAGAAGCCGATAACTGGCTTATGGACATCCAAGTTATCTTGGATTTCATGGGACTCACCGAGCAGGAGAAAGTGCTCTGTGCATCATTTGCACTGAAAAAGGATGCTAGGCATTGGTGGATAACAGTGCAAATGCGTAGGAATGTTGCGGCCATGAGTTGGCAAGATTTTGTAGCTGAGTTCAAGGCAATGTACTACAATCGGGAGATCCTCGCCGCACAGCAGGACGAGTTCAATAGCCTAAAGCAAGGATCAATGTCAGTTATGGAAGCTGTTAAGAAGTTTGAACAGCTAGGCCGCCTATGTCCTGAACTCATACCGACCGAAACAGAAAAAGTAAGGCGAATGATGAAGATGTTTCGGACGGATATAGCTAAACAAGTGAGTGCGGGAAGCAGCCCTCCTACTCTCATGTCTAACTGCATTAGTCGAGCAATTAGGGCTGAGTATTGGATTAATCAAGATAAGGAGGCGAGGGCGCAGATATTTAAGGCTAAGAAAGAGGAGAAGGCTACGGAGAAGCAACTGCAGCCTAGGCAGAATCAGGACGCATATGCAAGGGGCCAGATGAGTAATGCGGCCCAGCATGCTAAGCAGTTTGGAAAGAACAAGAGGAAGGGAAATGCTGCTGGCCAGGGACAGCAAAGAAATTACCCTCAGAAGAGCAGTAACCGAGAAAATGAGGGTAATAATAATAATTTCCCAGTGTGCGCTCAATGCGGGAAGAAGCACCTGGGAATATGTAGATTGGGGACCAATGCTTGCTACCTTTGTGGCAAGGAAGGTCATTATGCGAGGAATTGTAACCTCAACAACCAGAATCAGAACCAGAACCCCCAGTATCTGCAAAGGAATGCGAGCAGTCAACTGCATGCAATGCCAGTCAAAATCGAGGACACTTCGTACGAACCAAGGAGGATAGAGGCTCCTGAACCCCAAGCTAGGATTTACGCCTACACAAAAGGGGATGCCGAGGCTGGAACTTCTCACGTAGTAACAAATTAGATTTTTATTTTTTTATTTTTACACCGCTCATAACGCTATCACCGTTTTTGATCCTGGTGCTACTCATTCTATTGTATCGATAGAGTTGCCCAGAAATTAGGATTAGGAGTTAGTAGTTTAAAGTAATTTATAAGAATATTTCTTCGATTGTAAGAAAATTTTCTGTATGACTACTGAATATGAAGTGCTTCAATAGTCATTTGTAACAGAAAATTTGTATGTGGATCTCGTTGCGAGCAAGCTTAAGATTTTTATGTGATTCTAAGAACGGATTTCCTAGGCAAGTACAACGCTAAGATAAATGGCCGCAAGCGTTGTGTTATGTTTAGTTTGCATGATGAGGAGGAATTCAACTTTTACGGCCAGTCCCGTAACTCCTCAAGTAGGTTAGTATCGGCACTGAACGCGTGGAAAATGTTGGCTAACGGATGCCAAGGATACTTAGCCAAATGATGGACAAGGAGAAAGAGGTGGAACTGAAGCCGGAAGATGTTCCCATTATCAGGGAATATGTGGATGTCTTTCCAAAAGAATTGCCTGAACTTCCTCCCGAGCGGGAAATTTCTTTTGAGATAGACTTATTGCCCGGAGCTACCCCGGTATCCAAAGTGCCTTATCGCATGGCCCCGGCTGAACTCCTAGAATCCATTAAGTTGCATCAAGGAAAGAAATCCTTTTTGCAAAAAGGCACAACTTTCGATGAAAAGAATAAGGAATTTAAGACCTCTAAGTATGAGGTAATTTATTTCAAAGAAGGGATTTGTGTTCTTAACTTTGAATTCCTTAAGAAATGGATTATGTTGAAAGTGCATTTAATGCCATACACAGTACATCCGGAGTTTCCAAGATGTACAAGGATATTAAGGAGAATTTGGGTGGCAAATATGAAGAATGAGACCACAAAATTCGTGACAAGATGCCTAACTTGTCAGAAAGTTAAGGCTAAATACCGCCATCTAGGTGGAGACATTCAGAAAAATTGAGCTCCCATAATGGGAATGGGAACAAACAACGATGGATTTAGTAGTATGATTGCTCAGAGTTGTAAGTGGGAAGGATACGATTTGGGTTATTATCGATAGAATAACCAAATCAGCCCACTTTATTGCCATCAAAACCACTTTTTCGGCAGAAAGGCTTATCGGAATTTATGTATTTCAGATTGTTAGGTTATATGAAGTGCCAAAAAATCGATCATTTCGGATTGTGGTGGATGTCTGAACTCTCAATGGGTCGAGTGTTCACACGGCAATGGGGTCGAAATTAAAGTTTAGTACAGCTTTTCATCCCAAATGGATGTTCAATCGGAACAAACCATCCAAACATTGGAGGATATGTTAAGATCATATGTTTTGGATGTCATAGGAAGCTGGGATCAGAAGCTACTTTTGATCAAGTTCCTTATGAGAATAGTTATCACGCCTCAATTGGTATGGTTCCATTTGAAGCATTTTATGAAAAAGAAACGTCGATTTCCCATTCATTGGCAAGAAGGGAAAACTTAGTCCTAGATACACAGGGCCATTCGAAATCTTGGAAAGGATTGGCAAAGTATCTTACAAGCTTGCCTTGCTACTAGAATTAGCTTCGGTATACGACGTTTTCCACGTATCGATATTAAAGAAGTATGTACCTGATCCTTCCCATGTGCTAAGTCAAGAACCGATCGAGGTTCAATCCGACTTGACATACGAAGAGAAACCAGTTCGGATCATGGATCGGGAAGAGAAGATCTTACGAAATAGGACAATTTCCATGGTAAAAGTATTGTGGCGGAATCACAATGTTGAGGAAGCAACATGGGAATTAGAAGAGGATATGAGAGCGAATTATCCCCATTTGTTCTAATTTTCGAGGACGAAAATTTTTAAGGGGGGAAGATTGTGATGACTGACTTTCTTACAAATTATGATTTTCTTATTTCTCAAGGAATCAAAGTTTGTATTATGTGTTAGTATATGTTTTGCCTAATCAGAATTAGGAATTATGTTTGAATGAATTCCGGTCAAAGTATTGGCCAGAATGATCTGAGCTACGATAGAAATTTATGATTTTATGTTGGTCAACGTTTGACCAAAATAGTCAAAGTTTGACCAAAAAGTCAAAGCTTGATGGTACTGTTGTATAACAGGCAGTATAGAAATTATACTGCGAAAAACCGTCATTTCAGACAGATAAGTAAGTTTAAGGTACGGAAGTATGTTATAAAAATCAAGCACAATATTTAGGACAATAAGGACTAATGAGCTTTAAGTTATAAGAAAAACCTAAACACAGTCCATTTTTATGCAGATAAATTTTGGACTGCAGTTTAGTAGACAGTATTATTTTTATTGAAAAACAGTATTTGTTATATATGTATTAGTATGAAAAGAGACTGTTTTTAAGTTTTAAAGCCAAATGGAGCCTTAGGTGAATGCCACCTAATCAAAGGATAATTATGTATTATTTTGATTTTTTGAAAAAGTTGGAAAGAAATCCAAGAACATTCTTGAACTTTCCTTCCACGAATGGCCGGCCACCTCTGGAGGGCTTGTGGGCAAATAAAATTTTTTAAGGGTTTGGTGAGCAATTTAAGGATTAAAAATAATTCTAGAAACAAAATTATTTTACACCTATAAATAGGTGTCTTTGGTGGAAAATTTTTTAGGCATTTTATTCAAAAACCCACCCAAACTCTTGTCATTTCTCTCCTCCCTTTCTCTGCCACAGCTGAACCTTAAGTCAGCCAAAAACCAAAGAGTGGCCGAAAATTTAGTAAAGGACAGAACCAAACCCATTTCGGAAACCAAGCTAGCAAATCCCTCTTCGGTTTGGAGGTAATCTCTTAACCTCCTAAACCTCTAAATTCTGTTTTCAAGCTGTTTACAATGTATTTCCAGCTGATGTTGTAGAGCTTAAGCTCATTTAATTATGTCCTTTATTGCTTAAGTTGCCTAGAATGTGCTTGATTTAGGTTTAGCATGTTTATGCTTTATTTTGGTGCTAGAATTGTGATGTATGCTCTAGAAAATGAGTAGATGCTATGTGTGACATTAGGTGTTTGATGTATGTCCCCATAGGCTTATGTTCTGTGTTTAATGGCTGATTATGGCATTGAATGATGGTATGCTAAACTAGGGTTCAAAAAACCCTATAGAAACTTAGAAAACCCAAGTTTGGTGAACTTCACCAAATGGGTTTGATTAAAAATTAATTAATTAAATGTATGAGATTGAATGAACGGATGTGAGAACGTTAGATTACGCGCTGCATGCTTGAAGTAGGCTCACGGCTGAGACCGTTTGAGGTAGGGTGTGCGTAAAATTACGTGAGAGCGAACCCGAAACCAAAAACTGCCAGTTCGGGTGAAAACTGGGCAAGTGAAACTGGAAACGGTATTTTGAGGCCTTTAGAGGCCGACTTTGAGAAAACGCAAAACAGAAAAGTTGTAGGAAATTGAAATTCTAGGGGTCAACGTGAACAGTTTTTGAAATAAGGCTCCAAAGGCCTTCGTTTTTACCAAAACCCGTGCCCAGACTGCCCAGACCTATATGCACGGCCAGGCAGTTCAACAAGGAAAAAGTATAAGTTAAGTTCAGAACTGGGTTTTTTCAAAACATAAAGTTGTAGAGTTTTTCAGTATCTAAAACTTTCATGAAGAAAAGTTTTCCAAAATCCAAACAGATTTTAAAGTAAAACTGAATCAGTAGAGCAAGCTCTGATTCAGAAATTTGAAACAATGCATGCACAGGAAATTCCTTGCACATGCACTGCCAAATTAACTGTTTTTACCAAATTTCTGCAAAACCAACACAGTTTTATTTAAAAGCAGTTTTAAATGATTAATTAAACTCAGTTTAGCAAGAAATAAATTTATTAAGCAAATTAAGCAAGGTAAGCCAATTGGTAACCTATTATAACCATATAGGTTACCTAATTTTAATTGGGCCTAGTTATTTAAGAACAAAGGTTGTATGTTGGGCCTTGAGTCCAAGATTTATGCAAGGTAACCTTAAGGATACCACCTTAATTGTTGGGCCTTATAAGCCCAACAGGCTTTTTAAATTTTCACCCAAAATGGGCCTACATTTAAGGTTACTTAGTAACCTAATAGGATGCCCATACAAGATCATTGGCCTTAAGCCCAAAGTTTATTAAGTAATCAAACAGAATACTGTTTGATTACCATTAGGGCTTATGCCCTAAGGTTACACTTAGTAACCAATAAGGATTATTATTAAGCTTATATGGGGGACATATATCTATGGTCACGGATGAATGTTGGTTCGGGTACCAACATTTAATAAAGTAAGTTAAGTAAGATAGGATGATTCTTATCTTACTTCCCTTTTTGGAAACAGGAGGTAACCTTTTGAGGTAACCTATCGGAACGATACGTCCCAGGATATAGCAAAACCTGTAAGTACAACTCCGCCTACAGCATAGGCAAATGGTTTTATGAGTTTGCATGTTTTTAAAATATCATGCATTTATGTGTTATGTATGATGTATGTTTATTATTG
>CM046372.1:7990178-8034238 GCA_025413025.1 Ficus hispida | reverse complement strand
AGTTGACACAGAAAATGCATATTTTTGCAGTTTCACTGCAAATGGACATTGAGAAACTGTTCCAAAGGCAGTTTCCAATAGTCAATAAATTTATAAGTCTCGTTTTAAGATTTTCAATCCTTAAAATTAAACAAAAGGGTTTATATACAAAAACTAAGGTTTTCATTTCCTAAAAATAAGATTTTAAAATCAAAGTTAAAACTACCCGAATAGGGTTACCAAAGTAACCAGTTAGGACAACATAAAAATAAGTAAGGGCTTATAACTAAGGTTATAAAGAATGTTGGTTATACTACCAACAGTTCTAACCCTTACTTTTATTTAATTTCAGAACGTTGCACGACGAGGTGTCCCAGCGGAACCTAACTCCACGATTGGACACCGCATTTACGAACGAGGTAAGTACAACTCCGCCTACAGCATAGGCTTGTTGTGAATACTTGCCTAAGTATGATTGCTAGTTATGAATGCTACATGTTACATGCTCAGTGTTATAGATTAGATTAGGAATGCTATGATTCTATGTTATGAACGTATGTTTTGTATGCTATGGTCTATAGAAGCATGATTAGGGTTAAGTTATGTTAAGATTAATTGAGTGAAACATCACGATGCATGTTCACTAATTAACAAATAAAGATTAAGTTATGATGGCAAGCAATTGCCTGTGTCGTACCGACCCGCGTCAGGTCGGGTTGAGCTATGGCAAGAGTAAGTCCATAGAGCGCGCCCGGTACGAACACTCATGTTATGGGGCCCAAAAGTAAGGTTAAGTTAAGAAAGTTATGGAGAGATAAGAGAGCATAAGGAAGCATAAACGGATCATGCATACGATATGTTAAGTTATGTTATGAGATGTTATGCCATATTATGATTAAGAAAGGTTATGAAATGTTATGCCATGTTATGATTAAGGAAGGTTATGAAATGTTATGCCATATTATGATTAAGGAAGGTTATGAAATGTTATGCCATGTTATGATTAAGAAAGGTTATGAAATGGTATGCTATGTTATGTTATACAATGTTATGTTAGGTTAGATTATGCTGTGTTTTTAATATTGCGGTATTAATAGTTGTACTTGCTGAGCTTTCGCTCACTGTCTTACGTCTATGCTGTAGGTAAGCAGCCTGCCAGCAACCAATGATACAAGATGGAAGGCGAGGTGTGCTGGACTGTGAAATGTGGGAATAATGCCGCCACACGTTTTGTTTATTATGTTAATATTTTACAAGCTTTATTTATACCTACACAACGTTTTAATTATTCAGTATAATTATTTACGTAGGTGCGTATATATATTTATACGGCTTATAAAAAAAATATATATATTCCGCTGTTTTACGTATAAGTACGTAAGTATGTATGTATGTATGTACGGTAACGGCCTCTGCTAGGCGGGTCGTTACAGTTGGCCCCTAAAATGGACACCAAAAACTGTCAAAATTTTTGATTGAACTTGCTAGGGAAAACCGAAGACTACAACATCAAAACCCCTAAGTTTCTCAATTTTTTTCTTCACTCAATCACCCACTTGAGATTGCAGATTTTTGGAGAGGGAAAATGGGCAGAATTTGGCTGCTTTTTCTGATTTTTTGGACTAAAAACCGACCACCCCCCTTGGCTTATTTATAGGTGAGGTTTTGGATCACATTGCAAATCTTTTTGGTTCACCTTTTGCTCATAAATCCTTGGAGCAAATAATTGCACAAAATTTTGCCAAAAGACCCTCCATGTGGCCGGCCATGCATGGTGCTAGGTGGCTAGGTGTGAGTTGTTTCCACCATTTATGATGTCATAAATCAAAAATGGGATGATGTCATAATTCCAAGCTTAGGTGATGTCATCTTAAAGCCTTGTTTGGCTTTTTCCTTCATGTAGTCTACTTTAAACTTAACACAGATATTTCTAATACTGTGTTCACTAATACACAGTATAATTTCAGTACTGTTATACTGAACTGCAGTCCAAAATTTATCTGTGTGAAAATGGACTGTGTAAAATTTTTCTTATAATTTGAAACCACTTGGCCCAAGATAACCTAATTAATGTGCTTGATTTTCTATGGTGGTTTTTGAAACCTAAACATACCATTTTATCCGTAAAAATGGTTTTTACACGGTACAATTTTTATACTGAAAAATATTTAACCGTACCGCCTCATTTTCGATTTTTCGGGTCAACCATTGACTTTCTTGTCAATCATTGACTCTCTTGTCAAAATTTGACTATTATGAATTCATGAAATTTCGTCATACCTTTTTACTTAAAGACCTATCATGAAGTCTCGTAATTAATTTACCGAGAACTCAATCATATACTGATAAAATCATGAATTTTGTATTAATATTCATAATTTTCATAAAATTGCACATAAACACATAATACGAACTATAAATTTCTTATTTACAAGAAAATTGTGAGTTCGTGAAAATTTCGATTATTACACCCTACCTCAAACGGTCTCAGCCGTGAGCCTACTTCAGCATGCAGTGCGTAATCTAACGTTCTCACATCCGTTCATTCAATCTCATACATTTAATTAATTAATTTTTTTAATCAAACCCATTTGGTGAAGTTCACCAAACTTGGGTTTTCTAAGTTTCTATAGGGTTTTCTTGAACCCTAGTTTAGCATACCATCATTCAATACCATACTCAGCCATTAAACACAGAACATAAGCCTATGGGGACATACATCAAACACCTAATGGTCACACATAGCATCTACTCATTTTCTAGAGCATACATCACAATTCTAGCACCAAAATAAAGCATAAACATGCTAAACCTAAATCAAGCACATTCTAGGCAACTTAAGCAATAAAAGGACATAATTAAATGAGCTTAAGCTCTTACAACATCAGCTGGAAATACATTGTAAACAGCTTGAAAAACAGAATTTAGAGGTTTAGGAGGTTAAGAGATTACCTCCAAACCGAAGAGGGATTTGCTAGCTTGGTTTCCGAAATGGGTTTGGTTGCTGTCCTTCACTAAATTTTTCGGCCACTCTTTGGGTTTTTGGCTGACTTAAGGTTCAGCTGTGGGCAGAGAAAGGGAGGAGAGAAATGACAAGAGTTTGGGTGGGTTTTTGAATAAAAATGCCTAAAAATTTTCCACCAAAGACGCCTATTTATAGGTGTAAAATAATTTTGTTTCTAGAATTATTTTTAATCCTTAAATTGCTACCAAACCCTTAAAAAATTTTATTTGCCCACAAGCCCTCCATAGGTGGCCGGCCATTAGTGGAAGGAAAGTTCAAGAATGTTCTTGGATTTCTTTCCAACTTTTTCAAAAAATCAAAATAATACATAATTATCCTTTGATTAGGTGGCATTCACCTAAGCTCCATTTGGCTTTAAAACTTAAAAACAGTCTCTTTTCATACTAATACATATATAACAAATACTGTTTTTCAATAAAAATAATACTGTCTACTAAACTGCAGTCCAAAATTTATCTGCATAAAAATGGACTGTGTTTAGGTTTTTCTTATAACTTAAAGCTCATTAGTCCTTATTGTCCTAAATATTGTGCTTGATTTTTCTAACATACTTCCGTACCTTAAACTTACTTATCTGTCTGAAATGACGGTTTTTTCGCAGTATAATTTCTATATTGCCTGTTATACAACAGTACCATCAAGCTTTGACTTTTTGGTCAAACTTTGACTATTTGGTCAAACGTTGACCAACATAAAATCATAAATTTCTATCGTAGCTCAGATCATTCTGGCCAATACTTTAACCGGAATTCATTCAAACATAATTCCTAATTCTGATTAGGCAAAACATATACTAACACATAATACAAACTTTGATTCCTTGAGAAACAAGAAAATCATAATTTGTAAGAAAGTCAGTCATCACAATCTTCCCCCTTTAAAAATTTTCGTCCTCGAAAATTAGAACAAATGGGGATAATTCGCTCTCATATCCTCTTCTAATTCCCATGTTGCTTCCTCAACATTGTGATTCCGCCACAATACTTTTACCATGGAAATTGTCCTATTTCGTAAGATCTTCTCTTCCCGATCCATGATCCGAACTGGTTTCTCTTCGTATGTCAAGCGGATTGAACCTCGATCGGTTCTTGACTTAGCACATGGGAAGGATCAGGTACATACTTCTTTAATATCGATACGTGGAAAACGTCGTATACCGAAGCTAATTCTAGTGGCAAGGCAAGCTTGTAAGCTACTTTGCCAATCCTTTCCAAGATTTCGAATGGCCCTGTGTATCTAGGACAAAGTTTTCCCTTCTTGCCAATGAATGGGAAATCGACGTTTCTTTTTCATAAAATGCTTCAAATGAAACCATACCAATTGAGGCGTGATAACTATTCTCATAAGGAACTTGATCAAAGTAGCTTCTGATCCCAGCTTCCTATGACATCCAAAACATATGATCTTAACATATCTCCAATGTTTGGATGGTTTGTTCCGATTGAACATCCATTTGGGATGAAAAGCTGTACTAAACTTTAATTTCGACCCCATTGCCGTGTGAACACTCGACCCATTTGAGAGTTCAGACATCCACCACAATCCGAAATGATCGATTTTTTGGCACTTCATATAACCTAACAATCTGAAATACAAAATTCCGATAAGCCTTTCTGCCGAAAAGTGGTTTTGATGGCAATAAAGTGGGCTGATTTGGTTATTCTATCGATAACAACCCAAATCGTATCCTTCCCACTTACAACTCTGAGCAATCATACTACTAAATCCATCGTTGTTTGTTCCCATTCCCATTATGGGAGCTCAATTTTTCTGAATGTCTCCACCTAGATGGCGGTATTTAGCCTTAACTTTCTGACAAGTTAGGCATCTTGTCACGAATTTTGTGGTCTCATTCTTCATATTTGCCACCCAAATTCTCCTTAATATCCTTGTACATCTTGGAAACTCCAGATGTACTGTGTATGGCATTAAATGCACTTTCAACATAATCCATTTCTTAAGGAATTCAAAGTTAAGAACACAAATCCTTCTTTGAAATAAATTACCTCATACTTAGAGGTCTTAAATTCCTTATTCTTTTCATCGAAAGTTGTGCCTTTTTGCAAAAAGGATTTCTTTCCTTGATGCAACTTAATGGATTCTAGGAGTTCAGCCGGGGCCATGCGATAAGGCCTTTGGATACCGGGGTAGCTCCGGGCAATAAGTCTATCTTAAAAGAAATTTCCCGCTCGGGAGGAAGTTCAGGCAATTCTTTTGGAAAGACATCCACATATTCCCTGATAATGGGAACATCTTCCGGCTTCAGTTCCACCTCTTTCTCCTTGTCCATCATATTGGCTAAGTATCCTTGGCATCCGTTAGCCAACATTTTCCACGCGTTCAGTGCCGATACTACCTACTTGAGGAGTTACGGGACTGGCCGTAAAAGTTGAATTCCTCCTCATCATGCAAACTAAACATAACACAACGCTTGCGGCCATTTATCTTAGCGTTGTACTTGCCTAGGAAATCCGTTCTTAGAATCACATAAAAATCTTCAAGCTTGCTCGCAACGAGATCCACATACAAATTTTCTGTTACAAATGACTATTGAAGCACTTCATATTCAGTAGTCATACAGAAAATTTTCTTACAATCGAAGAAATATTCTTATAAATTACTTTAAACTACTAACTCCTAATCCTAATTTCTGGGCAACTCTATCGATACAATGGAATGAGTAGCACCAGGATCAAAAACGGTGATAGCGTTATGAGCGGTGTAAAAATAAAAAAATAAAAATCTAATTTGTTACTACGTGAGAAGTTCCAGCCTCGGCATCCCCTTTTGTGTAGGCGTAAATCCTAGCTTGGGGTTCAGGAGCCTCTATCCTCCTTGGTTCGTACGAAGTGTCCTCGATTTTGACTGGCATTGCATGCAGTTGACTGCTCGCATTCCTTTGCAGATACTGGGGGTTCTGGTTCTGATTCTGGTTGTTGAGGTTACAATTCCTCGCATAATGACCTTCCTTGCCACAAAGGTAGCAAGCATTGGTCCCCAATCTACATATTCCCAGGTGCTTCTTCCCGCATTGAGCGCACACTGGGAAATTATTATTATTACCCTCATTTCCTCGGTTACTGCTCTTCTGAGGGTAATTTCTTTGCTGTCCCTGGCCAGCAGCATTTCCCTTCCTCTTGTTCTTTCCAAACTGCTTAGCATGCTGGGCCGCATTACTCATCTGGCCCCTTGCATATGCGTCCTGATTCTGCCTAGGCTGCAGTTGCTTCTCCGTAGCCTTCTCCTCTTTCTTAGCCTTAAATATCTGCGCCCTCGCCTCCTTATCTTGATTAATCCAATACTCAGCCCTAATTGCTCGACTAATGCAGTTAGACACGAGAGTAGGAGGGCTGCTTCCCGCACTCACTTGTTTAGCTATATCCGTCCGAAACATCTTCATGATTCGCCTTACTTTTTCTGTTTCGGTCGGTATGAGTTCAGGACATAGGCGGCCTAGCTGTTCAAACTTCTTAACAGCTTCCATAACTGACATTGATCCTTGCTTTAGGCTATTGAACTCGTCCTGCTGTGCGGCGAGGATCTCCCGATTGTAGTACATTGCCTTGAACTCAGCTACAAAATCTTGCCAACTCATGGCCGCAACATTCCTACGCATTTGCACTGTTATCCACCAATGCCTAGCATCCTTTTTCAGTGCAAATGATGCACAGAGCACTTTCTCCTGCTCGGTGAGTCCCATGAAATCCAAGATAACTTGGATGTCCATAAGCCAGTTATCGGCTTCTATTGGGTCTGTAAGACCCTCGAACTCAGGCGCTTTCATCCGCCTGAATCGCTCATACAGTAGATCTTCCCGAACTACTGGTGGGTTTGCTGGCATCCCTAAGGGTGCTAAAGGAACTCCGAAATTCCACGGAACCTCCTGACGAACCTCCGGTACTTGGGGCATTACCGGGGGTGCAGGGTTATCCTGAGGTGGAATTTCGTTCGCGTTAGGCATCTGGTTCAATCGGCCTATCTGCTCACGTAGCCGATTTGTTTCTTGTTGTTGTTGTAGCAATTGCTGTTGCAACGTGGCTACAACGTTCGCGAGATCTGGCTCTTGCGCGTTCTGGTTAGCTTGCTTTCGCGTACGCACCATCTTATCACTCCTAATACATTTCAAGAAAAGATTTTGTTATTCTCCGAAAATCTTTCCTTTCATTTATTTCCTATAAAAACACATCATCATGTCATACTTAACCTTATCATATAGAAATCCTTCGGGATTTCTTCATAGCATATCATAAAACATTATGCAGAAATCCTTCATGATTTCTTTGTATCATATCATAAACTTATTATAAACTTATCGTATACTTATCATGGAAACTGTTTATCATGACATCATAATTATCATGATACTCGTTTCATATAAAATATATCGTTTTATACATTTTTAAAAAATATATCATTTTTACTATATACACAGTCAAAATAGGATGGAAGTGTCTACCACTTAACCATCATTCCTATCCTATATACAACCCTAACGTCAAAAGAACAAAAAGTCGGAGTTAGTTCTAAAACTATCTACTCGGTCATTGCGTCGGAAAATACATCTCGATCCTCGTCGTCGAATAGCATTTCCTCCGGATCTTCCTCCTGATCCTCGGGATCATCTAACTCCTCTTCTATATCCTCAAAATCATCCCATTCTTCCCACACTTCTTGTTCCTCATCATCACTCTCAATGAGGATTACTGGAGGATCTTCGGCATTGTCCCCTGGGTTATTCGGAGCCTCCGCAGGATCCATACCATCATCATCCGGTCCTGCTTCCGCCTCTTGCGGAGGTATCTGCTGAAGTGGGACCGCCGGAATTGGATCCTCAGGCATAGCTGGAACTTCCTCAAAAACAGGCTCTGGAATGCCGGCGTCGTCGACCGGATCGACATGGTAAACATCCACTGGGTTGGCCTTTGTACCATATATGCTATTACCTCAGCCTCTATAATAGCATCTATCATGTCCTCCAAGGATATTCCCACAACCGGAGCGGGGACATAAAACTTAACTGCCGGAGGTAGTCCGTCCCTGATAAGCTGTAACGCTCGCCACTGTGGATCCACGAGCTCCTGAGGGATATAGGGCAACATTGCCTCGCGGAATCTACGGCAATAGTGGCCCATGGTCTCATCCGGATAAGCATGCCATTCTGCGGCGAAGTTGAGATATCGCCTCCTATTCATGTCGCCGTAAATAGCCGGGTCGCGGTACGGCGCATTAGCCCCCTCATCAGGTGGAGGTCCGTATCGTGCTATCATACGGGCACGGAAATCTGCCCATGGTGTCCCGTGAATAGCCAGATCCCCCTGCGCCATCCACCAGGCTCTAACCTCTCCCATCAAACATCTACTTGCTAATAAAACCTGAAGATGGGCTTCGATATGGCATACCCTAAAAATCACCTCCATATCGAAAAGCCATCCTGGTAGCGATATCGTCTGCTGAGTCCCATCAAAAATATAGGACTTCATCTTGTGGAATGCCGTAGCGGCATCTCGATCCTCATCCATACTCGTATCTCGATAATCGAATCTATCAATTTACGAGCGCATAATAATTACTTATCTATGTACTAAAAAAAAATAACTCTTACTTACAATGACGGTGGCGCTGGCAGGCAGACTGTGAAACTGGAAGGCAGGATCCCGCTCTGATACCAACTCTGTAACGACCCGCCCTTACGTAGGCCGTTACAGTTACTTATCTTACATATTAACTCAACATACTATAACGACCCGTTCTTATGTAGGCCGTTACCATATTTATCATACATACTAGAATAACATACATACTTACTTATGCGGAAATAACGTACATATATTTTTTTTTCTTTTTTCTTTTCTTTTTAAAACCATTTGAGTAAAAACTTTACTACTTACTTATTTACAACATACACAATACTTATTTAGTATTTACTTTTCAAAACTATAGTGACGTAAAATAACTTGTACTTAACTAATATTTACTTATCAAAAGTATCGAAATCTTAAAATAACTTTGTACTAAACAACGCATGTACATATATATTTCAAAACGCGTAGCAGTCTCCATTCCCACGTTTCACAGACAGCCCTGCCAAGCTTCCCCGTCTTGTACCAAGAATTGCCAGTAGGAAGCTTACCTACAGCATAAACGTAAGTTGTGAGCTTTCGCTCAGCAAGTACAACCTTGAACCCGCAAAAACAACTTAACAATGCAATGCATGAACCAATTATGCTTTCATTTTTGCTTTCATAATTTTGGGCCCCTTATAAGTGTACGTACCGTGGCGCGCAGTCATGGAGTGGTTGGGGCGGCCAGCCCAGTCCAACTCAAACCATGAACCAAACCTGACCTAGAGCAGGTCGGTACGACACACCATACTTGAAAACCTTTCTTAAAACATTTCTTTCTTAAAAACATAATCTTCTTCTTACCATATGATTTATTATTTATGAACATGCCTCATGATGTCACAATAATAAACATACATCGTACATAACACATAAATGCATGATATTTTAAAAACATGCAAGGTTATAAAACCAATTGCCTATGCTGTAGGCGGAGTTGTACTTACAGGTTTCGCTATATCCTGTGGATTGTCGTTCCGACAGGTTACCTCAAAAGGTTACCTTCCTGTTTTCAAAAAGGGAAGTAAGATAAGAATCATCCTATCTTACCTTAACTTACTTCATTAAATGTTGGTACCCGAACCAACATTCATCCGTGACCATAGATATATGTCCCCCATATAAGCTTAATAATAATCCTTATTGGTTACTAAGTGTAACCTTAGAGCATAAGCCCTAATGGTAATCAAACAGTATTCTGTTGATTACTTAATAAACTTTGGGCTTAAGGCCTAATGATCTTGGTGTGGGCATCCTATTAGGTTACTACGAGTAACCTTAAATGTAGGCCCATTTTGGGTGAAAATTTAAAAAGCCTGTTGGGCTTATAAGGCCCAACAATTAAGGTGGTATCTTTAAGGTTACCTTACATAAATCTCGGACTCAAGGCCCAACATACAACCTTTGGTTCTTAATTAACTAGGCCCAATTAAATTTAGGTAACCTATGTGGTTATAATAGGTTACCAATTGGCTTACCTTGCTTAATTTGCTTAATTAATTTATTTCTTGCTAAACTGAGTTTAATTAATCATTTGGAACTGCTTTTAAATAAAACTGTGTTGGTTTTGCAGAAATTTGGTAAAAACAGTTAAATTGGCAATGCATGTGCAGGAATTTCCTGTGCATGCATTGTTTCAAATTTCTGAATCAGAGCTTGCTCTACTGATCCAGTTTTACTTTAAAATCTGTTTGGATTTTGGAAAACTTTTCTTCATGAAAGTTTTAGATACTGAAAAATTCTACAACTTTTATGTTTTGACAAAAACCCAGTTCTGAACTTAACTTATACTTTTTCCTTGTTGAAGCTGCCTGGCCGTGCATATAGGTCTGGGCAGTCTGGGCACGGGTTTTGGTAAAAACGAAGGCCTTTGGAGCCTTATTTTCAAAAAATGTACGCGTGCCCCCTAGAAATTTCAATTTCCTACAACTTTTCTGTTTTGAGTTTTCTCAAATTCGGCCTCTAAAGGCCTCAAAATACCGTTTCAATTCACTGCCCAGTTTTCACCCGAACTGGCAGTTTTTGATTTCGGTTCGCTCTCACGTAATTTTACGCACACCCTACCTCAAACGGTCTCAGCCGTGAGCCTACTTCAAGCATGCAGCGCGTAATCTAACGTTCTCACATCCGTTCATTCAATCTCATACATTTAATTAATTAATTTTTTTAATCAAACCCATTTGGTGAAGTTCACCAAACTTGGGTTTTCTAAGTTTCTATAGGGTTTTCTTGAACCCTAGTTTAGCATACCATCATTCAATACCATAATCAGCCATTAAACACAGAACATAAGCCTATGGGGACATACATCAAACACCTAATGGTCACACATAGCATCTACTCATTTTCTAGAGCATACATCACAATTCTAGCACCAAAATAAAGCATAAACATGCTAAACCTAAATCAAGCACATTCTAGGCAACTTAAGCAATAAAAGGACATAATTAAATGAGCTTAAGCTCTTACAACATCAGCTGGAAATACATTGTAAACAGCTTGAAAAACAGAATTTAGAGGTTTAGGAGGTTAAGAGATTACCTCCAAACCGAAGAGGGATTTGCTAGCTTGGTTTCCGAAATGGGTTTGGTTGCTGTCCTTCACTAAATTTTTCGGCCACTCTTTGGGTTTTTGGCTGACTTAAGGTTCAGCTGTGGGCAGAGAAAGGGAGGAGAGAAATGACAAGAGTTTGGGTGGGTTTTTGAATAAAAATGCCTAAAAAATTTTCCACCAAAGACGCCTATTTATAGGTGTAAAATAATTTTGTTTCTAGAATTATTTTTAATCCTTAAATTGCTCACCAAACCCTTAAAAAATTTTATTTGCCCACAAGCCCTCCATAGGTGGCCGGCCATTAGTGGAAGGAAAGTTCAAGAATGTTCTTGGATTTCTTTCCAACTTTTTCAAAAAATCAAAATAATACATAATTATCCTTTGATTAGGTGGCATTCACCTAAGGCTCCATTTGGCTTTAAAACTTAAAAACAGTCTCTTTTCATACTAATACATATATAACAAATACTGTTTTTCAATAAAAATAATACTGTCTACTAAACTGCAGTCCAAAATTTATCTGCATAAAAATGGACTGTGTTTAGGTTTTTCTTATAACTTAAAGCTCATTAGTCCTTATTGTCCTAAATATTGTGCTTGATTTTTCTAACATACTTCCGTACCTTAAACTTACTTATCTGTCTGAAATGACGGTTTTTCGCAGTATAATTTCTATACTGCCTGTTATACAACAGTACCATCAAGCTTTGACTTTTTGGTCAAACTTTGACTATTTTGGTCAAACGTTGACCAACATAAAATCATAAATTTCTATCGTAGCTCAGATCATTCTGGCCAATACTTTGACCGGAATTCATTCAAACATAATTCCTAATTCTGATTAGGCAAAACATATACTAACACATAATACAAACTTTGATTCCTTGAGAAACAAGAAAATCATAATTTGTAAGAAAGTCAGTCATCACAGTATTACATAAAATGAGGGATTCTTTCAAGCATGAGCTCAAGATTTAAGCATCTTTTATAAAAATATTTCCTTTGAATTCTTTCAAAGTCAATAATGAAGAAAGCTTGATATCGTTCGAGTGATGCAATACTTATCTCGTATCGACTAGCTACTTGCTAGATAGTAGAATGGTAGAAGCTTCTCTCATTGCTTCTAACATTTTCTTCATAACATATAATCATAATCCTTAGGAATGTTTAAAACTTCCCATTATTTCATAATTTCCCTTACTAAGGGATCATATTCTTAATTTCATCATCATACTGATAGCCATTATTCAACTTATTCTTTGTGGATTGCCTTGATATTACCACCAGTCAAGGCACTAACAAACATCTTTCCATACCTATTATCATTCTTATGAGAGCATAAGTTTCACAACCACGAAACTTATGTTCTATAGCATCTAGCTTATTTCTTAAAATGGAAACTTCCAGATTATCACCCTACTGAGGTAAGGCGATAGGCTATCTGATCTCGAAGCCTATTCATTTCTTATTGCTACTCTAGCATTTATCATCATGACTTGGCTATCATAGTTGCAAGATGAGGCTCTTGCAGAAATTGGTTCGGTTGTACCAGCAACAAACCATTTTCTAGTTCTAATTCTAATTCTCAACATGTCTAACGCTCATTCTTTCATCCATATCTTAACATATCATACTAGAGATTCCTCACGATCTCATCATATCATATCGTAGGCTTAACTTATTCATCACGCTTTCGTTGCGCAACTCTGATCCACTGGCAATCATCGCCCATAAACTTATCTGGATAAACGCGCCAAGCTGCAACATAACTGACGTATCGTCTTCATATCGTGTAGCCACTCAGCAAATGCAGCCACTTCTTGAGTCCCATCGCAGATGCGTGACTCCATTCCTTTGAATGCGAATGAAGTCTTGCGGTCCTCTTCAATCGTATCCGGGTTTTAAACCAGGTTCATATCTATACTATTATAAAACTATGACCTCACATAGTTACTATACTAACTAGAGTAAGAAAACTTACTTGCAAAACTGTGGCTCTGGCGGCAGAACTGTGAAATTGGATGGCAGAAAACTTGCTCTGATACCATCTCTGTAACGCCCCGAACCGTCACACGTAGGGGCGTCCTACTCCTACTGCGCAGACGTGGGCCGTTACATTACTTGCTTAACTTACTTCTTAATTTAAAAAGCTTAAACTGCGGAAAATTCGGAGTAAAATTTTTTTTTTCTTTTCTTACTTTGAACTTAACTTATCTTCATGCATAATCATATGTACTCACTCGAGTACTGAGCTTTCATAATGATATTGAAAGCTAACATCATCATACCGTGGACCAATCCGACCTAATGCGGTTCGGTACAACACGAGGCAACTTGTTGCCATCATCCTTAAAAACCATTCCTTAACTCGTTCTTGAAAACAATTTCTTAAAAATAGTTTTCTTCTTGAAAACAGTTTCTTATCCATACTATCACATAACATAAAACACATCTTTTAAATATATTTTTCAAACCATATTTTACATAGCATAAATTCAAAACCCGTGGCGGTGTCCATCCCACATTTCACAGTCTGTAGCGCCAGCCTTCACAGCCTTGCATCAAGTATCACCGGTAGGTTGCTAACCTACAGCATGAACGTAAGTAATGAGCTTATGCCCAGTAAGTACAACGTGCAATCCGCAAAAATTTTTAACAAAGGAATGCATGAACCAATTAGGTTTTCTTATGAATCGATTAAATTTTCATTTATTATCTTGATTCTTATTTATTTGCATATCATGTGTGCACGTACCGTGGTCCATCACCATGGAATGGCTGGAGGCAGCCAATCCAAACCAACTCAAACCATGAAACAAACTGTTTAACATGGAGTGATTGGGGCAGCCAATCCAACTCAGCCCAAACCATAGACTAAACCATTTAAACTCGCTATCATGGCAAGTCGGTACGACACAATGACCTTAGCTTATCTTAACATGTGTTCTTACCATGGAGTTAATATTAGTGGACATACTACATGATGTCACTATATTAAAACATAACATAACATAAACCATTACATAACCGTCGTAACATAAATCATCATAGCATAGCATCGTAAAATAGTATCTTATCATATACGTCATGACATAAACCTCATAACATAGCATCATAACATTTCATCTTATCATAAACATCTTATCATAAACATCATGACATAAACCTCATAACATAGCATCATAGCATTTCATCTTATCATAAACATCATGACATAAACCTCATAGCATCACAACATAGTATCATATCATAGAGTAAGTACCATAAATCATCAACATATGATTTCTTGGAAAACATGTTCTTTAAAAACATTTTGCCCATGCTGTAGGCGGAGTTATACTTACTACTTACTTGTCGTCCTATGCTCTTGGTTAATCATCCGAATCATGGCACGACAATAGTTCATACTCCTATTTCCAAATTTGACGTAAGATAAGAGCTATACACATTCTATCTTATCATAATTCATAATCGTTAAATGTTGGTGTCCTAACCAACATTTATGAGTAGCCTTAGTTATATTATATGTTCCCTCCTATAACAACTTACGATAGCTTGTTTGGTTACTTGCCGTAACCCTAGGGTTCATGGCCCAACATACTTAACCAGCATCATGCTAGGTTACTTCTGGTAACCTTGGGTACTAAGCCCAACCATTCTTAAATAGTATTAGGTTACTAATCTTATTAGGCCCAACCCACTATCTCGGGTATCTCATGTGGTTACTATAAGTAACCTAACTTATTTGGCCCAATAAAATTAGGTAACCTCTCCGGTTACTATCTGTCCTATAGTTGTCACCATAGGACCCGGCGTATTTCAATTATTCTTGACAAACCTTTGTCAAGTTTTCTTTAAAAATCTTTATGAAAACCGTATTTTCATAAAATCTTAACATTTAAGCAAAGGCAGTTAAAAACTGTCAAGCTCTGAAAACAATCTTTAAACACAGTTTCTTAAACTTTGGTTATCAGTGCATGTGTAAGAATTTCCTGCTCATGAACTGTTTTTCTGAAAATCCTGTGCTGGAATTTCTGTTTCCTGCACCGTTTTGGGAATCAAATTGTACTTTAAAATCTGTTCATAATTTGATAAAACTTTCTTCATAAAAGTTGTAGATCTCGGATAATACTACAACTTTCATGTTTTGAGGAAAACCCAGTTCTGCTTCGATTCTTGTCAGTTTTAATTTGAAACTTACTGGACGTGTAGACTAGGTCTGGGCAGATTAGCCTCAGATTTTCGTAAAAACGGAGGCCATTGGAGCCTTATTTTGAAAAACGGCCCACGCTACCCTCTAGGAAAAACCATTATCTACAACTTTGTAGTTTTGAGTTTCTTCAAATTCGGCCTCTAAGGGCCTCAAAATACCATTTCCAGAACACTGCCCAGTCTTGACCCGAGACTGACAGTTTCGGTTCTTAATTTCGTTTTACGTCCTAAAACGTGCACGCTACCTCAACCGACCACAGCGGGAGCCTAAAGTCACATATGCAATCGTTTCTAACGTTCCATTCTATCAATCACATAATCATACAATCATTCTAAATTCTATGGGAACATACAACAAACATGTAGTAAGCATACTCAAACCCATATAAGCACATCATCAAACATGCATCAAAAATGTAAACTAGAGACCACCACCCTAATCAAGCATAATCAAGCAAACTTAATCTAGAGCATAGACATAATAGGTGAGCTTATGCTCTTACATCCAATGCTGGAAATATACTTAAATTTCCAATATAAAGCTCAAATCGAAAAGCTTAGGGCTAAAGAAGATTACCTTGATGAACACAAGGCTAGGCTAGGAGATTGGTTCATTTTTTCTGCCCTTTCTCCTTGGCTGCCTATAACCGGTTTTGCTCCTCTAATTAGGACCAAAACTTGTTGGTTATTGGGTGATTCTGTCTACAAAAATCCGGCTGTCCTAAACCCATTTTTTTTTTTTCTGCACTTTTCTTTTCTTTCTCTACCTCTCCCATGGCCGGCCACTTGGCCTTTCATGGGTACCAAAATTTTCTCAACTATTTCCTTATGGTTCTAGCTAGAAAACCGACCACTCAAGCTCACTTTTCTCGTTGGTTTTCAGCATTTTCTTTCTTTCCTTTCTCTTCTATGGCTCGGCCTTTAGGGTGTGTGGGTGAGGGAAAATTTTGCCATAGTTTTGTTAAGGCTACAAAATTTCCTTCAAAAATTGTGAACCAACATCACCTATTTATAGGTGAAAAACATGGTTTCTATAATTGCATAAAAGGGTCCAAGAGCAAAATATTTGCTCAAAATTCCTCCTAGGTGGCCGGCCATAGAGTAGCCTTGGTGGGCAAGTTTACTTGCTCACCAAGCTTTGCTTACCTCACCAATGACATCACTTGGATGACATCATCTTGATGACATCACACGCTTACATCATCTTGATGACATCATCTTGATGACATCACCTTGATGACATCATCAAGCAAATTTCTTGTTCTCCAAGCACACAAAATCCGGCCATAAGGAAGCCTTGGTGGGCAAGTTTACTTGCTCACCAAGTTTTGGCTTACATCACCCTCGTGACATCATCCGCTTACATCGCCTTGATGACATCATTTTGATGACATCATCTAGCTAATGGCTTGCTCACCAAGCCACAAACAACCGGCCATATGCATGCATGTGGAAGATATGGAAAAATCTTTCCAAAAAATATCTTTTCATGCTTATCTCTAACTTAAATCCTTGCTCCAATGTAACTAGGCTTGTAACCAATTTTTGGCCTAGTTGGAACCTTGGTTAGGAATTTCCATGATTCTATAATTGCATACAAATCCATCATTACTAATTTTTCTTAAATTGCACTTTGGCCCCTACGGACAAAATATTTGCAATTTAGTCCCTGTAGGTCGCCAACTATGGCGGAGCCACTTGGCTTCCATTCGTGCATAATTATCCACTTGATACTAAAAATCCAATAATATAATCTTGCAGTCCATTTCCTTACCATCTTTCATAATATCAATACTGTTTTTCACCAAAACAGTATTGTCATACTGGACTACAGTCCAAAATTCATCTGCGTGATAACTGGACTGCGTATCGGATTTTCTTAGGACTTAAAATATTTAGTCCTTATCGTAATCACTCTAAAAATCGTGCTTGATTTTCTACGGTGGTCTCATAGCTTATTCTTACTAAATTGACCGTAATGAAGGTTTGCCGCAGTATAATCCCATACTGCTTTACCGTATCTTAGCACCTTCATCTATTCGACCTTCCTGGTCAACCTTGACTTTTCGGTCAAGCTTTGACCAACATAAAATCATAAATTACCATTTTGCCTTTTTCCTCAAAAGGCCACATGCTTGACTTAAGCAAACTATTGTTGAGTCTCGTAGCTAATTAAACGAGAACTCACACATAAACTGATATTCTGCTCAGATCATGAGCTTTATATCGACAAACAAGATTCAAACTTGAAATTTTCCTTGTCTAAAAGGAAATCATAGGTTCATTGAAATTTCGGGTATTACATTCTACCCTCCTTAAAGAAATTTTCGTCCTCGAAAATTCGGATACTTCTAAGTGGCTTTTCTTCAAATCCACTATTGATCCATCGTAACTTATTCATGTTCCCATTTTTGTACTTTAATGGGATCATGTCTCTTATCTAGAACCATACTCTTACTTTCATATCATGCCATCATACTTTCATTCATTTTTACTTCATACCATTTTACTTTCATACTGCATACTTTCTTACTTACGTACGTTCATACTTACATCCTTACATACTTCCTTACATACATACATTCATACTTACATACTTACATACTTTCATGCTATCATATTCTCCTTTCATATTGCATCACAAGAACTATTTTCATAAAAATTTGAGCAAGTATATCATATAACTTGCCATGTTTGGAAAACATATAACTTTTTCATACGTGAAAAGTATTTCATACTTTATAAATTTTTCCACACTTGGAAAACATATCTTGTCATATAACTTTTCATACGTGAAAAACGTTTCGTACTTTAAAATTTTTCCACACTTGGAAAACATAGCTTAAAATAGCTTATTTCTTAAACCTTGATCTTATGCTATTAGAACCCTTTACTTATCATAATGGCCCCTTTCTTGGAACTCATCCCATTCTTGGAACTTGTCCCTCAAGGATTCGGCCTATGACCCCTATCTTGGGACTTGTCCCTCAAGGATTCGGTCATTTAACGAACATAACGGCTCCTATCTTGGAACCTTTACTGTTCATAACAGCCCCTATCTTGGAATTCTTCCTCAAGGATTCGGCTGTATTTGTAACGACCCGCCCTTACGTAGGCCGTTACAGTTACTTATCTTACATATTAACTCAACATACTATAACGACCCGTTCTTATGTAGGCCGTTACCATATTTATCATACATACTAGAATAACATACATACTTACTTATGCGGAAATAACGTACATATATTTTTTTTTCTTTTTTCTTTTCTTTTTAAAACCATTTGAGTAAAAACTTTACTACTTACTTATTTACAACATACACAATACTTATTTAGTATTTACTTTTCAAAACTATAGTGACGTAAAATAACTTGTACTTAACTAATATTTACTTATCAAAAGTATCGAAATCTTAAAATAACTTTGTACTAAACAACGCATGTACATATATATTTCAAAACGCGTAGCAGTCTCCATTCCCACGTTTCACAGACAGCCCTGCCAAGCTTCCCCGTCTTGTACCAAGAATTGCCAGTAGAAAGCTTACCTACAGCATAAACGTAAGTTATGAGCTTTCTGTAATACCTGATTTTTCATCTGAACGATTATATGTATAAATTTACATTGAACCGTAAAGATATTTATGGAAAAAGCCCCGTTAAGGGTTTTTAATTATGTTTTGTGAGTTTTATGGCTATATAAGACTCAAACAGGATTAATTAATTAAGAAAAACAACCTTTTAAGTCAAAAGGAGCAGTATGGCAAAATTTCTTGAAAAGTCAAACTTTGACCGAAAAACGTCACGGTTGACCAAAAAGTCAACTGTTGACCAAGAAAGTCAAAATTTGACAAAAAGGTCACTAATCGACAAGAAAGTCGATGGTTGATCCAAAAAGTTCAGGAAATGATGCTTCGAGTCTGTACGATTTATTAAGAAACCGTATGGAAATTGTACCGGACGAAAACCGGTTTTTCAGATAATAAGAAATGTTTAAGACGTAAGAACCACTCTAGAAAATCAAGTACATTGAGTTCAAGTATAGGGCAAAAGGGTTTTACGAAATAAGAAAAATTCTATACCGTCCATTTTTACGCCGGTAAATTTTGGACTGCATTTCGGTAAACCAATACTGAGTTTAAGTAAATCCAGTATTGGAAATACCTGAATTAACTAAAAAAAATGGGCTGCACATAGCAAGAAGAGCCAAACAAGCCTAAGATAAGCTTACCTCATTAACTTTTTGATTATGACATCATTAAGTTAATTTAAGAAAAAAATTTGGAAATTAGTTGTCTTCCACCCCTTTGTTGGCCGGCCACATGTCCCTCCATTTGTGGGATTTGTTGCTTCTTGAGGGGCCAAAATCTAATTTCAAAAAGTTTCTCAACCTCTATAAATAGAGGTGGGCATTGTTCACAAATTTGGATGTGTAGCCAAACTCTTGCAATTTTGTTCCACAAAAATCCGAACTTTGTGTGAAAGAGAGAGAGAAGAAAAATTTGCAAAACCAAGTGTGTGGGAGGCCTTAGGGTGGTCGGATTTAGGTTAGTAACCAAGCAAAAAGTTGGAAAAAAATTTGGTGCCCATTTTCCCTAGCAAGGCCGGTTCTAGGGGGGGAGAAACCAAGCTTGATCCAAACCGGTTTTGGAGTTGGAGGCAGCCGGATTTGGTGCAATTTGGTGGCTGGATTTGGGGCAAGGAAGGCAGCAAGTTTGCACTTGCCAATCACCAAAACAGCCGGTGAATTGAGGAGGAGGAAGGAAGTGGAAACCCGAGCTAACCAAGCCAAACCGAGTAAGGTAAAAACCTTAACCGAGCAAGCTTTCATTTAAATTTCATATGGAGAAATTTAAATGTATTTAAGCTATGGTTTGTAAGGGTTTAAGCCCACTTTTAAATTCTGCCTTAGCTTGTAATTTATGAGCATGTGCTTGATTTGTTTAGGTTTAGGGTTTGGTGGTTGATTATGTGCATGCTAGGTGTTTGTGTGAATGCCTAGGATTTTTATATGCTATGGATGGTAACTAGGTTGGTGAACGTTATATTATGCATGTTGTTTTAACTCCGTGAGTTGGTTGAGGTAGGGTGAACGTTTTAGGACGTAAACGAAATTTTAAACCGAAAACTGCCAACTCGGGTAGAAATTGGCCAGTTTCGGGAAAATCAGTTTTTCAGGCTCCTAGAGGCCGAATCAGGGGAAACTCAAAACATGAAAGTTTTTAAGTAGAGTTTTTCCTAGGGGACATCACGGACAGTTTTGTAAAATGAGGCTCCAATGGCCTCGGTTTTTACCAAAACCCGTGCCTAAGGTGTCCAGGACCCGAGCACGGCCAGGACAAGTTCCTCAGGGGTTTTGACCACGAAAACGCCAGAACTGGGTTTTACCCAAAACATAAAAGTTGTAGAGTTTTTAAATGTTTACAACTTTCATGAAGACAAGTTTTACAGATTCAGTCTGGATTTTAAGATGAAAATGAATTTCGGAGAACTGTACAGGAATTATGGAAATCCTGCACAGGATTTACAAAGTTGACACAGAAAATGCATATTTTTGCAGTTTCACTGCAAATGGACATTGAGAAACTGTTCCAAAGGCAGTTTCCAATAGTCAATAAATTTATAAGTCTCGTTTTAAGATTTTCAATCCTTAAAATTAAACAAAAGGGTTTATATACAAAAAAATTAAGGTTTTCATTTCCTAAAAATAAGATTTTAAAACCAAAGTTAAAAACTACCCGAATAGGGTTACCAAAGTAACCAGTTAGGATAACGTAAAAATAAGTAAGGGCTTATAACTAAGGTTATAAAAGAATGTTGGTTATACTACCAACAGTTCTAACCCCTACTTTTATTTAATTTCAGAACGTTGTACGACGAGGTGTCCCAGCGGAACCTAACTCCACGATTGGACACCGCATTTACGAACGAAGTAAGTACAACTCCGCCTACAGCATAGGCTTGTTGTGAATACTTGCCTAAGTATGATTGCTAGTTATGAATGCTACATGTTACATGCTCAGTGTTATAGATTAGCTTAGGAATGCTATGATTCTATGTTATGAACGTATGTTTTGTATGCTATGGTCTATAGAAGCATGATTAGGGTTAAGTTATGTTAAGATTAATTGAGTGAAACATCACGATGCATGTTCACTAATTAACAAATAAAAGATTAAGTTATGATGGCAAGCAATTGCCTGTGTCGTACCGACCCGCGTCAGGTCGGGTTGAGCTATGGCAAGAGTAAGTCCATAGAGCGCGCCCGGTACGAACACTCATGTTATGGGGCCCAAAAGTAAAGTTAAGTTAAGAAAGTTATGAAGAGATAAGAGAGCATAAAGAAGCATAAACGGATCATGCATACGATATGTCAAGTTATGTTATGAAATGTTATGCCATGTTATGATTAAGAAAGGTTATGAAATGGTATGCTATGTTATGTTATACAATGTTATGATAGGTTAGATTATGCTGTGTTTTTAATATTGCGGTATTAATAGTTGTACTTGCTGAGCTTTCGCTCACTGTCTTACGTCTATGCTGTAGGTAAGCAGCCTGCCAGCAACCAATGATACAAGATGGAAGGCGAGGTGTGCTGGACTGTGAAATGTGGGAATAATGCCGCCACACGTTTTGTTTATTATGTCAATATTTTACAAGCTTTATTTATACCTACACAACGTTTTAATTATTCAGTATAATTATTTACGTAGGTGCGTATATATATTTATACGGCTTATAAAAAAATATATATATATATATTCCGCTGTTTTACGTATAAGTACGTAAGTATGTATGTATGTATGTACGGTAACGGCCTGTGCTAGGCGGGTCGTTACAGAGTTGGTATCAGAGCGGTTTCCTGCGACTAAATTTCACAGTCAGCCTGCCATCGCCTCCATCATGTAAGTTAAAATTTTATTTTCATATGTTAATAATTATTATGCGATATGTATGATTAGATTTACGATTATGGATCCGGAGCCCGTAGAAGAGGACCGACGCGCGGTTTCAGCGTTCTACGAGTCACGGCCCCTACTTTTTGACGGCACACCCCGAACGGTAGCTCTATCAGTTTGGCTATACGATCTGGAGAGGATTTTCCTCCTTTGCCACATAGAGGCACATCTACATGTTTCATTGGCCAGTCGATGTTTGGCAGCCGATGCACGGTTATGGTGGATGACGATCGGCGAGGGGACGTTACCTGCTCGTACGTGGCACATTTTCGTGTCTGCATGACTAACCGCTATGGACCGGTGCTGGACGATGGGATAGACGAGCATTATCGAGATCCCGAGATTTATCGGGATATGCACACGAGCGGTATTACATGATGGTCGATGACTGGCGAGCCTATCCACATGAGCCGATGGATCACTATTGTCGGAGATTCCAGGAGGCTATGTTGCCTCACATTCCGTTGGACATACCGCATTCAGGATTACAGTCTATAGTGATCTGCGGAACGGACTACCTGCACAGATCCGTCAGCACACGCCCATACCGACGCAGATTATGACAGTGGCCCATATGATCGGGTACATTTTAGCTGCGGAGGTCATCGCACAGGATTTGCAGGCCGATGCTCACGTAGCAGAGCATGAGGTACCAGTCGATGACGCCGAGATGCCCGAGCCGGTTTACGAGCCGGAGCCGATATATGAGCCAGAGCCCGCTTATGAGCCCGACCCGGTCGACCAGGAGGATCCAATACCCGACCCGGTACAGGAGGCCGAGGATGATGGTTATGATGCTGATGAGGACATGGATGCTGATGCGCCCGAGGACCCTCCGATCATCGTCATATCTAGTGATGACGAGGACGATGACGAGGAGCCCGATCACGAGCCAGGATTCGGAGGATGGCTCGATGAGGATGATGACGATGACGGCCAGTGTTGTAGGATGGCCCGACGAGGGAGATAATTTTGAGGAGGATCCCGAGGAGATCCCAGGCGATGACGGAGAGGACGACTCCGATATCTCCACCGTTACGGTAGCAGAGTTAGATTAGGCTCAGATCACGTGTATATGTATATGTTTAGAGACTGATGTACTAGCTTATTTTATTTTGATATTAGGCTTGTACTTTTGTACGATGGTAAAGTGGTAGACACTTCCATCTCAAAGTTTTGACTTTGTATATGTATAAGATATGTAAATGTGATAATGTAAGTATGATATGTATGATGTAAAGAAAAGTAATTACAAGTTAAGTAAATATGATGTACTTTTTGTGAGTTTACAAAAAGACAGTTTACAAGAAAAATATATGAAATAGCAAGTTATGAATGATATGATATGAATGTTTATGATACGATATGATAAGTATATTATATTATGATATGACAATATTGTGATATAATATGTTAAGATATGAATGCAAAGAAAGGATATTAATGGTTAGTAATATCTTTTCTTATGATTTAAATAGGAATTTAAAAATGGTTCGCACGCGCAAGCTGCACCAGTAATCCACCTGCGCCAGATCTAGCAACCGTTGTAGCGAATTTACAACGACAGTTGCTCGAGCAGCAACAAGAGACAAACCAGCTGAGAGAGCAGCTAGCTCAGTTACACCAGAGACCCCAGGTCAACGAGGTTCCCTTACCTGCGGAGCAAGCACCTCCAGTGGCACCTCCAGTGTCCAATGTTCCGCGACATGCTGAGGTACCAGTAGCACCTGCTGGGGTACCGGCAGATCCACCTCCGGCAAGAGAGGATTGTTATATGAGAGGTTTAGGCGGATGAAAGCGCCTGAATTTGAGGGAACAACAGACCCAATAGCCGCAGACAACTGGTTGATAGACATCCAAGTTATCCTAGACTTTATGCGGCTTACTGAACAGGAGAAAGTCTTATGTGCTTCTTTTGCTCTTAAGAAGGACGCGAGACACTGGTGGATAACCGTTCAGATGCGTAGGAACGTCATGGCAATGAGCTGGCAGGATTTTGTGACTGAGTTTCGTAGTATGTACTACAACAGAGAAGTCCTTGCCGCTCAACAGGACGAATTCACCAGCTTCAAGCAAGGGTCTATGACGGTGATGGAAGCCGTTAAGAAGTTCGAACAGCTAGCGCGCTTGTGCCCGGAGCTGGTACCGAACGAGACAGAGAAGGTTCGGAGAATGATGAAGATGTTCCGGACCGACATATCCAAGCAAGTTAGTGCAGGAAGCAGCCCACCTACCCTGGTATCCGACTGCGTGAGCAGAGCAATACGAGCTGAATACTGGATCAACCAGGACAAGGAAGCAAGGGCGCAGTTTTACAAGGCCAAGAAGGAAGAAAAGGCCGTTACTAAGCAGACCCAGCCCCGTCAGAGTGCTGAGGCCAATCAGAAAGGTCAGAATAATAACCCTGCTCAAAGTTCCAAACAGTTTGGGAGGAACAAGAGAAAGGGAAATTTTTCTGGACAGGGCCAGCAACAAAATTTCCCTCAGAAGAGGAATAATAGAGGAAATGAGGGTAATAACTCTGACTACCCGGTATGTACAAAGTGCGGCAGAAAACATCCGGGCGTTTGCAGAATGGGGACTAATGAGTGCTATCTGTGCGGAAAGGAGGGACATTTTGCGAAGAACTGCAATATGAATAAGCAAGGCCAGAACCCTCCGTACCAGAACAGGAACCCAAACAGTCAGCTTCATGCGGCCCAGACTAGACTAGAAGGACCTTCCATAGGCCAAGGAAGATTGGAAGCTCCTGAGCCTCAAGCCCGAATCTACGCCTATACAAGGGGAGATGCGGAAGCAGGCACTTCACATGTGGTGACAGGTCAGATCTCTATCACCACTTATGAAGCAATTGCCCTGTTTGATTCTGGTGCCACTCATTCATTTATATCACTGGAGTTCGCCCAGAAATTAGGAAGAGGTGTGGATAGATTAAGCCAACCTTTTAAAACCTCCTTGCCATCTGGAGAAGTTTTGTGGTCCAACTGTTGGATACGAAATACCTCCGTGATTATTTGTGGCAGAGAGCTGTACGTAGATCTCATCGCAATCAAGCTACAGGATTTCGATGTGATCTTGGGGATGGATTTTCTTGGGAAATACAACGCTAAGATCGACTGTCGGAAGCGTTGTGTGATTTTCAACCCATATGGCGAGGAAGAATTCAGCTTCTACGGACAACCTCGTAGCTCAGCAACCCGATTGGTTTCAGCTATGAAGGCGTGGAAAATGTTAGCTAATGGCTGTCAAGGGTATTTAGCTAACATGTTGGACAAGGAGCAAGAAGTGAAGTGGACACCGGAAGACGTACCCGTTATCAGGGAGTATGTGGATATCTTCCCAGAAGAGCTACCAGGGCTTCCGCCGGAACGCGAAATTTCATTCGAAATTGAGCTATTGCCCGGAGCTGCTCCAGTATCGAAGGCGCCTTATCGTATGGCACCTGCTGAACTTAGGGAACTCCAATTGCAGCTACAAGAACTGCTTGATAAGGGGTTCATCCGACAGAGTTACTCTCCATGGGGAGCACCTGTGTTATTCGTGAAGAAAAAGGATGGATCTCTACGTATGTGCATCGATTATCGCGAGCTGAACAAGATCACCATCAAGAATAAGTATCCTCTTCCAAGGATTGACGATTTGTTCGATCAACTCAGAGGAACAAGAGTGTTTTCGAAAGTCGATCTACGATCTGGCTATCATCAGCTCAGAATCAGAGATTCAGATATTTCCAAGACGGCTTTTCGGACACGCTACGGACACTACGAATTTTTGGTTATGCCTTTTGGGTTAACCAATGCTCCAGCTGCTTTCATGGACCTGATGAACCGAGTGTTCAAGGAATATCTGGACAAGTTCGTCATTGTCTTCATCGACGATATCCTGATCTATTCAAGGTCTCGGGAAGAACATGTGCAGCATTTAAGGATGGTGATGGAAATGTTACGACGACATCAGCTCTACGCAAAGTTCACAAAATGTGAATTTTGGCTCGAAAAGGTGCATTTCTTAGGCCACGTGGTGTCACAAGAAGGGATTTCTGTGGACCCAGCCAAGGTAGAAGCAGTTAGCTTATGGTCAAGACCCACGAGCGTAACGGAAATAAGGAGTTTCCTCGGATTAGCCGGTTATTATCGCCGCTTTGTTGAAGGATTTTCTAAGATAGCAGCCCCTCTCACGACCCTTACGCGCAAAGGAAAGAAGTACGAATGGACTTCTAAATGCGAAGAGAATTTCCAAGAGCTTAAGAGGAAGCTGACAAGTGCGCCTGTTTTGATTATTCCAGATGTTGAAGCAGGAAATTTCGTGATCTACAGCGACGCTTCTAAGACGGGACTAGGAGCAGTCCTAATGCAGCAAGGTAAAGTGGTCGCGTATGCTTCTCGACAACTGAAGGATCACGAGAAGAATTACCCGACGCACGATCTAGAGCTCGCTGCGGTGGTGTTCGCATTGAAGATCTGGAGGCACTACCTGTATGGGAATAGATGTGAGATTTTCACCGATCACCAAAGTCTCAAATACATCTTTACCCAGAAGGAGCTCAATATGAGGCAGCGAAGATGGCTTGAACTCGTAAAGGACTACGACTGCGAGATCCTTTACCATCCTGGCAAGGCGAACAAAGTAGCAGACGCCTTAAGCAGGAAGTCATCTGGCGTGCTGATGTCTTTGGTACTGCTGCCCAAGCCGCTTCAAAAGGAAATCTCTGACTTCAACCTTGAGATGATAACGGGAAAGTTATCCGCCTTAACCCTCCAGTCCAATTTAATGGAGTCCATCAAGAACCTTCAAGGAAAGGATTCTCTGTTGATCAAGGCACAACTCTTTGGCGGGAAAAATAAGGAGTTTAGAACCTCTGCAGATGGCATGATCTACTTCAAAGAAAGGATTGCATTCCTGATTTCAAGTTTTTGAAGGATCAGATACTAGCAGAGGCGCACATGACACCGTATTCAGTACATCCCGGAGCCTCTAAGATGTACAAGGATCTCCGAGAGAACTACTGGTGGCCAAATATGAAGAATCAGATAGCGAAGTTCGTGTCCAAATGCTTAACTTGTCAGAAAGTTAAGGCAGAACACCAACATCCTGGAGGAGAGTTGCAGAAAATAGAGCTCCCCGAATGGAAATGGGAGCAAATTACCATGGATTTTGTCGTGGGACTGCCAAGAACTTCAAGTGGGAATGACACGATTTGGGTTATTGTCGACCGATTAACCAAATCTGCCCACTTTATCGCTATCAAAGCCACTTATTCAGTGGAGAAGTTGGCTGAAGTCTATGTATCCCAGGTCGTTCGACTGCATGGTGTACCAAAATCGATCATCTCGGATCGAGACGGACGTTTCACTTCCCGATTTTGGGCAAGCGTACACAATGCTATGGGGTCGAAACTGAAGTTCAGTACGGCTTTTCACCCCCAAACCGACGGTCAGTCAGAACGGACCATCCAGACACTAGAAGACATGATGAGATCATGCGTGCTGGATTTTCAAGGAAACTGGGATCAGAAGCTGTCTTTGATCGAATTTTCCTACAACAATAGTTATCATGCTTCGATTGGTATGGCTCCATTCGAAGCACTGTACGGAAGAAAATGTCGATCCCCTATTCACTGGCAAGAAGTTGGACAGAAGCAGCTTCAGACCACGGACTTCATCAGAAAGACTTCTGACGATATTAAGAAGATTAAACAAAGGCTTGACATAGCTTTCAGTCGTCAGAAAAGCTATGCGGATAAACGAAGAAGGCCTTTGGAATTTCAGATCGGAGATGCGGTTTTCATCAAGATAGCTCCGATGAAAGGTGTAATGAGATTCGGAAAGAAAGGGAAGCTTAGTCCAAGGTATACTGGACCATTTGAAATCCTGGAAAGGGTTGGAAAAGTAGCCTATAAGCTTGCCCTGCCGCCGGAGTTAGCATCCATGCATAATGTCTTCCATGTATCGATGCTCAAGAAGTATGTGTCAGATCCTTCGCATGTGCTCAGTCAAGAACCAGTAGAGGTTCAAACTGACTTAACCTATGAAGAGAAGCCTGTGCGAATCCTAGACCAAGAAGAGAAGGTTCTAAGGAATAAGACAATTCCCATGGTGAAGGTATTATGGAAGAACCATAAAGTAGAAGAAGCCACCTGGGAATTAGAAAGCGAAATGAGAAAGCTACCCCGGTTTGTTCTAATTTTCGAGGACGAAAATCTTTAAGGGGGTAGATTGTAATACCTGATTTTTATGACTGAACGATTCTTTGTATAGAACTTACATTGAACCGTAAATGCATTTATGGAAAAAGCCCAGTTAAGGGTTTTTAATTATGTTTTGTGAGTTTTATGGTTATATAAGACTCAAACAGGATTAATTAATTAAGAAAACAACCTTTTAAGTCAAAAGGAGCAATATGGCAAAATTTCTTGAAAAGTCAAACTTTGACCGAAAAACGTCACGGTTGACCAAAAAGTCAACTGTTGACCAAGAAAGTCAAAATTTGACAAAAAGGTCACTAATCGACAAGAAAGTCGATGGTTGATCCAAAAAGTTCAAGAAATGATGCTTCGAGTCTGTACGATTTATTAAGAAACCGTATGGAAATTGTACCGGACGAAAACCGGTTTTTCAGATAATAAGAAATGTTTAAGACTTAAGAACCACCCTAGAAAATCAAGTACATTGAGTTCAAGTATAGGGCAAAAGGGTTTTACGAAATAAGAAAAATTCTATACCGTCCATTTTTACGCCGGTAAATTTTGGACTGCATTTCGGTAAACCAATACTGAGTTTAAGTAAATCCAGTATTGGAAATACCTGAATTAACTTAAAAATGGGCTGCACATAGCAAGAAGAGCCAAACAAGCCTAAGATAAGCTTACCTCATTAACTTTTTGATTATGACATCATTAAGTGATTTAAGAAAAATTGGAAGAATTAGTTGTCTTCCACCTTAGCTAATGGCCGGCCACATGCCCCCTTCAAAGTCCAATTTCTGATTTTTTGAGGACTAAATTGTGCAATTAAGAGAAATTTCCAACCTCTATAAATAGGGGGAGCATTGTTCACAATTTAGCATTGTTAGCCAAACTCTTGCAATTTTGTTCCACAAAATCCGAACTTTGAGAGGAAGAGAAAGGCAAGAAATTTTGCAAACCAAGTGTGTGGGAGGCCTTAGGGTGGTCGGATTTAGGTTAGTAACCAAGCAAAAAGTTGGAAAAAAATTTGGTGCCCATTTTCCCTAGCAAGGCCGGTTCTAGGGGGGGAGAAACCAAGCTTGATCCAAACCGGTTTTGGAGTTGGAGGCAGCCGGATTTGGTGCAATTTGGTGGCTGGATTTGGGGCAAGGAAGGCAGCAAGTTTGCACTTGCCAATCACCAAAACAGCCGGTGAATTGAGGAGGAGGAAGGAAGTGGAAACCCGAGCTAACCAAGCCAAACCGAGTAAGGTAAAAACCTTAACCGAGCAAGCTTTCATTTAAATTTCATATGGAGAAATTTAAATGTATTTAAGCTATGGTTTGTAAGGGTTTAAGCCCACTTTTAAATTCTGCCTTAGCTTGTAATTTATGAGCATGTGCTTGATTTGTTTAGGTTTAGGGCTTGGTGGTTGATTATGTGCATGCTAGGTGTTTGTGCGAATGCCTAGGATTTTTATATGTTATGGATGAACGTAAATTTGGCTTGCATGTTGGAAACCGAACGTTAGAACGTTATGCATGTCTGTTTTAGGCTCCCGCTGAGTTCGGTTGAGGTAGGGTGAACGTTTTAGGACGTAAACGAAATTTTAAACCGAAAACTGCCAACTCGGGTAGAAATTGGCCAGTTTCGGGAAAATCAGTTTTTGAGGCTTCTAGAAGCTGAATCAGGGGAAACTCAAAACATGAAAGTTTTTAAGTAGAGTTTTTCCTAGAGGAAAACGTGGACAGTTTTGTAAAATGAGGCTCCAATAGCCTCGGTTTTTACCAAAACCCGTGCCTAAGGTGTCCAGGACCCGAGCACGGCCAGGACAAGTTCCTCAGGGGTTTTGACCACGAAAACGCCAGAACTGGGTTTTACCCAAAACATAAAAGTTGTAGAGTTTTTAAATGTTTACAACTTTCATGAAGACAAGTTTTACAGATTCAGTCTGGATTTTAAGATGAAAATGAATTTCGGAGAACTGTACAGGAATTATGGAAATCCTGTACAGGATTTACAAAGTTGACACAGAAAATGCATATTTTTGCAGTTTCACTGCAAATGGACATTGAGAAACTGTTCCAAAGGCAGTTTCCAATAGTCAATAAATTTATAAGTCTCGTTTTAAGATTTTCAATCCTTAAAATTAAACAAAAGGGTTTATATACAAAAAATAAGGTTTTCATTTCCTAAAAATAAGATTTTAAAATCAAAGTTAAAAACTACCCGAATAGGGTTACCAAAGTAACCAGTTAGGAAACATAAAAATAAGTAAGGGCTTATAACTAAGGTTATAAAAGAATGTTGGTTATACTACCAACAGTTCTAACCCTTACTTTTATTTAATTTCAGAACGTTGCACGACGAGGTGTCCCAGCGGAACCTAACTCCACGATTGGACACCGCATTTACGAACGAGGTAAGTACAACTCCGCCTACAGCATAGGCTTGTTGTGAATACTTGCCTAAGTATGATTGCTAGTTATGAATGCTACATGTTACATGCTCAGTGTTATAGATTAGATTAGGAATGCTATGATTCTATGTTATGAACGTATGTTTTGTATGCTATGGTCTATAGAAGCATGATTAGGGTTAAGTTATGTTAAGATTAATTGAGTGAAACATCACGATGCATGTTCACTAATTAACAAATAAAAGATTAAGTTATGATGGCAAGCAATTGCCTGTGTCGTACCGACCCGCGTCAGGTCGGGTTGAGCTATGGCAAGAGTAAGTCCATAGAGCGCGCCCGGTACGAACACTCATGTTATGGGGCCCAAAAGTAAGGTTAAGTTAAGAAAGTTATGGAGAGATAAGAGAGCATAAGGAAGCATAAACGGATCATGCATACGATATGTTAAGTTATGTTATGAGATGTTATGCCATATTATGATTAAGAAAGGTTATGAAATGTTATGCCATGTTATGATTAAGAAGTTATGAAATGTTATGCCATATTATGATTAAGGAAGGTTATGAAATGTTATGCCATGTTATGATTAAGAAAGGTTATGAAATGGTATGCTATGTTATGTTATACAATGTTATGTTAGGTTAGATTATGCTGTGTTTTTAATATTGCGGTATTAATAGTTGTACTTGCTGAGCTTTCGCTCACTGTCTTACGTCTATGCTGTAGGTAAGCAGCCTGCCAGCAACCAATGATACAAGATGGAAGGCGAGGTGTGCTGGACTGTGAAATGTGGGAATAATGCCGCCACACGTTTTGTTTATTATGTTAATATTTTACAAGCTTTATTTATACCTACACAACGTTTTAATTATTCAGTATAATTATTTACGTAGGTGCGTATATATATTTATACGGCTTATAAAAAAAAATATATATTCCGCTGTTTTACGTATAAGTACGTAAGTATGTATGTATGTATGTACGGTAACGGCCTCTGCTAGGCGGGTCGTTACAGTTGGCCCTAAAATGGACACCAAAAACTGTCAAAATTTTTGATTGAACTTGCTAGGGAAAACCGAAGACTACAACATCAAAACCCCTAAGTTTCTCAATTTTTTTCTTCACTCAATCACCCACTTGAGATTGCAGATTTTTGGAGAGGGAAAATGGGCAGAATTTGGCTGCTTTTTCTGATTTTTTGGACTAAAAACCGACCACCCCTTGGCTATTTATAGGTGAGGTTTGGATCACATTGCAAATCTTTTGGTTCACCTTTTGCTCATAAATCCTTGGAGCAAAATAATTGCACAAAATTTTGCCAAAAGACCCTCCATGTGGCCGGCCATGCATGGTGCTAGGTGGCTAGGTGTGAGTTGTTTCCACCATTTATGATGTCATAAATCAAAAATGGGATGATGTCATAATTCCAAGCTTAGGTGATGTCATCTTAAAGCCTTGTTTGGCTTTTTCCTTATGTAGTCTACTTTAAACTTAACACAGATATTTCTAATACTGTGTTCACTAATACACAGTATAATTTCAGTACTGTTATACTGAACTGCAGTCCAAAATTTATCTGTGTGAAAATGGACTGTGTAAAATTTTTCTTATAATTTGAAACCACTTGGCCCAAGATAACCTAATTAATGTGCTTGATTTTCTATGGTGGTTTTTGAACCTAAACATACCATTTTATCCGTAAAAATGGTTTTTACACGGTACAATTTTTATACTGAAAAATATTTAACCGTACCGCCTCATTTTCGATTTTTCGGGTCAACCATTGACTTTCTTGTCAATCATTGACTCTCTTGTCAAAATTTGACTATTATGAATTCATGAAATTTCGTCATACCTTTTTACTTAAAAGACCTATCATGAAGTCTCGTAATTAATTTACCGAGAACTCAATCATATACTGATAAAATCATGAATTTTGTATTAATATTCATAATTTTCATAAAATTGCACATAAACACATAATACGAACTATAAATTTCTTATTTACAAGAAAATTGTGAGTTCGTGAAAATTTCGATTATTACACCCTACCTCAAACGGTCTCAGCCGTGAGCCTACTTCAAGCATGCAGTGCGTAATCTAACGTTCTCACATCCGTTCATTCAATCTCATACATTTAATTAATTAATTTTTTTAATCAAACCCATTTGGTGAAGTTCACCAAACTTGGGTTTTCTAAGTTTCTATAGGGTTTTCTTGAACCCTAGTTTAGCATACCATCATTCAATACCATAATCAGCCATTAAACACAGAACATAAGCCTATGGGGACATACATCAAACACCTAATGGTCACACATAGCATCTACTCATTTTCTAGAGCATACATCACAATTCTAGCACCAAAATAAAGCATAAACATGCTAAACCTAAATCAAGCACATTCTAGGCAACTTAAGCAATAAAAGGACATAATTAAATGAGCTTAAGCTCTTACAACATCAGCTGGAAATACATTGTAAACAGCTTGAAAAACAGAATTTAGAGGTTTAGGAGGTTAAGAGATTACCTCCAAACCGAAGAGGGATTTGCTAGCTTGGTTTCCGAAATGGGTTTGGTTGCTGTCCTTCACTAAATTTTTCGGCCACTCTTTGGGTTTTTGGCTGACTTAAGGTTCAGCTGTGGGCAGAGAAAGGGAGGAGAGAAATGACAAGAGTTTGGGTGGGTTTTTGAATAAAAATGCCTAAAAAATTTTCCACCAAAGACGCCTATTTATAGGTGTAAAATAATTTTGTTTCTAGAATTATTTTTAATCCTTAAATTGCTCACCAAACCCTTAAAAAATTTTATTTGCCCACAAGCCCTCCATAGGTGGCCGGCCATTAGTGGAAGGAAAGTTCAAGAATGTTCTTGGATTTCTTTCCAACTTTTTCAAAAAATCAAAATAATACATAATTATCCTTTGATTAGGTGGCATTCACCTAAGGCTCCATTTGGCTTTAAAACTTAAAAACAGTCTCTTTTCATACTAATACATATATAACAAATACTGTTTTTCAATAAAAATAATACTGTCTACTAAACTGCAGTCCAAAATTTATCTGCATAAAAATGGACTGTGTTTAGGTTTTTCTTATAACTTAAAGCTCATTAGTCCTTATTGTCCTAAATATTGTGCTTGATTTTTCTAACATACTTCCGTACCTTAAACTTACTTATCTGTCTGAAATGACGGTTTTTCGCAGTATAATTTCTATATTGCCTGTTATACAACAGTACCATCAAGCTTTGACTTTTTGGTCAAACTTTGACTATTTTGGTCAAACGTTGACCAACATAAAATCATAAATTTCTATCGTAGCTCAGATCATTCTGGCCAATACTTTAACCGGAATTCATTCAAACATAATTCCTAATTCTGATTAGGCAAAACATATACTAACACATAATACAAACTTTGATTCCTTGAGAAACAAGAAAATCATAATTTGTAAGAAAGTCAGTCATCACAATTTTCCCCCTTAAAAATTTTCGTCCTCGAAAATTAGAACAAATGGGGATAATTCGCTCTCATATCCTCTTCTAATTCCCATGTTGCTTCCTCAACATTGTGATTCCGCCACAATACTTTTACCATGGAAATTGTCCTATTTCGTAAGATCTTCTCTTCCCGATCCATGATCCGAACTGGTTTCTCTTCGTATGTCAAGCCGGATTGAACCTCGATCGGTTCTTGACTTAGCACATGGGAAGGATCAGGTACATACTTCTTTAATATCGATACGTGGAAAACGTCGTATACCGAAGCTAATTCTAGTGGCAAGGCAAGCTTGTAAGCTACTTTGCCAATCCTTTCCAAGATTTCGAATGGCCCTGTGTATCTAGGACAAAGTTTTCCCTTCTTGCCAATGAATGGGAAATCGACGTTTCTTTTTCATAAAATGCTTCAAATGAAACCATACCAATTGAGGCGTGATAACTATTCTCATAAGGAACTTGATCAAAAGTAGCTTCTGATCCCAGCTTCCTATGACATCCAAAACATATGATCTTAACATATCCTCCAATGTTTGGATGGTTTGTTCCGATTGAACATCCATTTGGGATGAAAAGCTGTACTAAACTTTAATTTCGACCCCATTGCCGTGTGAACACTCGACCCATTTGAGAGTTCAGACATCCACCACAATCCGAAATGATCGATTTTTTTGGCACTTCATATAACCTAACAATCTGAAATACAAAAATTCCGATAAGCCTTTATGCCGAAAAAGTGGTTTTGATGGCAATAAAGTGGGCTGATTTGGTTATTCTATCGATAACAACCCAAATCGTATCCTTCCCACTTACAACTCTGAGCAATCATACTACTAAATCCATCGTTGTTTGTTCCCATTCCCATTATGGGAGCTCAATTTTTCTGAATGTCTCCACCTAGATGGCGGTATTTAGCCTTAACTTTCTGACAAGTTAGGCATCTTGTCACGAATTTTGTGGTCTCATTCTTCATATTTGCCACCCAAATTCTCCTTAATATCCTTGTACATCTTGGAAACTCCAGATGTACTGTGTATGGCATTCAATGCACTTTCAACATAATCCATTTCTTAAGGAATTCAAAGTTAAGAACACAAATCCCTTCTTTGAAATAAGTTACCTCATACTTAGAGGTCTTAAATTCCTTATTCTTTTCATCGAAAGTTGTGCCTTTTTGCAAAAAGGATTTCTTTCCTTGATGCAACTTAATGGATTCTAGGAGTTCAGCCGGGGCCATGCGATAAGGCACTTTGGATACCGGGGTAGCTCCGGGCAATAAGTCTATCTTAAAAGAAATTTCCCGCTCGGGAGGAAGTTCAGGCAATTCTTTTGGAAAGACATCCACATATTCCCTGATAATGGGAACATCTTCCGGCTTCAGTTCCACCTCTTTCTCCTTGTCCATCATATTGGCTAAGTATCCTTGGCATCCGTTAGCCAACATTTTCCACGCGTTCAGTGCCGATACTATCCTACTTGAGGAGTTACGGGACTGGCCGTAAAAGTTGAATTCCTCCTCATCATGCAAACTAAACATAACACAACGCTTGCGGCCATTTATCTTAGCGTTGTACTTGCCTAGGAAATCCGTTCTTAGAATCACATAAAAATCTTCAAGCTTGCTCGCAACGAGATCCACATACAAATTTTCTGTTACAAATGACTATTGAAGCACTTCATATTCAGTAGTCATACAGAAAATTTTCTTACAATCGAAGAAATATTCTTATAAATTACTTTAAACTACTAACTCCTAATCCTAATTTCTGGGCAACTCTATCGATACAATAGAATGAGTAGCACCAGGATCAAAAACGGTGATAGCGTTATGAGCGGTGTAAAAATAAAAAAATAAAAATCTAATTTGTTACTACGTGAGAAGTTCCAGCCTCGGCATCCCCTTTTGTGTAGGCGTAAATCCTAGCTTGGGGTTCAGGAGCCTCTATCCTCCTTGGTTCGTACGAAGTGTCCTCGATTTTGACTGGCATTGCATGCAGTTGACTGCTCGCATTCCTTTGCAGATACTGGGGGTTCTGGTTCTGATTCTGGTTGTTGAGGTTACAATTCCTCGCATAATGACCTTCCTTGCCACAAAGGTAGCAAGCATTGGTCCCCAATCTACATATTCCCAGGTGCTTCTTCCCGCATTGAGCGCACACTGGGAAATTATTATTATTACCCTCATTTCCTCGGTTACTGCTCTTCTGAGGGTAATTTCTTTGCTGTCCCTGGCCAGCAGCATTTCCCTTCCTCTTGTTCTTTCCAAACTGCTTAGCATGCTGGGCCGCATTACTCATCTGGCCCCTTGCATATGCGTCCTGATTCTGCCTAGGCTGCAGTTGCTTCTCCGTAGCCTTCTCCTCTTTCTTAGCCTTAAATATCTGCGCCCTCGCCTCCTTATCTTGATTAATCCAATACTCAGCCCTAATTGCTCGACTAATGCAGTTAGACACGAGAGTAGGAGGGCTGCTTCCCGCACTCACTTGTTTAGCTATATCCGTCCGAAACATCTTCATGATTCGCCTTACTTTTTCTGTTTCGGTCGGTATGAGTTCAGGACATAGGCGGCCTAGCTGTTCAAACTTCTTAACAGCTTCCATAACTGACATTGATCCTTGCTTTAGGCTATTGAACTCGTCCTGCTGTGCGGCGAGGATCTCCCGATTGTAGTACATTGCCTTGAACTCAGCTACAAAATCTTGCCAACTCATGGCCGCAACATTCCTACGCATTTGCACTGTTATCCACCAATGCCTAGCATCCTTTTTCAGTGCAAATGATGCACAGAGCACTTTCTCCTGCTCGGTGAGTCCCATGAAATCCAAGATAACTTGGATGTCCATAAGCCAGTTATCGGCTTCTATTGGGTCTGTAAGACCCTCGAACTCAGGCGCTTTCATCCGCCTGAATCGCTCATACAGTAGATCTTCCCGAACTACTGGTGGGTTTGCTGGCATCCCTAAGGGTGCTAAAGGAACTCCGAAATTCCACGGAACCTCCTGACGAACCTCCGGTACTTGGGGCATTACCGGGGGTGCAGGGTTATCCTGAGGTGGAATTTCGTTCGCGTTAGGCATCTGGTTCAATCGGCCTATCTGCTCACGTAGCCGATTTGTTTCTTGTTGTTGTTGTAGCAATTGCTGTTGCAACGTGGCTACAACGTTCGCGAGATCTGGCTCTTGCGCGTTCTGGTTAGCTTGCTTTCGCGTACGCACCATCTTATCACTCCTAATACATTTCAAGAAAAGATTTTGTTATTCTCCGAAAATCTTTCCTTTCATTTATTTCCTATAAAAACACATCATCATGTCATACTTAACCTTATCATATAGAAATCCTTCGGGATTTCTTCATAGCATATCATAAAACATTATGCAGAAATCCTTCATGATTTCTTTGTATCATATCATAAACTTATTATAAACTTATCGTATACTTATCATGGAAACTGTTTATCATGACATCATAATTATCATGATACTCGTTTCATATAAAATATATCGTTTTATACATTTTTAAAAAAATACATCATTTTTACTATATACACAGTCAAAATAGGATGGAAGTGTCTACCACTTAACCATCATTCCTATCCTATATACAACCCTAACGTCAAAAGAACAAAAAGTCGGAGTTAGTTCTAAAACTATCTACTCGGTCATTGCGTCGGAAAATACATCTCGATCCTCGTCGTCGAATAGCATTTCCTCCGGATCTTCCTCCTGATCCTCGGGATCATCTAACTCCTCTTCTATATCCTCAAAATCATCCCATTCTTCCCACACTTCTTGTTCCTCATCATCACTCTCAATGAGGATTACTGGAGGATCTTCGGCATTGTCCCCTGGGTTATTCGGAGCCTCCGCAGGATCCATACCATCATCATCCGGTCCTGCTTCCGCCTCTTACGGAGGTATCTGCTGAAGTGGGACCGCCGGAATTGGATCCTCAGGCATAGCTGGAACTTCCTCAAAAACAGGCTCTGGAATGCCGGCGTCGTCGATCGGATCGACATGGTAAACATCCACTGGGTTGGCCTTTTGTACCATATATGCTATTACCTCAGCCTCTATAATAGCATCTATCATGTCCTCCAAGGATATTCCCACAACCGGAGCGGGGACATAAAACTTAACTGCCGGAGGTAGTCCGTCCCTGATAAGCTGTAACGCTCGCCACTGTGGATCCACGAGCTCCTGAGGGATATAGGGCAACATTGCCTCGCGGAATCTACGGCAATAGTGGCCCATGGTCTCATCCGGATAAGCATGCCATTCTGCGGCGAAGTTGAGATATCGCCTCCTATTCATGTCGCCGTAAATAGCCGGGTCGCGGTACGGCGCATTAGCCCCCTCATCAGGTGGAGGTCCGTATCGTGCTATCATACGGGCACGGAAATCTGCCCATGTTGTCCCGTGAATAGCCAGATCCCCCTGCGCCATCCACCAGGCTCTAACCTCTCCCATCAAACATCTACTTGCTAATAAAACCTGAAGATGGGCTTCGATATGGCATACCCTAAAAATCACCTCCATATCGAAAAGCCATCTGGTAGCGATATCGTCTGCTGAGTCCCATCAAAAATATAGGCTTCATCTTGTGGAATGCCGTAGCGGCATCTCGATCCTCATCCATACTCGTATCTCGATAATCGAATCTATCAATTTACGAGCGCATAATAATTACTTATCTATGTACTAAAAAAAATAACTCTTACTTACAATGACGGTGGCGCTGGCAGGCAGACTGTGAAACTGGAAGGCAGGATCCCGCTCTGATACCAACTCTGTAACGACCCGCCCTTACGTAGGCCGTTACAGTTACTTATCTTACATATTAACTCAACATACTATAACGACCCGTTCTTATGTAGGCCGTTACCATATTTATCATACATACTAGAATAACATACTACTTACTTATGCGGAAATAACGTACATATTTTTTTTTTTTTTCTTTTCTTTTAAAACCATTTGAGTAAAAACTTTACTACTTACTTATTTACAACATACACAATACTTATTTAGTATTTACTTTTCAAAACTATAGTGACGTAAAATAACTTGTACTTAACTAATATTTACTTTCAAAAGTATCGAATCTTAAAATAACTTTGTACTAAACAACGCATGTACATATATATTTCAAAACGCGTAGCAGTCTCCATTCCCACGTTTCACAGACAGCCCTGCCAAGCTTCCCCGTCTTGTACCAAGAATTGCCAGTAGGAAGCTTACCTACAGCATAAACGTAAGTTGTGAGCTTTCGCTCAGCAAGTACAACCTTGAACCCGCAAAAACAACTTAAAATGCAATGCATGAACCAATTATGCTTTCATTTTTGCTTTCATATTTTGGGCCCCTTATAAGTGTACGTACCGTGGCGCGCAGTCATGGAGTGGTTGGGCGGCCAGCCCAGTCCAACTCAAACCATGAACCAAACCTGACCTAGAGCAGGTCGGTACGACACCATACTTGAAAACCTTTTCTTAAAACATTTCTTTCTTAAAAACATAATCTTCTTCTTACCATATGATTTATTATTTATGAACATGCCTCATGATGTCACAATAATAAACATACATCGTACATAACACATAAATGCATGATATTTTAAAAACATGCAAGGTTATAAAACCATTGCCTATGCTGTAGGCGGAGTTGTACTTACAGGTTTCGCTATATCCTGTGGATTGTCGTTCCGACAGGTTACCTCAAAGTTACCTTCCTGTTTTCAAAAAGGGAAGTAAGATAAGAATCATCCTATCTTACCTTAACTTACTTCATTAAATGTTGGTACCCGAACCAACATTCATCCGTGACCATAGATATATGTCCCCCTATAAGCTTAATAATAATCCTTATTGGTTACTAAGTGTAACCTTAGAGCATAAGCCCTAATGGTAATCAAACAGTATTCTGTTTGATTACTTAATAACTTTGGGCTTAAGGCCTAATGATCTTGGTTGGGCACCTATTAGGTTACTAAGTAACCTTAAATGTAGGCCCATTTTGGGTGAAATTTAAAAAGCCTGTTGGCTTATAAGGCCCAACAATTAAGGTGGTATCCTTTAAGGTTACCTTCATAAATCTCGGACTCAAGGCCCAACATACAACCTTTGGTTCTTAATTAACTAGGCCAATTAAATTTAGGTAACCTATGTGTTATAATAGGTTACCAATTGGCTTACCTTGCTTAATTTGCTTAATTAATTTATTTCTTGCTAAACTGAGTTTAATTAATCATTTGGAACTGCTTTTAAATAAAACTGTGTTGGTTTTGCAGAAATTTGGTAAAAACAGTTAATTGGCAATGCATGTGCAGGAATTTCCTGTGCATGCATTGTTTCAAATTTCTGAATCAGAGCTTGCTCTACTGATCCAGTTTTACTTTAAAATCTGTTTGGATTTTGGAAAACTTTTCTTCATAAAGTTTTAGATACTGAAAAATTCTACAACTTTTATGTTTTGACAAAAACCCAGTTCTGAACTTACTTATACTTTTTCCTTGTTGAAGCTGCCTGGCCGTGCATATAGGTCTGGGCAGTCTGGGCACGGGTTTTGGTAAAAACGAAGGCCTTTGGAGCCTTATTTTCAAAAATGTCCGCGTCCCCTAAATTTCAATTTCCTACAACTTTTCAGTTTTGAGTTTTCTCAAATTCGGCCTCTAAAGCCTCAAAATACCGTTTCCAATTCACTGCCCAGTTTTCACCCGAACTGGCAGTTTTTGGTTTCGGTTCGCTCTCACGTAATTTTACGCACACCCTACCTCAAACGGTCTCAGCCGTGAGCCTACTTCAAGCATGCAGCGCGTAATCTAACGTTCCTCACATCCTTCATTCAATCTCATACATTAATTATTTTATCAAACCCATTTGGTGAAGTTCACCAAACTTGGGTTTTCTAAGTTTCTATAGGGTTTTCTTGAACCCTAGTTAGCATACCAATCTTCAATACCATAATCAGCCATTAAACACAAACATAAGCCTATGGGACATACATCATACACCTAATGGTCACAATAACATCTACACATTTCCTAGAGCATACATCACAATTCAGCACCAAAATAAAGCATAAACATGCTAAACATAAATCAAGCACATTCTAGGCAACTTAAGCAATAAAAGGACATAATTAAATGAGCTTAAGCTCTTACAACATCAGCTGGAAATACATTGTAAAAGCTTGAAAAACAGAATTTAGAGATTTAGGAGGTTAAGAGATTACCTCCAAACCGAAGAGAATTTGCTAGTTGGTTTCCGAAATGGGTTTGGTTGCTGTCCTTCACTAAAATTTTCGGCCACTCAGGTTTTTGCTGTCTTGGTTCAGCTTGGGCAGAGAAAGGAAGAGAGAAAATGCAAGAGTTTGGGGGGTTTTTGAATAAAATGCCTAAAAAAATTTCCACCAAAGACACCTATTTATAGTGTAATTTATTTTCTTTCTGAATTATTTTATTCTTCAAATTGCTTACCAACCCTTAAAAAAAATTATTTGCAACACTCCCCATGAGGTGGCCGGCCATTAGTGGATAAGTTCAAGAAAGTTCTTCAATACTTTCCAATTTTCAATAATCAAAATTTCTAAATTCCTATTGGAAAGTGCCAATACTTAGGGCTTGTTTGGCTTTAAATCTTAAAAACAGTTTCTTTTCATACTAAACATATATAACAAATACTGTTTTCCATAAAAATAATACTGTCACTAAACTGCAGTCCAAAATTTATCTGCATAAAAATGACTGTTTAGTTTTTCTTATAACTTAAAGCTCATTAGTCCTTATTCTCTAAATATTGTGCTTGATTTTTCTAACATACTTCCGTACCTTAAACTTACTTATCTGCTGTAATGACGGTTTTTCGCAGTATAATTTCTATACTGCCTGTTATACAACAGTACCATCAACTTTGACTTTTTGGTCAAACTTGACTATTTTGGTCAAACGTTGACCAACATAGAATCATAAATTTCTATCGTAGCTCAGATCATTCTGGCCAATACTTTCACCAGAATTCATTCAAACATAATTCTAATTCTGATTAGGCAAAACATATACGAACACATAATACAAACTTGATCCTTGAGAAACAAGAAAATCATAATTTGTAAGAAAGTCAGTCATCACAGATTCGGCCTCTAGAGGCCTCAAAAACTGTTTTCCCGAAACTGGCCAATTTCCACCCGAGTTGGCAGTTTTCGGTTTAAAATTTCGTTTGCGTCCTAGAACGTCCACCCTACCTCAACCGAATCAGCGGGAGCCTAAATCAGACATGCATGACGTTTCTAACGTTCAGATTTCAACATGCAAGCCAAATTGAACATCATTCATAATCCTACAAAAATCCTAAACATTTAATCAAACATCTAACATGCACACATGCACATAATTGAACCACCAAACCCTATACCTAAACAAATCAAGCACATGCTCATAATTTACAAGCTAGGGCAGAACTTGAAAGTGGGCTTATACCCTTACAAACCATGGCTTAAATACATTTAAATTTCTCCATATGAAATTTAAATGAAAACTTGATTGGTTAAGGTTTTTACCTTACTCAGTTTGGCTCGGTGAGCTAGGATTTCCACTTTCTTCCTCCTCCTCAAATCACCGGTTGTTTTGGTGATTGGCAAGTGCAAACTTGCTGCCTTTCTTGCCCTGAATCCAGCCACCAAATGGCACGAAATCTGGCTGCCTCCAACTCCAAAACCCGGTTTGGATCCAAGCTTGGTTCCTCCCCCCTTAGAACCGGCCTTGCTAGGGAATATGGGCACTAAAAATTTTTTTCCAACTTTTTGCTTGGTTTTTACTTGAATCCGACCTCCCTAAGCCCTACACACTCTTGGTTTTGCAAAATTTTCTTGCCTTTCTCTTCCACTCTAGGTTCGGTTTTTGTGGAACAAAATTGCAAGAGTTTGGCTAACAATCCCAAATTGTGAACAATGCTCACCCCTATTTATAGAGGTTGGAAACTTCTTTGCACATTTTAGTCCTCAAAAAAATCAGAAATTGGACTTTGGGGGGCATGTGGCCGGCCATTAAGCTAGGTGGAAGACAACTAATTTCTTCCCAATTTCTTAAATCAACTAATGATGTCAAAATTCAAAAAGTTAGTGAGGTAAGCAAGGCTTAAGCTTGTTTGGCTCTTTTTGCTATTAAGCAGTCCATTTTTAAGTTATCACAGGTATTTTCAATACTGGATTCACTTATGCACAGTATTGGTTTACCGAACTGCAGTCCAAAATTCATCCGTGTAAAAATGGACGGTATGAAATTTTTCCTTATTTCTTAAAACCCTTTTTGCCCTATACTTCAACTTAATGTGCTTGATTTTCTAGGGTGGTTCTTATATCTTAAACATAACTTTTTATCTGTAAAAACACGGTTTTACCCGGTGCAATTTATACAGATAAACATTTAAACATACAGTCATTTTCTTGAACTTTTCGGGTCAACCATCGACTTTCTTGTCAATTAGGGACCTTCTTGTCAAGTTTTGACTTTCATGGTCAACAGTTGACTTTTTGGTCAACCGTGACGTTTTTGGTCAAACTTTGACCATTTTACAAAATTTCATGATTTTGTTCCTTATTACCTAAAAGGTCGTTTTCTTAAATACATAACCAT
>CM046372.1:7971905-7990078 GCA_025413025.1 Ficus hispida | reverse complement strand
AAATTTTTTTTTATAAGCCGTATAAACATATTTGCACATACGTAAATAATTATACTGATTAATTAAAAACGTTGTGCAGGCATAAATAAAACTTATAAAATAATCACATAATTAAACAAAACGCATGGCGGCATTGTTCCCACATTTCACAGTTCAGCACACCTTGCCCTCCATCTTGCATCAAGGGTTGCTACTAGGCTGCTTACCTACAGCATAGACGTAAGACAATGAGCTAACGTTCAGCAAGTACAACTATTAAATACCGCAATAACATAAACACAACACGATCTAACTTAACATAACATTTCATAATATTTCATGACATATCATAACATAACATTTCTTATCATGACTTATCATAACATATGCATGAATCGTTTATGCTTTATTATGCTTTCTTATATCATCATATCTCTCTTTCTTAACTTATCTTTACTTATGGGCCCCGTAACATGAGTGTTCGTACCGGGCGCGCTCTATGGGCTTACTCTTGCCATAGCTCAACCCGACCTGACGCGGGTCGGTACGACACAGGCAATTGCTTGCCATCATAGCTTAATCTTTCTTTTGTTAATTAGTGAACATGCATCGTGATGTTTCACTCAATTAATCTTAACATATCTTAACCCTAATCATGCTCCTATAAATCATAGCATACTTGACATTTCATACATCATGACATACATTCATAACATAAAATCATAGCACTTATCATTCATATAAAATCATAGTATTCCTAGGATATTCTATAGCACTTAGCATATAGCATGTAGCATTCATAAATAGCAAACATACTTAGGCAAGTATTCACAACAAGCCTATGCTGTAGGCGGAGTTGTGCTTACCTTGTTTGTAAAAGCTGTGTCCAATGTGGAGTTAAATTCCGCTGGGACACTTCCGCGTATAACGTTCTGAGATAAAATAAAAGTAAGGGTTAGAACTGTTGGTAGTATAACCAACATTCTTTCATAACCTTAGTTATAAGCCCTTACTTATTTTTACGTTATCCTAATTGGTTACTTGGTAACCCTAATCGGTTTGTTTTTAACTTTGGTTTTAAAATCTTATTCTTAGAAAAGAAAACCCTAATTTTTGGTATAAAAAACCTTTTTGTTTAACTTTAAAACTGAAAATCTTAAACTGAGACTTATAAAATTATTGACTATTAGAAACTGCCTTTGGAACAGTTTCACAATGTCAATTTGCAGTGAAATTGTGGAATTACATTTTTTCTGTGTTAATTTATAAATCCTGTACAGAGTTTTCCATAATTCCTGTACAGTTTTCCGAAATCCATTTTCATCTTAAAATCAAGACCGATTCTGAAAAACTTGTCTTCACGAAAGTTTTAGATATTGAAAAGTTCTACAACTTTTGTGTTTTGGATAAAACCCAGTTCGGATTTTTTCGTGATCAAAAACCCTGTAGAACTAGTCCTGGCCGTGCACGGGTCCTGGGCACTTTAGGCACGGGTTTTGGTAAAAACCGACGCCATTGGAGCCTCATTTTACAAAAATGTCCATGCTATTCTCTAGGAAAAACTCTACTTAAAAACTTTCATGTTTTGAGTTTCCCCTGTTTCGGCCTCTAGAAGCCTCAAAAACTGTTTTCCCCGAAACTGGCCAATTTCTACCCGAGTTGGCAGTTTTCGGTTTAAAATTTCGTTTGCCTCCTAAAACGTCCACCCTGTGATGACTGACTTTCTTACAAATTATGATTTTCTTGTTTCTCAAGGAATCAAAGTTTGTATTATGTGTTCGTATATGTTTTGCCTAATCAGAATTAGGAATTATGTTTGAATGAATTCCGGTCAAAGTATTGGCCAGAATGATCTGAGCTACGATAGAAATTTATGATTTTATGTTGGTCAACGTTTGACCAAAATAGTCAAAGTTTGACCAAAAAGTCAACATATGATGGTTCTGTGGTATAACAGGCAGTATAGAGATTATACTGCGAAAAACCATCAATTACGGATAAATAAGTAAGTTTAAGGTACGGGATTATGTTAGAAAAATCAAGCACAATTTTTAGAGCAATAAGGACTAATGAGCTTTAAGTTATAAGAAAAACCTAAACACAGTCCATTTTTATGCAGATAAATTTTGGACTGCAATTTAATAGACAGTATTATTTTTATTGAAAAACAGTATTTGTTATATATGTATTAGTATGAAAAGAGACTACTTTTAAGATTTAAAGCCAAACAAAGTCCTAAGTATTGGACACCTTGTCCAATAGGAATTTAGCAAAATTTTGAATATTTGGAAATTTGGGAAAGTATTCCAAGAACATTCATTGAACTTTATCTCTACATTATGGCCGGCCACCTCATAGGAGTTATCTAGCAAATAAAAATTTTTAAGGGTTTGGTGAGCAATTTAAGGATTAAAAATAATTCTAGAAACAAAATTATTTTACACCTATAAATAGGTGTCTTTGGTGGAAATTTTTTTAGGCATTTTATTCCAAAAACCCACCCAAACTCTTGCCATTTTCTCTCTTCCTTTCTCTGCCCAAGCTGAACCCAAAAGACAGCAAAAACCTTGAGTGGTGGCCGAAAAATTTAGTAAAGGACAGCAACCAAACCCATTTCGGAAACCAAGCTAGCAAATCCCTCTTCGGTTTGGAGGTAATCTCTTAACCTCCTAAACCTCTAAATTCTGTTTTTCAAGCTGTTTACAATGTATTTCCAGCTGATGTTGTAAGAGCTTAAGCTCATTTAATTATGTCCTTTTATTGCTTAAGTTGCCTAGAATGTGCTTGATTTATGTTTAGCATGTTTATGCTTTATTTTGGTGCTTGAATTGTGATGTATGCTCTAGGAAATGTGTAGATGTTATATGTGACCACTAGGTGTATGATGTATGTCCCCATAGGCTTATGTTCTGTGTTTAATGGCTGATTATGGTATTGAAAGATTGTATGCTAAACTAGGGTTCAAGAAAACCCTATAGAAACTTAGAAAACCCAAGTTTGGTGAACTTCACCAAATGGGTTTGATAAAATAATTGAATGTATGAGATTGAATGAATGGGTGTGAGGACGTTATATTACGCGCTGCATGCTTGACGTAGGCTCACGGCTGTGACCGTTTGAGGTAGGGTGTGCGTAAAATTACGTGAGAGCGAACCGAAACCAAAAACTGCCAGTTCGGGTGAAAACTGGGCAGTGAATTGGAAACGGTATTTTGAGGCCTTTAGAGGCCGAATTTGAGAAAACTCAAAACTGAAAAGTTGTAGGAAATTGAGAATTCTAGGGGGCAACGTAAACAGTTTTTGAAAATAAGGCTCCAAAGGCCTTCGTTTTTACCAAAACCCGTGCCCAGACTGCCCAGACCTATATGCACGGCCAGGCAGTTTCAACGAAGAAAAAGCATGAGTTAATTTCAGAACTGAGTTTTTGTCAAAACATGAAAGTTGTAGAGTTTTTCAGTATCTAAAACTTTCATGAAGAAAAGTTTTCCAAAATCCAAACAGATTTTAAAGTAAAACTGAATCAGTAGAGCAAGCTCTGATTCAGAAATTTGAAACAATACATGCACAGGAAATTCTTGCACATGCACTGCCAAATTAACTGTTTTTACCAAATTTCTGCAAAACTAACACAGTTTTATTTAAAAGCAGTTTTAAATGATTAATTAAACTCAGTTTAGCAAGAAATAAATTTATTAAGCAAATTAAGCAAGGTAAGCCAATTGGTAACCTATTATAATCATATAGGTTACCTAATTTTAATTGGGCCTAGTTATTTAAGAACAAAGGTTGTATGTTGGGCCTTAGGCCCAAGTTTATACAAGGTAACCTTTAAGGATACCACCTTAATTATTGGGCCTTATAAGCCCAACAGGCTTTGTAAATTTTCACCCAAGATGGGCCTACATTAAGGTTACTCATAGTAACCTAATAGTGTACCCATATCAAGATCATTGGGCCTTAAGCCCAAAGTTTATTAAGTAATCAAACAGAATACTGTTTGATTTCCATTAGGGCTTATGCCCTAAGGGTACACTTAGTAACCAATAAGGATTATTATTAAGCTTATAAGGGGGGACATATATCTATGGTCACGGATGAATGTTGGTTCGGGTACCAACATTTAATAAAGTAAGTTAAAGTAAGATAGGATGATTCTTATCTTACTTCCCTTTTTGGAAACAGGAGGTAACCTTTTGAGGTAACCTATCGGAACGATACGTCCCAGGATATAGCAAAACCTGTAAGTACAACTCCGCCTACAGCATAGGCAAATGGTTTTATGAGTTTGCATGTTTTTAAAATATCATGCATTTATGTGTTATGTATGATGTATGTTTATTATGATGTATGTTTATTATTGTGACATCATGAGGCATGTTCACAAATAATAAATCATATGGTAAGAAGAAGATTATGTTTTTAAGAAAGAAATGTTTTAAGAAAAGGTTTTTAAGTATGGTGTGTCGTACCGACCTGCTCTAGGTCAGGTTTGGTTCATGGTTTGAGTTGGACTGGGCTGGCCGCCCCAACCACTCCATGACTGCGCGCCACGGTACGTACACTTATAAGGGGCCCAAAACTATGAAAGCAAAAATGAAAGCATAATTGGTTCATGCATTGCTTTATTAAGTTGTTTTTGCGGGTTCAAGGTTGTACTTGCTGAGCGAAAGCTCACAACTTACGTTTATGTGTAGGTAAGCTTCCTACTGGCAATTCTTGATGCAAGGCGGTGAGGCGTGGCAGGGCGAACTGTGAAACGTGGGAATGGAGACTGCTACGCGTTTTGAAATATATATGTGTATGCTTTGTTTAGTGCAAAGTTATTTTAAGATTTCGATACTTTTGAAAAGTAAATACTAAATAAGTATTGTGTATGATGTAAATAAGTAAGTAGCAAAGTTTTTACTCAAGTGGTTTTAAAAAGAAAAGAAAAAAAAAATATGTACGTTATTTCCGCATAAGTAAGTAAATATGTTAAGTTAATATGTAAGATAAGTAACTGTAACGGCCTACGTAAGGGCGGGTCGTTACAGAGTTGGTATCAGAGCGGGATCCTGCCTTCCAGTTTCACAGTCTGCCTGCCAGCGCCACCGTCATTGTAAGTAAGAGTTATTTTTTTTAAGTACATAGATAAGTAATTATTATGCGCTCGTAAATTGATAGATTCAATTATCGAGATACGAGTATGGATGAGGATCGAGATGCCGCTACGGCATTCCACAAGATGAAGCCCTATATTTTTGATGGGACTCAGCAGACGATATCGCTACCAGGATGGCTTTTCGATATGGAGGTCATTTTTAGGGTATGCCATATCGAAGCTCATCTTCAAGTTTTATTAGCCAGTAGATGTTTGATGGGAGAGGTTAGAGCCTGGTGGATGGCGCAGGGGGACCAGGCTATACACGGGACACCATGGGCAGATTTTCGTGCTCGTATGACAGCACGATATGGACCTCCACCAGATGAGGGGGCCAATGCGCCATACCGCGACCCGGCTATTTACGGCGACATGAATAGGAGGCGATATCTCAACTTCGCCGCAGAATGGCATGCTTATCCGGATGAGACCATGGGCCACTATTGCCGTAGATTCCGCGAGGCAATGTTGCCCTATATCCCTCAGGAGCTCGTGGATCCACAGTGGCGAGCGTTACAGCTTATCAGGGACGGACTACCTCCGGCAGTTAAGTTTTATGTCCCCGCTCCGGTTGTGGGAATATCCTTGGAGGACATGATAGATGCTATTATAGAGGCTGAGGTAATAGCATATATGGTACAGGAGGCCAACCCAGTGGATATTTACCATGTCGATCCGGTCGACGACGCCGGCATTCCAGAGCCTGTTTTTGAGGAAGTTCCAGCTATGCCTGAGGATCCAATTCCGGCGGTCCCACTTCAGCAGATACTTCCGCAAGAGGCGGAAGCAGGACCGGATGATGATGGTATGGATCCTGCGGAGGCTCCGAATAACACAGGGGACAATGCCGAAGATCCTCCAGTAATCCTCATTGAGAGTGATGATGAGGAACAAGAAGTGTGGGAAGAATGGGATGATTTTGAGGATATAGAAGAGGAGTTAGATGATCCCGAGGAGCAGGAGGAAGATCCGGAGGAAATGCTATTCGACGACGAGGATCGAGATGTATTTTCCGACGCGATGACCGAGTAGATAGTTTTAGAACTAACTCCGACTTTTTGTTCTTTTGACGTTAGGGTTGTATATAGGATAGGAATGATGGTTAAGTGGTAGACACTTCCATCCTATTTTGACTGTGTATATAGTAAAAATGATGTATTTTTTTTAAATTATAAAACGATATATTTTATATGAAATGAGTATCATGATAATTATGATGTCATGATAAACAGTTTCCATGATAAGTATACGATAAGTTATAATAAGTTTATAATATGATACGTTATGAAGAAATCATGAAGGATTTCTGCATAATGTTTTATGATATGCTATGAAGAAATCCCGAAGGATTTCTATATGATAAGGTTAAGTATGATATGATGATGTGTTTTTATAGGAAATAAATGAAAGGAAAGATTTTCGGAGAATAACAAAATCTTTTCTTGAAATGTATTAGGAGTGATAAGATGGTGCGTACGCGAAAGCAAGCTAAGCAGAACGCGCAAGAGCCAGATCTCGCGAACGTTGTAGCCACGTTGCAACAGCAATTGCTACAACAACAACAAGAAACAAATCGGCTACGTGAGCAGATAGGCCGATTGAACCAGATGCCTAACACGAATGAAATTCCACCTCAGGATAACCCTGCACCACCGGTAGTGCCCCAAGTACCGGAGGTTCGTCAGGAGGTTCCGCGGAATTTCGGAGTTCCTTTAGCACCCTTAGGGATGCCAGCAAACCCACCAGTAGTTCGGGAAGATCTACTGTATGAGCGATTCAGGCGGATGAAAGCGCCTGAGTTCGAGGGTCTTACGGACCCAATAGAAGCTGATAATTGGCTTATGGACATCCAAGTTATCTTGGATTTCATGGGACTCACCGAGCAGGAGAAAGTGCTCTGTGCATCATTTGCACTGAAAAAGGATGCTAGGCATTGGTGGATAACAGTGCAAATGCGTAGGAATGTTGCGGCCATGAGTTGGCAAGATTTTGTAGCTGAGTTCAAGGTGATGTACTACAACCGGGAGATCCTTGCAGCACAGCAGGACGAGTTTAATAGTCTAAAGCAAGGATCAATGTCAGTTATGGAAGCTGTTAAGAAGTTTGAACAGCTAGGCCGCCTATGTCCTGAACTCATACCGACCGAAACAGAAAAAGTAAGGCGAATGATGAAGATGTTTCGGACGGATATAGCTAAACAAGTGAGTGCGGGAAGCAGCCCTCCTACCCTAGTGTCTGACTGTATTAGTCGGGCAATTAGGGCTGAGTATTGGATCAATCAAGACAAGGAGGCGAGGGCGCAGATATTTAAGGCCAAGAAAGAGGAGAAGGCTACGGAGAAGCAACTGCAGCCTAGGCAGAATCAGGACGCATATGCAAGGGGCCAGATGAGTAATGCGATTCAGCATGCTAAGCAGTTTGGAAAGAACAAGAGGAAGGGAAATGCTGCTGGCCAGGGACAGCAAAGAAATTACCCTCAGAAGAGCAGTAACCGAGGGAATGAGGGTAATAATAATAACTTTCCAGTGTGCGCTCAATGCGGGAAGAAGCACCTGGGAATATGTAGATTGGGGACCAATGCTTGCTACCTTTGTGGCAAGGAAAGTCATTATGCGAGGAATTATAACCTCAACAACCAGAATCAGAATCAGAACCAGAACCCCCAGTATCTGCAAAGGAATGCGAGCAGTCAACTGCATGCAATGCCAGTCAAAATCGAGGACACTTCGTACGAACCAAGGAGGATAGAGGCTCCTGAACCCCAAGCTAGGATTTACGCCTACACAAAAGGGGATGCCGAGGCTGGAACTTCTCACGTAGTAACAAATTAGATTTTTATTTTTTTTTACACCGCTCATAACGCTATCACCGTTTTTGATCCTGGTGCTACTCATTCCATTGTATCGATAGAGTTGCCCAGAAATTAGGATTTGGAGTTAGTAGTTTAAAGTAATTTATAAGAATATTTCTTCGATTGTAAGAAAATTTTCTGTATGACTACTGAATATGAAGTGCTTCAATAGTCATTTATAACAGAAAATTTGTATGTGGATCTCGTTGCGAGCAAGCTTCAAGATTTTTATGTGATTCTAAGAATGGATTTCCTAGGCAAGTACAACGCTAAGATAAATGGCCGCAAGCGTTGTGTTATGTTTAGTTTGCATGATGAGGAGGAATTCAACTTTTACGGCCAGTCCCGTAACTCCTCAAGTAGGTTAGTATCGGCACTGAACGCGTGGAAAATGTTGGCTAACGGATGCCAAGGATACTTAGCCAACATGATGGAGAGAAGTGGAACTAAAGCCAGAAGATGTTCCCATTATCAGGGAATATGTGGATGTCTTTCCAAAAGAATTTCCTGAACTTCCTCCCGAGCAGGAAATTTCTTTTGAGATAGACTTATTGCCCGGAGCTACCCCGGTATCCAAAGCGCCTTATCGCATGGCCCCGGCTGAACTCCTAGAATCCATTAAGTTGCATCAAGGAAAGAAATCCTTTTTGCAAAAAAGGAACAACTTTCGATGAAAAGAATAAGGAATTTAAGACCTCTAAGTATGAGGTAATTTATTTCAAAGAAGGGATTTGTGTTCTTAACTTTGAATTCCATAAGAAATGGATTATGTTGAAAGTGCATATAATGCCATACACAGTACCTCTCGGAGTTTCCAAGATATACAAGGATCTTAAGGAGAATTTGGGTGGCAAACATGCAGAATGAGACCACAGAATTCGTGACAAGGTGCCTAACTTGTCAGAAAGTTAAGGCTAAATACCGCCATCTAGGTGGAGACATTCAGAAAAATTGAGCTCCCATAATGGGAATGGGAACAAACAATGATGGATTTAGTAGTATGATTGCTCAGAGTTGTAAGTGGGAAGGATACGATTTGGGTTATTATCGATAGAATAACCAAATCAGCCCACTTTATTGCCATCAAAGCCACTTTTTCGGCAGAAAGGCTTACCGGAATTTATGTATTTCAGATTGTTAGGTTATATGAAGTGCCAAAAATCGATCATTTCAGATTGTGGTGGATGTTTGAACTCTCAAATGGGTCGAGTGTTCACACCGCAATGGGGTCGAAATTAAAGTTTAGTACAGCTTTTCACCCCAAATGGATGTTCAATCGGAACAAACCATCCAAAAACTGGAAGATGTGTTAAGATCATATGTTTTGGATTTCATAGGAAGCTGGGATCAGAAGCTACCTTTGATCAAGTTCCTTATGAGAATAGTTATCACGCCTCAATTGGTATGGTTCCATTTGAAGCATTTTATGAAAAAGAAACGTCGATTTCCCATTCATTGGCAAGAAGGGAAAACTTAGTCCTAGATACACAGGGCCATTCGAAATCTTGGAAAGGATTGGCAAAGTAGCTTACAAGCCTGCCTTGACACTAGAATTAGCTTCGGTATATGACGTTTTCCACGTTTCGATATTAAAGAAGTATGTACCTGATCCTTTCCATGTGCTAAGTCAAGAACCGATCGAGGTTCAATCCGACTTGACATACGAAGAGAAACCAGTTCGGATCATGGATCGGGAAGAGAAATCTTACGAAATAGGACAATTCCCAGGGTTAAGGTATTGTGGCGGAATCACAATGTTGAAGAAGCAACGTGGGAATTAGAATAGGATATGAGAGCGAATTATCCCCATTTGGTCTAATTTTCGAGGACGAAAATTTTTAAGGGGGGAAGATTGTGATGACTGACTTTCTTACAAATTATGATTTTCTTGTTTCTCAAGGAATCAAAGTTTGTATTATGTGTTCGTATATGTTTTGCCTAATCAGAATTAGGAATTATGTTTGAATGAATTCCGGTCAAAGTATTGGCCAGAATGATCTGAGCTACGATAGAAATTTATGATTTTATGTTGGTCAACGTTTGACCAAAATAGTCAAAGTTTGACCAAAAAGTCAACATATGATGGTTCTGTGGTATAACAGGCAGTATAGAGATTATACTGCGAAAAACCATCAATTACGGATAAATAAGTAAGTTTAAGGTACGGGATTATGTTAGAAAAATCAAGCACAATTTTTAGAGCAATAAGGACTAATGAGCTTTAAGTTATAAGAAAAACCTAAACACAGTCCATTTTTATGCAGATAAATTTTGGACTGCAGTTTAATAGACAGTATTATTTTTATTGAAAAACAGTATTTGTTATATATGTATTAGTATGAAAAGAGACTACTTTTAAGATTTAAAGCCAAACAAAGTCCTAAGTATTGGACACCTTGTCCAATAGGAATTTAGCAAAATTTTGAATATTTGGAAATTTGGGAAAGTATTCCAAGAACATTCATTGAACTTTATCTCTACATTATGGCCGGCCACCTCATAGGGTTATCTAGCAAATAAAAATTTTTAAGGGTTTGGTGAGCAATTTAAGGATTAAAAATAATTCTAGAAACAAAATTATTTTACACCTATAAATAGGTGTCTTTGGTGGAAATTTTTTTAGGCATTTTATTCCAAAAACCCACCCAAACTCTTGCCATTTTCTCTCTTCCTTTCTCTGCCCAAGCTGAACCCAAAAGACAGCAAAAACCTTGAGTGGTGGCCGAAAAATTTAGTGAAGGACAGCAACCAAACCCATTTCGGAAACCAAGCTAGCAAATCCCTCTTCGGTTTGGAGGTAATCTCTTAACCTCCTAAACCTCTAAATTCTGTTTTTCAAGCTGTTTACAATGTATTTCCAGCTGATGTTGTAAGAGCTTAAGCTCATTTAATTATGTCCTTTTATTGCTTAAGTTGCCTAGAATGTGCTTGATTTATGTTTAGCATGTTTATGCTTTATTTTGGTGCTTGAATTGTGATGTATGCTCTAGGAAATGTGTAGATGTTATATGTGACCACTAGGTGTATGATGTATGTCCCCATAGGCTTATGTTCTGTGTTTAATGGCTGATTATGGTATTGAAAGATTGTATGCTAAACTAGGGTTCAAGAAAACCCTATAGAAACTTAGAAAACCCAAGTTTGGTGAACTTCACCAAATGGGTTTGATAAAATAATTGAATGTATGAGATTGAATGAATGGGTGTGAGGACGTTATATTACGTGCTGCATGCTTGACGTAGGCTCACGGCTGTGACCGTTTGAGGTAGGGTGTGCGTAAAATTACGTGAGAGCGAACCGAAACCAAAAACTGCCATTTCGGGTGAAAACTGGGCAGTGAATTGGAAACGGTATTTTGAGGCCTTTAGAGGCCGAATTTGAGAAAACTCAAAACTGAAAAGTTGTAGGAAATTGAAAATTATAGGGGGCAAAGTGGACAGTTTTTGAAAATAAGGCTCCAAAGGCCTTCGTTTTTACCAAAACCCGTGCCCAGACTGCCCAGACCTATATGCACGGCCAGGCAGTTTCAACGAAGAAAAAGCATGAGTTAAGTTCAGAACTGGGTTTTTGTCAAAACATGAAAGTTGTAGAGTTTTTCAGTATCTAAAACTTTCATGAAGAAAAGTTTTCCAAAATCCAAACAGATTTTAAAGTAAAACTGAATCAGTAGAGCAAGCTCTGATTCAGAAATTTGAAACAATACATGCACAGGAAATTCTTGCACATGCACTGCCAAATTAACTGTTTTTACCAAATTTCTGCAAAACCAACACAGTTTTATTTAAAAGCAGTTTTAAATGATTAATTAAACTCAGTTTAGCAAGAAATAAATTTATTAAGCAAATTAAGCAAGGTAAGCCAATTGGTAACCTATTATAATCATATAGGTTACCTAATTTTAATTGGGCCTAGTTATTTAAGAACAAAGGTTGTATGTTGGGCCTTAGGCCCAAGTTTATACAAGGTAACCTTTAAGGATACCACCTTAATTATTGGGCCTTATAAGCCCAACAGGCTTTGTAAATTTTCACCCAAGATGGGCCTACATTAAGGTTACTCATAGTAACCTAATAGTGTACCCATATCAAGATCATTGGGCCTTAAGCCCAAAGTTTATTAAGTAATCAAACAGAATACTGTTTGATTTCCATTAGGGCTTATGCCCTAAGGGTACACTTAGTAACCAATAAGGATTATTATTAAGCTTATAAGGGGGGACATATATCTATGGTCACGGATGAATGTTGGTTCGGGTACCAACATTTAATAAAGTAAGTTAAAGTAAGATAGGATGATTCTTATCTTACTTCCCTTTTTGGAAACAGGAGGTAACCTTTTGAGGTAACCTATCGGAACGATACGTCCCAGGATATAGCAAAACCTGTAAGTACAACTCCGCCTACAGCATAGGCAAATGGTTTTATGAGTTTGCATGTTTTTAAAATATCATGCATTTATGTGTTATGTATGATGTATGTTTATTATGATGTATGTTTATTATTGTGACATCATGAGGCATGTTCACAAATAATAAATCATATGGTAAGAAGAAGATTATGTTTTTAAGAAAGAAATGTTTTAAGAAAAGGTTTTTAAGTATGGTGTGTCGTACCGACCTGCTCTAGGTCAGGTTTGGTTCATGGTTTGAGTTGGACTGGGCTGGCCGCCCCAACCACTCCATGACTGCGCGCCACGGTACGTACACTTATAAGGGGCCCAAAACTATGAAAGCAAAAATGAAAGCATAATTGGTTCATGCATTGCTTTATTAAGTTGTTTTTGCGGGTTCAAGGTTGTACTTGCTGAGCGAAAGCTCACAACTTACGTTTATGCTGTAGGTAAGCTTCCTACTGGCAATTCTTGATGCAAGGCGGTGAGGCGTGGCAGGGCGAACTGTGAAACGTGGGAATGGAGACTGCTACGCGTTTTGAAATATATATGTGTATGCTTTGTTTAGTGCAAAGTTATTTTAAGATTTCGATACTTTTGAAAAGTAAATACTAAATAAGTATTGTGTATGATGTAAATAAGTAAGTAGCAAAGTTTTTACTCAAGTGGTTTTAAAAAGAAAAGAAAAAAAAATATGTACGTTATTTCCGCATAAGTAAGTAAATATGTTAAGTTAATATGTAAGATAAGTAACTGTAACGGCCTACGTAAGGGCGGGTCGTTACACACCCTACCTCAACCGAACTCAGCGGGAGCCTAAATCAGACATGCATAATGTTTCTAACGTTCGGATTTCAACATGCAAGCTAAATTGAACGTCATTCATAATCATACAAAAACTCTAAACATTCATTCAAACATCTAACATGCACATAATTGAACCACCAAACCCCAAACCTAAACAAATCAAGCACATGCTCATAATTTACAAGCTAGGGCAGAACTTAAAAGTGGGCTTATACCCTTACAAACCATGGCTTAAATACATTTAAATTTCTCCATATGAAATTTAAATGAAAACTTGATTGGTTAGGGTTTTTACCTTACTCCGTTTGGCTTGGTGAGCTAGGGTTTCACCTTCCTTCCTCCTTCTCAAACCACCGGCTGTTTTGGTGATTGGCAAGTGTAAACTTGCTGCCTTTCTTGCCCTAAATCCAGTCACCGAATGGCACGAAATCTGGCTGCCTCCAACTCCAAAACCCGGTCTGGATCCAAGCTTGGTTCCTCCCCCCTAGAACCGGCCTTGCTAGGGAATATGGGCACTAAATTTTTTTCCAACTTTTTGCTTGGTTTCCCACTTGAATCCGACCACCACTAAGCCCTACACACTCTTGGTTTTGCAAAAATTTCTTGCCTTTCTCTTCCACTCTAGGTCCGGACTTTGTGGAGAAAATTTGCAAGAGTTTGGCTAACAATTCCAAATTGTGAACAATGCTCACCCCTATTTATAGAGGTTGAGAACTTCTTGAAATTGCACAATTTAGTCCTCAAAGACGATATGAAATTTTTTCTTATTTCTTAAAACCCTTTTTGCCCTATACTTCAACTTAATGTGCTTGATTTTCTAGGGTGGTTCTTATATCTTAAACATAACTTTTTATCTGTAAAAACACGGTTTTACCCGGTGTAATTTATACAGATAAATATTTAAACATACAGTCATTTCTTGAACTTTTCGGGTCAACCATCGACTTTCTTGTCAATTAGTGACCTTCTTGTCAAGTTTTGACTTTCTTGGTCAATAGTTGACTTTTTGGTCAACCGTGACGTTTTTGGTCAAACTTTGACAATTTTGTAAAATTTCATGATTTTGTTCCTTATTACCTAATAGGTCGTTTTCTTAATTACATAATCATTTTTTAGTCTTATAAAGCCATAAAACTCACAAAACATAATTAAAAACCCTTAACTGGGCTTTTTTTTTTTTCATAAATACCTTTACGGTTCAATGTAAATTTTATACATAGAATCGTTCAGACATAAAAAATCAGGTATTACAATCTACCCTCCTTAAAGATTTTCGTCCTCGAAAATTAGAACAAGCCGGGGTAGGTCTTTCTCATTTCATTTTCTAATTCCCAAGTGGCTTCTTCTACTTTATGGTTTCGCCATAAAACCTTTACTATGGGAATTGTTTTATTTCTTAGAACCTTCTCTTCTCGATCTAGGATTTGTACCGGCTTCTCTTCATAGGTCAAGTCTGTTTGAACCTCTACCGGTTCTTGACTGAGAACATGCGAAGGATCTGGCACATACTTCTTGAGCATTGATACATGGAAGACGTTATGCATAGATGCTAACTCTGGCGGCAGGGCAAGCTTGTATGCTACTTTTCCAACCCTCTCTAGGATTTCAAAAGGTCCAGTATACCTTGGACTAAGCTTCCCTTTCTTTCCAAATCTCATTACTCCCTTCATAGGAGCTATCTTGATAAAAACTGCATCTCCGGTCTGAAATTCCAAAGGCCTTCTTCGCTTGTCAGCATAGCTTTTCTGACGACTGAAAGCTATGTCGAGCCTTTGCTTAATTTTCTTGATATCTTCAGAAGTCTTTCTGATGAAATCTGTAGTCTGAAGCTGCTTATGTCCAACTTCTTGCCAGTGAATAGGGGATCGACATTTTCTTCCATATAGTGCTTCGAACGGAGTCATACCAATCGAAGCATGATAGTTGTTGTTGTAAGAAAATTCGATCAAAGACAGCTTCTGATCCCAGTTTCCTTGAAAATCCAGAACGCAAGATCTCAGCATATCTTCTAGTGTCTGGATAGTCCGTTCTGACTGGCCGTCGGTTTGGGGATGAAATGCCGTGCTGAACTTCAGTTTCGACCCCATAGCAGTGTGTACGCTTGTCCAAAATCGGGAAGTGAAACGTCCGTCTCGATCTGAGATGATCGATTTTGGTACTCCATGTAGTCGAACAACCTGGGATACATAGACGTCGGCCAATTTCTCCACTGAATAAGTGGCTTTGATAGCGATGAAGTGGGCAGATTTGGTTAATCGATCAACAATAACCCAAATCGTGTCATTCCCACTTGAAGTTCTGGGCAGTCCCACGACAAAATCCATGGTAATTTGTTCCCATTTCCATTCGGGAAGCTCTATTTTCTGCAATTCTCCACCAGGATGTCGATGTTCTGCCTTAACCTTTTGACAAGTTAAACACTTTGACACGTACTTCGCTATCTGATTCTTCATGTTTGGCCACCAATAGTTTTCTCGGAGATCTTTATACATCTTGGAGGTTCCTAGATGTACTGAATACGGTGTCATGTGAGCCTCTGCCAGTATCTGATCCTTTAAAAACTTGAAGTTAGGAACGTAAATTCTCTCTTTGAAGTAGATCATGCCATCTGCAGAGGTTCTAAACTCCTTATTTCTTTCGCCGAAGAGTTGTGCCTTGATCAACAAAGGATCCTTTCCTTGAAGGTTCTTGATGGACTCCATTAAATTTGACTGGAGGGTTAAAGCGGATAATTTTCCCGTTATCATCCCTAGGTTGAAATCGGAGATTTCCTTTTGAAGCGGCTTGGGCAGCAGTACTAAGGACATCAGCATGCCCGATGACTTCCTGCTTAAGGCATCTGCTACTTTGTCTGCCTTGCCAGGATGGTAAAGGATCTCGCAGTCGTAGTCCTTTACGAGTTCAAGCCATCTTCGCTGCCTCATGTTGAGCTCCTTCTGGGTAAAGATGTATTTGAGACTTTGATGATCTGTGAAAATCTCACATCTATTCCCATACAGGTAGTGCCTCCAAATCTTCAATGCGAACACCACCGCAGCGAGCTCTAGATCGTGCGTCGGATAATTCTTCTCGTGATCCTTCAGTTGTCGGGAAGCATACGCGATCACTTTGCCTTGCTGCATTAGGACTGCTCCTAGACCCGTCTTAGAAGCGTCGCTGTAGATCACGAAATTTCTTGCTTCGACATCTGGAATAATCAAAACAGGCGCACTTGTCAGCTTCTTCTTGAGCTCTTGGAAATTCTCCTCGTATTTGGACGTCCATTCGTACTTCTTCCCTTTGCGTGTAAGGGCCGTAAGAGGGGCTGCTATCTTAGAAAATCGCTCAACGAAGCGGCGATAATAACCGGCTAATCCGAGGAAACTCCTTATTTCCGTTACGCTCTTAGGCCTTGGCCATAAGCTAACTGCTTCCACTTTAGCTGGGTCCACAGAAATCCCTTCTTGTGACACCACGTGACCTAAGAAATGCACCTTTTCCAACCAAAATTCACATTTAGTGAACTTTGCGTAGAGCTGATGTCGTCGCAACATTTCCATCACCATTCTTAGATGCTGCATATGCTCTTCCTGGGACCTTGAATAGATCAGGATATCATCGATGAAGACAATAACGAACATGTCCAGACATTCCTTGAACACTCGGTTCATCAGGTCCATGAAAGCAGCTGGAGCATTGGTTAGCCCAAAAGGCATAACCAAAAATTCATAATGTCCGTAGCGTGTCCGAAAAGCCGTCTTGGAGATATCTGAATCTTTGATTCTGAGCTGATGATAGCCAGATCGTAGATCGACTTTCGAAAACACCTTTGCTCCTCTGAGTTGATCGAATAGATCGTCAATCCTTGGAAGAGGATACTTGTTTTTGATGGTGATCTTGTTCAGCTCGCGGTAATCGATGCACATACATAAAGATCCATCTTTCTTTTTCACGAATAGCACAGGTGCTCCCCACGGAGAGTAACTCTGTCGGATGAATCCTTTATCTAGCAGTTCTTGCAGTTGTACTTGGAGTTCCCTAAGTTTAGCAGGTGCCATACGGTAAGGCGCCTTCGATAATGGAGCAGCTCCGGGCATTAGCTCAATTTCGAATGAAATTTCGCGTTCCGGTGGAAGCCCTGGTAGCTCTTCCGGGAAGATATCCACATACTCCCTGATAACAGGTACATCTTCCGGTGTTAGCTTCATTTCGTGCTCTTTGTCCACCATGTTAGCTAAATACCTTGACAGCCATTAGCTAACATCTTCCAAGCTTTCATAGCCGAAACCAATCTGGTTGTTGAGTTCCGAGCTTGTCCGTGGAAACTGAACTCTTCCTCGCCATAAGGGTTGAAAATCACACAACGCTTTCGACAGTCGATCTTAGCGTTGTACTTGCTAAGGAAATCCATACCTAAGATCACATCGAAATCCTGTAGCTTGATTGCGATGAGATCTACATACAGTTCTCTGCCACAGATAATCACGGAGGTATTTCGTATCCAAAAATTGGACCACAAAACTTCTCCGGATGGCAATGAGGTCTTAAAAGGTTGGCTTAATCTATCCACACCTCTTCCTAACTTCTGGGCGAACTCTAATGACATAAATGAATGTGTGGCATACGTAAATAATTATACGTATAAACATATTTGCACATACGTAAATAATTATACTGATTAATTAAAAACGTTGTGCAGGCATAAATAAAGCTTATAAAATAATCACATAATTAAACAAAACGCATGGCGGCATTGTTCCACATTTCACAGTTCAGCACACCTTGCCTCCATCTTGCATCAAGGGTTGCTACTAGGCTGCTTACCTACAGCATAGACGTAAGACAATGAGCTAACGCTCAGCAAGTACAACTATTAAATACCGCATTAACATAAACACAACACGATCTAACCTAACATAACATTTCATAATATTTCATGACATATCATAACATAACATTTCTTATCATGACTTATCATAACATATGCATGAATCGTTTATGCTTTATTATGCTTTCTTATATCATCATA
>CM046372.1:7951151-7971805 GCA_025413025.1 Ficus hispida | reverse complement strand
TATCTTCAGAAGTCTTTCTGATGAAATCTATAGTCTGAAGCTGCTTTGTCCAACTTCTTGCCAGTGAATAGGGGATCGACATTTTCTTCCATATAGTGCTTCGAACGGAGCCATACCAATCGAAGCATGATAGCTGTTGTTGTAAGAAAATTCGATCAAAGACAGCTTCTGATCCCAGTTTCCTTGAAAATCCAGAACGCAAGATCTCAGCATATCTTCTAGTGTCTGGATAGTCCGTTCTGACTGGCCGTCGGTTTGGGGATGAAATGCCGTGCTGAACTTCAGTTTCGACCCCATAGCAGTGTGTACGCTTGTCCAAAATCGGGAAGTGAAACGTCCGTCTCGATCTGAGATGATCGATTTTGGTACTCCATGTAGTCGAACAACCTGGGATACATAGACGTCGGCCAATTTCTCCACTGAATAAGTGGCTTTGATAGCGATGAAGTGGGCAGATTTGGTTAATCGATCAACAATAACCCAAATCGTGTCATTCCCACTTGAAGTTCTGGGCAGTCCCACGACAAAATCCATGGTAATTTTTCCCATTTCCATTCGGGAAGCTCTATTTTCTGCAATTCTCCACCAGGATGTCGATGTTCTGCCTTAACCTTTTGACAAGTTAAACACTTTGACACGTACTTCGCTATCTGATTCTTCATGTTTGGCCACCAATAGTTTTCTCGGAGATCTTTATACATCTTGGAGGCTCCTGGATGTACTGAATACGGTGTCATGTGAGCCTCTGCCAGTATCTGATCCTTTAAAAACTTGAAGTTAGGAACGCAAATTCTCTCTTTGAAGTAGATCATGCCATCTGCAGAGGTTCTAAACTCCTTATTTCTTTCGCCGAAGAGTTGTGCCTTGATCAACAAAGGATCCTTTCCTTGAAGGTTCTTGATGGACTCCATTAAATTTGACTGGAGGGTTAAAGCGGATAATTTTCCCGTTATCATCCCTAGGTTGAAATCGGAGATTTCCTTTTGAAGCGGCTTGGGCAGCAGTACTAAGGACATCAGCATGCCCGATGACTTCCTGCTTAAGGCATCTGCTACTTTGTTTGCCTTGCCAGGATGGTAAAGGATCTCGCAGTCGTAGTCCTTTACGAGTTCAAGCCATCTTCGCTGCCTCATGTTGAGCTCCTTCTGGGTAAAGATGTATTTGAGACTTTGATGATCTGTGAAAATCTCACATCTATTCCCATACAGGTAGTGCCTCCAAATCTTCAATGCGAACACCACCGCAGCGAGCTCTAGATCGTGCGTCGGGTAATTCTTCTCGTGATCCTTCAGTTGTCGGGAAGCATACGCGATCACTTTGCCTTGCTGCATTAGGACTGCTCCTAGACCCGTCTTAGAAGCGTCGCTGTAGATCACGAAATTTCCTGCTTCGACATCTGGAATAATCAAAACAGGCGCACTTGTCAGCTTCTTCTTGAGCTCTTGGAAATTCTCCTCGCATTTGGACGTCCATTCGTACTTCTTCCCTTTGCGTGTAAGGGCCGTAAGAGGGGCTGCTATCTTAGAAAATCCCTCAACGAAGCGGCGATAATAACCGGCTAATCCGAGGAAACTCCTTATTTCCGTTACGCTCTTAGGCCTTGGCCATAAGCTAACTGCTTCCACTTTAGCTGGGTCCACAGAAATCCCTTCTTGTGACACCACGTGGCCTAAGAAATGCACTTTTCCAACCAAAATTCACATTTAGTGAACTTTGCGTAGAGCTGATGTCGTCGCAACATTTCCATCACCATTCTTAGATGCTGCATATGCTCTTCCTGGGACCTTGAATAGATCAGGATATCGTCGATGAAGACAATAACGAACATGTCCAGATATTCCTTGAACACTCGGTTCATCAGGTCCATGAAAGCAGCTGGAGCATTGGTTAGCCCAAAAGGCATAACCAAAAATTCATAATGTCCGTAGCGTGTCCGAAAAGCCGTCTTGGAGATATCTGAATCTTTGATTCTGAGCTGATGATAGCCAGATCGTAGATCGACTTTCGAAAACACCTTTGCTCCTCTGAGTTGATCGAATAGATCGTCAATCCTTGGAAGAGGATACTTGTTTTTGATGGTGATCTTGTTCAGCTCGCGGTAATCGATGCACATACGTAAAGATCCATCTTTCTTTTTCACGAATAGCACAGGTGCTCCCCACGGAGAGTAACTCTGTCGGATGAATCCTTTATCTAGCAGTTCTTGCAGTTGTACTTGGAGTTCCCTAAGTTCAGCAGGTGCCATACGGTAAGGCGCCTTCGATAATGGAGCAGCTCCGGGCATTAGCTCAATTTCGAATGAAATTTCGCGTTCCGGTGGAAGCCCTGGTAGCTCTTCCGGGAAGATATCCACATACTCCCTGATAACAGGTACATCTTCCGGTGTTAGCTTCATTTCGTGCTCTTTGTCCACCATGTTAGCTAAATACCCTTGACAGCCATTAGCTAACATCTTCCAAGCTTTCATAGCCGAAACCAATCTGGTTGTTGAGTTCCGAGCTTGTCCGTGGAAACTGAACTCTTCCTCGCCATAAGGGTTGAAAATCACACAACGCTTTCGACAGTCGATCTAGCGTTGTACTTGCTAAGGAAATCCATACCTAAGATCACATCGAAATCCTGTAGCTTGATTGCGATGAGATCTACATACAGTTCTCTGCCACAGATAATCACGGAGGTATTTCGTATCCAAAAATTGGACCACAAAACTTCTCCGGATGGCAAGGAGGTCTTAAAAGGTTGGCTTAATCTATCCACACCTCTTCCTAACTTCTGGGCGAACTCCAATGATATAAATGAATGTGTGGCACCAGAATCAAACAGGGCAATTGCTTCATAAGTGGTGATAGAGATCTGACCTGTCACCACATGTGAAGTGCTTGCTTCCGCATCACCCCTTGTGTAGGCGTAGATTCGAGCTTGAGGCTCAGGAGCTTCCAATCTACCTTGGACAATGGAAGGTCCTTCTAGTCTGGCCTGGGCCGCATGAAGCTGACTGCTTGTGTTCCTGTTCTGGTACGGAGGGTTCTGGCCTTGATTGTTCATGTTGCAATTCTTCGCAAAATGTCCCTCCTTTCCGCATAGATAGCACGCGTTGGTCCCCATTCTGCAGACGCCCGGATGTTTTCTCCCGCACTTTGTACATACCGGGTAGTCAGAGTTATTACCCTCATTTCCCCTGTTGTTCTTCTTTTGAGGGAAATTTTGTTGCTGGCCCTGTCCCGAGAAATTTCCTTTCCTCTTGTTCCTCCCAAACTGTTTGGAACCTTGAGCAGGGTTATTGTTCTGGCCTTTCTGATTCGTCTCAGCACTCTGACGGGGCTGTGTCTGCTTAACAACGGCCTTTTCTTCCTTCTTGGCTTTGAAAAACTGCGCCCTTGCTTCCCTGTCCTGGTTGATCCAATATTCTGCCCTTATCGCTCTGCTCACGCAGTCGGATACCAGGGTAGGTGGGCTGCTTCCGGCACTAACTTGCTTGGCTATGTCTGTCCGGAACATCTTCATCATTCTCCGGACTTTTTCAGTTTCGCTTGGTACCAGTTCCGGGCACAAGCGTGCTAACTGTTCGAACTTCTTAACGGCTTCCATCACCGTCATAGACCCTTGCTTAAAGCTGGTGAATTCGTCCTGTTGAGTGGCAAGGATTTCTCTGTTGTAGTACATACTACGAAACTCAGCCACAAAATCCTGCCAACTCATTGCCATGACATTTCGACGCATCTGAACGGTTATCCACCAGTGTCTCGCGTCCTTCTTAAGGGCAAACGAGGCACATAGGACCTTTTCCTGTTCGGTGAGCCGCATAAAGTCCAGGATAACTTGGATGTCTATCAACCAGTTGTCTGCGGCTATTGGGTCTGTCGTCCCCTCAAATTCGGGCGCTTTCATCCGCCTAAATCTCTCATACAACAAGTCTTCTCTTGCCGGAGGTGGATCTGCCGGTACCCCAGCAGGTGCTATTGGTACCTCAGCATATCGCGGAAAATTGGGCACTGGAGGTGCCACTGGAGCTGCTTGGTCCGCGGGTAAGGGAACCTCATTGACCTGGGGTCTTTGATTTAGCTGATCCAGTTGCTCTCTCAGCTGGTTTGTCTCTTGTTGTTGCTCTAGCAACTGCCGTTGTAAATTGGCTACAACGGTCGCTAGATCCGGCGCAGGTGGATTAACTGGTGCAGCCTTGCGCGTACGAACCATTTAATCTTCCTATTTAAATCATAAGAAAAGATATTATTAACTATTAATATCCTTTCTTTGCATTCATATCTTAACATATTGTAACAATATGCATTATGTCACAATATTGTCATACCATAATATTATATACTTATCATATCATATCATTAAACATTCATCACATTCATATCATATCATTCATAATTGAGATTCCATACATCTCACATTTAACTGCCTTTTTATATATATACAAAAAGTACATCATATTTACTTTACTTATAATTACATTTTCTTTACATCATATATACATCGTCAAAAATTCAAGATGGAAGTGTCTACCACTTTACCATCATACATAGATACAAGCCTATTGTCAAAAATAATAAGCTGGTACATATAGTTTCAAAAATAATAACATATATACTTGGTCTAGTGATCTAAACCTAATCTAACTCCGCTACTGTAACAACCGAAACATCGGAGCCAGCATCTCCATCATCGTCTGGGATCTCCTCGGGGTACTCCTCGAAATCGTCGCCCTCATCGAGCCATCCTCCGAATCTTGGCTCGTGATTAGGCTCCTCCTCATCATCCTCGTCATCGCTAGATATAATGATGATCGGAGGGTCCTCGGGAGCATCCATATCCTCATCGGCATCATACCCATCATCATCGGCCTCCTGTACCGGGTCGACGGGTATCGGGTCCTCCGGGTCGGCTGGGCCGGGCTCATATACTGGCTCTGGCTCGTATGCTGGTTCGGGCTCATAAACCGGCTCGGGCATATCAGCGTCGTCGTCTGGTATCTCAGGCTCCACTACATGGGCATCGGCCTGTAGATCCTGTGCGAGGACTTCCGCAGCTAAAATGTACCCGATCATATGGGCCACTGTCATAATCTGCGTCGGTATGGGCGTGTGCTGACGGATCTGTGCAGGTAGTCCGTTCCGCAGGATCGCTAGAGACTGTAATCCTGGGTTTGGTATGTCCATGGGGATGTGAGGCAACATAGCCTGCTGGAACCTCCAACAATAATGGTCCATCGGCTCGTGGGGGTACGCTCGCCAGTCATCGGCCATAATGTAGTACCGCTCGTGCTACATATCCCGATAAATATCGGGATCTCGATAGTACTCATCTGCCCCATCATCCAGCACTGGTCCGTAGCGGGTAGTCATACAGACACGAAAATGTGCCCACGTACGGTCTGGCAAAGTCCCCTCACCGATCGTCATCCACCACAGTCGCGCGTCAGCTACCAGGCATCGACTAGCCAGCGAGACGTGCATATGTGCCTTTACGTGGCAAAGGTGGAAAATCATCTCCATATCGTATAGCCAGACTGATAAAGCTACCGTTCGGGGTGTGCCGTCAAATAGCAGGGGCCGTGACTCGTAGAACGCTGAAACCGCGCGTCGGTCCTCCTCTACGGGTGCCGGGTCCATAATCATAAATCTAATCATACATAATCACATATTACATATTAACATATGAAAATAAACTTATAACTTACAATGATGGCGGCGATGGCAGGCTGACTGTGAAATTTAGTCGCAGGGAACCGCTCTGATACCAACTCTGTAACGACCCGCCTAACACAGGCCGTTACCGTAAATACATACATACGTACTTACATGCATACATACTTATACGTAAAATAGCGGAATAAATTTTTTTTTATAAGCCGTATAAACATATTTGCACATACGTAAATAATTATACTGATTAATTAAAAACGTTGTGCAGGCATAAATAAAGCTTATAAAATAATCACATAATTAAACAAAACGCATGGCGGCATTGTTCCCACATTTCACAGTTCAGCACACCTTGCCCTCCATCTTGCATCAAGGGTTGCTACTAGGCTGCTTACCTACAGCATAGACGTAAGACAATGAGCTAACGCTCAGCAAGTACAACTATTAAATACCGCAATAACATAAACACAACACGATCTAACCTAACATAACATTTCATAATATTTCATGACATATCATAACATAACATTTCTTATCATGACTTATCATAACATATGCATGAATCGTTTATGCTTTATTATGCTTTCTTATATCATCATATCTCTCTTTCTTAACTTATCTTTACTTATGGGCCCCGTAACATGAGTGTTCGTACCGGGCGCGCTCTATGGGCTTACTCTTGCCATAGCTCAACCCGACCTGACGCGGGTCGGTACGACACAGGCAATTGCTTGCCATCATAGCTTAATCTTTCTTTTGTTAATTAGTGAACATGCATCGTGATGTTTCACTCAATTAATCTTAACATATCTTAACCCTAATCATGCTCCTATAAATCATAGCATACTTGACATTTCATACATCATGACATACATTCATAACATAAAATCATAGCACTTATCATTCATATAAAATCATAGCATTCCTAGGATATTCTATAGCACTTAGCATATAGCATGTAGCATTCATAAATAGCAAACATACTTAGGCAAGTATTCACAACAAGCCTATGCTGTAGGCGGAGTTGTACTTACCTTGTTTGTAAAAGTTGTGTCCAATGTGGAGTTAAATTCCGCTGGGACACTTCCGCGTATAACGTTCTGAGATAAAATAAAAGTAAGGGTTAGAACTGTTGGTAGTATAACCAACATTCTTTCATAACCTTAGTTATAAGCCCTTACTTATTTTTACGTTATCCTAATTGGTTACTTTGGTAACCCTAATCGGTTTGTTTTTAACTTTGGTTTTAAAATCTTATTCTTAGAAAAGAAAACCCTAATTTTTGGTATAAAAATCCTTTTTGTTTAACTTTAAAACTGAAAATCTTAAACTGAGACTTATAAAATTATTGACTATTAGAAACTGCCTTTGGAACAGTTTCACAATGTCAATTTGCAGTGAAATTGTGGAATTACACTTTTTCTGTGTTAATTTATAAATCCTGTACAGAGTTTTCCATAATTCCTGTACAGTTTTCTGAAATCCATTTTCATCTTAAAATCAAGACCGATTCTGAAAAACTTGTCTTCACGAAAGTTTTAGATATTGAAAAGTTCTACAACTTTGTGTTTTGGATAAAACCAGTTCGGACGTTTTCGTGATCAAAAACCCTGTGGAACTAGTCCTGGCCGTGCACGGGTCCTGGGCACTTTAGGCACGGGTTTTGGTAAAAACCGACGCCATTGGAGCCTCATTTTACAAAACTGTCCATGCTGTTCTCTAGGAAAAACTCTACTTAAAAACTTTCATGTTTTGAGTTTCCCCTGTCTCAGCCTCTAGAGGCCTCAAAAACTGTTTTCCCCGAAACTGGCCAATTTCTACCCGAGTTGGCAGTTTTCGGTTTAAAATTTCGTTTGCATCCTAAAACGTCCACCCTACCTCAACCGAACTCAGCGGGAGCCTAAATCAGACATGCATAATGTTTCTAACGTTCGGATTTCAACATGCAAGCCAAATTGAACGTCATTCATAATCATACAAAAACCCTAAACATTCATTCAAACATCTAACATGCACATAATTGAACCACCAAACCCCAAACCTAAACAAATCAAGCACATGCTCATAATTTACAAGCTAGGGCTGAACTTAAAAGTGGGCTTATACCCTTACAAACCATGGCTTAAATACATTTAAATTTCTCCATATGAAATTTAAATGAAAACTTGATTGGTTAGGGTTTTTACCTTACTCCGTTTGGCTTGGTGAGCTAGGGTTTCACCTTCCTTCCTCCTTCTCAAACCACCGGCTGTTTTGGTGATTGGCAAGTGTAAACTTGCTGCCTTTCTTGCCCTAAATCCAGTCACCGAATGGCACGAAATCTGGCTGCCTCCAACTCCAAAACCCGGTCTGGATCCAAGCTTGGTTCCTCCCCCCTAGAACCGGCCTTGCTAGGGAATATGGGCACTAAATTTTTTTCCAACTTTTTGCTTGGTTTCCCACTTGAATCCGACCACCACTAAGCCCTACACACTCTTGGTTTTGCAAAAATTTCTTGCCTTTCTCTTCCACTCTAGGTCCAGACTTTGTGGAGAAAATTTGCAAGAGTTTGGCTAACAATTCCAAATTGTGAACAATGCTCACCCCTATTTATAGAGGTTGAGAACTTCTTGAAATTGCACAATTTAGTCCTCAAAAAAATCAGAATTTGGACTATAGGGGGGTATATGTGGCCGGCCATTAGCATTGGTGGAAGACAACTAATTTTTCCAATTTTCTTAAATCAACTTAATGATGTCAAAATTCAAAAGTTAATGAGGCAAGCAAGGCTTAAGCTTGTTTGGCTCTTTTTTGCTATTAAGCAGTCCATTTTTAAGTTATCACAGGTATTTTCAATACTGGATTCACTTATGCATAGTATTGGTTTACCGAACTGCAGTCCAAAATTCATCCGTGTAAAAATGGACGGTATGAAATTTTTCTTATTTCTTAAAACCCTTTTTGCCCTATACTTCAACTTAATGTGCTTGATTTTCTATGGTGGTTCTTATATCTTAAACATAACTTTTTATCTGTAAAAACACGGTTTTACCCGGTGTAATTTATACAGATAAATATTTAAACATACAGTCATTTCTTGAACTTTTCGGGTCAACCATCGACTTTCTTGTCAATTAGTGACCTTCTTGTCAAGTTTTGACTTTCTTGGTCAACAGTTGACTTTTTGGTCAACCGTGACGTTTTTGGTCAAACTTTGACCATTTTGCAAAATTTCATGATTTTGTTCCTTATTACCTAATAGGTCGTTTTCTTAATTACATAATCATTTTTGAGTCTTATAAAGCCATAAAACTCACAAAACATAATTAAAAACCCTTAACTAGGCTTTTTTTTTTTTCGTAAATACCTTTACGGTTGAATGTAAATTTTATACATAGAATCGTTCAGACATAAAAAATCAGGTATTACATAACCTAACCTTACCTGTAAGGATATGGGCTTAGCACATGTGGTTACTCAATGTAACCTGATAAGTTATAATCCATGATTGGACTAATCTCGATCAATAGGGTTGCTTATTGTAACCAAGTAAGATATCTGGCATAGGGGGGACATACAACTAAGACTATGTATGTATGTTGGTTAGGTCACCAACATTTTTCGGTAATAGAACCTTACCTATGTCCTTCATTCAAGCAGGAAGTAGCCTGCAGCTGTATCCGGACGTGGAGCAGCATATCCCCGGACATAGTAGTCGAGGTAAGTACAACTCCGCCTACAGCATAGGCTTTTTGTTGTATACTTGCCCAAGTATGATCGATGAATGCTATGCTAGTTGATATGATGTATGTTTGATATGCTTATGAAATGTCATGTGAATATTATATGATATGAATAGGCGATGATGTATGTTATGTTTATGATGCATGAAGTTATGGTATGAAGTATGATATGAATATGATTTATGAATAGTGACATCACGAAGCATGTTCACTAATAAGAACAAGTATGAGTTCATGAAAAGCAAGTATGATGGCAAGCAAGCTTGCCTGTGTCGTACCGACCCGCTCACAGGTCGGGTTGGACTATGGTTTGAGTTGGAAATGGACTGGCCGCCCCAACCACTCCATAGTTACGCGCCGGTACGTACACTTATGTAAGGGGCCCATAAGCAAGTTAAGCAAGATAAGTAAGATAAGTAAGATAAGCATGTATGAAAGATACGCTATGAATGAAGCATAATCGATTCATGCATATATTATGCTATGTTAGGATATGAGATGTTATGTTAAGCTAGGTCATGATATGCTATGTTAAGTTACGATATGATATGCTATGTTACGATGTTAGGTTATGCTATGTTACGACACGATACGTTATGTTACGATGTTATGATAAGTTAGGACACGAGATGTATGTTACGATGCTATGTTAGGTTATGCTATGTTACGACACGATACGTTATGTTACGATGCTATGTTAGGTCATGCCATGATATGCGCTTTGATAGCATAGGTTTGTTTTGTTTCACGGTTTAGTAGTTGTACTTGCTGAGCGAAAGCTCACTCTCTTACGTCTATGCTGTAGGTAAGCAATCTACGGGCAATTGTTGATGCAAGATGGGGGAGCGTGGCAGGGCAAGCTGTGAAATGTGATAAATAAAGCCGCTACGCGTTTTGTCTTTTTTTTTTACGTATAATGATTGTTTTTCAAACATCGTTCTTATATATTGTTATGCGCTAGTACGCGCCTTATAAAAAAAAAATTCCGCTGTTTACACCAAATATGTAAGTAAGTATGAATGCGTATGTATGTATGTATGGTAACGGCCTGTGCTAGGCGGGTCGTTACAATTTGAGCCCTTGCCTCTTTATCTTGATTAATCCAATATTCTACTCTCATAGCTCTACTTATACAGTCAGCTACGAGAATTGGAGGACTACTCCCAGCACTAACTTATTTGGCAATGTCTGTCCGAAACATCTTCATCATTCTTCTTACTTTCTCCGTTTCATTTAGTATCAGTTCCGGACACAAATGGGCAAGCTGTTCAAACTTTTTGACTGCTTCCATCACCATCATCGGTCCTTGCTTCAGACTATTAAACTCATCTTGCTGAGCTGCAAGAATTTCTCGATTGTAATACATTGTCCTAAACTCGGTTATGAAATCTTGCCAACTCATGTTCACCATATTTCTGCGCATCTGAACCGTCATCCACCAATGACGCGCATCTTTCTTTAGTGCAAAAGAAGCACAAAGAACTTTTTCTTACTCCGTAAGTCCCATAAAATCCAAAATTACTTGGATATCAATTAACCAGTTATCCGCTACTATTGGGTCCATAGTTCTTTCAAATTCAGGTGCCTTCATTCACCTGAATCGTTCATACAACAGATCCTCCCTTACCACAGATGGATTTACTTGTATTCCTCCTGGTACTAAAGGAACTCCTTGAGGAACTTTCGGTACTACTGGGGATATGGGATCATTTTGGGGTGGCACTTCGTTAGCACGAGGTACCTGGTTAAATTGAGCTACCTGTTCCCGCAACTGATTCGTTTCTTGCTGCTGTTCTTGCAATTGCCGTTGCAAAGCAGCTATAACATTTGCCAAATCAGGCTCTTCTGGATTAGGATTCGCTCGTGTACGTAGACGCGACATCTTCTATCCCTTATCTAATCACGATAAAGATATTGTTATACTACAAATATCTTTTCATTCATTCATATCTTATCATAAAACTTTATCATAACTTATCATGAATAATTCTTATTCATAATACAATCACATCGAATTCTCATCATAACATTCATAACCGATCGTATCATAACCATATGATGGATCGTATTATATCATATCTCGTAACTGATCATAACATAGACCAGATCATAAATCATAACATCATGACTGATCATAACATAGACCAGATCATGGATCGTATCATAATATCATAGATTACATTATCATGTCATATCTTATATAAACATTTCTTATTCATACTATAATGTACATATCATACACATTCTGACATTGTTATACATACAATATCAACACATTACATAAAAGTGCTCAATCACTTAACTATCATTCTTATATACATATACGTCCTATCTCTAAACATCTATTCTGAGGTTACTTCAGAGAATACTTCTCAGTCCTCTTCATCAAATAATATTTCCTTCGGATCATCCATTACATTCACTTCTTCATCATTATCACTATCGATGTTAATCACTAGAGGATTCTCATGAAAAGGTTCTGGGAATTCTTCTGGGTTCATGTTATCAACGACCTCTTCTTCTTGCAGAGGAACATCTTGCAGTGGTACTACTGGAATAGGATCTTCTGGTATTGGCGGACCCCATTGAAAATGTGGTTCCTCATGACCATTATCATTGGGTGGCTCTTGTATATCATTTTCTACCACAGCATCCATCTGAACTATATGAGCTGCTAATTCAGTATCCATAATATCATTAATCATATGGTCCAATGTTACTCCTACTACTGGTTGTGGAACATGCTCTCGGATTTTAGGTGGCAAACGATCTCTGAGCAGTTGTTGAGCCCGTAACTCTAGATTATCGATATCAGGAATGTGAGACAACATTGCTTCCTGAAATCATCTACAATAATGAGCCATTGATTCATTCAGATATGCATGCCAATCATATACATAACCTAGGAATCGCATCTGATTCATATCATGGTAGATTTCTTCATCTCTAAGGTGCATGGCATCGTTATTCTCCAATGGAGGTCCAAAACGAGCATTAATCAAGGTACAAAAATCTGCCCATGATCCATTTTGAAGCTCAGGTTCTCCTATGGTCCTCCACCATAATCTTGCATCCACTGCCAGGCATCTATTAGCCAATGATACCTGTAGATGGCCTGGAATATGACATATTCTGAATATCGATTCGATGTCATGAAGCCAGGCTACCAAGGTAACTGTCCGTCTTGTCCCATCAAAAACTAATGGAGACATCATAAAGAAGGCATGAGCAGCAACGCGATCTTCTTCCATCGATCACGAATCTATATAAAGTAATGAAATAAATAAATTTACTCAAAGTATTTATAACTTACAAGGACAGTGGCGCAGGTAGGCATACTGTGAAACCGGAAGGCAGGAAAACTGCTCTGATACCAACTCTGTGGCGACTAACCCTTTTGTGATCGTCACCATACTTACTTACATACGTACGTACAAAAATTTGAACTAAAATTTTTTTTTCTTTTCTTTGTTCTTTGCTTTTTAAATCATCACTTAACTTAAGAGAAAAAACTTTCATATTAGTTACTTATACATACATATACATATACATATGCATACACATATACATATATATATTTTGTCTCTAGTAGTACTAAAACATAGTACTTAAACTTTATATAAACATAACATAATTTTAACATAATGCGTGGTAGCTTCACACCCATAATTTCACAGTTTTGCCACGCCACGCCCACCGCCTTGCATCAAGTATTGCTACAGGATTGTTTACCTACAGCATAAATGTAAATCATGAGCTAATGCTCAGCAAGTACAACTATTGCACCGCAAATCATTTCATAAAAACCAATGCATGAACCGTTTTTGCTTTCATTGTTCATTCATAAGTTAGCGTTGGTTTTGGGCCCCTTACATAACATAAGTGTACGTACCGTTGCGCGCTGCCATGGAGTGGTTGGGGTGGCCAGTCCTGTCCAACTCAAACCATGAACCAAACCCGACCTAACACGGGTCGATACGACACAAGAAATCTGTTCATCATCATCATCATCATACTTGAATCTTTTCATGATCATAAACAGTTTCTAACTTGAAACCATATTCTTACAGATTACCATCTGTTTATCATCATACTTGAATCATTAACAGTTTCTAACTTGAAACCGTATTTTACTCATTACCGAGTGACTTATCATTAATGAGCATGCTTCGTGATGCCATACCATCATAACATATATATCATTGATACATCAGCGTAACCTTGCGATGTCATAATATCATAGCATATATCATAACATTTTAACATAACTTGATCATCTTATGCTAACATACATCGCAAGCATATCAACATAACTTGATCATCATACTTCATAAGCATATCAACATAACCTCGTAAGCATAACTTGATCATCTTATTTCGTAAACATATTAACATAACATTGTAAGCATATCAACATAACTTGATCATCTTACTTCGTAAGTATATCAACATAACCTCGTAAGCATATCAACATAACTTAATCATCTTACTTCGTAAACACAACATCGTAAGCATATCAACTTAACTTAATCATTATATATCATAAACATATTAACATAACTTAATCATCAGATATAATAATTGTAATAATCGAAATTTTCACGAACTCACAATTTTCTTGTAAATAAGAAATTTATAGTTCGTATTATGTGTTTATGTGCAATTTTATGAAAATTATGAATATTAATACAAAATTCATGATTTTATCAGTATATGATTGAGTTCTCGGTAAATTAATTACGAGACTTCATGATAGGCCTTTTAAGTAAAAAGGTATGACGAAATTTCATGAATTCATGATAGTCAAAATTTGATCGGAACAAGTCAGAGGTTGACCAGAATGGTCAAACCTAAGACGGTAATGTTATATGATAATCAGTGTGAGAAATATACTACGAAAACTGTCTTTACAGACAAGATAGCAAAATTAAGTTTTAAAACCACAATAGAAAAATCAAGCACCTAAAATAGGATATTAAAGGCCAAATAGCTTTAAATAAAAAGAAAAATCTTTATACAGTCCAACTATACACAGATAAATTTTGGACTGCAATTCGGTATAACAGTATTAAATTGTACTGTGTATTAGTGAACACAGTATTAGAAATATCTGTGTTGGATTTAAAGTGGACTACATTAAAGAACAAGCCAAACAAGGCTTTAAGATGACATCACCTCACCTTGGATTTATGACATTATCCCATTTTTGATTTATGACATCATAAATGGTGGAAACAATCACACCATGACACCTAGCACAAGGATGGCCGGCCACTTGGAGGGTTCTTTGGCAAAATTTTGTGCAATTATTTTTATTCCAAGGATTTTTGAGCAAAGTTGAACCAAGAATAATTGCAAAGAAACCCATTTTTTTCACCTATAAATAGGCCAAGGGGGTGGGCGGATTTTGAGCCAAAAATTGGTGAAAACTAGCCAAACTCTTGCCATTTTCTCTCTCAAGAAATCCGGACTTCCAAGGGTGAGAAAGAGCAAAGAAAAATTCGGAAAACTTAGGGGTTTTAGTGCTAGGGTAGTCGGTTTTTCTCTAGTGGCTTCAAGTTAGGTTTTCGAAATTTTTGGTGCCCATTTTTGGGGCCAACAGCCAGCTACCAAGGGGGAGTGAGTGAGTGATAAAATTTGAATTTAAGAGTGTTTAGTTTAGGTGCAAGCAGGCACCAAGAATCAGCCAATTTTGGTGCCAATTGGTGCAACAAAACCGGCCTTGGGTGGTGTCCTAGGAGGAAAATTTTGTGAGCCAAACCCTAGCCAATTTTCGGAGATAAACCAAGGTAAACCATTCTAGACCTTAATCTCTTTCAATTAAGCATTCAATTTGAAATTTACATGTATTTCAAGTTGAAATTGTAAGAGCATAAGCTCAATTTATTTTGTGCCCAAAGTTAGGATTTTAGGGTTGTGCTTGATTAGGTATTAATAGTGGTTTGGTTTAATGGCTTTGATTGGTTATTTTTATGCTTGTTTGAATGATTAGATGGATGATGAATTGTATGTCCCCTGTTTTATGTGTAAGCCGGTTCTAGAATTACATGCTAGGTTGTTAGTTTCAATTATGGAATGGTGAGACAACCTAGAACCATGCAAACCTAGGCTAGGCAGTTCGGTTTTTGGTTTGCATGGGTGCATTTGAGTGGCATGATTGTTCATGTGGGACGTTAGAAAACGCTGCATGTGTGCTATCTAGGCTCCCGCGTGTTCGGTTGAGGTAGTATGCACGTAATAGGACGTAAAACCAAGTTAAGAACAAATCTGCCAGTTTTCGGGAAAAACTGGTCAGTTTTCGGGAAAAAGCGATTTTTTAGAGCCGATTGGAAAACTAAACATAAAGTGTCAAAGGATTTCCTGAGAACGGACAGTTTTGAAATAGGCTAAGCTTCGTTTTACAAAACCCGACCCTAACCGTGCCCAGGATTTATGCACGGCCAGGTGAGTTCAAACGGTAATATGGACATGTTTGAATCCGAATTAAATTTTTTGTAAAACACGAAAGTTTTAGAATTTTTCGAGAGCTAAAACTTTTGTGAAGACAACTTTTTCAAATTCAAATTGGATCTTTAAACTGACACGGATTTTTAAAGACTGTGCAAAGAACAGGAAATTCCTGCACAGGATTTTCTAAAACAATACAGAAAAACTGTATTTTCGCACCAACAACCCTATTTTAACTATGGAAACTGTTTCAAAGGCAGTTTTCAGCCTTTAATGATTTTTATAAAGTTACAATTTGAAAACCACGAAATTTTAAAGAGATTTTTGGCAAATTTTTCCAAAATTGGATTTTAATAGCCAAAGTGTAGTAACAAGTTGTTAACGCATGATAACCGGGAAAGATACCCGAGTTACTAAAGATTAGGCCCAATAATAGGAATAGTAACTTGATACTATTCATACATACATGAGTTTAATACCCGAGGTTACCTCAAGTAACCTAACAAGTAATGGATCAAGTTTGGTTAACCACAAACTCTAGGTTATGATTAGTAACCTAGTAATGATCAAGACCGGTGTGGGGGGGGACATATAATTAGAATATTGAACAGGTTACCAATATCTTATAGGATCCTTATCCTATGTTCTTTTTAATAGCAGGAGGTAACCTGCAGTTGCAATCTGAGTTAAAGCAACGAAACCCCAGACATACTATCTCAGGCAAGTATCGAACCTCACCTGCAGTATGGAAATAGTAAATACTATTTTCAAATGTGCTATGTTATGCTATGCTATTTACACTATATTTTCAAGTGTACATGCTATGATATGTGATGCCATGCGATGATATATTCTATGACATGTTATGCCATGTTGATAAGAATGCCATGTTTTTAAAAGTGTCATGGTTTACAAAAATGCCATAAATGACATGTTTTTCAAGAATGCTATGTTATGGCAAGTGTTAAGTATGATATAACATAGTGACATCATGAAGCATGTTCACTAATGTTAAACCATATGGTAAGATAAATCAAGAAAGGTGTCGTACCAACCTCCCGTGATCGAGGAGGCTACAGGTTTCAGTTATGACATTTACCTTCCGTGATCGAGAAGGGTCAAGTTATAATTCCCAGAACTGTTAGGGTCTTGCAAACCCTAGCTTTATCTGGAGGCTGCGCGCTTTCGGTACGTACACTATGGGCCCACATGTTGAGACAAGATAATAAGTTAAAGGATTGAGTCTATAATAAAGCATAAGACAATCAATCAATCATAAATGGTTCATGCATATGTTATATGATGAATGACATGTTTTTGAGATGTTCTAAATGTTTTGTGAGATTATGTTTGTACTTGCTGGGCGAAAGCTCACTCTTGTATTCCATACTGTAGGTAAGAAGCCTGCAGCTTAAATGGTGGGCTATGCGGACGATGCGGCGGGTGAAGGGCGGTGTGGGATACCACTACGCAAAATTTTCCGCAACCGCTTTTGAATCTCAAAAGTAAATTATGTTATGCAATATGTATGAAGTTTAAAGACTTAAGAAGATATCTTCAGTATAGTATGTATACATGATAAGTTTTTCTCTACAAGATAACTTATGTAAATATGTTTTAAAGAAAAAAAAAATTATTCTCAAATTTTCAAGTAAGATAAGTACAAGTAAGTATGGTGTCGACCCGGCTTGGGAAGTCGGGGCGTCACAAGTTGGTATCAGAGCGGTATCCTGCCAGCCTACTTCACTTCGCCTCACATCGCTTCTGCAACGGCCCAAGTAAGTTATGTTATTTTCTTACGATTAGAATGAGTTAAGATCTTATATGCGTAGTAAGTATCTTTCTTCGACGGCCATGCTGGAAGATGTTGGATACGGGGATAACGTCGGGTGGTATCTTAGCTTGGTGGCGATAACTAGGTGACGTACGGAAATGATGGGAAAAGTTTTATATTTTCCCCAAATGTTATGGTTATGTACTCCTGTTGTGAAGGAGATACGAACGAGAACATGAATTCAGATATATTCATGTTATGCTTTTATATGGAATAAAGATTATGGTTCTATATAAAAGGCATGATTTTAAGAAGCTGAATTTATTTCCTTATTCCCGTACAGAACCATGCCGCCAAAGCGTAGAAGAGTACCAACCCAAGACATTGACCTTGCGGCTCAGCTGAATGAGCTAAGACAGATGATGTTAGCCCAACAGCAAGAGATAGGGGGGCTTAGAGCTCAGATAGCTCAGCAGAATCAGGGACCTCCAAATGCTGAGGTATCATCAGCACCTATGAATCAGCCTGCTGCACCGGAAATTCCTGATGATGTTCCGGTGATCCCAGAGAACCCCATAGCCCCTGAAGTACCTGTTGCGCATGTAGCTGTTCCACCAGCACCTCTGGTTCGAACTCCAGAAGAACTTTATGACAGATTTCGGCGTATGAAGGCACCGGAATTCGAGGGGTCTACAAACCCGATTGAGGCCGACAACTGGTTGATTGACCTCCAGGTCGCCTTAAATTTCCTCAGACTTAATGATCAGGAGAAAGTCCTCTGTGCAACTTTTATGCTACGGAAATATGCTCGCCTCTGGTGGGAAACAGTTCAGATCCAGCGAGATGTTACTCAGATGACTTGGGAGGACTTTGTGGAGGAATTTAAGGAAAAGTACTTCAATACTGAGGTCATGGAAGCTCAACAAGACGAGTTCGACAAGTTTCGCCAAGGAAATCTGTCGGTAGCCGAAGCTGTCAAAAAGTTTGAGCAGCTAGCACGTCTCTGCCCTCACCTCATCAGTTCTGAAAGGACAAAGTAAGAAGAATGATGAGGATGTTCCGCTCGGACTTAGCAGTGGTAATCAGCAGTGGCCCCCATCCACCACTCACTGTTGCTGAATGTGTCAGCAGGGCAATTCGAGCTGAGTACTGGGTAGGGCAAAACAAGGAGCAACGGGCTAAGTTTTTCCAGGAAAAGAGGGAAGAGAAGGCCCAAGCTAAACAGATTCAGGCAAGACCAAGCCAAACTCCGCAACAGAAAGGTCAAGGAGGACCTTCGGGCCAGAACAACAACAACAACAGGCAGTATGGCAACAACCAGCAGAAGAGGAAGTGGAATGCAGGAGGTCAGGGGAATCAACAGAATTTTCCTCAGAAGAAGAATACCCCTGATAACAACAGCTATTCCACTTGTCAGAAATGTGGGAAAAGGCACCCGGGAGATTGTCGTGCTGGAAACAATCGCTGTTTTCTATGTGGCAAGGAAGGCCACTATGCTAGAAGCTGCAATCTTAACCCCCAGAGTCCGCAGAACCAACAGAGAGGACAGGGACCTCAACTTCATGCGGCACAGATGAAGCTCGAGGGACCCGAAATCTCCCAAGGCAGGTTGGAAGTTCCAGAACCTCAAGGACGCATTTACGCCTACACAAAGGAGGATGCTCAAGCTGGACCTTCCACAGTGGTGACAGGTCAGCTTCCTTTTGCTCAACAAGATGCTTATGTGTTAATTGATTCTGGAGCTACGCATTCATTCACATCGCCTAGGTTCGCTAAGAAACTAGGTAGAGCAACTGATAGGATCGGAAAAACATTTAGGACTGCATTACCCTCCGGGGAGATTCTGTTGTCTGATTATTGGGTACGTCATGTTCCAATAATTATATGTGGTAGGGAAATGTATGTCAATTTGATCATCATTGACCTATTCGACTACGACGTCATCTTGGGAATGGATTTCTTGGGGAAGTACAACGCAGTTATCGACTGTCCACGGCGTACTGTTACGTTCAAGCCAATTGGAGGCGAGGAGTTTATTTTCAGAGGATCGACTCCAAAACAGCCGAAAATGTTTATTTCTGCATTAAAGGCTAGAAAATTGTTGGCAGAAGGATGTATTGGATTTCTAGCCAACATGGTGGACAAGACGCAAGAAACCAAGAGCAGGCCGGAAGAAGTACCGATAGTCAAGGAATTTATAGAGGTTTTTCCTGAAGAGTTGCCAGGACTGCCACCAGAGCGAGAGATCTCCTTTGAGATTGAGTTACTTCCTGGATCAGTACCAGTATCCAAGGCTCCGTACAGGATGGCGCCTGCCGAACTTAAGGAACTGCAGATTCAGTTACAAGAGCTTTTGGATCGAGGATTCATTCGTCAGAGTTACTCGCCATGGGGAGCCCCAGTTCTGTTTGTTAAAAGAAGGACGGCATCTTAGGATGTGCATTGACTATCGGGAATTGAACAAGATAACTATCAGAACAAGTATCCCTTGCTCGGATCGACGATTGTTTGATCAGCTGAGAGGAGCTTCAATTTCTCGAGATTGACCTGTGATCGGATATCACCAGCTTCGAATTAGGGAAGGAGACGTTCCCAAGACAGCCTTTCGTACGCGATATGGACATTACGAGTTCCTCGTTATGCCATTCGGGGTTGACAAATGCTCCAGCAGCTTTATGGACCTGATGAATCGAGTATTCAAGGATTACTTAGATAAGTTTGTTATCGTCTTTATAGATGATATCTTGATTTATTCAAGATCAAAGGAGGAGCATGAGGAGCATTTAAGGATTGCTTTACGAATTCTAAAGCAAAACCAGCTCTACGCTAAATTCACAAAGTGTGAATTTTGGTTGGAAAAGGTCCATTTCTTAGGACATGTGGTCTCCAAGGATGGCATATCTGTAGATCCGGCCAAGATTGAGCAGTAAGTGAATGGCCAGCTCTGAAAAACGTCACCGAAGTACGTAGTTTCTCGGCTTGGCGGGTACTACCGACGTTTCGTTGAAGGATTTGCTAAGATTGCAGCGCCACTCACCACACTTACACGGAAAGGAAAGA
>CM046372.1:7914399-7951051 GCA_025413025.1 Ficus hispida | reverse complement strand
AAATATGAATTAATTCTTTAAGAGGTTACGTTGGATAACCTCATGTGCTAAACCCTATACATACCGTTAGGGTTAGGTTACCTTCCTAACCTTGGGCTTTATCGGGTTTCCTTAATTAACCCTATATCTTAGCCCAATTTATTTTTTACTCTTGGTATCCTTTAGGGTTAACTTGACTATCCCTTAAGGTTAATAATAGTTGAACTCTTAATCAACCAAGGTTTAACCCTATATGGGTCAAACTTGAGCTCTAGGCTTTGGTCTAGTAACTCGGATATTACATCCGGTTATTACCCGTAATTATTTTACTTACCCAATTTGGTTTAAAAAATCCATTTTCCATTTCCTTGGAAACTTGGGTAATTTTAACTTTAAAAATCGTTTACTTAACTCATAAAAATTCATATCCTTAAAATAGGTTTTTATAAAATCATTTAGGACTGGAAATGCCTTTGGAACAGTTTCCCTAGTCAAAACAGTGGTTTTGGAAAAGATACAATTTTTCTGTACTGTTTTTTAGAAAATCCTGTACAGGAATTTCTCATTTCCTGCACAGTCTTTATAAAACCGTGTCAGTTTAAAAATCCATTCTGATTTTGAAAAAGTTGTCTTCACGAAAGTTCTAGCTCTCGAAAAATCCTAAAACTTTCGTGTTTTACGAAAAATCCAGTTCTGCTTGTATTCGTACCAGTTTTTGTTTGAAACTGGCTGATCCTGTAAACTGGGTCTGGGCAGGCTAGCCACGGGTTTTTGTAAAAACGGAGACCATTGGAGCCTCAATTTGGAAAACTGTCCGCGTGGCCCCTAGGAAAACTCGTTCTGAACAACTTTTATGTTTTACGTTTTACCCAGTTCGGCCTCTAAAGGCCTCAAATTCCACTTTTCCCGAAACTGGGCAGTTCACATCCGAACTGGCAGTTTTCGGTTTTAAGTTTGTTTTACGTCCTATTTCGCGGATTCTAACTCGACCGATCACGCGGGAGCCTAGATAACATACATGCAGCGTTTTCTAACGTCCCACATGAACCAACATGTAATTCAAACATGTCCATGCAAACCAAAACCCGTATTAACTTAACCTAGGTTTGCATGGTTCTAACTTTTTGCATACAACACATACAAACACTAAACTTTGCTCCCTAAGCTAGCATGCTTCAAGCACTGCCTAAGGGCAGATTTTCGGACCAAACCAGGGGACACACAACCCTAAGCATTAGGCATGAAAATCAATCATACACAAGCACAACTTATGCAAGAAAACAAGCCATACACCCTTAGATCTACAAATCAAGCACATACAACCTACTTAGGGCAATAAATGGAAGATGGACTTATGTCCTTACAACCAAATTGAACTACCTTAAATCTTAAAATTTGAACTCAAATAAAAGAGTTAGGGTTCTAGATTTTTACCTTGGACCAAAGTCAAGTTTTGGTCACAAAATTTCTGCCTTCCCTAGCTCCAAAACCGTGGCTGCCCTAGACCAAGAAAATGGTCTCAAAAAACTTGGTTTCGGTTGATGAAACAAACCCGAATTCTTTCCCTTAAAATTTTTGGATTCCCTCTTGGTTTCCCTGCACCCTAACAGTCGGCTGCAAGCCTAGAAAAGGCTGGAAAATTTCTCAAACTCTCCCCTTAGCTTTCCTTGGCAAACCGAAAACTAACCTAAGCTTGGTTTAGGCAAAAATTCAGTTTTTCTCTTGGCTCCCTCTCACCTTCTCTCACGGTTTTGATGGCAGAAAATGGCAAGAGTTTGGCTAAGTTTTTCATTAAAAATGAATATGGGTCACTCCTATTTATAGGCAAAGGGGAACTTTCAAGAATTCAACTTTGACCCCTAATTTTTTGAAAATTTGGAGAATTTCCCCATGAGGTGGCCGGCCATCCCCCTTGGTGAGCAAGGCAAAATTGTTCTAGAACAAGACACATGGCATCTAATGGTTGGTTCATGGAATTATGATGTCATAATTCCAAATAAGGATGATGTCATAATCATGATGTCATCCTAAGGCCTTGTTTGGCTACTTTTCTCTAAAATAATCCATTTTTGTGCTACACAGATATTTCTAATACTGTGTTTACTAATACACAGTACAATTCAGTACTGTTTTACTTGACTGCAGTCCAAAATTTATCTGCGTAAAAATGGACTGTAAAAACTTTTTCTTATTTTTCTCGAGCCCTTTTGGTCTTTAATCCTACTTGGTGTGCTTGATTTTCTAAGCTAGTTTTCAAAGCCTATTCATACTATTTCAACCGTAAAGATGGTTTTTACAGTATACTTTATTTTACTATACTGCAAAGTCAATCCTTTAACCGTTCTTGGTCAAACTCTGACTTTCGTTTAAAATCATGCACTTTTCCGTCCCTTTTGTCTAAAAAGGTCCGTTGCTAATCTACATAGTCCATTTTTGAGTTATATTGATCTAAAAACTCATAAAATGTAAGAGAACTCTTAACCGAGCTTCTCTTTCAATAATACCTCTATGGTATTCATTTAATTCCTTTAAAAAGAATAGTAACATTGAAAAATCTAGGTATTACACTTTGATAGCGATAAAGTGGGCAGATTTGGTTAATCGGTCGATAATAACCCAAATCGTGTCATTCCCACTTGAAGTTCTTGGCAGTCCCACGACAAAATCCATGGTAATTTGCTCCCATTTCCATTCGGGGAGCTCTATTTTCTGCAATCTCCTCCAGGATGTCGGTGTTCTGCCTTAACTTTCTGACAAGTTAAGCATTTGGACACGAACTTCGCTATCTGATTCTTCATATTTGGCCACCAGTAGTTCTCTCGGAGATCCTTGTACATCTTAGAGGCTCCGGGATGTACTGAATACGGTGTCATGTGCGCCTCTGCTAGTATCTGATCCTTCAAAAACTTGAAATCAGGAATGCAGATCCTTTCTTTGAAGTAGATCATGCCATCTGCAGAGGTTCTAAATTTCTTATTTTTCCCGCCAAAGAGTTGTGCCTTGATCAACAGAGAATCCTTTCCTTGAAGGTTCTTGATGGACTCCATCAAATTGGACTGGAGGGTTAAGGCGGATAACTTTCCCGTTATCATCTCAAGGTTGAAGTCAGAGATTTCCTTTTGAAGCGGCTTGGGCAGCAGTACCAAAGACATCAGCACGCCAGATGACTTCCTGCTTAAGGCGTCTGCTACTTTGTTCGCCTTGCCAGGATGGTAAAGGATCTCGCAGTCGTAGTCCTTTACGAGTTCAAGCCATCTTCGCTGCCTCATATTGAGCTCCTTCTGGGTAAAGATGTATTTGAGACTTTGGTGATCGGTGAAAATCTCACATCTATTCCCATACAGGTAGTGCCTCCAAATCTTCAATGCGAACACCACCGCAGCGAGCTCTAGATCGTGCGTCGGGTAATTCTTCTCGTGATCCTTCAGTTGTCGAGAAGCATACGCGACCACTTTACCTTGCTGTATTAGGACTGCTCCTAGTCCCGTCTTAGAAGCGTCGCTGTAGATCACGAAATTTCCTGCTTCAACATCTGGAATAATCAAAACAGGCGCACTTGTCAGCTTCCTCTTAAGCTCTTGGAAATTCTCTTCGCATTTAGAAGTCCATTCGTACTTCTTTCCTTTGCGCGTAAGGGTCGTGAGAGGGGCTGCTATCTTAGAAAATCCTTCAACAAAGCGGCGATAATAACCGGCTAATCCGAGGAAACTCCTTATTTCCGTTACGCTCGTGGGTCTTGACCATAAGCTAACTGCTTCTACCTTGGCTGGGTCCACAGAAATCCCTTCTTGTGACACCACGTGGCCTAAGAAATGCACCTTTTCGAGCCAAAATTCACATTTTGTGAACTTTGCGTAGAGCTGATGTCGTCGTAACATTTCCATCACCATCCTTAAATGCTGCACATGTTCTTCCCGGGACCTTGAATAGATCAGGATATCGTCGATGAAGACAATGACGAACTTGTCCAGATATTCCTTGAACACTCGGTTCATCAGGTCCATGAAAGCAGCTGGAGCATTGGTTAACCCAAAAGGCATAACCAAAAATTCGTAGTGTCCGTAGCGTGTCCGAAAAGCCGTCTTGGAAATATCTGAATCTCTGATTCTGAGCTGATGATAGCCAGATCGTAGATCGACTTTCGAAAACACTCTTGTTCCTCTGAGTTGATCGAACAAATCGTCAATCCTTGGAAGAGGATACTTGTTCTTGATGGTGATCTTGTTCAGCTCGCGATAATCGATGCACATACGTAGAGATCCATCTTTTTCTTCACGAATAACACAGGTGCTCCCCATGGAGAGTAACTCTGTCGGATGAACCCCTTATCAAGCAGTTCTTGTAGCTGCAATTGGAGTTCCCTAAGTTCAGCAGGTGCCATACGATAAGGCGCCTTCGATACTGGAGCAGCTCCGGGCAATAGCTCAATTTCGAATGAAATTTCGCGTTCCGGCGGAAGCCCTGGTAGCTCTTCTGGGAAGATATCCACATACTCCCTGATAACGGGTACGTCTTCCGGTGTCCACTTCACTTCTTGCTCCTTGTCCAACATGTTAGCTAAATACCCTTGACAGCCATTAGCTAACATTTTCCACGCCTTCATAGCTGAAACCAATCGGGTTGCTGAGCTACGAGGTTGTCCGTAGAAGCTGAATTCTTCCTCGCCATATGGGTTGAAAATCACACAACGCTTCCGACAGTCGATCTTAGCGTTGTATTTCCCAAGAAAATCCATCCCCAAGATCACATCGAAATCCTGTAGCTTGATTGCGATGAGATCTACGTACAGCTCTCTGCCACAAATAATCACGGAGGTATTTCGTATCCAACAGTTGGACCACAAAACTTCTCCAGATGGCAAGGAGGTTTTAAAAGGTTGGCTTAATCTATCCACACCTCTTCCTAATTTCTGGGCGAACTCCAGTGATATAAATGAATGAGTGGCACCAGAATCAAACAGGGCAATTGCTTCATAAATGGTGATAGAGATCTGACCTGTCACCACATGTGAAGTGCCTGCTTCCGCATCTCCCCTTGTATAGGCGTAGATTCGGGCTTGAGACTCAGGAGCTTCCAATCTTCCTTGGCCTATGGAAGGTCCTTCTAGTCTAGTCTGGGCCGCATGAAGCTGACTGTTTGGGTTCCTGTTCTGGTACGGAGGGTTCTGGCCTTGCTTATTCATATTGAAGTTCTTCGCAAAATGTCCCTCCTTTCCGCACAGATAGCACTCATTAGTCCCCATTCTGCAAACGCCCGGATGTTTTCTGCCGCACTTTGTACATACCGGGTAGTCAGAGTTATTACCCTCATTTCCTCTATTATTCCTCTTCTGAGGGAAATTTTGTTGTGGCCCTGTCCAGAAAAATTTCCCTTTCTCTTGTTCCTCCCAAACTGTTTGGAACTTTGAGCAGGGTTATTATTCTGACCTTTCTGATTGGCCTCAGCACTCTGACGGGGCTGGGTCTGCTTAGTAACGGCCTTTTCTTCCTTCTTGGCCTTGTAAAACTGCGCTCTTGCTTCCTTGTCCTGGTTGATCCAGTATTCAGCTCGTATTGCTCTGCTCACGCAGTCGGATACCAGGGTAGGTGGGCTGCCAAACATCGACTGGCCAATGAAACATGTAGATGTGCCTCTATGTGGCAAAGGAGGAAAATCCTCTCCAGATCGTATAGCCAAACTGATAGAGCTACCGTTCGGGGTGTGCCGTCAAAAAGCAGGGGCCGTGACTCGTAGAACGCTGAAACCGCGCGTCGGTCCTCTTCTACGGGCTCCGGATCCATAATCGTAAATCTAATCATACATAATCGCATAATAATTATTAACATATGAAAATAAAATTTTAACTTACAATGATGGAGGTGATGGCAGGCTGACTGTGAAATTTAGTCGTAGGAAACCGCTCTGATACCAACTCTGTAACGACCCGTCTAGCACAGGCCGTTACCGTACATACATACATACATACTTACGTACTTATACGTAAAACAGCGGAATATATATATATATATATATATATTTTTTAAGCCGTATAAATATATATACGCTCCTACGTAAATAATTATACTGAATAATTAAAACGTTGTGTAGGTATAAATAAAGCTTGTAAAATATTGACATAATAAACAAAACGTGTGGCGGCATTATTCCCACATTTCACATTCCAGCACACCTCGCCTTCCATCTTGTATCATTGGTTGCTGGCAGGCTGCTTACCTACAGCATAGACGTAAGACAGTGAGCGAAAGCTCAGCAAGTACAACTATTAATACCGCAACATTAAAAACACAGCATAATCTAACCTAACATAACATTGTATAACATAACATAGCATATCATTTCATAACCTTTCTTAATCATAACATGGCATAACATTTCATAACCTTTCTTAATCATGGCATAACATCTCTTAACATAACTTGACATATCGTATGCATGATCCGTTTATGCTTCCTTATGCTCTCTTATCTCTTCATAACTTTCTTAACTTAACCTTACTTTTGGGCCCCATAACATGAGTGTTCGTACCGGGCGCGCTCTATGGACTTACTCTTGCCATAGCTCAACCCGACCTGACGCGGGTCGGTACGACACAGGCAATTGCTTGCCATCATAACTTAATCTTTCATTTGTTAATTAGTGAACATGCATCGTGATGTTTCACTCAATTAATCTTAACATAACTTAACCCTAATCATGCTTCTATAGACCATAGCATACAAAACATACGTTCATAACATAGAATCATAACATACCAAACATACGTTCATAAAATCATAGCATTCCTAAGCTAATCTATAACACTGAGCATGTAACATGTAGCATTCATAACTAGCAATCATACTTAGGCAAGTATTCACAACAAGCCTATGCTGTAGGCGGAGTTGTACTTACCTCGTTCGTAAATGCGGTGTCCAATCGTGGAGTTAGGTTCCGCTGGGACACCTCGTCGTGCAACGTTCTGAAATTAAATAAAAGTAAGGGTTAGAACTGTTGGTAGTATAACCAACATTCTTTTATAACCTTAGTTATAAGCCCTTACTTATTTTTACGTTGTCCTAACTGGTTACTTTGGTAACCCTATTCGGGTAGTTTTTAACTTTGGTTTTAAAATCTTATTTTTAGGAAATGAAAACCTTAGTTTTTTGTATATAAACCCTTTTGTTTAATTTTAAGGATTGAAAATCTTAAAACGAGACTTATAAATTTATTGACTATTGGAAATGCCTTTGGAACAGTTTCTCAATGTCCATTTGCAGTGAAACTGCAAAAATATGCATTTTCTGTGTCAACTTTGTAAATCCTGTACAGGATTTCCATAATTCCTGTACAGTTCTCCGAAATTCATTTTCATCTTAAAATCCAGACTGAATCTGTAAAACTTGTCTTCATGAAAGTTGTAAACATTTAAAAACTCTACAACTTTTATGTTTTGGGTAAAACCCAGTTCTGGCGTTTTCGTGGTCAAAACCCCTGAGGAACTTGTCCTGGCCGTGCTCGGGTCCTGGACACCTTAGGCACGGGTTTTGGTAAAAACCGAGGCCATTGGAGCCTCATTTTACAAAACTGTCCGCGTTGTCCTCTAGGAAAAACTCTACTTAAAAACTTTCATGTTTTGAGTTTCCCCTGATTCGGCTTCTAGAAGCCTCAAAAACTGATTTTCCCGAAACTGGCCAATTTCTACCCGAGTTGGCAGTTTTCGGTTTAAAATTTCGTTTACGTCCTAAAACGTTCACCCTACCTCAACCGAACTCAGCGGGAGCCTAAAACAGACATGCATAACGTTCTAACATTCGGTTTCCAACATGCAAGCCAAATTTACGTTCATCCATAACATATAAAAATCCTAGGCATTCACACAAACACCTAGCATGCACATAATCAACCACCAAGCCCTAAACCTAAACAAATCAAGCACATGCTCATAAATTACAAGCTAAGGCAGAATTTAAAAGTGGGCTTAAACCCTTACAAACCATAGCTTAAATACATTTAAATTTCTCCATATGAAATTTAAATGAAAGCTTGCTCGGTTAAGGTTTTTACCTTACTCGGTTTGGCTTGGTTAGCTCGGGTTTCCACTTCCTTCCTCCTCCTCAATTCACCGGCTGTTTTGGTGATTGGCAAGTGCAAACTTGCTGCCTTCCTTGCCCCAAATCCAGCCACCAAATTGCACCAAATCCAGCTGCCTCCAACTCCAAAACCGGTTTGGATCAAGCTTGGTTTCTCCCCCCCCTAGAACCGGCCTTGCTAGGGAAAATGGGCACCAAATTTTTTTCCAACTTTTTGCTTGGTTACTAACCTAAATCCGACCACCCTAAGGCCTCCCACACACTTGGTTTGCAAAAATTTCTTGCCTTTCTCTTCCTCTCAAAGTTCGGATTTTGTGGAACAAAATTGCAAGAGTTTGGCTAAAATGCTAAATTGTGAACAATGCTCCCCCTATTTATAGAGGTTGGAAATTTCTCTTAATTGCACAATTTAGTCCTCAAAAAATCAGAAATTGGACTTTGAAGGGGGCATGTGGCCGGCCATTAGCTAAGGTGGAAGACAACTAATTCTTCCAATTTTTCTTAAATCACTTAATGATGTCATAATCAAAAAGTTAATGAGGTAAGCTTATCTTAGGCTTGTTTGGCTCTTCTTGCTATGTGCAGCCCATTTTTAAGTTAATTCAGGTATTTCCAATACTGGATTTACTTAAACTCAGTATTGGTTTACCGAAATGCAGTCCAAAATTTACCGGCGTAAAAATGGACAGTATAGAATTTTTCTTATTTCGTAAAACCCTTTTGCCCTATACTTGAACTCAATGTACTTGATTTTCTAGGGTGGTTCTTAAGTCTTAAACATTTCTTATTATCTGAAAAACCGGTTTTCGTCCGGTACAATTTCCATACGGTTTCTTAATAAATCGTACAGACTCGAAGCATCATTTCTTGAACTTTTTGGATCAACCATCGACTTTCTTGTCGATTAGTGACCTTTTTGTCAAATTTTGACTTTCTTGGTCAACAGTTGACTTTTTGGTCAACCGTGACGTTTTTCGGTCAAAGTTTGACTTTTCAAGAAATTTTGCCATATTGCTCCTTTTGACTTAAAAGGTTGTTTTCTTAATTAATTAATCCTGTTTGAGTCTTATATAACCATAAAACTCACAAAACATAATTAAAAACCCTTAACTGGGCTTTTTCCATAAATGCATTTACGGTTCAATGTAAGTTCTATACAAAGAATCGTTCAGTCATAAAAATCAGGTATTGCATACAGCCTGAGGATGTTCCTATCATTAAGGAATATTTGGATGTTTTTCTGAAAGATTTGACTAGACTTCCGCCGGAGCGAGAAATTTCTTTCGAAATAGAATTGTTGCCAGGAGCAGCACCTATATCGAAAGCACCCTATCGTATGGCCCCAGCTGAGCTTAGAGAACTCCAAGTACAATTGCAATAACTGTTGGATAAAGGATTCATTCGACAAAGTCATTCCCCGTGGGGAGCACCGGTGTTATTCGTTAAAAAGAAGGATGGATCGTTGCGTATGTGCATCGACTATCGTGAGCTGAATAAGATCACGATTAAGAATAAATACCCTCTTTCGAGGATCGACGATCTTTTTGATCAACTCAGGGGAGCGTTGGTATTTTCAAAGATTGACTTGCGATCGGGATATCATCAACTTAGAATTAAGGAGCTGCTCCTGGCAACAATTCTATTTCTAAGACGGCGTTGCGAACACGTTATAGGCATTATGAATTTCTTGTTATGCCATTTGGATTGACTAATGCTCCAGCTGCTTTTATGGATCTTATGAATAAAGTATTCAAAGAATATGTGGATAAGTTTTTTATCGTCTTTATTGACGATATATTGATCTACTCAAGATCCATAAAAGAACATGACCAACATCTTAGGATGGTTTTGGAGATATTAAGACAGAATCAGCTCTATGCCAAATTCACAAAGTGTGAATTTTGGTTGGAAAAGTACATTTCTTAGGCCATGTGGTTTCAAAGGAAGGAATTTCCGTGGATCTGGCAAAAATAGAGGCAGTTAGTGCATGGTCAGCGCCCAAAAATGTTTCAGAAATACGAAGTTTTCTTGGCTTAGCCGGATACTACTGACGTTTTGTTGAAGGATTCTCCAAGATAGCGACGCCACTAACAGCCCTTATTAAGAAAGAAAGGAAGTTTGAATGGGCACCGAAGTGTGAAGAAAACTTCCAAGAACTCAAGAGGAAGCTTACTAGTGCATCGGTATTAATAATTCCTGATGTTGATGCAGGAAACTTCGTTATTTATAGCGATGCATCTAAAACCGGACTAGGGGCTGTCCTTATGTAAAAAGGAAATATAGTTGCATATGCCTCATGTCAACTGAAGGACCATGAATGAAACTATCTGACGCATGATTTGGAACTTGCAGTGGTAGTTTTTGCGTTAAAGATCTGGAGGCATTACTTGTAATAATCGAAATTTTCACGAACTCACAATTTTCTTGTAAATAAGAAATTTATAGTTCGTATTATGTGTTTATGTGCAATTTTATGAAAATTATGAATATTAATACAAAATTCATGATTTTATCAGTATATGATTGAGTTCTCGGTAAATTAATTACGAGACTTCATGATAGGCCTTTTAAGTAAAAAGGTATGACGAAATTTCATGAATTCATGATAGTCAAATTTTGACAAGAGAGTCAATGATTGACAAGAAAGTCAATGGTTGACCCGAAAAATCGAAAATGAGGCGCTACGGTTAAATATTTTTCAGTATAAAAATTGTACCGTGTAAAAACCATTTTTTTTACGGATAAAATGGTATGTTTAAGATTCAAAAACCACCATAGAAAATCAAGCACATTAGTTAGGTTATCTTTGGCCAAGAAGTTTGATTGTATAAGAAAATTTATACAGTCCATTTCTACACAGATGAATTTTGGACTGCAGTTTAAAATAACAGTACTAAATTGTACTGTGTATTAGTGAAAGCAGTATTTGAAATATCTGTGTTGGATTTAAAGTGGACTACATTAAAGAACAAGCCAAACAAGGCTTTAAGATGACATCACCTCACCTTGGAATTATGACATCATCCCATTTTTGATTTATGACATCATAAATGGTGGAAACAATCACACCATGACACCTAGCACAAGGATGGCCGGCCACCTAACCCTCCCCTTTGAGTGATTTCTTGTTTTTCTTGGGGTCAAAATCCAATTTTTGAAACTTTGCTCACCTCTATAAATAGGTGACCCCATAATTCAAAAAAATTAGAGAAAAGCAACCAAACCCTTGCCAATTTTTCTTCACCAAAAACCGAGAGTGAGAAGGAAGGAGAGAAAGGAAATTTTGCCAAAACCAAGAGTGATTAGAGCTTAGGGTGGTCGGATTTTGTGTGGAGAGCAAGCAAGAAAGAGTTGGAAAATTTTTGGACAATCTTTTGGCCAAGAGGCCGGCTGTAGAGGGAAAGGAAAAAGGGAGGAGCTAACCAAGTTGGAGGCCGGATTTTTGAGGTCGTGGTGACCGGATCTTGGTGCTAGAGTGGCTGAAAAAGTTTGGAGCCAAGCAAGCCAAAGGGCCGGACCTAGTGGCAGCAAGGAGGGACCAAGGGAGAACCAAATCTAGCAAGCCAAACCCTTGGGTGGAAGCTAGGTAAATCCCCTCAAACACAACACTTTTCATTTAAATTTCAATTGAGAAATTTAAATGTATTTCAAGCAAAGTTTGTAAGAGCATAAGCTCACTTTAATTCCCTGCCTTAGTTAAGAAATTTAGGTTATGTGCTTGGTTAATTAGGATTTTATGGTTGGTGGTTTTATATGCATGCTTTGTGTTTGATTGAATGCTTAGGATTTTGCATGGTTATGAATGTTGTTCAAATTGGCTTGCATGTTGAATATTGAACGTTAGAAACCGCTGCATGATTGATATTAGGGCTCCGCGGTGGCTGGTTGAGCTAGATTCCACGTCTAGGACGTAAAACGAATTCTAAACCGAAAAACTGCCAGGCTCGGGTGGATCCTGACCAGTTTTACGGAAAGCCGATTTTGAGGACTTTAGAGGCCGAATTGGGCAAAACTTAAAACACAAAAGTTGCTCAGAACAGTTTTTCCTAGAGGGCAGCGTGGATGGATTTGCAAAATGAGGCTCCAATGGCCTCCGTTTTTATGAAAATCCGAGACTAAACTGCCCAGACCTAGTTTACACGACCAGTGGGTTTCAAATTAAAACTGGTACGAATCCAAGCAGAACTGGGTTTTTCTTAAAACATGAAAGTTTTAGAATTTCTCAAGAGCAAGAACTTTTGTGAAGACAAGTTTTTCAAATTCCATTTGGATTTTTAAATACAACCTGAACTATAAAAACTGTGCAGAGAACAAGAAATTCCTGTACAGGATTTTCTACAAACATACAGAAAAAAAACTGTATTTTTACATCAACATTTCCTGTTTTGACTATGAAAACTATTTCAAAAGCAGTTTTCAGCCTTAAATGAGTTTTATAAAGTTTTACTTTGAAAACCTCGAATTTTGAAGTAAAACAAAAGATTTTCTAGCCAATTTTCCAAATTGGATTTAAAAGCTAAAGTGTAAAAACAAAAGATGACGAGTGGTAACCGGGAAGGATAACCGAGTTACTAAGGCTTAGGCTCGATAATAAGAATAGTAATTTAATACTAATCATATGGGTTTAATACCCAAGGTTACCTCAAGTAACCTAATGGGTCAAGATAATTAACCACAATCTCTAGGGTTACAATTAGTAACCTAGTAGTTGATCAAAGCTTGTAAAAGGACATATAACCATAATGTTGGAAAGGTTACCAACATTTTATAGGATTCTTATCCTATGTTCTTTCTAATAGCAGGAAGTAACCTGCAGTTGAGGTCAGAGTGGAAATCAACGAAGCCTGGATTACAATAAGTCAGGCAAGTATCGAACCTCACCTACAGTATGAAAATAGTAAATACTATTTTCATATATGCTATGTTAAAATGTACATGCTATGTTGTATGATGTTAAATGATGTTATGTGATGATATGCTATAACATGTTACATATTATGCCATGTTTTCTAAAATGTCATGGTTTTAAAAATGTCATGTTTTCAAGAATGCCATGATATGGCCAATGTTAAAGTTTGAATATGACATAGTGACATCATGAAGCATGTTCACTAATGTTAAATCATATGATAAGATAATCAAGGAAGGTGTCGTACCAACCTCCCGTGATCGAGGAGGATACATGTTTAAAACCAGTTGTGACATTTACCTCTCGTTGATGCGTGAGGGTCACGTTTTAATTTCCAGAACTGTTAGGGCCTTGCAAACCCTAGCTTTGTCTGGAGGCTGCGCGCTTTCGGTACGTACACTATGGGCCCACATGTTGAGACAAGATAAGTTAAAGATTGAGTCTAAAATGAAGCATAAGACTTTCAATCAATCATAAATGGCTCATGCATAAGTTACATGATGATTGACATGTTTTAAGATGATTAAATTATTTTTGTGAGATTATGTTTGTACTTGCTGGGCGAAAGCTCACTCTTATATTTCATACTGTAGGTAAAAAGCCTGCAATTTAAGTGGTGGGCTATGCAGACGATGCGGCGAGTGAAGGGCGGTGTGGGATACCACTACGCATGATTTTCCGCATTCGATGTTAAGAAAATATTTTAATATTCTAAAGTAAATTATGTTTTGTTATATGTATAAAGTTTGAAGACACGAGAAGGTATTCTCAGTTTAATATATATATATATGGGTGACATATTATTCTCCACAAGATAATTTATGTGAATATGTTTTAAAGAAAAAAAAAATTTCTCTCAAATTTTCAAGTAAAGAACAAGTATGTATGGTGTCGACCTGGCTTGGGAAGTCGGGGTGTCACATTACTTGTATGGAAATAAATGTGAGATTTTCACGGATCATCAAAATCTCAAATACATCTTTACTCAAAAGGAGCTCAATATGAGACAACGTAGATGGCTCGAGCTCGTAAAGGATTATGATTGTGAAATCCTTTATCACCCTGGGAAAGCAAACAAGGTGGCCGATGTTTTGAGCAGGAAGTCATCCGGTATGCTTATGTCTATCGGAACGTTACCCAAGCCACTTTAAAAGGAAATTTCTGATTTTAAGTTGGAAATGTTAACTGGTAAATTGGCTGCATTGACTCTCCAGTTCAATCTCCTAGAATCCATTAAGTTTTATCAGGGGGAAGATTCCTTTTTGCTAAAAACGCAACTTCTTGGTAGAAAAGACAAGGAATTTAAGACGTCTTCGAATGGGCTAATTCTTTTCAAAGGAAGGATTTGTGTTCCTAACTTTGATTTTCTTAGAAAACAAATCATGTCTGAAGCGCATGAAACGCCATATTCAGTTCATCCTGGAGCTACTAAGATGTACAAGGATCTTAAAGAAAATTTTTGGTGGCCAAACATGAAGAATGTAATTGCTGATTATGTGTCAAAATGCCTAACTTGTCAGAAAGTTAAGGCTGAACACTGACAACCTAGTGGAGATCTTCAAAAGATCGAACTTCCATAATTGAAATGGGAGCAAACTACTATGGATTTTGTGGTTGGTTTACCCAGAACAACAAGTGGAAATGACATGATTTGGGTGATTGTGGATAGATTAACCAAATCAGCTCATTTCATTGCCATAAAAGCCACCTTTTCAGTCGAGAAATTGGCTGGAATTTACGTATCCCAGATTGTTAGGCTTCATGGAGTACCTAAATCCATCATTTCAGATCGAGATGGATGTTTTACTTCTCGATTTTGGAAAAGTGTTCATACCGCTATGGGATCAAAGTTGAAATTTAGTATCACTTTTCACCCTCAAACGGATGGACAATCGAAACGTACTATCCAAATACTGGAAGATATGTTGAGATCATGTGTTTTGGATTTCAAAGGAAACTGGGATCAGAAGCTACCATTGATTGAATTTTCTTATAATAATAGTTATCATGCCTCAATTGGTATGGCTCTATTTGAAGCATTATATGGAAGGAAATGTCGATCTCCCATCCATTGGCAAGAAGTTGGACAGAAGTAACTTCAAACCACAGATTTCATTAGAAAAACTTCAGAAGACATTAAGATGATTAAGCAATGACTCGACGTAGCTTTCAGTCGGCAGAAAAGTTACGCTGATAAACGTCGAAGACCTTTAGAATTCCAAATTAGAGATTATGTGTTTCTAAAGATTGTTCCTATGAAGGGAATTATAAGGTTTGGTAAGAAGGGAAAGCTTAATCCAAGATATACAGGTCCATTTGAAATCCTCGAAAGGATTGGAAAAGTGGCCTATAAGCTTGCGTTGCCGCCAGCATTAGCTTCTGTACATAATGTTTTCCATGTTTCCATGTTGAAAAAGTATATACCTGATCCTTCTCATGTGCTAAGTCAAGAACCAATTGAAGTACAAACGGATTTGACTTATGAGGAAAAGCCAATCCGGATTCTAGATCGGGAAGAAAAGGTTTTAAGAAATAAAACTATTCCGATGGTTAAAGTGTTATGGCGGAATCATAACATTGAAGAAGTGACATGGGAAGTAGAATAAGAAATGAGAAAGAACTATCCCGACTTGATTTTCGAGGACGAAAATTTTTAAGGGGGGTAGATTGTAATGACCAGCTTGTTTACAAATTTTGATTTCTGTTGTTAAGAATCAAAGTTTGTAACTACTTATGTTTATGAGTTATGTATGTATATGTGTTATGTTCTATCTGTAAAATTATTGAATTCTTGGTTGAAAGATTCGATAATTTGCTTATGTAAGACCTTTTTGTTGTGAAAGGCAAATTTATGATTTATGATTCTCTGATTAGTAGTTTCTAATCTTAAAAGAACCCTAGACGCAGTTCAGATAAATTTTGGATAATGGTCCAGTGCAAGTATACTGTTATCAGTTGAAAACAGTATCTGAATATGTATGCCAGTATGAAAATGAATTGTGTTTAGGAGTTAAGCCAAGCAAGGTCTTAAAAGGTGACACCTCGTCTTAAAAAGAATGACAAATGTCACTATGAAAACCGGCCACCTTATAGGGACTAAAGTGCAAATGTTTTTGCCTTTAGGGGCCAAAGTGTAATTTTGTGAAAATTATGGTTTGATAGATAAATTTGTAAATTTATGGAACTATGGATATTTCTAGTTAGATTTCCTAGTCCAATTAAGCTTATGATGGTTTTTAAATTTGGTTAACCTAGTTGGAAACCAAGGAATCAAGTTAAGTTTGATTGGTTCAAAATTGACCAATCATTTGCTTCCACTTGTACACAAAGGGACCGGCCACCTCAAGGGTTAATGAGCAAATATTTTGCTCTTAAGGACCAATAGGCAAAGTATGAAAATTTGAGGTTCACTAGAATTTGACACCTCACAATCTTAGCTTTGCTTAGTAAGCATAGTAGCTTTGCTTACTAAGCTATGTTGCAACTTGCAACCTTTACACCTAGCATTGAATGGCCGGCCACCTCTTGTAAGATACAAGAAAATTTTGTGTTTTTAAGGACTGATAAGAAAATAAGGAAATAGGTGTTTCCTTGTTAGTTTGACGCCTAAAAACCTAGCTTTGCTTAGTAAGCATTCTAGCCTTGCTTACTTGGCTATGTGTGATGCATCAACTGTAACGCCCCGAACCGTCACGCGTAGGGGCATCCTACTGTGCAGACGTGGGCCGTTACATTACTTGCTTAACTTACTTCTTAATTTAAAAAGCTTAAACTTACTGAAAATTCCGGAGTAAAATTTTTTTTTCTTTTCTTGCTTACATAAAACTTAACTTATCCTCATACATATTCATAAGTACTCACTCGAGTACCGAGCTTTCATAATCATATTGAAAGCTAACATAATCATACCATGGACCAATCCGACCTAATGCAGTTCGGTACAACACGAGGCAACTTGTTGCCATCATCCTTGAAAACCATTCTTTAACTCGTTCTTGAAAACAATTTCTTAAAAATAGTTTTCTTCTTGAAAACAGTTCCTTATCCATACTATCACATAACATAAAACACATCTTTAAAATATATTTTTCAAAACATATTTTACATAGCATAATTTCAAAACCCATGGCGGTGTCCATCCCACATTTCACAGCCTGTAGCGCCAGCCTTCACAGCCTTGCATCAAGTATTGCCGGTAGGTTGCTAACCTACAGCATGAACATAAGTAATAAGCTTATGCCCAGTAAGTACAACGTGCAATCCGCAAAACATTTTAACAAAAGAATGCATTGACCGATTATGCGTTCTTGTGAACCAATTAAACTTTCATATATTATCTTGATTATATTTCCTTACATGTCATGTGTGTACGTACTGTGGTCCATAGCTATGGAGTGGCGGGAGGCAGCCAATCCAAACCAACTCAAACCATGAAACAAACTATTTAACATGGAGTGATTGGGGCAGCCAATCCAACTCAGCCCAAACCATAGATTAAACCATTTAAACCCGCCACTATAGCAAGTCGGTACGACACAATGACCTTAACTTGTCTTAATATGAGTTCTTACCATGTAGTTAAATATTAGTGAACATGCTACATGATGTCACTATATTAAAACATAACATAACACAAACCATAACATAAACGCCGTAACATAATCTTTATAACATAACTTCATATCATAACATATCCATCGTAACATACATCATCGTAACATAAACATCGAAACGTAACATAAACATCATACGTAAGCATCGTAACATAAACATCATACGTAAGCATCGTATCATAAACATCATACGTAAGCATCATAACATAACTTATGCATATCAATGCATGAATTCTTGAAAAAACATGTTATAAAAACATTTTGCCCATGCTATAGGTGGAGTTATACTTACCTTTCATCCTATGCTCTTGGTTTATCGTCCAAACGTGGCACGACAACAGTTCCTACTCCTGTTTCCAAACAGGACGTAAGATAAGAGTCATACACATTCTATCTTATCATAATTCATAATCATTAAATGTTGGTGTCCTAACCAACATTTATGAGTAGCCTTAGTTATATTATATGTTCCCTCCTTTAACAACTTACGATAACTTGTTTGGTTACTTGCCGTAACCCTAGGGTTCATGGCCCAACATACTTAAACAATATCATACTAGGTTACTTCTGGTAACCTTGGGTACATGACTTAACATTCTTGATCCATCATCTATTGGGTTATTACAAATAACCCTAGATCATAATTTTCGGTATCTTATTGGGTTACGTCAGGTAACCCTTAAGGTGATAAACCTTGGTCAAACTTGGTCAACCAAAGTCAACCTTCCATGGTCAAACTTGGGCTTTGGGAGCCAAGCCCAATAACTCGGGTATCCTTCCCGGTTACCATCCGTTATTATCTTGTTACTTAATCTTGGCTTTAAAATCCATTTTTCCCTTTGTTTCGGAAAATTTGTTGAATTCAACTTAAAAAACCTTTGCTTAACTTATAAAATGTGTTAAGGGCTGAAAACTGTCATTGGAACAGTTCTCACAGTCAAAACATTGGGGTTTGGTGTAAAATACAGTTTTCCTATATAGTTTTAGAAAATCCTGTACACGTGCAGGAATTTTCTGCTCATGTATTGTTTTTCTGAAAATCCTGTGCTGGAATTTCGGTTTCCTGCATAGTTTTGAGAGTCAATATTTTTACTTTAAAATCTGCTCAGAATTTGATAAAACTTTCTTCATGAAACTTTTAGCTCTCGTAAAATTCTTCAACCTTCATGTTTTGAGGAAAATCCAGTTCAGACTTTAACATGCCCTTATTCTTGGTTGAACTCACCTGGCCGTGCATAAATCCTGTGCACGGTCAGGCTCGGATTTTCATAAGAACCAAGGCCTTTGGAGCCTTCTTTTGAAAAATGGTCGGTGGTGCCCTCTAGTAAAAACCATTATCTACAACTTTGTAGTTTTGAGTTTCTTCAAATTCGGCCTCTAAGGGCCTCAAATTACCATTTCCAGAAAGCTGCCCAGTCTTGACCCGAGACTGACAGTTTCGGTTCTTAAATTCGTTTCACGTCCTAAAACGCGCAACTACCTCAACCGACCACATCGGGAGCCTAAGATCACACATGCAATCATTTCTAACGTTTCTTTCCATCAATCACATAATCATACATTCAATCTTAAACCTATGGGAACATATAACAAACACATGGTAGGCAAACTCAAAAACCCATAAGCACATCATCAAACATGCACCAAAATATAAACTAGAGACCACCACCCTAATCATGCACATGCTAGAAAACTTAACTAGAGCATTGACATAAATGGTGAGCTTATGCTCTTACAATCCAACTCGGAAATACACTTAAATTTCCAAAGTAAATGCTCAATTTAAAAGCTTAGGACCAAAGGAATTTACCTTGATGAACACGAGGCTAGGCTAGGAGTTTGGTTCATTTTTCTGCCCTTTCTCCTTGGCTGCCTATAACCGGTTTTACCCCTCAAATTAGCACCAAAACTTCTTGGTCATTTGGTGGTTCTTCCTACAAAATCCGGCTCTCCTAAAAACCCATTTTTCTGCACTTTTCTCTTTTCTTTCTCTTCCTCTCCCATGGCCGGCCACTTGGCCTCCAATGGGTACCAAAATTTTTCCCAACTATTTCCTTGATTCCTACATGAAAATCCGAACACTCTAGCTTGGTTTTCTCTCTATTTTTCTCCCTTCTATGGCTCGGCCTTTAGGTGGAAAGGTGAGGGAAAATTTTGCCATAGTTTTGTTAAGGCTACAAAACTTCCTTCAAAATTTGTGAACCAACATCACCTATTTATAGATGAAAAACATAGTTTGTATAATTGCATAAAAGGGTCTAAGAGCAAAATATTTGCTCAAAACTCCTCCTAGGTGGCCGGCCATAGAGTAGCCTTGGTGGGCAAGTTGCTTGCTCACCAAGTTTTGCTTACATCACTCAATGACATCACTTTGATGACATCACCTTGATGACATCACTTGCTTACATCACCTTGATGACATCACTTGCTTACATCACCTTGATGACATCATCTTGATGACATCACCTTGATGACATCATCAAGCCAAATACTTGTTCTCCAAGCCATTCAAAATCCGGCCATTAGGAATCCTTGGTGGGCAAGTTTGCTTGCTCACCAAGTTTGGCTTACATCACCCCCGTGACATCATTCGCTTACATCATTTTGACGACATCATCTTGATGACATCATCAAGCCAATTGCTTGTTCACCAAGCCTAGAAGAAATCCGGCCATGCATGCATGTGGAAGCCAACAAATATCTTTCCATGCTTATCTTTTCATGCTAATCTTATTCTTAATTCCTTGTTCCAATGTAACTAGGCTTGTAACCAATTTTGGCCTAGTTGTAACCTTGGTTAGGAATTTCCATGATTCCATAATTACATACTAATCCATCATTACTTATTTTCTAAAATTACACTTTGGCCCCTATGGACAAAATATTTGCAATTTAGTCCCTGTAGGTCGCCAACTATGGCGGAGTCACTTGGCTTCCATTTCGTGCATAATTATCCACTTGATACTAAAAATCCAATAATATAATCCTGCAGTCTATTTCCTTACCAACTTACATAATATCAATACTGTTTTTCACCAAGACAGTATTGTCTTACTGGACTACAGTCCAGAATTCATCTGCGTAAAAATTGGACTGCGTATCGGATTTTCTTAGGACTTAAAACTATTTAGTCCTTAATGCTCTAAAATTTGTGCTTGATTTTTCTACGGTGGTCTCATAGCTTATTCTTACTTAATTGGCCGTAATGAAGGTTTTCCGCAGTATAATTCCATACTCCTTTGCCGTATCTCAGCACCTTCATCTAATTGACCTTCCTGGTCAACCCTTGACTTTTTGGTCAACTTTGACTTTTTCGGTCAAACTTTGACCAACATAAAATCATAAATTTCCATTTTACCCTTTTTCCTCAAAAGGCCACATGCTTGACTTAAGTAAACTATTGTTGAGTCTCGTAGCTAATTAAACGAGAACTCACACATAAACTGATATTCTGCTCAGATCATGAGCTTCATATCGACATACAAGTTTCAAACTTGAGATTTTCCTTGTCTAAAAGGACATCATAGGTTCATCGAAATTTCGGGTATTACATTCTACCCTCCTTAAAGAAATTTTCATCCTCGAAAATTCGGATACTTCTAATGGCTTTCATTCAAATCCACTATTGATCCATCGTAACTTATTCATGTTCCCATTTTTATACTTTAATGGGATCATGTTTCTTGTCTGGAATCATACTCTTACTTTCATATCATGTCATCATACTTTTATTCATTCTTACTTCATACTATCTTACTTTCATACTACATACATTCTTACTTATATACATTCATGCTTACGTACTTGCTTACTTCCTTACTTACATACATTCATACTTACATACTTACATACTTACATACTTTCATGCTATCATATTCTCCTTTCATATTGCATCACAAGAACTATTTTCATAAAAATTTGAGCAAGTATATCATATAACTTGCCATGTTTGAAAAACATTTCTTATCATATAACTTTTCATACATGAAAAGCGTTTCATACTTTATAATTTTTTTCCGCACTTGGAAAACATATCTTATCATATAACTTTTCATACATGAAAAACGTTTCATACTTTAAAATTTTTCCACACTTGGAAAACATATCTTAAAATAGCTTCTTTCTTGAACCTTGATCTTATGCTATTAGAACCCTTTACTTATCATAATGGCCCCTTTCTTGGAACTCATCCCATTCTTGGAACTTGTCCCTCAAGGATTCGGCCTATGACCCCTATCGTGGGACTTGTCCCTCAAGGATTCGGTCATTTAACGAACATAATGGCTCCTATCTTGGAACCTTTACTGTTCATAACAGCCCCTATCTTGGAATTTCCTCCTCAAGGATTCGGCTGTATTTTATAAAATGAGGGATTCTATTAAGCATGATCTCAAGATTTAAGCATCTTTTATAAAAATATTTCCTTTGAATCTTTCAAAGTCAATAATGGAGAAAACATAATGTCGTTCGAGTGATGCAATACTCATATCATTTCGACTAGCTGCTTGCTAGATAATAAAATGGTAGAAGCTTCTCTCATTGCTTCTAACATTTTCTTCATAACTCAAAATCATTATCCTTAGGAATGTCTAAAACTTCCCATTATTTCATAATTTCCCTTACTAAGGGATCATATCCTTAATTTCCTCGTCATAATGATAGCCATTATCCCACTTATTGCTTGTGTATTGCCTTGATATTACCACCGAATCAAGGCACTACCAAACCTCTTTCCATACCTATTATCATTCTTATGGGAGCCTAAGTTTCACAACCACGAAACTTAAGTTCTATAGCATCTAGCTTATTTCTTAAAATGAAAACTTCTAGATTATCACCCTACCGAGGTAAGGCGATAGACTATCTGATCTCGAAGCCTATTAATTTCTTATTGCTACTCTAGCATTTATCATCATGACTTGGCTATCATAGTTGCAAGATGAGGCTCTTGCAGAAATTTGGTTTGGTTGTACCAGCAACGAACCATTTTCTAGTTTCTAATCCTAATTCTCAACATGTCTAACACTTATTCCTTTATCCATATCTTAGCGTACCGTACTAGAGATTCATCACGATCTCATCATATCCTATCGTAGGCTCAGCTTATTCCCCACGCTTTCGCTGCGCAACTCTGATCCACTGGCAATCATAGCCCATAAACTCATCTGGATAAATGCGCCAAGCTGCAACATAACTGACGTATCGTCTTCATATCGTGTAGCCACTCAGCAAATGCAGCCACTTCTTGAGTCCCATCGAAGATGCGTGACTCCATTCCTTCGAATGCGAATGAAGTCTTATGGTCCTCTTCAATCGTACCCGGGTTTCATACCAGGTTCCTATCTATACTATTATAAAACTATGACCTCACATAGTTACTATACCTAACTAGAGTAAGAAAACTTACTTGCAAAACTGTGGCTCTGGCGGCAGAACTGTGAAAATGGATGGCAGAAAACTTGCTCTGATACCATCTCTGTAACGCCCCGAACCGTCACACGTAGGGGCGTCCTACTGCGCAGACGTGGGCCGTTACATTACTTGCTTAACTTCTTAATTTAAAAAGCTTAAACTTACTGAAAATTCCGGAGTAAAATTTTTTTTTCTTTTCTTGCTTACATAAAACTTAACTTATCCTCATACATATTCATAAGTACTCACTCGAGTACCGAGCTTTCATAATCATATTGAAAGCTAACATAATCATACCATGGACTAATCCGACCTAATGCGGTTCGGTACAACACGAGGCAACTTGTTGCCATCATCCTTGAAAACCATTCTTTAACTCGTTCTTGAAAACAATTTCTTAAAAATAGTTTTCTTCTATACTATCACATAACATAAAACACATCTTTAAAATATATTTTTCAAAACATATTTTACATAGCATAATTTCAAAACCCGTGGCGGTGTCCATCCCACATTTCATAGCCTGTAGCGCCAGCCTTCACAGCCTTGCATCAAGTATTGCCGGTAGGTTGCTAACCTACAGCATGAACGTAAGTAATGAGCTTATGCCCAGTAAGTACAACGTGCAATCCGCAAAACATTTTAACAAAAGAATGCATTGACCGATTATGCTTTCTTGTGAACCAATTAAACTTTCATATATTATCTTGATTATATTTCCTTACATGTCATGTGTGTACTTACCGTGGTCCATAGCTATGGAGTGGCGGGAGGCAGCCAATCCAAACCAACTCAAACCATGAAACAAACTGTTTAACATGGAGTGATTGGGGCAGCCAGTCCAACTCAGCCCAAACCATAGATTAAACCATTTAAAACCGCCACTATGGCAAGTCGGTACGACACAATGACCTTAACTTGTCTTAATATGAGTTCTTACCATGTAGTTAAATATTAGTGAACATGCTACATGATGTCACTATATTAAAACATAACATAATACAAACCATAACATAAACGCCGTAACATAATCTTCATAACATAACTTTATATCATAACATATCCATCGTAACATACATCATCGTAACATAAACATCGAAACGTAACATAAACATCATACGTAAGCATCATAACATAAACATCATACGTAAGCATCGTATCATAAACATCATACGTAAGCATCATAACATAACTTATGCATATCAATGCATGAATTCTTGAAAAACCTGTTATAAAAGCATTTTGCCCATGCTGTAGGCGGAGTTATACTTACCTTTCGTCCTATGCTCTTGGTTTATCGTCCAAACGTGGCACGACAATAGTTTCCTACTCCTGTTTCCAAACAGGACGTAAGATAAGAGCCATACACATTCTATCTTATCATAATTCATAATCATTAAATGTTGGTGTCCTAACCAACATTTATGAGTAGCCTTAGTTATATTATATGTTCCCTCCTATAACAACTTACGATATCTTGTTTGGTTACTTGCCGTAACCCTAGGGTTCATGGCCCAACATACTTAAACAATACCATACTAAGTTACTCCTGGTAACCTTGGGTACATGACTTAACATTCTTGATCCATCATCTATTGGGTTATTACAAATAACCCTATATCATAATTTTTGGTATCTTATTGGGTTACGTTGGGTAACCCTTAAGGTGATAAACCTTGGTCAAACTTAGTCAACCAAAGTCAACATTCCATGGTCAAACTTGGGCTTTGGGAGCCAAGCCCAATAACTCGGGTATCCTTCCCGGTTACCATCCGTTATTGTCTTGTTACTTAATCTTGGCTTTAAAATCCATTTTTCCCTTTGTTTCGGAAAATTTGTTGAATTCAACTTAAAAACCTTTGCTTAACTTATAAAATGTGTTAAGGGCTGAAAACTGCCATTGGAACAGTTCTCACGGTCAAAACATTGGGGTTTGGTGTAAAATACAGTTTTCCTATATTGGTCTAGAAAATCCTGTACACGTGCAGGAATTTCCTGCTCATGTATTGTTTTTCTGAAAATCCTGTGCTGGAATTTCGGTTTCCTGCACAGTTTTGAGAGTCAATATTTTTACTTTAAAATCTGCTCAGAATTTGATAAAACTTTCTTCATGAAAGTTTTAGCTCTCATAAAATGCTTCAACTTTCATGTTTTGAGGAAAACCCAGTTCGGACTTGAACATGCCCTTATTCTTGGTTGAACTCACCTGGCCGTGCATAATCCTGGGCACGGTCAGGCTCGGATTTTCATAAGAACCGAGGCCTTTGGAGCCTTATTTTGAAAAACGGTCAGTGGTGCCCTCTAGTAAAAACCATTATCTACAACTTTTTAGTTTTGAGTTTCTTCAAATTCGGCCTCTAAGCGCCTCAAATTACCATTTCCAGAAAGCTGCCTAGTCTAGACCCTAGACTGGCAGTTTCGGTTCTTAAATTCGTTTCACGTCCTAAAACGCGCAACTACCTCAACCGACCACAGCGGGAGCCTAAGATCACACATGCAATAGTTTCTAACATTTCTTTCCATCAATCACATAATCATACATTCAATCTTAAACCTATGGGAACATATAACAAACACATGGTAGGCAAACTCAAAAACCCATAAGCACATCATCAAACATGCACCAAAATATAAACTAGAGACCACCACCCTAATCATGCACATGCTAGAAAACTTAACGAGAGCATTGACATAAATCGTGAGCTTATGCTCTTACAATCCAACTCGGAAATACACTTAAATTTCCAAAGTAAATGCTCCATTTAAAAGCTTAGGACCAAAGGAATTTACCTTGATGAACACAAGGCTAGGCTAGGAGTTTGGTTCATTTTTCTGCCCTTTCTCTTTGGCTGCCTATAACCGGTTTTACCCCTCAAATTAGCACCAAAACTTCTTGGTCATTTTGTGGTTCTTCCTACAAAATCTGGCTCTCCTAAAAACCCATTTTTCTGCACTTTTCTCTTTTCTTTCTCTTCCTCTCCCATGGCCGGCAACTTGGCCTCCAATGGGTACCAAAATTTTTCCCAACTATTTCCTTGATTCCTACATGAAAATCCGAACACTCTAGCTTGGTTTTCTCTCTATTTTTCTCCCTTCTATGGCTCGGCCTTTAGGTGGAAAGGTGAGGGAAAATTTTGCCTTAGTTTTGTTAAGGCTACAAAACTTCCTTCAAAATTTGTGAACCAACATCACCTATTTATAGGTGAAAAACATAGTTTTTATAATTGCATAAAAGGGTCTAAGAGCAAAATATTTGCTCAAAACTCCTCCTAGGTGGCCGGCCATAGAGTAGCCTTGGTGGGCAAGTTGCTTGCTCACCAAGTTTTGCTTACATCACTCAATGACATCACTTTGATGACATCACCTTGATGACATCACTTGCTTACATCACCTTGATGACATCATCTTGATGACATCACCTTGATGACATCATCAAGCCAAATACTTGTTCTCCAAGCCATTCAAAATCCGGCCATTAGGAATCCTTGGTGGGCAAGTTTGCTTGCTCACCAAGTTTGGCTTACATCACCCCCGTGACATCATTCGCTTACATCATTTCGACGACATCATCTTGATGACATCATCAAGCCAATTGCTTGTTCACCAAGCCTAGAAGAAATCCGGCCATGCATGCATGTGGAAGCCAACAAATATCTTTCCATGCTTATCTTTTCATGCTAATCTTATTCTTAATTCCTTGTTCCAATGTAACTAGGCTTGTAACCAATTTTGGCCTAGTTGGAACCTTGGTTAGGAATTTCCATGATTCCATAATTACATACTAATCCATCATTACTTATTTTTCTAAAATTACACTTTGGCCCCTATGGACAAAATATTTGCAATTTAGTCCCTGTAGGTCGCCAACTATGGCGGAGCCACTTGGCTTCCATTTCGTGCATAATTATCCACTTGATACTAAAAATCCAATAATATAATCCTGCAGTCCATTTCCTTACCAACTTACATAATATCAATACTGTTTTTCACCAAGACAGTATTGTCTTACTGGACTACAGTCCAGAATTCATCTGCGTAAAAATTGGACTGCGTATCGGATTTTCTTAGGACTTAAAACTATTTAGTCCTTAATGCTCTAAAATTAGTTTGGCCGTATCCGGCTTTGTTTTAAGAAAGGGGGGGGGGGAGGGAGCATATAACTATGACTAGGTATGAATGTTGGTTTGATTACCAACATTCTGTAAGAACAGAATTCTTACTCTATGTCCTCTGATATAGCAGGAAATAGCCTGCCGAGGTATCTTGAAGTGGATCAACAAGTCTCAGGATATAGTACTCAAGGTAAGTACAACTCCGCCTACAGCATAGGCTTTCGTTGTATACTTGCCCAAGTATGTTTGATGTTTATGATGGAATGATGCTATGTTTACGATATGACTATGTTAAGTTCATGAGTATGAGATTATGGCATGATGTTAAGATATGAGCATAATTTATGAATAGTGACATCACGAAGCATGTTCACTAATAAGAACAAGTATGAGTTCATGAAAAGTAAGTATGATGGCAAGCAAGCTTGCCTGTGTCGTACCGACCCACGTTAGGTCGGGTTGGACTGTGGTTTGAGTTGGAAATGGACTGGCCGCCCCAACCAAATCATAGTTGCGCGCCCGGTACGTACAGTTATGATAAGGCGCCCATAAGTAAGATAAGTTAAGAATGAATAAGATGGCATAATAAGAGCATAATTGGTTCATGCATATATTATGCAATAGTATGTATGTTATGATAAGGTTCAGTATGAGATGTATGAGTATGTATGATATGTATGCTATGAGAAGTTATGTATGACATGTATGATATGCTATGCTTATGTAAAGTTATGAAGAGTTATGTTTATGTTTAATTGTTGCGGATTTATATGTTGTACTTGCTGAGCGAAAGCTCACGTGTCTTACGTCTATGCTGTAGGTAAGCAACCTATGAGCTGTAATACCCGAAATTTTTATGGCTTATGATTTCCTTAAAAACAAGGAAAACCTAAGTTTGAATCATGATCGGAATAGAATATCAGTATAAGTTTGAGTTCTCAATTAATTAGCTACGAGACTCAAAAATAGTTTGCTTAGGCAAATATAGGCCTTTTTGGAAAAAAGGGGCAAAATAGTAATTTTGACTTTTATTCTGGTCAAAGTTGACTAAGGTGAAACCGCAGTGTAAATTATCGGTATAGAAACTATACTGCAGAAAACTGTCGTTTCGGACGATTAAGCGAAAATAAGGCTTGAGACGTCGCTAGAGGAAAATTAAGCATGATTTTTGAGACATAAAGGACTAAATGGTTTCGAGCTCTAAGAAAAAAAATCCATTTGGCTCAGTTAAGTGCAGTTGAATTCTGGACCGTAGTCCAGTATGGCAGTACTGTTTTAAGTGAAAAACAGTACTAGTATTATTTCAATTAATGAGAAATTGGATTGTATCTCTATATTTAGGGATTTTGGGGAATTAAGTGGACCATTATGTATGAATTAGAAGCCAAGTGGCTCCACTTTAGTCGCCACCTCACAGGGACTAAAATGCAAATATTTTGTCCTTAAGGGCTAAAGTGTAATTTTTGGAAATTATGAAAAGTAAGTTTTAAGCATGAATTAAGGTTGAAAAAAAAATAAAATTGGCCAACAAATTACTTTGTATGGCCGGCCACTCTAATGGTTTAGGGGGAGGCAATTAAGCTTCCTTTTGATGAATTTAATGCAAGATAAGAAAAAAAAGGTGTGGTGGGTCCACCTTTGGACACATCACCACCTTAGCTCACATACATGTTCTAGAACAAGATTAATGGCCGGTCACTAGGAGGAAATCCAAATCCAAGAGCCATTAATTTGGGTTCATGCACTAGTGTGGTGGGTCCACCTTTGGACACCTCATCACCCTTAGCTCACACACACACATGTTCTAAGAACAAGAAATAGCCGGCCACTAAGGAAGCAAAAAGAAGCAATTAATTGGGTTCATGCACCTTGTCAGCCGGTCTTTAATGCTTGGAAAGCAAGGAAAAAAATTGCTTAGGTAAGCATGCTTAGGCAAGCCTAATGACATGAGCAAGAGGACACCTCACCAAATTGATTTTTCCCTTGTTCTCTAAGGGATTGACCGGCCACCTAAGAGGAGTAAAAGGGCATTTAGAAAATCTTTTTCAGCTATAAATAGAGGAAGGGGGGGGGGGGGGCGGATTTTTGGTGTGAAAAATTGGAAAAACAAGCCAAACTATGGCAAAATTTTTCCTCACCCAATTTCCCTCAAAACCGAAACCCAAAGGAAGAAAAGAAAGAAAAAAAAGTGGAACTAGGAACTAGCCTAGGTGATGGTCGGATTTTTGGTGAGAAACCAACAAGGGGTTACTGAAATTTTGAAACCCATTTGGAGGGCAAAAGCCGGCTGTGATGGCAGCCAAAGGGGAAGGAGAAAAAGTTGGAACCCAAGCTTGAAAACCAACTTCCAAACCCTAGGTAAACCCTAAAACCCTAAGCTTTTTAATTGAGCTTTAATTTGGAAATTTATGTGTATTTCCATGTTGGTTTGTATGAGCATAAGCTCACTTTAAATTTTCTGCCCTAGTTATAATTTTAGGGTTTATGATTTGATGGTTTCAATTCTTGCATGCTAAGTGTTTGATGAATGTCTAGGGTTTTGTATCTTGATGCATGATGAAAATTTTGATTTGCATGGATGCATGTTTTACGTTAGAAGCGCTGCATGTTTGCTGTGTAAGCTCCCGAAGTGATCGGTCGAGTTAGAATCCGCGAAATAGGACGTAAACCGGACTTAACAACCGAAAACTGCCATTTCGGGTAGAAACTGGCCAGTTTCGGGAAAAGTGAAATTTGAGGCCTTTAGAGGCCGAACTAGGTAAAACTCAAAACATGAAAGTTGTTCAGAATGATTTTTTATTGTGGGCAACGCAGACAGTTTTCCAAATTGAGGCTCCAATGGCCTCCGTTTTTACAAAAACCCGTGGCTAGTTTGCCCTGACCCAGTTTACAGGGTCAGCCAGTTTCAAATTAAAACTTGTACGAATCCAAGCAGAACTGGACTTTTCGTAAAACACGAAAGTTTTATAATTTTTCGAGATCTACAACTTTTGTGAAGACAACTTTTTTAAATTCAAATCAGATTTTTAAACTGACACGGATTGGTGAATAGTGTGCAGGAAACAAGAAATTCCTGTACAGGATTTTCTAAAAACAGTACAGAAAAACTGTATTTTTCCTCAAAACCACTGTTTTGACTAAGGAAACTGTTCCAAATGTAGTTTTCAACAGTTGATAATTTTTACAAACCCTACTTTAGGGGATACGATTTTTCTAATATTAAATCAATGATTTTAAAACCTAAAAGGTTGAATTTTTCCAAAGAAAGATAAGAATGGATTTTAAAACCAAAGGTTATCTTTCTTTCGGAAACAAAACAAGGATGGACGGTAATCGGGAAGGATACCCGAGTTACTGCACAGGGTCCAAAGCCAAGCCAGACTTAGGATAATTGGACTAAGCTTGATTACCTCAAGGGTTACTCAAGGTAACCCAACAAGGTATTAAAATTGAGTTTGATCTTAAAACCCAAAAAGGATTCAAATTAAAAATGACAAGGCATAGGCCAAGGTTAGGATGATACCTAACCCTATTCATATATGATTGGGATTAATACCCAAGGTTACCTTAAGTAACCAAGTAAGTCATCATAAGTTATAAGGGAGACTTACAGCTAGAATTTCGTAGGCATGTTGGTATGGTCACCAACATTCCACAATACTAATTAGACCCTTACCTATGTCCTTCATCAAGCAGGAGGAAGCCTGCGGCTACCCGGAAGAGGAGCAGCTTTACGTAGGACATAGTAAAAGAGGTAAGTACAGACCTCACCTGCAGTATGGAAAATAATAAAAGATATTTTCCAAGTATACATGCTATGCTATGTTATGCTATGCTATAATGCTATGCTATGTTATAATGCTATGCTATGTGATGCTATGCTATGTTATGATATGAGATGCCGTGTAATGATGTGATGCTATGACATGTTACATATTATGCCATGTTTTCTAAAATGTCATGGTTTTAAAAATGTCATGTTTTCAAGAATGCCATGATATGGCAAATGTTAAGTTTGGATTTGACGTTGTGACATCATGAAGCATGTTCACTAATATTAAATCACATGGTAAGATGATCAAGTAAGGTGTCGTACCAACCTCCCGTGATCGTGGAGAATACATGTTAAAAACCAGTTGTGGCATTAACCTCTCGTTGATGCGTGAGGGTCACGTTATGATTCCCAGAACTGTTAGGGCCTTGCAAACCCTAGCTTTGTCTGGAGGCTGCGCGCTTTTGGTACGGACACTAGGGGCCCACATGTAATCAAGATAATGAGTAAAAGTGTCTAAAAGATTTATAATTGGACATAATCGGATCATGCATAAACTACATGATGATTGATATGTTACTCGATGTTTGAAAAGATTTTTGTGAGATCATGTTTGTACTTGCTGGGCGAAAGCTCATTTGTATATTTCATACTGTAGGTAAGACGCCTGCAGCATTACTTGATGGGCCATGGAGATGATGCAGCGAGTGAAGGGCGGTGTGGGATACCACTACGCAATATTTTCCGCAAATGTTTTTAAGTATGATGTTGTATATGGATGTGATGTAATGTTTCCAAGGTCCGATTTAAAAGGTCATGGTAACCTTATAATCGGCATAACAAGTAAAAGGGGTAGACATGATGAAGTTTACCCGTCAGTACAAGTTAATTCAAGTTGAGTTTCGAGTTATGATTTTTAAATAAAGTTTAAAGTTTTAAAAGAAGAAAAAAAAAATTTATACTGAAATTTTTTTCGATAAAACAAAGATTTAAGTTTAGCAAGTTTGGTAACGGCCCACGTTTACGTATTCGGCCCTACGTGACGTAGTCGGCCCTACGTTGATTTTCGGGGCGTTGCAAAGTTGGTATCAGAGCTGTAACGACCCGCCTAGCTCAGGCCGTTACCGTACATACATACATACATACATACTTACGTACTTATACGTAAAACAGCGGAAATATTTTTTATTTTTTTTAGCCGTATATATATACGCACCTACGTAAATAATTATACTGAATAATTAAAACGTTGTGTAGGTATAAACAAAGCTTGTAAAATATTGACATAATAAACAAAACGTGTGGCGGCATTAATCCCACATTTCACAGTCCAGCACACCTCGCCTTCCATCTTGTATCATTGATTACTAGCAGGTTGCTTACCTACAGCATAGACGTAAGACAGTGAGCGAAAGCTCAGCAAGTACAACTATTAATACCGCAATATTAAAAACACAGCATAATCTAACCTAACATAACATTGTATACCATTACATAGCATACCATTTCATAACCTTTCTTCATCATAACATGGCATAACATTTCATAACATAACTTAATCATAACATGGCATAACATTTCATAACATAACTTGACATATCGTATGCATGATCCGTTTATGCTTCCTTATGCTCTCTTATCTCTTCATAACTTTCTTAACTTAACCTTACTTTTACTTATGGGCCCCATATCATAAGTGTTCGTACCGGGCGCGCTCCATGGACTTACTCTTGCCATAGCTCAACCCGACCTAACGCGGGTCGGTACGACACAGGCAAGCTTGCTTGCCGTCATAGCTTAATCTTTCTTTTGTTAATTAGTGAACATGCATCATGATGTTTCACTCAATTAAACTTAACATATCTTAACCCTAATCATGCTCCTATACATCATAGCATACTTGACATTCCATTCATCATAACATACATTCATAAAATCATAACACTTATTATTCATATAAAATCATAGCATTCCTAGGATATTCTATAGCACTTATCATATAGCGTGTAACACTCACAAATAGCAAACATACTTATACAAGTATTCATAATAAGCCTATGCTGCAGGCGGAGTTGTACTTACTTTGACTGTAAAAGCTGTGTCCAAAGTGGAGTCAATATCCGCCGGGACACTTCCGCGTAAAACGTTCTGAGATAAAATAAAAGTAAGGGTTAGAACTGTTGGTAGATAACCAACATTCTTTCATAACCTTAGTTATAAGCCCTTACTTATTTTTACGTTATCCTAATCGGTCACTTTGGTAACTTTGGTTGTAAAATCTCATTTTTAGAACAGAAATCCCTATCTTTGGTTTAAAAATCCTTTTTGTTAAACTTTAAAACTGAAAATCTTAAACTGAGATTTATAAAATTATTGACTATTAGAAACTGCCTTTGGAACAGTTTCACAATGTCAATTTACAGTGAAATTGTGAAATTACACTTTTTCTGTGTCAATTTAAAAATCCTGTACAGAGTTTTCCATAATCCCTGTACAGTTTTCCGAAATCCATTTTCATCTTAAAATCAAGACTGATTCTGAAAAACTTTCTTCACGAAAGTTTTAGACATCGAAAAGTTCTACAACTTTCGTGTTTTGGGCAAAACCCAGTTCGGACGTTTTCGTGGTCAAAAATCCCGTGGAACAAGTCCCGGCCGTACACGGGTCCTGGGCACATAAGGCACGGGTCCTGGGCACTAAGGCACGGGTTTTGGTAAAAACCAAGGCCATTGGAGCCTCATTTTACAAAACGGTCCGCGTTGTCCTCTAGGAAAAACTCTACTTAAAAACTTTCATGTTTTGAGTTTCCCCTGATTCGGCCTCTAAGGGCCTCAAAAACTATTTTTCCCGAAACTGGTCAGTTTCCACCCGAGTTGACAGTTTTCGGTTTAAAATTTCGTGTTCGTCCTAAAACGTCCACCCTACCTCAACCGAACTCATCGGGAGCCTAAATCAGACATGCATAACGTTTCTAACGTTCAACTTTCAACATGCAAGCCAAATTAAACGTAAATCATAATCCTACAAAACCCTAAGCATTCAATCAAACACTTAACAAGCACAATATGCACAAAAATGAACCACCAAACCCTAGGCTTAAACAAATCAAGCACATGCACATCATTTACCAACTAGAGCAGAATTTAAAAGTGGGCTTAAACCCTTACAAACCATAGTTAAATACATTTAAATTTCACCATATGAAATTTAAATGAAACTTGAATCGGTTAGGATTTTACCTTACTCGGTTAGGCTCGGGGAGCTAAGATTCGGCTTCCTTCCTCCTCCTAAATCACCGGCTGTTTTGGTGAATAGCAAGTGTCAACTTGCTGCCTTTCTTACCCAAAGTTCAGCCACCAAAAGACACAAAGTTGGCTGCCTCTAACACCAAAATCCGGCTGCCTCCTAGCTTGGTTCCTCCCCCCCCTAGAACCGGCCTTGCTAGGGAAATGGGTTCTAAAATTTTTCCCAACTTTTTGGCTTGGTTCCCACCTTGAATCCGACCACTCTAAGCCCTCCACACTCTAAGTTTTGCAAATTTTTCTTGCCTTTCTCTTCTCCCTTAAGTCCGGATTTTTGTGAAGGAAAAATGCAAGAGTTTGGCTAAGTTTTCTCTTAAATTGTGAACAAAGGCCACCCCTATTTATAGAGGTTGGAAACTTCTCCAAATTGCACACTTTGGTCCTCAAAAAATCAGAAAATTGGACATTGGAGGGGGGTATGTGGCCGGCCATTAAGGGTGGTGGAAGACAACTCATTTCTTCCATTTTCCTTAATTCAACTAATGATGTAATAATCAAAAAGTTACATGAGGTAAGCCAAAGTCTAAGCTTGTTTGGCTCTTTTGCTAATAAGCAGTCCATATTTAAGTTACCACAGGTATTTTCAATACTGGATTCACTTATGCACAGTATTGGTTTACCGAACTGCAGTCCAAAATTCATCCGTGTAATACTGGACGGTATGAAATTTTTCTTAGTTCGTCAAACTCTTTTGCCCTAAGCTTCAACTTAATGTGCTTGATTTTCTAAGGTGGTTCTCATGTCTTAAACATAACTTTTTATCTGCAAAAAGGCACGGGTTTACCCGGTGCAATTTATACAGATCAATATCTAAACATAAAGTCATTTCTTAAACTTTTCGGGTCAACCATCGACTTTCTTGTCAATTAGGGACCTTTTTGTCAAGTTTTGACTTCCATGGTCAACAGTTGACTTTTGGTCAACCGCGACGGTTTTTGGTCAAACTTTGACTTTTTACAAAATTTCAAGATTTTGCTCCATATTACCTAAAAAGGTCATTTTCTTAAATACATAACCATTTTTGAGTCTTATAAAGTCATAAAACTCACAAAACATAATTAAAAACCCTTAACTGGGCTTTTTCCATAAATACCTTTACGGTTCAATGTACATTTATACATAGAATCGTTCAGACATAAGAAAATCAGGTATTACAATCTACCCTCCTTAAAGATTTTCGTCCTCGAAAATTAGAACAATTCGGGGTAGTTCTTTCTCATTTCATTTTCTAATTCCCAAGTGGCTTCTTCTACTTTATGATTTCGCCATAAAACCTTTACCATGGGAATTGTCTTATTTCTCAGAACCTTCTCTTCTCGATCTAGGATTCGTACCGGCTTCTCTTCATAGGTCAAGTCTGTTTGAACCTCTACCGGTTCTTGACTGAGAACATGTGAAGGATCTGGTACATACTTCTTGAGCATCGATACATGGAAGACGTTATGCATAGATGCTAACTCTGGCGGCAGGGCAAGCTTGTATGCTACTTTTCCAATCCTCTCTAGGATTTCAAAAGGTCCAGTATACCTTGGACTAAGCTTCCCTTTCTTTCCAAATCTCATTACTCCCTTCATAGGGGCTATCTTGATAAAGACTGCATCTCCGGTTTGAAATTCCAAAGGCCTTCTTCGCTTGTCAGCATAGCTTTTCTGACGACTGAAAGCTATATCAAGCCTTTGCTTAATCTTTTTGATATCGTCAGAAGTCTTTCTGATGAAATCTGTGTCTGAAGCTGCTTTTGTCCAACTTCTTGCCAGTGAATAGGAGATCGACATTTTCTTCCATATAGTGCTTCGAACGGAGCCATACCAGTCGAAGCATGATAACTGTTGTTGTAAGAAAATTCAATCAAAGACAGCTTCTGATCCCAGTTTCCTTGAAAATCCAGAACACAAGATCTTAGCATATCTTCTAGTGTTTGGATAGTCCGTTCTGACTGACGTCGGTTTTGGGGGTGAAAGCCGTACTGAACTTCAGTTTCGATCCCATAGCATTGTGTACGCTTGCCCAAAATCGGGAAGTGAAACGTCCGTCTCGATCCGAGATGATCGATTTTGGTACACATGCAGTCGAACGACCTGGGATACATAGACTTCGGCCAACTTCTCCACTGAATAAGTGGCTTTGATAGCAATAAAGTGGGCAGATTTGGTTAATCGGTCGACAATAACCCAAATCGTGTCATTCCCACTTGAAGTTCTTGGCAGTCCCACGACAAAATCCATGGTAATTTGCTCCCATTTCCATTCGGGGAGCTCTATTTTCTGCAATCTCCTCCAGGATGTCGGTGTTCTGCCTTAACTTTCTGACAAGTCAAGCATTTGGATACGAACTTCGCTATCTGATTCTTCATATTTGGCCACCAGTAGTTCTCTCGGAGATCCTTGTACATCTTAGAGGCTCCGGGATGTACTGAATACGGTGTCATGTGCGCCTCTGCTAGTATCTGATCCTTCAAAAACTTGAAATCAGGAATGCAGATCC
>CM046372.1:7859235-7914299 GCA_025413025.1 Ficus hispida | reverse complement strand
ACTATGTTAAGTTCATGAGTATGAGATTATGGCATGATGTTAAGATATGAGCATAATTTATGAATAGTGACATCACGAAGCATGTTCACTAATAACAACAAGTATGAGTTCATGAAAAGTAAGTATGATGGCAAGCAAGCTTGCCTGTGTCGTACGACCCACGTTAGGTCGGGTTGGACTGTGGTTTGAGTTGGAAATGGACTGGCCGCCCCAACCAAATCATAGTTGCGCGCCCGGTACGTTACAGTTATGATAAGGGCCCATAAGTAAGATAAGTTAAGAATGAATAAGATGGCATAATAAGAGCATAATTGGTTCATGCATATATATGCAATAGTATGTATGTTATGATAAGGTTCAGTATGAGATGTATGAGTATGTATGATATGTATGCTATGAGAAGTTATGTATGACATGTATGATATGCTATGCTTATGTAAAGTTATGAAGATTATGTTTATGTTTAATTGTTGCGGATTTATATTGTACTTGCTGAGCGAAAGCTCACGTGTCTTACGTCTATGCTGTAGGTAAGCAACCTATGAGCTGTAATACCCGAAATTTTTATGGCTTATGATTCCTGTAAAACAAGGAAAACCTAAGTTTGAATCATGATCGGAATAGAATATCAGTATAAGTTTGAGTTCTCAATTAATTAGCTACGAGACTCAAAAATAGTTTGCTTAGGCAAATATAGGCATTTTTGGAAAAAAGGGGCAAAAATGGTAATTTTTGACTTTTATTCTGGTCAAAGTTGACTAAGGTGAAACCGCAATGTAAATTATCGGTATAGAAACTATACTGCAGAAAACTGTCGTTTCGGGACGATTAAGCGAAAATAAGGCTTGAGACGTCGCTAGAGGAAAATTAAGCATGATTTTTGAGACATAAAGGACTAAATGGTTTCGAGCTCTAAGTAAAAAATCCATTTGGCTCAGTTAAGTGCAGTTGAATTCTGGGACCGTAGTCCAGTATGGCAGTACTGTTTTAAGTGAAAAACAGTACTAGTATTATTTCAATTAATGAGAAATTGGATTGTATCTCTATATTTAGGGATTTTTGGGGAATTAAGTGGACCATTATGTATGAATTAGAAGCCAAGTGGCTCCACTTTAGTCGCCACCTCACAGGACTAAAATGCAAATATTTTGTCCTTAAGGGCTAAAGTGTAATTTTTGGAAATTATGAAAAGTAAGTTTTAAGCATGAATTAAGGTTGAAAAAAAATAAAATTGGCCAACAAATTACTTTGTATGGCCGGCCACTCTAATGGTTTAGGGGGAGGCAATTAAGCTTGCTTTTGATGAATTTAATGCAAGATAAGAAAAAAAAGGTGTGGTGGGTCCACCTTTGGACACATCACCACCTTAGCTCACATACATGTTCTAGAACAAGATTAATGGCCGGTCACTAGGAGGAAAATCCAAATCCAAGAGCCATTAATTGGGTTCATGCACTCTTTGGTCAGACCGGTCTTTAATATGCTTGGAATAGCCTAAGCGGAAAAAAAAATTTGCTTAGGTAAGCATGCTTAGGCAAGCCTAATGACATGAGCAAGAGGACACCTCACCAAATTGATTTTTCCCTTGTTCTCTAAGGGATTGACCGGCCACCTAAGAGGAGTAAAAGGCATTTAGAAAATCTTTTTCAGCTATAAATAGAGGAAGGGGGGGGGGGGGGGCGGATTTTTGGAGTGAAAAATTGGAAAAACAAGCCAAACTATGGCAAAATTTTTCCTCACCCAATTTCCCTCAAAACCGAAACCCAAAGGAAGAAAAGAAAGAAAAAAAAAGTGGAACTAGGAACTAGCCTAGGTGATGGTCGGATTTTTGGTGAGAAACCAACAAGGGGTTGCTGAAATTTTGAAACCCATTTGGAGGGCAAAAGCCGGCTGTGATGGCAGCCAAAGGGAAGGAGAAAAAGTTGAACCCAAGCTTGAAAACCAACTTCCAAACCCTAGGTAAACCCTAAAACCCTAAGCTTTTTAATTGAGCTTTAATTTGGAAATTTATGTGTATTTCCATGTTGGTTTGTAATGAGCATAAGCTCACTTTAAATTTTCTGCCCTAGTTATGATTTTAGGGTTTATGATTTGATGGTTTCAATTCTTGCATGCTAAGTGTTTGATGAATGTCTAGGGTTTTGTATCTTGATGCATGATGAAAATTTTGATTTGCATGGATGCATGTTTTACGTTAGAAGCGCTGCATGTTTGCTGTGTAAGCTCCCGAAGTGATCGGTCGAGTTAGAATCCGCGAAATAGGACGTAAACCGGACTTAACAACCGAAAACTGCCATTTCGGGTAGAAACTGGCCAGTTTCGGGAAAAGTGAAATTTGAGGCCTTTAGAGGCGAACTAGGTAAAACTCAAAACATGAAAGTTGTTCAGAATGATTTTTATGTGGGAACCGCAGGCAGTTCCCAAATTGAGCTCCAATGGCTCCGTTTTTACAAAAACCCGTGGCTAGTTTGCCCAGACCCAGTTTACAGGGTCAGCCAGTTTCAAATTAAAACTGTACGAATCCAAGCAGAACTGGACTTTTCGTAAAACAAAAGTTTTAAATTTTTCGAGATCTACAACTTTCGTGAAGACAACTTTTTTAAATTCAAATCAGATTTTTAAACTGACACGGATTGGTGAATAGTGTGCAGGAAACAAGAAATTCCTGTACAGGATTTTCTAAAAACAGTACAGAAAAACTGTATTTTTCCTCAAAACCACTGTTTTGACTAAGGAAACTGTTCCAAAGCAGTTTTCAACAGTTGATAATTTTTACAAACCCTACTTCAGGGGATACGATTTTTCTAATATTAAATCAATGATTTTAAAACCTAAAAGGTTGAATTTTTCCAAAGAAAGATAAGAATGGATTTTAAAACCAAAGGTTATCTTTCTTTCGGAAACAAAACAAGGATGGACGGTAATCGGGAAGGATACCCGAGTTACTGCACAGGGTCCAAAGCCAAGCAGACGTTAGGATAATTGGACTAAGCTTGATTACCTCAAGGGTTACTCAAGGTAACCCAACAAGGTATTAAAATTGAGTTTGATCTTAAAACCCAAAAAGGATTAAAATTAAAAATGACAAGGCATAGGCCAAGGTTAGGATGATACCTAACCCTATTCATATATGATTGGGATTAATACCCAAGGTTACCTTAAGTAACCAAGTAGTCATCATAAGTTATAAGGGAGACTTACAGCTAGAATTTCGTAGGCATGTTGGTATGGTCACCAACATTCCACAATACTAATTAGACCCTTACCTATGTCCTTCATCAAGCAGGAGGAAGCCTGCGGCTACCCGGAAGAGGAGCAGCTTTACGTAGGACATAGTAAAAGAGGTAAGTACAGACCTCACCTGCAGTATGGAAAATAATAAAAGATATTTTCTAAGTATACATGCTATGCTATGTTATGCTATGCTATAATGCTATGCTATGTTATAATGCTATGCTATGTGATGCTATGCTATGTTATGATATGAGATGCCGTGTAATGATGTGATGCTATGACATGTTACATATTATGCCATGTTTTCTAAAATGTCATGGTTTTAAAAATGTCATGTTTTCAAGAATGCCATGATATGGCAAATGTTAAGTTTGGATTTGACGTTGTGACATCATGAAGCATGTTCACTAATATTAAATCACATGGTAAGATGATCAAGTAAGGTGTCGTACCAACCTCCCGTGATCGTGGAGAATACATGTTAAAAACCAGTTGTGGCATTAACCTCTCGTTGATGCGTGAGGGTCACGTTATGATTCCCAGAACTGTTAGGGCCTTGCAAACCCTAGCTTTGTCTGGAGGCTGCGCGCTTTTGGTACGGACACTAGGGGCCCACATGTAATCAAGATAATGAGTAAAAGTGTCTAAAAGATTTATAATTGGACATAATCGGATCATGCATAAACTACATGATGATTGATATGTTACTCGATGTTTGAAAAGATTTTTGTGAGATCATGTTTGTACTTGCTGGGCGAAAGCTCATTTGTATATTTCATACTGTAGGTAAGACGCCTGCAGCATTACTTGATGGGCCATGGAGATGATGCAGCGAGTGAAGGGCGGTGTGGGATACCACTACGCAATATTTTCCGCAAATGTTTTTAAGTATGATGTTGTATATGGATGTGATGTAATGTTTCCAAGGTCCGATTTAAAAGGTCATGGTAACCTTATAATCGGCATAACAAGTAAAAGGGGTAGACATGATGAAGTTTACCCGTCAGTACAAGTTAATTCAAGTTGAGTTTCGAGTTATGATTTTTAAATAAAGTTTAAAGTTTTAAAAGAAGAAAAAAAAAATTTATACTGAAATTTTTTTCGATAAAACAAAGATTTAAGTTTAGCAAGTTTGGTAACGGCCCACGTTTACGTATTCGGCCCTACGTGACGTAGTCGGCCCTACGTTGATTTTCGGGGCGTTACAAAGTTGGTATCAGAGCTGTAACGACCCGCCTAGCTCAGGCCGTTACCGTACATACATACATACATACATACTTACGTACTTATACGTAAAACAGCGGAAATATTTTTTTTTTTTTTTAAGCCGTATATATATACGCACCTACGTAATAATTATACTGAATAATTAAAACGTTGTGTAGGTATAAACAAAGCTTGTAAAATATTGACATAATAAACAAAACGTGTGGCGGCATTAATCCCACATTTCACAGTCCAGCACACCTCGCCTTCCATCTTGTATCATTGATTACTGCAGGTTGCTTACCTACAGCATAGACGTAAGACAGTGAGCGAAAGCTCAGCAAGTACAACTATTAATACCGCAATATTAAAAACACAGCATAATCTAACCTAACATAACATTGTATACCATTACATAGCATACCATTTCATAACCTTTCTTCATCATAACATGGCATAACATTTCATAACATAACTTAATCATAACATGGCATAACATTTCATAACATAACTTGACATATCGTATGCATGATCCGTTTATGCTTCCTTATGCTCTCTTATCTCTTCATAACTTTCTTAACTTAACCTTACTTTTACTTATGGGCCCCATATCATAAGTGTTCGTACCGGGCGCGCTCCATGGACTTACTCTTGCCATAGCTCAACCCGACCTAACGCGGGTCGGTACGACACAGGCAAGCTTGCTTGCCGTCATAGCTTAATCTTTCTTTTGTTAATTAGTGAACATGCATCATGATGTTTCACTCAATTAAACTTAACATATCTTAACCCTAATCATGCTCCTATACATCATAGCATACTTGACATTCCATTCATCATAACATACATTCATAAAATCATAACACTTATTATTCATATAAAATCATAGCATTCCTAGGATATTCTATAGCACTTATCATATAGCGTGTAACACTCACAAATAGCAAACATACTTATACAAGTATTCATAATAAGCCTATGCTGCAGGCGGAGTTGTACTTACTTTGACTGTAAAAGCTGTGTCCAAAGTGGAGTCAATATCCGCCGGGACACTTCCGCGTAAAACGTTCTGAGATAAAATAAAAGTAAGGGTTAGAACTGTTGGTAGATAACCAACATTCTTTCATAACCTTAGTTATAAGCCCTTACTTATTTTTACGTTATCCTAATCGGTCACTTTGGTAACTTTGGTTGTAAAATCTCATTTTTAGAACAGAAATCCCTATCTTTGGTTTAAAAATCCTTTTTGTTAAACTTTAAAACTGAAAATCTTAAACTGAGATTTATAAAATTATTGACTATTAGAAACTGCCTTTGGAACAGTTTCACAATGTCAATTTACAGTGAAATTGTGAAATTACACTTTTTCTGTGTCAATTTAAAAATCCTGTACAGAGTTTTCCATAATCCCTGTACAGTTTTCCGAAATCCATTTTCATCTTAAAATCAAGACTGATTCTGAAAAACTTGTCTTCACGAAAGTTTTAGACATCGAAAAGTTCTACAACTTTCGTGTTTTGGGCAAAACCCAGTTCGGACGTTTTCGTGGTCAAAAATCCCGTGGAACAAGTCCCGGCCGTACACGGGTCCTGGGCACATAAGGCACGGGTCCTGGGCACTAAGGCACGGGTTTTGGTAAAAACCAAGGCCATTGGAGCCTCATTTTACAAAACGGTCCGCGTTGTCCTCTAGGAAAAACTCTACTTAAAAACTTTCATGTTTTGAGTTTCCCCTGATTCGGCCTCTAAGGGCCTCAAAAACTATTTTTCCCGAAACTGGTCAGTTTCCACCCGAGTTGACAGTTTTCGGTTTAAAATTTCGTGTTCGTCCTAAAACGTCCACCCTACCTCAACCGAACTCATCGGGAGCCTAAATCAGACATGCATAACGTTTCTAACGTTCAACTTTCAACATGCAAGCCAAATTAAACGTAAATCATAATCCTACAAAACCCTAAGCATTCAATCAAACACTTAACAAGCACAATATGCACAAAAATGAACCACCAAACCCTAGGCTTAAACAAATCAAGCACATGCACATAATTTACCAACTAGAGCAGAATTTAAAAGTGGGCTTAAACCCTTACAAACCATAGCTTAAATACATTTAAATTTCACCATATGAAATTTAAATGAAACTTGAATCGGTTAGGATTTTACCTTACTCGGTTAGGCTCGGGGAGCTAAGATTCGGCTTCCTTCCTCCTCCTAAATCACCGGCTGTTTTGGTGAATAGCAAGTGTCAACTTGCTGCCTTTCTTACCCAAAGTTCAGCCACCAAAAGACACAAAGTTGGCTGCCTCTAACACCAAAATCCGGCTGCCTCCTAGCTTGGTTCCTCCCCCCCCTAGAACCGGCCTTGCTAGGGAAATGGGTTCTAAAATTTTTCCCAACTTTTTGGCTTGGTTCCCACCTTGAATCCGACCACTCTAAGCCCTCCACACTCTAAGTTTTGCAAATTTTTCTTGCCTTTCTCTTCTCCCTTAAGTCCGGATTTTTGTGAAGGAAAAATGCAAGAGTTTGGCTAAGTTTTCTCTTTAATTGTGAACAAAGGCCACCCCTATTTATAGAGGTTGGAAACTTCTCCAAATTGCACACTTTGGTCCTCAAAAAATCAGAAAATTGGACATTGGAGGGGGTATGTGGCCGGCCATTAAGGGTGGTGGAAGACAACTCATTTCTTCCATTTTCCTTAATTCAACTAATGATGTAATAATCAAAAAGTTACATGAGGTAAGCCAAAGTCTAAGCTTGTTTGGCTCTTTTGCTAATAAGCAGTCCATATTTAAGTTACCACAGGTATTTTCAATACTGGATTCACTTATGCACAGTATTGGTTTACCGAACTGCAGTCCAAAATTCATCCGTGTAATACTGGACGGTATGAAATTTTTCTTAGTTCGTCAAACTCTTTTGCCCTAAGCTTCAACTTAATGTGCTTGATTTTCTAAGGTGGTTCTCATGTCTTAAACATAACTTTTTATCTGCAAAAAGGCACGGGTTTACCCGGTGCAATTTATACAGATCAATATCTAAACATAAAGTCATTTCTTAAACTTTTCGGGTCAACCATCGACTTTCTTGTCAATTAGGGACCTTTTTGTCAAGTTTTGACTTCCATGGTCAACAGTTGACTTTTGGTCAACCGCGACGGTTTTTGGTCAAACTTTGACTTTTTACAAAATTTCAAGATTTTGCTCCATATTACCTAAAAAGGTCATTTTCTTAAATACATAACCATTTTTGAGTCTTATAAAGTCATAAAACTCACAAAACATAATTAAAAACCCTTAACTGGGCTTTTTCCATAAATACCTTTACGGTTCAATGTACATTTATACATAGAATCGTTCAGACATAAGAAAATCAGGTATTACAATCTACCCTCCTTAAAGATTTTCGTCCTCGAAAATTAGAACAATTCGGGGTAGTTCTTTCTCATTTCATTTTCTAATTCCCAAGTGGCTTCTTCTACTTTATGATTTCGCCATAAAACCTTTACCATGGGAATTGTCTTATTTCTCAGAACCTTCTCTTCTCGATCTAGGATTCGTACCGGCTTCTCTTCATAGGTCAAGTCTGTTTGAACCTCTACCGGTTCTTGACTGAGAACATGTGAAGGATCTGGTACATACTTCTTGAGCATCGATACATGGAAGACGTTATGCATAGATGCTAACTCTGGCGGCAGGGCAAGCTTGTATGCTACTTTTCCAATCCTCTCTAGGATTTCAAAAGGTCCAGTATACCTTGGACTAAGCTTCCCTTTCTTTCCAAATCTCATTACTCCCTTCATAGGGGCTATCTTGATAAAGACTGCATCTCCGGTTTGAAATTCCAAAGGCCTTCTTCGCTTGTCAGCATAGCTTTTCTGACGACTGAAAGCTATATCAAGCCTTTGCTTAATCTTTTTGATATCGTCAGAAGTCTTTCTGATGAAATCTGTAGTCTGAAGCTGCTTTTGTCCAACTTCTTGCCAGTGAATAGGAGATCGACATTTTCTTCCATATAGTGCTTCGAACGGAGCCATACCAATCGAAGCATGATAACTGTTGTTGTAAGAAAATTCAATCAAAGACAGCTTCTGATCCCAGTTTCCTTGAAAATCCAGAACACAAGATCTTAGCATATCTTCTAGTGTTTGGATAGTCCGTTCTGACTGACCGTCGGTTTGGGGGTGAAAAGCCGTACTGAACTTCAGTTTCGATCCCATAGCATTGTGTACGCTTGCCCAAAATCGGGAAGTGAAACGTCCGTCTCGATCCGAGATGATCGATTTTGGTACACCATGCAGTCGAACGACCTGGGATACATAGACTTCGGCCAACTTCTCCACTGAATAAGTGGCTTTGATAGCAATAAAGTGGGCAGATTTGGTTAATCGGTCGACAATAACCCAAATCGTGTCATTCCCACTTGAAGTTCTTGGCAGTCCCACGACAAAATCCATGGTAATTTGCTCCCATTTCCATTCGGGAAGCTCTATTTTTGCAACTCTCCTCCAGGATGTCGGTGTTCTGCCTTAACTTTCTGACAAGTCAAGCATTTGGATACGAACTTCGCTATCTGATTCTTCATATTTGGCCACCAGTAGTTCTCTCGGAGATCCTTGTACATCTTAGAGGCTCCGGGATGTACTGAATACGGTGTCATGTGCGCCTCTGCTAGTATCTGATCCTTCAAAAACTTGAAATCAGGAATGCAGATCCTTTCTTTGAAGTAGATCATGCCATCTGCAGAGGTTCTAAACTCCTTATTTTTCCCGCCAAAGAGTTGTGCCTTGATCAACTGAGAATCCTTTCCTTGAAGGTTCTTGATGGACTCCATTAAATTGGACTGGAGGGTTAAAGCGGATAACTTTCCCGTTATCATCTCAAGGTTGAAGTCAGAGATTTCCTTTTGAAGCGGTTTGGGCAGCAGTACTAAGGACATCAGCATGCCAGATGACTTCCTGCTTAAGGCATCTGCTACTTTGTTTGCCTTGCCAGGATGGTAGAGGATCTCGCAGTCGTAGTCCTTTACGAGTTCAAGCCATCTTCGCTGCCTCATATTGAGCTCCTTCTGGGTAAAGATGTATTTGAGACTTTGATGATCTGTGAAAATCTCACATCTATTCCCATACAGGTAGTGCCTCCAGATCTTCAATGCGAACACCACCGCAGCGAGCTCTAGATCGTGCGTCGGGTAATTCTTCTCGTGATCCTTCAGTTGTCGAGAAGCATACGCGACCACTTTACCTTGCTGCATTAGGACTGCTCCTAGTCCCGTCTTAGAAGCATCGCTGTAGATCACGAAATTTCCTGCTTCGACATCTGGAATAATCAAACAGGCGCACTTGTCAGCTTCCTCTTAAGCTCTTGGAAATTCTCTTCGCATTTAGAACGTCCATTCGTACTTCTTCCTTTGCGTGTAAGGGTCGTGAGAGGGGCTGCTATCTTAGAAAATCCCTCAACAAAGCGGCGATAATAACCGGCTAATCCGAGGAAACTCCTTATTTCCGTTACGCTCTTAGGCCTTGGCCATAAGCTAACTGCTTCCACTTTAGCTGGGTCCACAGAAATCCCTTCTTGTGACACCACGTGGCCTAAGAAATGCACCTTCTCCAACCAAAATTCACATTTAGTGAACTTTGCGTAGAGCTGATGTCGTCGCAACATTTCCATCACCATTCTAAGATGTTGTATGTGCTCTTCCTGGGACCTTGAATAGATTAGGATGTCGTCGATGAAGACAATCACGAACATGTCCAGATATTCCTTGAACACTCGGTTCATCAGGTCCATGAAAGCAGCTGGAGCATTGGTTAGCCCAAAAGGCATAACCAGAAATTCATAATGTCCGTAGCGTGTCCGAAAAGCCGTTTTGGAGATATCTGAATCTCTGATTCTGAGCTGATGATAGCCAGATCGTAGATCGACTTTCGAAAACACTCTTGCTCCTCTGAGTTGATCGAACAAATCGTCAATCCTCGGAAGAGGATACTTGTTCTTGATGGTGATCTTGTTCAGCTCGCGATAATCGATGCACATACGTAAAGATCCATCTTTCTTTTTCACAAATAGCACAGGTGCTCCCCACGGAGAGTAGCTCTGTCGGATGAATCCTTTATCTATCATTTCTTGCAGTTGTACTTGGAGTTCCCTAAGCTCAGCAGGTGCCATACGGTAAGGCGCCTTCGATACAGGAGCAGTTCCGGGCATTAGCTCAATTTCGAAAGAAATTTCGCGTTCCGGTGGAAGCCCTGGTAACTCTTCCGGAAAGATATCCACATACTCCCTGATAACAGGTACATCTTCCGGTGTTAGCTTCATTTCCTGCTCTTTGTCCACCATGTTAGCTAAATACCCTTGACAGCCATTAGCTAACATCTTCCAAGCTTTCATAGCTGAAACCAATTTGGTTGTTGAGTTCCGAGTTTGTCCGTAGAAACTGAACTCTTCCTCGCTATATGGGTTGAAAATCACACAACGCCTTCGACAGTCGATCTTAGCGTTGTACTTGCTAAGGAAATCCATACCTAAGATCACATCGAAATCCTGTATCTTGAATGCGATGAGATCTACGTACAGTTCTCTGCCACAAATAATCACGGAGGTATTTCGTATCCAAAATTGGACCACAAAACCTCTCCGGATGGCAAGGAGGTCTTAAAAGGTTGTCTTAATCTATCCACACCTCTTCCTAATTTCTGGGCAAACTCCATGATATAAATGAATGTGTGGCACCAGAATCAAACAGGGCAATTGCTTCATAAGTGGTGATAGAGATCTGACCTGTCACCACATGTGAAGTGCCTGCTTCCGCATCACCCCTTGTGTAGGCGTAGATTCGGGCTTGAGGCTCAGGAGCTTCCAATCTACCTTGGACAATGGAAGGTCCTTCTAGTCTGACCTGGGCTGCATGAAGCTGACTGCTTGTGTTCCTATTTTGGTGCGGAGGATTCTGGCCTTGATTGTTCATGTGGCAATTTTTTGCAAAATGTCCCTCCTTTCCGCATAGGTAGCATGCGTTGGTCCCCATTCTGCAGACGCCCGGATGTTTTCTCCCGCACTTCGTACATACCGAGAAGTCAGAGTTATTCCCCTCAGTTCCCTTGTTGTTCTTCTTTTGAGGAAAATTTTGTTGCTGGCCCTGTCCCGAGAAATTTCCTTTCCTCTTGTTCCTCCCAAACTGTTTGGAACCTTGAGCAGGGTTATTGTTTGGGCCTTTCTGACTCGTCTCAGTACTCTGACGGGGCGGTGTCTGCTTAACAACAGCCTTTTCTTCCTTCTTGGCTTTGAAAAACTGCGCCCTTGCTTCCTTGTCCTGGTTAATCCAATATTCTGCCCTTATCGCCCTGCTTACGCAGTCGGACACCAGGGTAGGTGGGTCGCTTCCGGCACTAACCTGCTTGGCTATGTCTGTCCGGAACATTTTCATCATTCTCCGGACTTTTTCCGTTTCACTCGGTACCAGCTCCGGGCACAAGCGTGCTAACTGTTCAAACCTCTTGACGGCTTCAATCACTGTCATAGACCCTTGCTTAAAACTGGTGAATTCATCCTGTTGAGTGGCAAGGATATCTCTGTTGTAGTACATACTACGAAACTCAGTCACAAATTCTTGCCAACTCATTGCCATGACGTTTCGACGCATCTGAACGGTCATCCACCAGTGTCTTGCGTCCTTCTTAAGGGCAAACGAGGCGCATAGAACCTTTTCCTGTTCGGTGAGCCGCATAAAATCCAAGATAACTTGGATGTCTATCAACCAGTTATCTGCGGCTATTGGGTCTGTTGTTCCCTCAAATTCAGGCGCTTTCATCCGCCTAAACCTCTCATATAACAAATCCTCTCTTGCCGGAGGCGGATCTGCCGGTACCCCAACAGGTGCTACTGGTACCTCAGCATGTCGCGGAACATTGGGCACTGGAGGTGCCACTGGAGGTGCTTGCTCCGCGGGTAAGGGAACCTCGTTGACCTGGGGTCTCTGGTGTAACTGAGCTAGCTGCTCTCTCAGCTGGTTTGTCTCTTGTTGCTGTTCTAACAATTGCCGTTGTAAATTGGCTACAACGGTCGCTAGATCCGGCGCAGGTGGATTCACTGGCGCACCCTTTCGCGTACGAACCATCTTAATCTTCCTATTTAAATCATCAGTAAAGATATTATTATCCTTTCTTTGCATTCATATTTTAACATATTGTGACAATATGCAAACTCTGTAACGACCCGCCTAGCTCAGGCCGTTACCGTACATACATACATACATACATACTTACGTACTTATACGTAAAACAGCGGAAATATTTTTTTTTTTTTTAGCCGTATATATATACGCACCTACGTAAATAATTATACTGAATAATTAAAACGTTGTGTAGGTATAAACAAAGCTTGTAAAATATTGACATAATAAACAAAACGTGTGGCGGCATTAATCCCACATTTCACAGTCCAGCACACCTCGCCTTCCATCTTGTATCATTGATTACTGGCAGGTTGCTTACCTACAGCATAGACGTAAGACAGTGAGCGAAAGCTCAGCAAGTACAACTATTAATACCGCAATATTAAAAACACAGCATAATCTAACCTAACATAACATTGTATACCATTACATAGCATACCATTTCATAACCTTTCTTCATCATAACATGGCATAACATTTCATAACATAACTTAATCATAACATGGCATAACATTTCATAACATAACTTGACATATCGTATGCATGATCCGTTTATGCTTCCTTATGCTCTCTTATCTCTTCATAACTTTCTTAACTTAACCTTACTTTTACTTATGGGCCCCATATCATAAGTGTTCGTACCGGGCGCGCTCCATGGACTTACTCTTGCCATAGCTCAACCCGACCTAACGCGGGTCGGTACGACACAGGCAAGCTTGCTTGCCGTCATAGCTTAATCTTTCTTTTGTTAATTAGTGAACATGCATCATGATGTTTCACTCAATTAAACTTAACATATCTTAACCCTAATCATGCTCCTATACATCATAGCATACTTGACATTCCATTCATCATAACATACATTCATAAAATCATAACACTTATTATTCATATAAAATCATAGCATTCCTAGGATATTCTATAGCACTTATCATATAGCGTGTAACACTCACAAATAGCAAACATACTTATACAAGTATTCATAATAAGCCTATGCTGCAGGCGGAGTTGTACTTACTTTGACTGTAAAAGCTGTGTCCAAAGTGGAGTCAATATCCGCCGGGACACTTCCGCGTAAAACGTTCTGAGATAAAATAAAAGTAAGGGTTAGAACTGTTGGTAGATAACCAACATTCTTTCATAACCTTAGTTATAAGCCCTTACTTATTTTTACGTTATCCTAATCGGTCACTTTGGTAACTTTGGTTGTAAAATCTCATTTTTAGAACAGAAATCCCTATCTTTGGTTTAAAAATCCTTTTTGTTAAACTTTAAAACTGAAAATCTTAAACTGAGATTTATAAAATTATTGACTATTAGAAACTGCCTTTGGAACAGTTTCACAATGTCAATTTACAGTGAAATTGTGAAATTACACTTTTTCTGTGTCAATTTAAAAATCCTGTACAGAGTTTTCCATAATCCCTGTACAGTTTTCCGAAATCCATTTTCATCTTAAAATCAAGACTGATTCTGAAAAACTTGTCTTCACGAAAGTTTTAGACATCGAAAAGTTCTACAACTTTCGTGTTTTGGGCAAAACCCAGTTCGGACGTTTTCGTGGTCAAAAATCCCGTGGAACAAGTCCCGGCCGTACACGGGTCCTGGGCACATAAGGCACGGGTCCTGGGCACTAAGGCACGGGTTTTGGTAAAAACCAAGGCCATTGGAGCCTCATTTTACAAAACGGTCCGCGTTGTCCTCTAGGAAAAACTCTACTTAAAAACTTTCATGTTTTGAGTTTCCCCTGATTCGGCCTCTAAGGGCCTCAAAAACTATTTTTCCCGAAACTGGTCAGTTTCCACCCGAGTTGACAGTTTTCGGTTTAAAATTTCGTGTTCGTCCTAAAACGTCCACCCTACCTCAACCGAACTCATCGGGAGCCTAAATCAGACATGCATAACGTTTCTAACGTTCAACTTTCAACATGCAAGCCAAATTAAACGTAAATCATAATCCTACAAAACCCTAAGCATTCAATCAAACACTTAACAAGCACAATATGCACAAAAATGAACCACCAAACCCTAGGCTTAAACAAATCAAGCACATGCACATCATTTACCAACTAGAGCAGAATTTAAAAGTGGGCTTAAACCCTTACAAACCATAGCTTAAATACATTTAAATTTCACCATATGAAATTTAAATGAAACTTGAATCGGTTAGGATTTTACCTTACTCGGTTAGGCTCGGGGAGCTAAGATTCGGCTTCCTTCCTCCTCCTAAATCACCGGCTGTTTTGGTGAATAGCAAGTGTCAACTTGCTGCCTTCTTACCAAAGTTCAGCCACCAAAAGACACAAAGTTGCTGCCTCTAACACAAATGGCTGCTTAGCTTGGTTCTCTAGAAGCTTGCTATGTTTAATTTTTATTTTGCTTGTTATTGAATGCCTTAATACACTTAATTTAATTTTTGCCTTTTTCTTAAGTCATTTTTAAGGAAAATGCAGATTGGCTTAATTTGGATTTGACGTTTGACTCATGAACATGTTCACAATAAAATACATGGTAAGATGTCAATAAGGTGGTACCAACCTTGATCGTATCCATTTAACCATTTCAACTCTCGTTATGCAAAGTTATTCAGATGTTAGGCCTTCCTAGCTTTGTTAGTCGGCTTTTTGTAAGGACATGCCAAGTAATTTGAGTAAAGTTTCTAAAGATTATTTGACATAATGGTCATGCATCCATAATTATATGTTACTGATGTTGAAAATTTTTAGATTCAATTTTGTCTGCTCAAAAGTCATTGATATTTCAATGTGGTACTCCATTCTTGAGGCATGGAATGATGCGCATAAGGCGTGTGGATACCACTACGCAATATTTTACGCAAATGTTTTTAAGTAGATGTTGTTTGGATGTATTAAGTTCCAAGGTATTTAAATCATTAACTTTATCGTCAAACATCGGTAGACTATGAATTTCTGTGTCAATTAAGTTGTTTGATTCATGTTTTTATCAAGTTAAATTAAAAGAAAAAAAGTCAACAGTTGACTTTTGGTCAACCGCGACGGTTTTTGGTCAAACTTTGACTTTTTACAAAATTTCAAGATTTTGCTCCATATTACCTAAAAAGGTCATTTCTTAATACATAACATTTTTGAGTCTTATAAAGTCATAAAACTCACAAAACATAATTAAAAACCCTTAACTGGGCTTTTCCATAAATACTTTACGGTTCAATGTACATTTATACATAGAATCGTTCAGACATAAGAAATAGGTATTACAGAGCGGTATCCTGCTAGCCTACTTCACTTCGCTTCACATCGTTTCTGCAAGTGCCCAAGTAAGTTAATTTATTTTTTTTCCTTCGATTAGAAATGTGAGGAATTAAGAACTAGAATTAGAAGATGGTTCATCGTGCATACGAACGAACCAAATTTTTGCAAAAGTCTAATCTTGCAACTATAGTGATTAAGTTATAACGATAATTGCTGGAATAGCAACAAGAAAAGAATAGGCTTCGAGATCATATAGCCTATCGCTTCATCTCGGGTATAGTGATATTAAGAAATTATTTTCCTTCTAAGGAATGGATCAATATCATGGAAGTTAAGTTTCTTGATTGAGAAACTTTTGCCCCATAAGAGTATTATTAAATACGGGGAAAATTTTGATGATGCCTTAGTTTGGGGGTAGCAACTAGGCATTAAGCCAATATGAGTTGGATGCTACCAACAACAATTTATTAGGCTATGATAATAATGATGATGGCTGTGAGTTTGATGATTAAGTTAATGAGGTTGAGATCGATAATAACAACCTTGGAGTCGATATATAATGGTTTGACTAATGTCGACTATATACGACCTATTAAGTAATGAAAATCATGATGGGAAGTTTTACATATTCCTTAGAACTATGCTTATGTGCTATAAAGGAAATGTCTGAAGCAATGAGAAAAGCTTCTGCTGGCTAACAAGTTGTAACGCCCCGAAAATCAACGTAGGGCCGACTACGTCACGTAGGGCCGAATACGTAAACGTGGGCCGTTACCAAACTTGCTATACTTAAATCTTTGTTTTATCGAAAAAAATTTCAGTATAAATTTTTTTTTTCTTCTTTTAAAACTTTAAACTTTATTTAAAAATCATAACTCGAAACTCAACTTGAATTAACTTGTACTGACGGGCAAACTTCATCATGTCTACCCCTTTTACTTGTTATGCCGATTATAAGGTTACCATGACCTTTTAAATCGGACCTTGGAAACATTACATCACATCCATATACAACATCATACTTAAAAACATTTGCGGAAAATATTGCGTAGTGGTATCCCACACCGCCCTTCACTCGCTGCATCGTCTCCATGGCCCATCAAGTAATGCTGCAGGCGTCTTACCTACAGTATGAAATATACAAATGAGCTTTCGCCCAGCAAGTACAAACATGATCTCACAAAAATCTTTTCAAACATCAAGTAACATATCAATCATCATGTAGTTTATGCATGATCCGATTATGTCCAATTATAAATCTTTTAGACACTTTTACTCATTATCTTGATTACATGTGGGCCCCTAGTGTCCGTACCAAAAGCGCGCAGCCTCCAGACAAAGCTAGGGTTTGCAAGGCCCTAACAGTTCTGGGAATCATAACGTGACCCTCACGCATCAACGAGAGGTTAATGCCACAACTGGTTTTTAACATGTATTCTCCACGATCACGGGAGGTTGGTACGACACCTTACTTGATCATCTTACCATGTGATTTAACATTAGTGAACATGCTTCATGATGTCACAACGTCAAATCCAAACTTAACATTTGCCATATCATGGCATTCTTGAAAACATGACATTTTTAAAACCATGACATTTTAGAAAACATGGCATAATATGTAACATGTCATAGCATCACATCATTACATGGCATCTCATATCATAACATAGCATAGCATCACATAGCATAGCATTATAACATGGCATAGCATTATAGCATAGCATAACATAGCATAGCATGTATACTTGGAAAATATCTTTTATTATTTTCCATACTGCAGGTGAGGTTTGTACTTACCTCTTTTACTATGTCCTACGTAAAGCTGCTCCTCTTCCGGGTAGCCGCAGGCTTCCTCCTGCTTGAAGAAGGACATAGGTAAGGGTCTAATTAGTATTGTGGAATGTTGGTGACCATACCAACATGCCTACGAAATTCTAGCTGTAAGTCTCCCTTATAACTTATGATGACTTACTTGGTTACTTAAGGAACCTTGGGTATTAATCCCAATCATATATGAATAGGGTTAGGTATCATCCTAACCTTGGCCTATGCCTTGTCATTTTTAATTTTAATCCTTTTTGGGTTTTAAGATCAAACTCAATTTTAATACCTTGTTGGGTTACCTTGAGTAACCCTTGAGGTAATCAAGCTTAGTCCAATTATCCTAAGTCTGCCTTGGCTTTGGACCCTGTGCAGTAACTCGGGTATCATTCCCGATTACCGTCCATCCTTGTTTTGTTTCCGAAAGAAAGATAACCTTTGGTTTTAAAATCCATTCTTATCTTTCTTTGGAAAAAATTCAACCTTTTAGGTTTTAAAATCATTGATTTAATATTAGAAAAATCGTATCCCCTGAAGTAGGGTTTGTAAAAATTATCAACTGTTGAAAACTGCCTTTGGAACAGTTTCCTTAGTCAAAACAGTGGTTTTGAGGAAAAATACAGTTTTTCTGTACTGTTTTTAGAAAATCCTGTACAGGAATTTCTTGTTTCCTGCACACTATTCACCAATCCGTGTCAGTTTAAAAATCTGATTTGAATTTAAAAAAGTTGTCTTCACAAAAGTTGTAGATCTCGAAAAATTCTAAAACTTTCGTGTTTTACGAAAAGTCCAGTTCTGCTTGGATTCGTACCAGTTTTAATTTGAAACTGGCTGACCCTGTAAACTGGGTCTGGGCAAACTAGCCACGGGTTTTTGTAAAAACGGAGGCCATTGGAGCCTCAATTTGGAAAACTGTCTGGGTTGCCCACAAGGAAAAATCATTCTGAACAACTTTCATGTTTTGAGTTTTACCTAGTTCGGCCTCTAAAGGCCTCAAATTTCACTTTTCCCGAAACTGGCCAGTTTCTACCCGAAATGGCAGTTTTCGGTTGTTAAGTCCGGTTTACGTCCTATTTCGCGGATTCTAACTCGACCAATCACTTCGGGAGCTTACACAGCAAACATGCAGCACTTCTAACGTAAAACATGCATCCATGCAAATCAAAATTTTCATCATGCATCAACATACAAAACCCTAGACATTCATCAAACACTTAGCATGCAAGAATTGAAACCATCAAATCATAAACCCTAAAATCATAACTAGGGCAGAAAATTTAAAGTGAGCTTATGCTCATACAAACCAACATGGAAATACACATAAATTTCCAAATTAAAGCTCAATTAAAAAGCTTAGGGTTTTAGGGTTTACCTAGGGTTTGGAAGTTGGTTTTCAAGCTTGGGTTCCAACTTTTTCTCCTTCCCCTTTGGCTGCCATCACAGCCGGCTTTTGCCCTCCAAATGGGTTTCAAAATTTCAGCAACCCCTTGTTGGTTTCTCACCAAAAATCCGACCATCACCTAGGCTAGTTCCTAGTTCCACTTTTTTTCTTTCTTTTCTTCCTTTGGGTTTCGGTTTTGAGGGAAATTGGGTGAGGAAAAATTTTGCCATAGTTTGGATTGTTTTTCCAATTTTTCACTCCAAAAATCCGCCCCCCCCCCCCCCTTCCTCTATTTATAGCTGAAAAAGATTTTCTAAATGCCCTTTTTATCCTCTTAGGTGGCCGGTCAATCCCTTAGAGAACAAGGGAAAAATCAATTTGGTGAGGTGTCCTCTTGCTCATGTCATTAGGCTTGCCTAAGCATGCTTACCTAAGCAATTTTTTTCCTTGCTTTCCAAGCATTAAAGACCGGCTGACAAGGTGCATGAACCCAATTAATTGCTTCTTTTTGCTTCCTTAGTGGCCGGCTATTTCTTGTTCTTAGAACATGTGTGTGTGTGAGCTAAGGTGATGAGGTGTCCAAAGGTGGACCCACCACACTAGTGCATGAACCCAAATTAATGGCTCTTGGATTTGGATTTCCTCCTAGTGACCGGCCATTAATCTTGTTCTAGAACATGTATGTGAGCTAAGGTGGTGATGTGTCCAAAGGTGGACCCACCACACCTTTTTTTTCTTATCTTGCATTAAATTCATCAAAAGCAAGCTTAATTGCCTCCCCCTAAACCATTAGAGTGGCCGGCCATACAAAGTAATTTGTTGGCCAATTTTATTTTTTTTTCAACCTTAATTCATGCTTAAAACTTACTTTTCATAATTTCCAAAAATTACACTTTAGCCCTTAAGGACAAAATATTTGCATTTTAGTCCCTGTGAGGTGGCGACTAAAGTGGAGCCACTTGGCTTCTAATTCATACATAATGGTCCACTTAATTCCCAAAAATCCCTAAATATAGAGATACAATCCAATTTCTCAGTAATTGAAATAATACTAGTACTGTTTTTCACTTAAAACAGTACTGCCATACTGGACTACGGTCCAGAATTCAACTGCACTTAACTGAGCCAAATGGATTTTTTTTCTTAGAGCTCGAAACCATTTAGTCCTTTATGTCTCAAAAATCATGCTTAATTTTCCTCTAGCGACGTCTCAAGCCTTATTTTCGCTTAATCGTCCGAAACGACAATTTTCTGCAGTATAGTTTCTATACCGATAATTTACACTGCGGTTTCACCTTAGTCAACTTTGACCAGAATAAAAGTCAAAATTAATATTTTGCCCCTTTTTTCCAAAAAGGCCTATATTTGCCTAAGCAAACTATTTTTGAGTCTCGTAGCTAATTAATTGAGAACTCAAACTTATACTGATATTCTATTCCGATCATGATTCAAACTTAGGTTTTCCTTGTTTTTAAGGAAATCATAAGCCATAAAAATTTCGGGTATTACACAAGTAGCTAGTTGATATGAGGATATCTTTCACTGCATCACTCGAACAGTAATATGTTTTCAATAATACTATTTATTATTGTTTTCCATGATTAACTTGGAAAAGATTCCAAGAAGTTATTTTATGTATGGTGCTTGATCTAATGCATAATAGAACCAACTCACGTTATGTTGTGATATGTTATGGGCTGAACCCTTAAGGAATAGAGTTCCAAGAGAGGGGCCATCATGTCAAGAAAAGGGCCGATCCTTGAGGAAGAAAAATATTTCCAAGATAGGGGCCATCATGATAAGAAAAAGGGTTCTAATAGCAAAAGATTAACATTGTACCAGAGGGTTCTCAGCTTTAGTTAATTGAAAGAAAAATATTTTCAATATGATATATTCGCTGAGCCCTCAAATGAAGTTAAAGAAAAGTATCTTAATTATAAGATACAATATGTTTTATTTTCAAGTATGGAAAAGTTATATCTACTTTTCAAACATGGCAAGTTATGTGATATACTTGCACAGTTTTTCATGTAAATAGTTTTTGTGATGCAGTGTGAAACAAAAAAAAATGATGATGATGAGATTATGCAGTATGAAAGAAAAGTATGAGGGTATGAAATGATAACCATGAGAAAATGAGGAATGAGGTATGAGGATATAGAAAGAAGATTATGGTTCTATATAAGAAACATGATCCCATTATGATATTAAAATGGGAACATGAACAAGTTATTAAATTCATAGTAATTTGTTATGAATTGATAGTGGATTAAGAAAAGCCACTTAAGATTATTCGAATTTTCGAGGACGAAAATCTTTTAAGGAGGGTAGAATGTAATACCCGAAATTTTTATGGCTTATGATTTCCTTAAAAACAAGGAAAACCTAAGTTTGAATCATGATCGGAATAGAATATCAGTATAAGTTTGAGTTCTCAATTAATTAGCTACGAGACTCAAAAATAGTTTGCTTAGGCAAATATAGGCCTTTTTGGAAAAAGGGGCAAAATAGTAATTTTGACTTTTATTCTGGTCAAAGTTGACTAAGGTGAAACCGCAGTGTAAATTATCGGTATAGAAACTATACTGCAGAAAACTGTCGTTTCGGACGATTAAGCGAAAATAAGGCTTGAGACGTCGCTAGAGGAAAATTAAGCATGATTTTTGAGACATAAAGGACTAAATGGTTTCGAGCTCTAAGAAAAAAAATCCATTTGGCTCAGTTAAGTGCAGTTGAATTCTGGACCGTAGTCCAGTATGGCAGTACTGTTTTAAGTGAAAAACAGTACTAGTATTATTTCAATTAATGAGAAATTGGATTGTATCTCTATATTTAGGGATTTTGGGGAATTAAGTGGACCATTATGTATGAATTAGAAGCCAAGTGGCTCCACTTTAGTCGCCACCTCACAGGGACTAAAATGCAAATATTTTGTCCTTAAGGGCTAAAGTGTAATTTTTGGAAATTATGAAAAGTAAGTTTTAAGCATGAATTAAGGTTGAAAAAAAAATAAAATTGGCCAACAAATTACTTTGTATGGCCGGCCACTCTAATGGTTTAGGGGGAGGCAATTAAGCTTGCTTTTGATGAATTTAATGCAAGATAAGAAAAAAAAAAGGTGTGGTGGGTCCACCTTTGGACACATCACCACCTTAGCTCACATACATGTTCTAGAACAAGATTAATGGCCGGTCACTAGGAGGAAATCCAAATCCAAGAGCCATTAATTTGGGTTCATGCACTAGTGTGGTGGGTCCACCTTTGGACACCTCATCACCTTAGCTCACACACACACATGTTCTAAGAACAAGAAATAGCCGGCCACTAAGGAAGCAAAAAGAAGCAATTAATTGGGTTCATGCACCTTGTCAGCCGGTCTTTAATGCTTGGAAAGCAAGGAAAAAAATTGCTTAGGTAAGCATGCTTAGGCAAGCCTAATGACATGAGCAAGAGGACACCTCACCAAATTGATTTTTCCCTTGTTCTCTAAGGGATTGACCGGCCACCTAAGAGGAGTAAAAGGGCATTTAGAAAATCTTTTTCAGCTATAAATAGAGGAAGGGGGGGGGGGGGCGGATTTTTGGTGTGAAAAATTGGAAAAACAAGCCAAACTATGGCAAAATTTTTCCTCACCCAATTTCCCTCAAAACCGAAACCCAAAGGAAGAAAAGAAAGAAAAAAAAGTGGAACTAGGAACTAGCCTAGGTGATGGTCGGATTTTTGGTGAGAAACCAACAAGGGGTTGCTGAAATTTTGAAACCCATTTGGAGGGCAAAAGCCGGCTGTGATGGCAGCCAAAGGGGAAGGAGAAAAAGTTGGAACCCAAGCTTGAAAACCAACTTCCAAACCCTAGGTAAACCCTAAACCCTAAGCTTTTTAATTGAGCTTTAATTTGGAAATTTATGTGTATTTCCATGTTGGTTTGTATGAGCATAAGCTCACTTTAAATTTTCTGCCCTAGTTATGATTTTAGGGTTTATGATTTGATGGTTTCAATTCTTGCATGCTAAGTGTTTGATGAATGTCTAGGGTTTTGTATGTTGATGCATGATGAAAATTTTGATTTGCATGGATGCATGTTTTACGTTAGAAGCGCTGCATGTTTGCTGTGTAAGCTCCCGAAGTGATCGGTCGAGTTAGAATCCGCGAAATAGGACGTAAACCGGACTTAACAACCGAAAACTGCCATTTCGGGTAGAAACTGGCCAGTTTCGGGAAAAGTGAAATTTGAGGCCTTTAGAGGCCGAACTAGGTAAAACTCAAAACATGAAAGTTGTTCAGAATGATTTTTCCTTGTGGGCAACGAAGACAGTTTTCCAAATTGAGGCTCCAATGGCCTCCGTTTTTACAAAAACCCGTGGCTAGTTTGCCCAGACCCAGTTTACAGGGTCAGCCAGATTCAAATTAAAACTGGTACGAATCCAAGCAGAGCTGGACTTTTCGTAAAACATGAAAGTTTTTAAATTTTTCGAGATCTACAACTTTCGTGAAGACAACTTTTTTAAATTCAAATCAGATTTTTAAACTGACACGGATTGGTGAATAGTGTGCAGGAAACAAGAAATTCCTGTACAGGATTTTCTAAAAACAGTACAGAAAAACTGTATTTTTCCTCAAAACCACTGTTTTGACTAAGGAAACTGTTCCAAAGGCAGTTTTCAACAGTTGATAATTTTTACAAACCCTACTTTAGGGGATACGATTTTTCTAATATTAAATCAATGATTTTAAAACCTAAAAGGTTGAATTTTTCCAAAGAAAGATAAGAATGGATTTTAAAACCAAAGGTTATCTTTCTTTCGAAAACAAAACAAGGATGGACGGTAATCGGGAAGGATACCCGAGTTACTGCACAGGGTCCAAAGCCAAGGCAGACTTAGGATAATTGGACTAAGCTTGATTACCTCAAGGGTTACTCAAGGTAACCCAACAAGGTATTAAAATTGAGTTTGATCTTAAAACCCAAAAAGGATTAAAATTAAAAATGACAAGGCATAGGCCAAGGTTAGGATGATACCTAACCCTATTCATATATGATTGGGATTAATACCCAAGGTTACCTTAAGTAACCAAGTAAGTCATCATAAGTTATAAGGGAGACTTACAGCTAGAATTTCGTAGGCATGTTGGTATGGTCACCAACATTCCACAATACTAATTAGACCCTTACCTATGTCCTTCATCAAGCAGGAGGAAGCCTGCGGCTACCCGGAAGAGGAGCAGCTTTACGTAGGACATAGTAAAAGAGGTAAGTACAGACCTCACCTGCAGTATGGAAAATAATAAAAGATATTTTCCAAGTATACATGCTATGCTATGTTATGCTATGCTATAATGCTATGCTATGTTATAATGCTATGCTATGTGATGCTATGCTATGTTATGATATAAGATGCCGTGTAATGATGTGATGCTATGACATGTTACATATTATGCCATGTTTTCTAAAATGTCATGGTTTTAAAAATGTCATGTTTTCAAGAATGCCATGATATGGCAAATGTTAAGTTTGGATTTGACGTTGTGACATCATGAAGCATGTTCACTAATATTAAATCACATGGTAAGATGATCAAGTAAGGTGTCGTACCAACCTCCCGTGATCGTGGAGAATACATGTTAAAAACCAGTTGTGGCATTAACCTCTCGTTGATGCGTGAGGGTCACGTTATGATTCCCAGAACTGTTAGGGCCTTGCAAACCCTAGCTTTGTCTGGAGGCTGCGCGCTTTTGGTACGGACACTAGGGGCCCACATGTAATCAAGATAATGAGTAAAAGTGTCTAAAAGATTTATAATTGGACATAATCGGATCATGCATAAACTACATGATGATTGATATGTTACTCGATGTTTGAAAAGATTTTTGTGAGATCATGTTTGTACTTGCTGGGCGAAAGCTCATTTGTATATTTCATACTGTAGGTAAGACGCCTGCAGCATTACTTGATGGGCCATGGAGACGATGCAGCGAGTGAAGGGCGGTGTGGGATACCACTACGCAATATTTTCCGCAAATGTTTTTAAGTATGATGTTGTATATGGATGTGATGTAATGTTTCCAAGGTCCGATTTAAAAGGTCATGGTAACCTTATAATCGGCATAACAAGTAAAAGGGGTAGACATGATGAAGTTTACCCGTCAGTACAAGTTAATTCAAGTTGAGTTTCGAGTTATGATTTTTAAATAAAGTTTAAAGTTTTAAAAGAAGAAAAAAAAATTTATACTGAAATTTTTTTCGATAAAACAAAGATTTAAGTTTAGCAAGTTTGGTAACGGCCCACTTTTACGTATTCGGCCCTACGTGACGTAGTCGGCCCTACGTTGATTTTCGGGGCGTTGCATGAGCAACTGATGATACAAGATGGTGGGCGTGGCGGAGCAAGCTGTGAAATGTGGGATTTATAACCGCTACGCGTTTCGATTTTATTTTGTATATTATTCCGCATTTAAACATCGTTATTTTTAATATACGTTTCGTTATCGGCGCCGTATATAAAAAAAATTCCGCTGCTAATGTTAAATAAGTATGTATGTTTATGTATATATGTATGTATGGTAACGGCCTGTGCTAGGCGGGTCGTTACAGAGTTGGTATCAGAGCGGTTCCCTGCTACCCAATTTCACAGTATGCATGCCGTCGCCGCCATCATTGTAAGTGATTTTATTTTTATGAGTAAATAATTATTAAATGATTATGATAGATACGGCGTTATGGATCCCGCTGGAGCAGACAAGGATCGACGTGCTGTGACGTCTTTCTACGAGTCGCATCCGATGATTTTTTATGGGACGAGACAGACAGTGTCGTTAGCAGCATGGCTATACGACATGGAGCTGATTTTCCGTCTATGTCATATAGAGGAGCGATTACAGGTTTCGTTAGCCAGTCGGTGTCTTGCTGTAGACACTCGACTATGGTGGATGACGATAGGAGAGGGATCGATGCCGAGTCGTACTTGGGCGCATTTCTGTGCGTTGTTAGTGTAACGACCTGCCTTGCACAGGCCGTTACCATACATACATACATACATTCTTATTTATTTAACGTAAATAGCGGAAATTTTTTTTTTATTTTTTTATATACGTAACGCGTACGAGCGATTAGCCATATATATATATATATATACAGCGTGGATAAGCGGAAAGCATAATAATATAACGATGTTCGGAATACAAAATCATATACATATAAAGAACAAAATGCATAGCGGCTATTAATCCCACATTTCAAAGTTCGCCCTGCCACGCTCGTCATCTTGTATCAACAACTGCCCGTAGGTTGCTTACCTACAGCATAGACGTAAGACGTGAGCTTTCGCTCAGCAAGTACAACATATTTATCCGTGACAATATAACTCAAAACATAATTCATCGTAACCCTACATAGCATCTCATATCATAACATTTAATAATCTTACATAGCATCTCATATCATAGCATTTCATACTTAACTCATCATATCGTAACATTTCATACATAACATATCATAACATTGCATAATATATGCATGAACCGATTATGCTCGTATTATGCCATTTCATGCATTCTTAACTTATCTTGTTTATGGGCCCCATAACATAAGTGTACGTACCGGGCGCGCTACTATGGAGTGGTTGGGGCGGCCAGACCATTTCCAACTCAAACCATAGTCCAACCCGACCTAACGCGGGTCGGTACGACACGACAAGCTCGCTTGCCATCATACTTGCTTTTCGTGATCTCATAATTGATCTTGTTAGTGAACATGCTTCGTGATGTCACTAAACTTAAATCATACTCATATCTTAACAACATGCCTTATCTCATAATCATAAACTTGATATCATCATAATCATAGGCTTGATATCACCATAATAATCATAAGCTTGATATCATCATAATAATCATAACATCGCATCAAACAATTCTAGCATACATTTACATCACATTCTAATAGCAATCATTCATCATACTTGGGTAAGTATACAACGGAAAGTCTATGCTGTAGACGGAGTTGTACTTACCAGATACTAAATCTCAAGTTTAGCGCTTTTCTTAACCGAGTGTTTTTCCTGTTTTCACAGAAGAAATCATAGGATGAGAATCATCCTATCATAGTATCATACAACCCTAGTTATTAACTTATCTCAGTATAAGGATATCAAAAACATAGCATAAACTTTAAAATCCTACTATCTTTTAAAACACTAAAATTCTAAAAACAAACTATATTTGAAATCAGTCTTTAAATTTGATCCTTTTTTTTTAACAAATATGTTCCGAATTTGAAAATATTTCCTTCATGAAAGTTGTAGACCTGGAAGGTTCCTACAACTTCTATTTTTAACTCAAAACTCAAATCTGACTTAAACATGCTTGTTTCTGCCTTTGAAAATTCTTCGACCATTTTCATTACCCTAAAATTTAGTCTCGGGTTTTTGTAAAAACGAAGGTCTTAGAGGCCTTATTTTCAAAAACTGTCTACGTTGGCCCCTAGGATTTTCCCTTCTCTACAACTTTGTAGTTTTGACTTTTTAAAGATTCGGCCTCTAAGGGCCTCAAAATTCACTTTCCAAATTTACTGTCCAGTTTGACCCGAAACTGGCAGTTTTTTTGTTCGGTTTGGTTTTTAGGTAACTAACGTGCACACTACCTCAAACGGATACCCCGTGAGCCTATATCAAGCATGCAGGCGTTACCTAACCATTTCATAATCATACATCCAGATCTTACTCATATAACTTTTGTAAAACAAAAATATTAAACTTGCATAAAAATCCTATTTCGAAACTAGCATATCGAAACCGAAAACTATCAACTACACATAAAGCATAGTACTTGAATCTGCTTTTCATAAACTCATGCTTATACATAACATCACACTCATAATCTTCTTATAAAAAACGTGAATGAAAACTAGAGGTTAAAAAGTTTACCTCAAGCTTCACAAAACAAATTCTAGCTTAGGGTTTCGGAGGTTTTCTTTTTCACTAGACCAACACCAACCGAAAACGAATCTGTCTACAGCTTTCCCTCTCACTTTTTATTCGGCTCTTAAGGGGTAAAAGAGGTGCTTGATGGCTGTAAGGTTAACTAAAAGAAACCTACAGATTTTGCCTTCACCTATTTATAGATGAATTCTTGTTCTTACTTTGCCATCTAGTCCTCCAAGAATTTTTATTTTTTTCCAGCAATCCTAGTGTGCTAGCCGGCCATGGCTGGCCCTAGAAAATGAGTAAGCAAGGCTAAAATGACTCACCAAGGCTACTAGGTGATGTGCCTTGCCCTTAGGATGGCTGGTCATTAGAGTGATGATGTGTCAAAATCTTAGCTAGCCATGGTGGCAAAGCTAGAAATGCTGATTCATCTAAGCTACATCATGGTGTGTCATTCTCCAATTGGCCGGATTTTTGTGCAGATTTGGCAAGGCCTTGGCTGGCCAAAGAGGCAAGCTAAAAGGGTGACTCATCAAGGCTAGACAATGAGGTGTCTCTTCCTCCAAATGGCCGGATTTGGTGTAGGTTTGGCAAGAGCTTGGCTTGCCAAATGAGCAAGCTAGAATGGTGATTCACCAAGGCTAGGCCATTAGGTGTCTAAACCATATGGTGGCCGGCCTTAGGTGGCTTGGTGTGCTGGGCTTTGCTAGCCAAATAGGCAAGGCTAAAGTGCTTGCTAACCAAGGCTAGTTTCATGATGTGTCTAGCCAAGGTGGTGGCTGGTTCCTTAGTGTGCCACATGGACAGATTTTTGCTTAATGATACATCACAAATAGCCAAGTAAGCATGACTAAAATGCTTACTAAGCAAGGCTAGGTTTTTAGGTGTCAAACTCATAAAGAAACACCTAATTCCCTATCTACTAATCAGCCCTTAAAATCATAAAATTTTCTTGCAATTCTTGATAAGGTGGCCGGCCATTACTTGCTAGGTGTGAAAGTTGCAAAATGCAACATAGCTTAGTATGCAAAACTATTTTGCTTACTAGGCAAGGCTAAAATTATGAGGTATCAAATTCTAATGAACTTTAATTTTTTCATACCTTGCTTATTGGTCCTTAAGAGCAAAATATCAGCTCATTAACCCTTGATGTGGCCGGTTCCCTTAAGTACAAGTGTAGGCAAATGATTGGTCAATTTTGAACCAATCAAAACCTAACTTGATTCCTTGGTTTCCAACTAGGTTAACCAAATTTAAAAATCATCATAAGCTAAATTGAACTAGGAAATCTAACTAGAAAAATCCATAGTTCCATAAATTTACAAATTTATCTATCGAACCACAATTTTTCACAAAATTGCATTTTGGCCCCTAAAGGTAAAACATTTGCACTTTAGTCCCTATAGGGTGGCCGGTTCTCAAAGTGACATTTGTCATTCTTTTTAGGACAAGGTATCACCGATTAAGACCTTACTTGGCTTAACTCCTAAACACAGTTCATTTTCATACTAGCATACATATTCAGATACTGTTTTCAACTGATAACAGTATACTTGCACTGGACTATTATCCAGAATTTATCTGAACTGCATCTAGGGTTCTCTTAATTTTAGAAACTACTAATAGAGAATCATAAATCATAGATTTGCCTTTTACTACAAAAAGGTCTTTCGAAGAATTTAACATAACACATAAACATTTCTTAATTACAAACTTTGATTATTCATAACAGAAATCAAAATTTGTAAACAAGCTGATCATTACGTTTTATACCGTTTTACTCAAAAGGTCACTTGCTTTACAAAACAATAATTTTTGGAGTCTTATAAAAGCATAAGAACTCGCAATATCTAATAAAAACCTTAAGCTTGGCTTTTCATAAATACCTTCAGGGCATAATTCCAATATCTATACAAAACATTATGACGTTGGGAAATTCTAGTCATTACAGTTAGTCGCACGTTTTGGACCGCTACCGGACAAGGGTGCCGGTGTACCTCATCGCGATCCTGCGATGTATCGGGATATGTATCATGCCCAATATCTTAGTTTTTTAGTAGTGTGGCACGCCTACTCGCAGGAGCCCATGAGCCACTACTGCAGGCGGTTTCAGGAGGAGCTGCTGCCTTAAGTCCCCCGGGACTTGGCTAACCCAGGGATGATTTCACTACAGACTTTTTGGGACGGTTTGCCTCCGCAGATCCGCCAGTACGTTCCCATGCCGTTGCTTGAGACGACGGTGGGGAACATGATAGAGGATATTATGGGGGCCGAGGCCGTGGTACAGGCTATGCAGGCCGTTGGGGTCGTAGAGGGTCATCAGGCACCGGTCGACGACGCTGGGATGGGAGAGCCGTTTTTCGCGCCTGGTCTAGTTTTTCCCGAGGACCCGATTCCTGCCAAGCCAGTACAGGCGGTGCCGCCCCAGGACGCCGAGGCTGACGAGGTCGGGGGTGATTTCGACCCCGATGATATTATAGTTGCTCTGGAGGATCAGCCGGAAGACCCCCTGATCATCGATATTTCTAGCGATGATGAGGAGGACGTGGAGCCGGAGCCAGAGCATGAGGACTGGTTCGCAGATGATGAGGAGGATATGGAGCCAGGACCAGAGTTTGAGCATTAGGACTGGCTAGAGGAGGATTTTGACGAGGACCCTGAGGAGATTTTATTTCACGACGGAGATGATGACTTAGACTCCGACGCGTCCTCAGTAGTTACGGTCGAGCATATAGATTAGGCTAACCCTGTATATATTTTTATTTTACGACTGATATGTACTAGCTTATATTTTTTGGATGATAGGCTTGTACTGATGTATGATGGGAAAGTGTTAGACACTTCCATCAGAAATGTTGACCCTATATGTACAGAAATCGTATCAAAATGTATTTACAAGATTGTGAATATAATGTACTTTTGTTAAGAATACAAAAAGGAAAGTTCAAGTATGAAATATTATGATATGATGATGAAAGACATGTTACGAGTTGTTATATGCCATGATACGATGATAATGTTATGATATGAAGTATTATGTTATGTTATGACGAGAAATGTATGAAAGAAGGGATATTCCTGGTATGATAATATATTTTCTTATGTTGTGATAGGATCTAGAGAAAATGGTTCGTACATGCCGAGCAGTACCTGAACATCCGCCAGAGCCGGATCTCGTAACCATTGTTGCAAATTTGCAACGGCAGCTGCTGGAACAACAGCTAGAGACAAATAGACTGCGAGAGCAGTTAATTCAGATGAACCAGAGACCTCGGGCTGATGAGGTTCCTCTTCAACAGAATAGGATGCCTCCGGTACCAGGAGTCCAACCGGAAGTACAACAAGAAGATCTACGGAATGTTGAGATTCCGGTAGCACCTGTTGGAGTTCCAGTAAACTTACCACCAGTACGGGAAGATTTATTGTATGAGAGATTCAGGAGGATGAAGGCACCTGAATTCGAAGGATTGATGGATGCGGATAATTGGTTGATTGATATCAAAGTCATCTTGGACTTCATGAGGCTGTCGGAACAGGAAAAGGTTCTCTGTGCTTCCTTCGCCCTTAAGAAAGACGCCAGACATTGGTGGATGACTGTTCAGATGTTACCACCATGAGCTGGCAAGATTTTGTGACAGAGTTCCGCACCATGTACTACAATAGGGAAATTCTGGCAGCCCAGCAGGATGAGTTCGCTAGCCTGAAACAGGGATCAATGACAGTAATGGAGGCTGTCAAGAAGTTTGAACAGTTGGCCCGGTTGTGTCCGGAACTGGTTCCCAATGTGACGCCCCGACTTCCCAAGCCGGGTCGACACCCTACTTACTCTTACTTGAAAATTTGAGAATAATAATTTTTTTTTTCTTTAAAACATATTTACATAAGTTATTTTGTAGAAAAACTTATCATGTATACATACTATACTGAAGATATCTTCTTAAGTCTTTAAACTTCATACATATTGCATAACATAATTTACTTTTGAGATTCAAAAGCGGTTGCGGAAAATTTTGCGTAGTGGTATCCCACACCGCCCTTCACCCGCCGTATCGTCCGCATAGCCCACCATTTAAGCTGCAGGCTTCTTACCTACAGTATGGAATACAAGAGTGAGCTTTCGCCCAGCAAGTACAAACATAATCTCACAAAACATTTAGAACATCTCAAAAACATGTCATTCATCATATAACATATGCATGAACCATTTATGATTGATTGAATGTCTTATGCTTTATTATAAACGCAATCCTTTAACTTATTATCTTGTCTCAACATGTGGGCCCATAGTGTACGTACCGAAAGCGCGCAGCCTCCAGATAAAGCTAGGGTTTGCAAGGCCCTAACAGTTCTGGGAATTATAACTTGACCCTTCTCGATCACGGAAGGTAAATGTCACAACTGAAACCTGTAGCCTCCTCGATCACGGGAGGTTGGTACGACACCTTTCTTGATTGATCTTACCATATGGTTTAACATTAGTGAACATGCTTCATGATGTCACTATGTTATATCATGCTTAACACTTGCCATAACATAGCATTCTTGAAAAACATGTCATTTATGGCATTTTTGTAAACCATGACACTTTTGAAAACATGGCATTTATGGTATTTTTGTAAACCATGACACTTTTAAAAACATGGCATTCTTATCAACATGGCATAACATGTCATAGAATATATCATCGCATGGCATCACATATCATAGCATGTACACTTGAAAATATAGTGTAAATAGCATAGCATAACATAGCACATTTGAAAATAGTATTTACTATTTCCATACTGCAGGTGAGGTTCGATACTTGCCTCGATTACTATGTTTACTAATGTGTCGCTCCAAGTCCGGACACAATAGCAGGTTAGCCCCTGCTATAATAAATGACATAAGTAAGAATTAAAAATGTTGGGGATCTAACCAACATTCCAACATAATCCTAGTTATTAACTTATCTTAGTATAAAAATATCAAAACATAATATAAACTTTAAAACTTTACTATTTTTTTTTTAAACTTTGAATTCTGAAAACTGTATTTGAAATCAATCCTTAAATTTGATCCTTTTCTGTTTTGAATCTGAAAACATTTCCTTCATGAAAGTTGTAGACCTTGAAGATTCCTACAATTTCTATTTTTAACTTAAAACTTAAATCTGACCCTAAAATACTTGTTTCTACCTTTGAAAATTCTTCGACCATTTTTCTTAATCTTGAAACAGGTCTCGGGTTTTTGTAAAAACGAAGATCTTAGAGGCCTTATTTTCAAAAATTTTCCGCGGTGGCCCCTAGGATTTTCCCTTCTCTACAACTTTGTAGTTTTGACCTTTTCAAGATTCGGCCTCTAAGGGCCTCAAAAATCGCTTTCAAAATTACTGTCCAGTTTCACCCGAAACTGGAAGTTTTCGGTTCGTTTGAGATTTAGGTGAACTACCGTGCACACTACCTCAAATGGATTCCCCGTGAGCCTAAGTCAAGCATGCAGGCGTTACCTAACCATTTCATACTCATATAATTTCTTAAAACCAAAAATCTTAAACTTTCATAAAATCCTAATTTGAAACTAGCATAACCGAAACCGAAAACTACATAAAGCATAGTACTTAAATTTGCTTATCATAAGCTCATATTTATACATAACATCACACTCTTAATCTTCCTAACAAAAACGTAAATGAAACTAGAGGTTAGAGGAGTTTACCTCAAGCGTCACAAGACAATTCTAGCTTAAGGTTTTGGAGATTTTCTTTTTTTCACTCGACCAACACCAACCGAATATGTTTTCAGCTTGCTCTCACTTTTTTTTTTGTTCGGCTCTTAAGGAAAAGGAAGACTAGAGAATGAGCTGAAATCTAAGGTTTATTGTCCAAAGAAGCATATGGTCGTACCACCTCCTATATATATATGAGAGGAAAAGAATTTCACTTAGACTTTTCTTCCTTTCCAATATTGCTTATAGCTCCCTTGGACAGCATATTTGCTGCCAAGTCCATTGAGGTGGCCGGTTGTGAAGGGTCTAAATGGCCACATAACCTAAGCTAATTGATGACTCACCAATGCTAGACACATGAAGTGTCTCATTCTTGTAATGGTCGGCCAAGAGGTGTCAACACATGTTTAATTACAAGCTTAGCAAGCAAAGCTATAAGCTTGCTTATTCAAGCTATGTATAACACTTGTCTTGTTCTCAAAATTTTTGAGAAACAATTATCTCCTAAGCTGCAGATAATTGTCAAGAGTAATTTACTCAATGGACTCAAGTGGTGGCCGGCCATGATGAGTCAAAATGGAAGCAAATAGTTAGACTAACTAAGTTCACAAATCTAGTTACTTCCTTGGTTTTAACATAACTATGGTAACTAAATTTTGTAACCAATCCTTGGCTTAGTTGAATTTGAATGCTTAGTAAGAAAAATCTATCATAATTTTTCTTGCAATTCATCATAAGGTGGCCGGCCATACATTGCTAAATGTGAAGATTGCAAGATGCAATCTAGCTTAGTAAGCAAAACTACCTTGCTTAATAGGCAAAACTAAAATTGTGAAGTGTCAATTTCAAATGAACTTCATATTTTTTCATACTTTGCCTATTGGTTCTTAAGAGCAAAATATTTGCTCATTAACCCTTAAAATGACCGGTCCCATTGTGCACAAAAATAAGCAAATGATTGGTCAATTTTTGAACCAATCAAACTTAACCTAATTCCTTGGTTTCCAACTAGGTTAACCAAATCTTAAAAACATCATACACTAATTTGAACTAGGAAATCTAACTAGAAAAATCCATAGTTCCATAAATTTACAAATTTATCTATCGAACCACAATTTTCTCCAAATTGCACTTTGGCCCCAAAAGGTAAAAATATTTGCACTTTAGTCCCTGTAAAGTGGCCGATTATGGTGATAGCATTTGGCCTCCAATTCTTGCTTAATCAATCACCTAACACTATCTTAACTTTCTTAAAATCCATAACCATTCACTTTTCTTAAAATTACATATTGGCCCCTAAAGACAAAATATTTACATTTTAGTCCTTAAAGGGTGACCAATTTCAAATGAATTTGTCATTCTTTTTAAGACCTTCACTTGGCTTAACTCCTAAACACAGTTCATTTTCATACTGGCATACATATTCAGATACTGTTTTCACTGATAACAGTATACTTGCACTGGACCATTATCCAGATTTTGTCTGAACTGCGTCTAGGGTTCTCTTAAAATTAGAAACTACTAACAAGAATATAATCATGGATTTCCTTTTACTACAAAAAGGTCTTTCATAGATAAATTATCGGATCTTTCAACCAAGAATTCGATAATTTCACCGATAAAACATAACACATTCATATTCATAGCATATAAACATTTCTAATTACAACTTTGATTGTTCACAACAGAAATCAAAATTGTAAACAAGCTAGTCATTACAATCTACCCTCCTTAAAAATTTTCGTCCTCGAAAATTACATCAAGTCGGGGTAGTTCTTTTTCATTTCTTCTTCTACTTCCCATGTTGCTTCCTCAATCTCATGATTTCGCCATAGAACCTTGACTAAAGGTATAACCTTGTGCCTTAGCACCTTTTCTTCTCGTGCCAAAATTCGAACCGGTTTTTCCTCATAAGTCAGGTCCTCGTGAACCTCAATTGGTTCATGATCCAATACGTGTGAAGGATCCGAGATGTATTTCTTTAGCATCGACACATGAAATACATTGTGCACATATGCTAATTCTTGGGGCAAAGCCAACTTATAGGCCACATTACCGACTCGTTCAAGTATTTCGTATGGCCCTATGTATCTCGGACTTAGTTTCCCTTTCTTTCCAAATCTCATGACTCCCTTGAATGGAGCAATCTTGAGGAAAACCAAGTCTCCTACTTGGAATTCTAGAGGCTTCTACGTTTGTCAGCATAACTCTTTTGTCGACTAAACGCAGTTTCCAGCTGTTGACGTATGAGTTTTATGGCCTCGGTGGTTCTCCGTATAAAGTCCGTAGACACAAGTTCCTTCTCTCTTGTCTCGTACCAATGGACTGGAGATCTACATCTTCTCCCATAGAGAGCTTCATAAGGAGCCATTCCAATCGAAGCTTGGAAACTGTTGTTGTACGAGAATTCAATCAAAGGAAGCTTCTTATCCCAAGTTCCTTTGAAGTCCATCACACAGGCTCGTAGCATATCTTCTAGAGTCTGAATGGTTCTTTCCGATTGTCCATCCGTCTGTGGGTGAAAAGCTGTACTAAAAGTAAGCTTTGTACCCATAGCTTGATGTATACTTCTCCAAAATTTAGAAGTGAAACGACCATCACGATCTGAGATGATCGATTTTGGAATCCCATGGTAGCGAACGATCTGCGTAACGTACAGTTCCGCTAGCTGCTCCACAGAAAAGCTAAGCTTGATGGCCACGAAATGAGCAGATTTGTCAATCGATCGACAATCACCCAAATAGCATCGTTGCCGCTGGGAGTTCGGGGTAGACCAACCACGAATCCATCGTCACTTGGTCCCATTTCCATTCTGGATGGAAATTTTCTGCAATTCTCCCCCGGGACGTTGATGTTCAGCCTTCACCTTTTGACACGTAAGGCATTTACTAACAAATGTGCAACATCATTCTTCATTTTGGGCCACCAAAAACTTCCTTAAGTCTTTGTACATCTTTGTGGCTCCAGGATGGACGGAATATGGAGTCTCATGAGCTTCTTTCATGATCCGCTCCTTCAACTCGTCCTCATTAGGAATGCATAGTCTATTCTTCTATAGAGTATGCCTTCATCAGATATGTTGAAATCTGACTCCTTTCCTTCTAAGACTTCGTTTCTCGTCCTAAGCAACGAGGCATCTCCTTCTTGACGCTCCTTCATGCCATCCAAAATGGAAGGTTGGAAGGTTAGGGCAGCTAAACTTCCCGTAATAAGCTCTATTCCAGCTTCTACTAGCTCCTTCTGGAGAGACTCAGTTAATGACTGTATTGTCATCAACGAGGAAGACGACTTCCGACTAAGGGCATCGGCTACTTTGTTGGCCTTTCCAGGATGGTAACGGATGTCGATGTCGTAATCCTTCACCAGCTCGAGCCATCTTCTTTGCCTCATGTTGAGCTCCTTCTGTGTGAAGATATACTTTAAACTCTGATGATCCGTATAGACTTCACACTTAGCGCCGTAAAGATAGTGTCTCCAACTTTTGAGTGCAAACACTACCGCCGCAAGTTCCAAATCATGCGTCGGATAGTTCTTTTCGTGATCTTTAAGCTGTCGGGAAGCATACGCGATCACTTTTTCATTTTGCATGAGAACGGCTCCCAATCCTATCTTGGAAGCATCGCTATATATCACGAAGTTCCCTTCCTCTACCACTGGAATCGTAAGAATTGGAGCACTAGTCAGCTTACTTTTTAGCTCTTGAAAGTGTTCTTCACACCTTGCAGTCCATTCGTACTTCTTTCCTTTCCGTGTAAGTGCAGTGAGCGGCGCTACAATCTTAGCAAATCCCTCGACGAAACGTCGATAGTAGCCTGCTAAGCCAAGGAAACTACGTACTTCGGTGACATTTTTCGGAGCTGGCCATTTACTCACGGCTTCAATCTTGGCCGGATCTACGGATATGCCTTCTTTGGAAACCACATGTCCTAAGAAATGGACCTTCTCCAACCAAAATTCACACTTGGTGAATTTAGCATAAAGCTGGTTTTGCTTTAGAATCCGTAAGGCAATCCGTAGATGTTCCTCATGCTCCTCCTTAGATCTTGAATAAATTAAGATATCATCTATAAAGACAATAACAAACTTATCCAGATAGTCCTTGAATACTCGATTCATCAGATCCATAAAGGCAGCTGGAGCATTTGTCAATCCAAATGGCATTACGAGGAACTCGTAATGTCCATATCGTGTACGAAAGGCTGTCTTGGGAATATCTCCTTCCCTTATTCGAAGCTGATGATATCCCGATCGCAAGTCAATTTTGAAAAAATTGAAGCGCCTTTCAATTGATCGAACAAATCGTCGATCCTGGGTAATGGATACTTATTCTTGATGGTAATCTTGTTCAATTCCCGATAGTCAATGCACATCCTAAAAGTGCCATCCTTCTTTTTAACAAACAAAACTGGGGCTCCCCATGGTGAATAGCTCTGACGGATGAATCCTCTATCCAGGAGCTCTTGCAACTGAAGTTGCAATTCCTTAAGTTCGGCGGGGGCCATCCTATAAGGTGCCTTGGATACTGGTGCCGATCCAGGAAGCAATTCAATCTCAAAAGAGATCTCTCGCTCCGGTGGTAATCCTGGTAAGTCTTCAGGAAAAACTTCGATAAAATCCTTGACTATCGGTACTTCTTCCGGCTTGCTCTTGGTTTCTTGCATCTTATCCACCATGTTGGCTAAAAATCCCATACATCCTTCTGCCAACAATTTCTTAGCCTTTAGCGCTGAAATGAGCATTTTCGGCTGTTTTGGAGTCGATCCTCTAAAAACGAACTCGTCGTCTCCAATTGGCTTGAATGTGACAATACAACGTTGAAATCTATCATCGCGTTGTATTTCCCAAGAAATCCATACCCAAAATGACATCGTAGTCATACAGGTCAATGACGATCAAGTTGACATACATTTCCCTACCACATATAATTATTGGAACATGACGTATCCAATAATCAGACAACAAAATTTCCCCGGAGGGTAATGCCGTTCTGAAAGTCCTTTCTATTCTATCGCTTCCTCTACCTAGTTTCTTAGCAAACTTAGGTGACGTGAATGAATGCGTAGCTCCAGAATCAATTAACACATAAGCATCTTGTTGGGCAAAAGGAAGCTGACCTGTCACCACTGTGGATGGTCCAGCTTGAACATCCTCCTTAGTATAGGCATAAATGCGTCCTTGAGGTTCTGGAGCTTCAAGTCTGCCTTGGGAGATTTCAGGTCCTTCAAGCTTCATCTGTGCTGCATGCAGCTGATACCCCTGACTCCTTTGCTGGTTCTGCGAATTCTGGAAATTAGCATTGCAGTTCCTAGCATAGTGGCCTTCCTTGCCACATAGAAAGCAACGATTAGTTCCAAAACGACAATCTCCCGGGTGCTTCCTCCCACATTTCTGACAAGTGGGATTTATGCTGATATCAGGGGCATTCCTCTTCTGGGAAAATTCTGTTGATTCCCCTGTCCCCTGCATTCCACTTCCGTTTCTGTTGATTATTGCCGTACTGCTTGTTGTTGCTGTGCTGACCAAAAGATCCTCCTTGTCCTTTCTGCTGCGGAGTTGGGCTTGGTCTAGCCTGAATCTGCTTAACTTGGGCCTTCTCTTCTTTCTTTTCCTTAAAGAACTTAGCCCGTTGTTCTCTGTTCTGACCTACCCAATACTCAGCTCGAATCGCTCGGCTGACACATTCAGCAACGGTGATTGGTGGGTAGGGACCACTGCTAATTATTACAGCCAAATCCGAGCGGAACATCCTCATCATCCTTCGTACTTTGTCCCTCTCAGAACCAATAAGATGAGGACAAAGACGTGATAATTGCTCAAACTTTTTCACAACCTCAGCTACCGACAGATTACCCTGACGAAAATTGTTGAATTCGTCTTGTTGAGCTTCCATAACGTCAGTGTTGAAGTATTTTTCCTTAAATTCATCAACAAAGTCCTCCCAAGTCATTTGTGTCACATCTCGCCGAATTTGAACTGTTTCCCACCAGAGGCGAGCATCTTTCCATAGCACAAAAGATGCACAGAGAACCTTCTCTTGATCATCAAGCCTGAGGAAGTTCAGAATAACTTGGAGGTCAATCAACCAATTGTCGGCCTCAATTGGGTTTGTTGATCCTTCAAATTCCGGTGCCTTCATGCGCCGAAATCTGTCGTATAATTGTTCCGGAGTTCGAACCAGGGGTGCTGGCGGAACAGCCAAAGGCACAACAGGCACTTCAGGAGTTATAGGGTTTTCTGGAATTACCGGATTAGCATTAGGAATTTCCGGTGCAGCAGGCTGATTCACAGGTGCTGGTGGTATTCCGGCATCAGGAGGTCCCTGATTCTGTTGAGCCAATTGAGCTCTAAGCCCACCTATCTCTTGTTGTTGGGCTAACATTATCTGTCTTAACTCACTCATCTGAGCCATAAGATCAACGTTTTGGGTCTGTGCCATTCTACGCTTGGGTGGCATGGTTCTACATAGAAAATTCATGAAATAAGCTCCTTGTTCAATAAAATCATGTCTTTTATACAGAACCATAATCTTAATTCCATATCCACTTTAATACACGATTATAACATTTAGGAAGGTATAGAACTTTCCTATCATGTTCATATGTCACTTAATTGCCACCACCAAGCGAAGGCACCACCCGACGTTATCCTCGTATCCAATATTTTTCTTATGTGGTAAAATTCCATAAATACCACATATAACTTCCATAACGTCGATCTAATTCCATAGTGCGAGAAGTTCCCGGCGTGACCGTTGACGAGAGATGCTCACTACGCACACAGGATCTTAACTAATTCTAAGCATAAGAAAGATAACTTAACTTACTTGGGCCGTGGTGGAAATGATGTGAAGCAAGGTGAAGTAGGCTGGCAGGATACCGCTCTGATACCAAACTGTAACACCCCAACCTACGTAGGGCTGTTACCATACATACTTAAACTTCCATAACTGCTTAACTTACTTAGAAAATTGAACATAAATTTTTTTTTTCAAACTTACATTTAAAACAGGGTTGCTTGTATAGAACATATTATGCATACATAATTATTACAACTCGATTGAGTCTTAAAATCCTCATACCTTTATACCACGTAACTCACTTTAATATACATATATATTTAAACTTCATAAAACTTGTGGAAAATTTTGCGTAGTGGTATCCCACACCGCCCTTCACCCTCCGCATCATCTACCTAGCCCACCAATTTAAGCTGCAGTATGAAATATACTGATGAGCTTTCGCTCAGCAAGTACAAACATAATCTCACAAAACTTAACAAATATCGTGCAACTTATGCATGAATCATTTATGAATCTTTTATGATCAATTATTGACTTGAACTTATCATTTTGCTTAACATTTGGGCCCCTAGTGTACGTACCAAAGCGCGCAAGCCTCAGAACGTCAGGGTTTGCAAGGCCCTTAATAGTTCTGGAAAACATGAACATAACTCTTCCCACATTAATGGAAGGTTGATTATCACTTTACCCTCACGCATCAACGAGAGGTTGATAATCACATACTTGAACTTGAACATACATGATCCTCCCTCATCAACGGGAGGTTGGTACGACACCTTACTTGTCTCGGTTTAGTCTTAGTCTCGTTATATTTCCAAGACTAAGAATCTTTACATGTGATCTTAATAGTCATGATGCATATGAGATCAGACATAGCATAACTTAATGTATCATGGCTTAACATGACTTAGCATAGCTTATCATGACTTATCGTATCATACACGGCATGACTTAGCATAACTTGGCATCATACATGACATAACATAGCATAACATTGCATGACATAGCATAACATGTAATTATGTCATAAATTCGAAAATAGCTTACTACTTTCCATACTGCAGGTGAGGTTTGTACTTATCTCGATTACTATGTTTACTAATGTGTCGCTCCAAGTCCGGACACAATAGCAGGTTAGCCCCTGCTATAATAAAGGACATAAGTAAGAATTAAAAATGTTGGGGATCTAACCAACATTCCAACATAATCCTAGTTATTAACTTATCTTAGTATAAAAATATCAAAACATAATATAAACTTTAAAACTTTACTATTTTTTTTTAAAACTTTGAATTCTGAAAACTGTATTTGAAATCAATCCTTAAATTTGATCCTTTTCTGTTTTGAATCTGAAAACATTTCCTTCATGAAAGTTGTAGACCTTGAAGATTCCTACAATTTCTATTTTTAACTTAAAACTTAAATCTGACCCTAAAATACTTGTTTCTACCTTTGAAAATTCTTCGACCATTTTTCTTAATCTTGAAACAGGTCTCGGGTTTTTGTAAAAACGAAGGTCTTAGAGGCCTTATTTTCAAAAACTGTCCGAGTAGCCCCTAGGATTTTCCCTTCTCTACAACTTTGTAGTTTTGGCCTTTTCAAGATTCGGCCTCTAAGGGCCTCAAAAATCGCTTTCAAAATTACTGTCCAGTTTTACCCGAAACTGGCAGTTTTCGGTTCGTTTGAGATTTAGGTGAACTACCGTGCACACTACCTCAAACGGATTCCCCGTGAGCCTAAGTCAAGCATGCAGGCGTTACCTAACCATTTCATACTCATATAATTTCTTAAAACCAAAAATCTTAAACTTTCATAAAATCCTAATTTGAAACTAGCATGACCGAAACCGAAAACTATATGAAGCATAGTACTCGATTTTGCCTATCAATAGCTCATATTTATACATAACATCACACTCTTAATCTTCTTAACAAAAACATAAATCAAACTAGAGATTAGAGGGGTTTACCTCAAGCGTCACAAGACAATTCTAGCTTAAGGTTTTGGAGGTTTTCTTTCTCACTAAACCAACATCAATCAACCGAACTATTTCCAGCTTTTCTTCACTTTTTTTTTTTTTTTTTGCTCGGCACGTAAAGAAAAGGAAGACAGAGAAGGAGCTGCCTAACCAACGTTTTGTTGTCTAAAGGTTTGTAATGGCTCACACCACACGTATATATAGGTGAATGGGAAGGGAATTCCATTTTGAATTCTCTTTTCCACTTCTAATATTGCCTATTAGCTCCATGGACAGCATATTGCTTCCAAATCCCCTTAGGTGGCCAGCTGTGAAGGGTCTTAGTGGACACATAACCAAGCCTAATTATTGACTCATCCAAGCTAGACACCTTAGGTGTCTTCACCTTGTATTGGTCGGCAATTAGGTGGCAACAATTGCTTGATCTTATCAAGCTAAACAAGCTTGTTCACCTAAGCTACTTGCACACCACTTGTCATTCTCTCAAAATTTTTGAGAAATATTATCTCAAAACTGCAAATTAGTTCCTAAGAGTAGCATAATTACTCATTGAAACTAAGTGGTGGCCGGCCATGAAGAATTAATTGGAAGAAAATAATTAGGCTAACTAAGTTAACAAACTTAGTTTACTTCCTTAGTTTTTAACATAACTATGGTGACTACACTTTGTAATCAATCCTTGGCTTAGTTGAATTTGAATAATTAGTAAGAAAAATCTATCATAATCCTTCTTGAAATTCATCATAAGGTAGCCGGCCCTTACTTACTAAATATAAAAGTTGCAAAATGCAACATAGCTTAATATGCAAAACTACTTTGCTTACTAGGCAAGGTTAAAATTGTGTAGTATCAAATTCTAATGAACTTCAAATTTTTCATACTTTGCCTATTGGTTCTTAAGAGCAAAATATTTGCTCATTAACCCTTAAAATGACCGGTCCCATTGTGCACAAAAATAAGCAAATGATTGGTCAATTTTTGAACCAATCAAACTTAACCTAATTCCTTGGTTTCCAACTAGGTTAACCAAATCTTAAAAACCATCATACACTAAATTGAACTAGGAAATCTAACTAGAAAAATCCATAGTTCCATAAATTTACAAATTTATCTATCGAACCACAATTTTTCCCAAAATTGCACTTTGGCCCCTAAAGGCAAAAATATTTACACTTTAGTCCCTGTAAGGTGGCCGACTATGATGATAGCATTTGGCCTCCAATTCTTGCTTAATCGATCACCTAACACTATCTTAACTTTCTTAAAATCCATAACCATTCACTTTTCTTAAAATTACATATTGGCCCCTATAGACAAAATATTTACATTTTAGTCCTTAAAGAGTGACCAATTTTCAAAGTGAGATTTGTCATTCTTTTTAAGACCTCACTTGGCTTATCTCCTAAACACAGTTCATTCTCATACTGACATACATAATCGGATACTGTTTTCAACTGATAACAGTATACTTGCACTGGACCATTATCCAGATTTTGTTTGAACTACGTCTAGGGTTCTCTTAAAATTAGAAACTACTAACAAAGAATTATAAATCATGGATTTGCCTTTTACTACAAAAAGGTCTTTCATAGATAAATTATCGGATCTTTCAACCAAGAATTCGATAATTTCACCGATAAAACATAACACATTCATATTCATAGCATATAAACATTTCTAATTACAAACTTTGATTGTTCACAACAGAAATCAAAATTTGTAAACAAGCTGGTCATTACAGATAAAGCCCAAGGTTAGGAAAGTAATCGAACCCTGACAGTATGTATAGGGTTTAGCACATGAGGTTATCCAACGTAACCTCTTAAAGAATTAATTCATATTGGGTTATATTAATAATAGGGTTACTATCTATAACCCAGTAAGACATCTAGTATCAGGGACATACAATTAGGATTATGTAAGCATGTTGATTAGAGTATCAACATTCTGCAACACTAACTAAGAACCTCACCTATGTCCTTCAAGGAGCAGGAGAGAACCTGTAGTTGTACTCAGAGAAGAAGCAGCATAACGCAGGACATAGCAAGAGAGGTAAGTACAACCACCGCCTACAGCATAGGCTTTGTTGTGGTACTTGCCTAAGTATGTTAGATGTATGCTAGGGATGTATGTTATGCGGTTGTTGATGCTATGCTATGTTGTTATTGATGCTATGTTATGTTGTTGTTGCTGCTATGTTATATTGTTAGTGCTAAGTAAGGTTATTGTTGTTATGTTATGTTATTGATATGCTATGCAATATGCATATGTTGTATGCTAGGTTATGTAGTATGATAAGTTAAGGTATGTTTATGATGAATATTATGTTATGATTACATGAATCATGGAAGTATGAGAGCACGAAGTATGTTCACAAAATCTTATAAAATAAGATCAAGTATGACATGATAAGATGAAAGGAAAGTAAGATGGCGAGCAAGTCGCCTGTGTTGTACCGACCCGAGTAAGGTCGGGTTGGACTATGGTTTGAGTTGGAAATGGTTTGGCCGCCCCAACCACTCCATAGTCGCGCGCCCGGTACATACACACAAGTAAGGGGCCCATAAGTAAGATAAGAAATGAAAGTAAGTTAAGCATGAATTGAGCATAAAATAAGCATAAATGGACCATGCATTATGATGTATGTTATGCTATGAAAAGGAAGTCATGATATGTACGATATGCTATGGTAAGTTAAGTTAGTATGTGAAAGATTAGATCATGTTTGTTTATGTCGCGGTATAGGAGGTTGTACTTGCTGAGCGAAAGCTCACTGTCTTACGTTTATGCTGTAGGTAAGCAATCGTCAGCAATGGTTGATGCAAGATGGAAAGGCATGGCGGGGCAAACTGTGAAATGTGGGAAATGTAGCCGCTACGCGTTTTGTCCTTTACGTAATTATGTTATGGTAAATATTTTGATAAAGACACTTTTATATGTTGCACTCGTATGCCATATAAAAAAAAAAAAAAATTTCCGCTGTGTTTCATAAGTATGTAAGTATGTACGAGAAGATAAGTATGTATGTATGGTAACGGCCTGTGCTAGGCGGGTCGTTACAGAGTTGGTATCAGAGCGGTTCCCTGCGATACGATTTCACAGTCTGCCTACCATCGCCACCATCATTGTAAGTTACATATGTGTTTTATGTATATGCGTAAGTATTTACGATAGGATTATGCTATGATAGACGCGTGAATATGGAGCTCACACGGATCGATGCCGGGATAGGAGAACCCCAGTATGAGGTGGGTCCGATGTTTCCCGAGGACCTGATTCCTGCCATGCCCTTACAGGAGATCCCAGCCCTAGAGGCTGAGGACCAGATGGACGCCGAAGACGCTGCTAATGATTTGATTGCTCCGGAGGACCCACCGGAAGACCCTCCCGTTATTATCACCCTTGTGACGACAAGGACGACGAGGACGATATGGAGCCCGAAGCCGAGCAAGGTGACTGGGTGGAGGACGTTGACGACGCCAAGGGCGATCCCGAGGAAATACTATTCCACGATGAAGATTGGGACGTAGACTCTGACGCCGAATCCGACATTTCGACGATCACGCTTGAGGTTATAGTTTAGTTAGGGTCGATATGTGTTTATTCTTTTGACTATAAACGATGGTAGAGTGGTAAACACTCCCATCACTTATTTGATTATATACAGTACGATGGTAAAGTAATAGACACTTCCATCATATTTTGACTATGTATATATAAAGATATGTATGTACAGTATGATATAATCTATTTGTAATTACAGTATTGTAAATTACAATATACAAAGTATGTATATGATGTACTTTTGAAAGTGTACATAAAGACCGTGCAGACACGGGATTTATATAACAAAAGTATGTTATATATTATGAAAGTTATGTTATATTATGATAAGTATCTGTTATGATACCTTTTATGTTGTGATATGAAATGAATGATGTTACGGTATGATGTGACGTAATAAGCCATGTATGAAAGAAAAGATACTAATAGTACGATGATATCTTTTCTTATAGGATTTAAAAGATGGTACGTCCACGAAGAACGGTACCACTCAACCCGTCTGAGCCAGATCTATCGACCATTGTGGCAAGTCTACAACGGCAGCTGCTAGAACAGCAACAAGAGACGGAAAGACTTCGAGCGCAAATAGCTCAGATTCTAATAATCGAAATTTTCACGAACTCACAATTTTCTTGTAAATAAGAAATTTATAGTTCGTATTATGTGTTTATGTGCAATTTTATGAAAATTATGAATATTAATACAAAATTCATGATTTTATCAGTATATGATTGAGTTCTCGGTAAATTAATTACGAGACTTCATGATAGGCCTTTTAAGTAAAAAGGTATGACGAAATTTCATAAATTCATGATAGTCAAATTTTGACAAGAGAGTCAATGATTGACAAGAAAGTCAATGGTTGACCCGAAAAATCGAAAATGAGGCGGTACGGTTAAATATTTTTCAGTATAAAAATTGTATCGTGTAAAAACCATTTTTTTTCGGATAAAATGGTATGTTTAAGATGTAATACCTAGCTTTTTGATTATTATGATTTTTGTGTAAAAATTCAACTGTACGTTGAGGATATTTATGAAAGAGTCCGGTTAAGGGTTTTTATGACGTTTTGTGAGTTTTTATGGCTTTATAAAACTCAAAAATGATTGCTTAGTCAAGAAAACGACCTTTTAGGCAAAAAGGAACAAAATTGTCAAAATTTTCATGTTGGTCAAAGTTTGACCAAAAACGTCGACGGTTGACCAAAAAAGTCAACTGTTGACCATGGGAGTCAAATTTTGACAAGAGAGTCAATGATTGACAAGAAAGTCAAGGTTGACCCGAAAAATCGAAAATGAGGCGGTACGGTTAAATATTTTTCAATATAAAAATTGTACCGTGTAAAAACCATTTTTACGGATAAAATGGTATGTTTAGGATTCAAAAACCACCATAGAAAATCAAGCACATTAATTAGGTTATCTTGGGCCAAGTGGTTTCAAATTATAAGAAAAATTTTTACACAGTCCATTTTCACACAGATAAATTTTGGACTGCAGTTCAGTATAACAGTACTGAAATTATACTGTGTATTAGTGAACACAGTATTAGAAATATCTGTGTTAAGTTTAAAGTAGACTACATTAAGGAAAAAGCCAAACAAGGCTTTAAGATGACATCACCTAAGCTTGGAATTATGACATCATCCCATTTTTGATTTATGACATCATAAATGGTGGAAACAACTCACACCTAGCCACCTAGCACCATGCATGGCCAGCCACATGGAGGGTCTTTTGGCAAAATTTTGTGCAATTATTTTTGCTCCAAGGATTTATGAGCAAAAGGTGAACCAAAAAGATTTGCAATGTGATCCAAAACCTCACCTATAAATAGGCCAAGGGGGGTGGTCGGTTTTTAGTCCAAAAAATCAGAAAAAAGCAGCCAAATTCTGCCCATTTTCCCTCTCCAAAAATCTGCAATCTCAAGTGGGTGATTGAGTGAAGAAAAAAATTGAGAAACTTAGGGGTTTTGATGTTGTAGTCTTCGGTTTTCCCTAGCAAGTTCAATCAAAAATTTTGACAGTTTTTGGTGTCCATTTTAGGGGCCAACAGCCGGCTGCCAAGGGGGGGTGAGTGAGTGAGAAAATTTGGATTTAAGAGAGCTTAGTTTAGGTGCAAGCAGCTACCAAGAATCAGCCAATTTTGGTGCCAATTGGTGCAACAAAACCGGCCTTGGGTGGTGTCCTAGGAGGAAAAGTTTTGTGAGCCAAACCCTAACCAATTTTTGGAGATAAATCAAGGTAAACTATTTTAGACCTTAATCTCTTTCAATTAAGCATTCAATATGAAATTTACATGTATTTCAAGTTGAAATTGTAAGAGCATAAGCTCAATTTATTTTGTGCCCAAAGTTAGAAATCTAGGGTTGTGCTTGATCTAGAATTAGGGGTGGTTTGATTTTTATGTGCATGCTTGCTTTAATTTTCTTAATTTGCATACTAAATACTAGTTTATTATATGTCCCCAATCTGCCCTAGTGTTGGTGAATGATAATTTTGTGCTAGGTTGCTAGAATTTAATTAGTATGCTTGTTAGGTTTTGTGCAACCGAAATCATGCAACTTAGTTGATCCAATATCAATTAGGTTTGCATGGTGATGTTAGAAATTGTGATTAAAGAAAATTTACGCTAGAAAATCGCTGCATGTGTGTATTAGGGCTCCCGCGGTGGCTGGTTGAGCTAGATTCCACGTCTAGGACGTAAAACGAATTCTAAACCGAAAAACTGCCAGGCTCGGGTGGATCCTGACCAGTTTTACGGAAAGCCGATTCTGAGGCCTTTAGAGGCCGAATTTGGAAAAACTTAAAACACAAAAGTTTCTCAGAACAGTTTTTCCTAAGGGGTAGCGCTGACGGATTTGCAAAATGAGGCTCCAATGGCCTCCGATTTTACGAAAATCCGAGACTAAACTGCCCAGACCTAGTTTACACGACCAGTGGGTTTCAAATTAAAACTGGTACGAATCCAAGCAGAACTGGGTTTTTCTTAAAACATAAAAGTTTTAGAATTTCTCAAGAGCAAGAACTTTCGTGAAGACAAGTTTTTCAAATTCCATTTGGATTTTTAAATACAACCTGAACTATAAAAACTGTGCAGAGAACAAAAAATTCCTGTACAGGATTTTCTACAAACATACAGAAAAACTGTATTTTTACATCAACATTTCCTATTTTAACTATGGAAACTGTTTCAAAGGCAGTTTTCAGCTTTTAATGATTTTTATAAAGTTACAATTTGAAAACCACGAAATTTTAAAGAGATTTTGGCAAATTTTTCCAAAATTGGATTTTAATAGCCAAAGTGTAGTAACAAGTTGTTAACGGATGATAACCGGGAAAGATACCCGAGTTACTAAAGATTAGGCCCAATAATAGGAATAGTAACTTGATACTATTCATACGTACATGAGTTTAATACCCGAGGTTACCTCAAGTAACCTAACAAGTAATGGATCAAGTTTGGTTAACCACAAACTCTAGGGTTACGATTAGTAACCTAGTAATGATCAAGACCGGTGTGGGGGGGGCATATAATTAGAATATTGAACAGGTTACCAATATTTTATAGGATCCTTATCCTATGTTCTTTTTAATAGCAGGAGGTAACCTGCAGTTGCAATCTGAGTTAAGGCAACGAAACCCCAGACATAGTATCTCAGGCAAGTATCGAACCTCACCTGCAGTATGGAAATAGTAAATACTATTTTCAAATGTGCTATGTTATGCTATGCTATTTACACTATATTTTCAAGTGTACATGCTATGATATGTGATGCCATGCGATGATATATTCTATGACATGTTATGCCATGTTGATAAGAATGCCATGTTTTTAAAAGTGTCATGGTTTACAAAAATACCATAAATGCCATGTTTTCAAAAGTGTCATGGTTTACAAAAATGCCATAAATGACATGTTTTTCAAGAATGCTATGTTATGGCAAGTGTTAAGTATGATATAACATAGTGACATCATGAACCATGTTCACTAATGTTAAACCATATGGTAAGATAAATCAAGAAAGGTGTCGTACCAACCTCCCGTGATCGAGGAGGCTACAGGTTTCAGTTGTGACATTTACCTTCCGTGATCGAGAAGGGTCAAGTTATAATTCCCAGAACTGTTAGGGCCTTGCAAACCCTAGCTTTATCTGGAGGCTGCGCGCTTTCGGTACGTACACTATGGGCCCACATGTTGAGACAAGATAATAAGTTAAAGGATTGAGTCTATAATAAAGCATAAGACATTCAATCAATCATAAATGGTTCATGCATATGTTATATGATGAATGACATGTTTTTGAGATGTTCTAAATGTTTTGTGAGATTATGTTTGTACTTGCTGGGCGAAAGCTCACTCTTGTATTCCATACTGTAGGTAAGAAGCCTGCAGCTTAAATGGTGGCTATGCGGACGATGCGGCGGGTGAAGGGCGGTGTGGGATACCACTACGCAAAATTTTCCGCAACCGCTTTTGAATCTCAAAAGTAAATTATGTTATGCAATATGTATGAAGTTTAAAGACTTAAGAAGATATCTTCAGTATAGTATGTATACATGATAAGTTTTTCTCTACAAGATAACTTATGTAAATATGTTTTAAAGAAAAAAAAAATTATTCTCAAATTTTCAAGTAAGATAAGTACAAGTAAGTATGGTGTCGACCTGGCTTGGGAAGTCGGGGCGTCACAGTTTGGTATCAGAGCGGTATCCTGCCAGCCTACTTCACTTCGCCTCACATCGCTTCTGCAACGGCCCAAGTAAGTTATATTATTTTCTTACGATTAGGATTAGTTAAGATTTTATGTGCGTAGTAAGTATTTTCTTCAATGGCCATGCTGAAGAATGTTGGATACAGGGATGACGTTGGGTGGTGTCTTAGCTTGGTGGCGATAACTAGGTGACGTACGGAAATGATGGGAAAAGTTTTATATTTTCCCCAAATGTTATGGTTATGTACTCCTGTTGTGAAGGAGATACCAACGAGAACATGAATTCAGATATATTCATGTTATGCTTTTATATGGAATAAAGATTATGGTTCTATATAAAAGGCATGATTTTAAGAAGCTGAATTTATTTCCTTATTCCCGTACAGAACCATGCCGCCAAAGCGTAGAAGAGTACCGACCCAAGACATTGACCTTGCGGCTCAGCTGAATGAGCTAAGACAGATGATGTTAGCCCAACAGCAAGAGATAGGGGGGCTTAGAGCTCAGATAGCTCAACAGAATCAGGGACCTCCTGATGCCAGGGTACCACCAGCACCTATGAATCAGCCTGCTGCACCGGAAATTCCTGATGATGTCCCGGTGATCCCAGAGAACCCCATAGCCCCTGAAGTACCTGTTGCGCCTGCAGCTGTGCCACCCCAATTAGAAATCCTAACTAAACTATGCCCAAAATTTCTTCACCAAAAACCGAGAGAGAGAAAGAAGGAAAGAAAGGAAATTTTGCCAAGATCAAGAGTGAATTAGGTGTAGGGTGGTCGGGTTTTGTGTGGAGAGCAAGAAAAAAAAAAAGAGTTGGAAAAATTTTGGTTACCCATTTCTTGAACTAGGGCCGGTTGTAGGAACCAAGGGGAAAGCCAAGTGGTAACCGGATTTTTTAGCTCGTGTGGCCGGAAATTTTGAGCAATTTGGTAGCCGGATTTTAGGGCAAGGAAGGCTGAAATTTTGGAAACCAACTCAAGCCAAAGGCCGGCTGTTGAAGGAAGAGAAAGGGAGGAAAAGCCAAGCCAAATCTTGAACCAAATTGAGGTATAATTCCTTGAATCCCTAAGCTTTTCATTTAAATTTCATTTGGAGAAATTTAAATGTATTTTGGCTATTGGTTGTATTGAGCATAAGCTCACTTCATTCTCTGCCCTAGCTTAGAATTATAGATTATGTGCTTGATTGATTAGGTTTTATGGTTGGTGGTTTTATATGCATGCTTTGTGTTTGATTGAATGCTTAGGGTTTTGCATGGTTATGAATGTTGTTCAAATTGGCTTGCATGTTGAATATTGAACGTTAGAAACCGCTGCATGATTGATATTAGGCTCCCGCGGTGGCTGGTCGAGCTAGATTCCACGTCTAGGACGTAAAACGAATTCTAAACCGAAAAACTGCCAGGCTCGGGTGGATCCTGACCAGTTTTACGGCAAGCCGATTTTGAGGCCTTTAGAGGCCGAATTAGGCAAAACTTAAAACACAAAAGTTGCTCGGAACAGTTTTTCCTAGAGGGCAGCGCGGATGGATTTGCAAAATGAGGCTCCAATGGCCTCCGTTTTTACGAAAATCCGAGACTAAACTGCCCAGACCTAGTTTACACGACCAGTGGGATTCAAATTAAAAATGGTACGAATCCAAGCAGAACTGGGTTTTTCTTAAAACATGAAAGTTTTAGAATTTCTCAAGAGCAAGAACTTTCGTGAAGACAAGTTTTTCAAATTCCATTTGGATTTTTAAATACAACCTGAACTATAAAAACTGTGCAGAAAACAAAAAAATTCCTGTACAGGATTTTCTACAAACATACAGAAAAACTGTATTTTTACATCAACATTTCCTGTTTTGACTATGAAAACTATTTCAAAAGCAGTTTTCAGCCTTAAATGAGTTTTATAAAGTTTTACTTTGAAAACCTCGAATTGAGAAGTAAAACAAAAGATTTTTTAGCCAATTTTCTAAATTGAATTTAAAAGCTAAAGTGTAAAAACAAAAGATGATGAGTGGTAACCGGGAAGGATAACCGAGTTACTAAGGCTTAGGCTCGATAATAAGAATAGTAATTTAATACTAATCATATGGGTTTAATACCAAGGTTACCTCAAGTAACCTAATGGGTCAAGATAATTAACCACAATCTCTAGGGTTACAATTAGTAACCTAGTAGTTGATCAAGCTTGTAAAAGGACATATAACCATAATGTTGGAAAGGTTACCAACATTTTATAGGATTCTTATCCTATGTTCTTTCTAATAGCAGGAAGTAACCTGCAGTCGAGGTCAGAGTGGAAATCAACGAAGCCTGGATTACAATAAGTCAGGCAAGTATCGAACCTCACCTACAGTATGAAAATAGTAAATACTATTTTCATATATGCTATGTTAAAATGTACATGCTATGTTGTATGATGTTAAATGATGTTATGTGATGATATGCTATAACATGTTACATATTATGCCATGTTTTCTAAAATGTCATGGATTTAAAAATGTCATGTTTTCAAGAATGCCATGATATGGCAAATGTTAAAGTTTGAATTGACATAGTGACATCATGAAGCATGTTCACTAATGTTAAATCATATGGTAAGATAATCAAGGAAGGTGTCGTACCAACCTCCCGTGATCGAGGAGGATACATGTTTAAAACCAGTTGTGACATTTACCTCTCGTTGATGCGTGAGGGTCACGTTTTAATTCCCAGAACTGTTAGGGCCTTGCAAACCCTAGCTTTGTCTGGAGGCTGCGCGCTTTCGGTACGTACACTATGGGCCCACATGTTGAGACAAGATAAGTTAAAGATTGAGTCTAAAATGAAGCATAAGACTTTCAATCAATCATAAATGGTCATGCATAGTTACATGATGATTGACATGTTTTAAGATGATTAAATTATTTTTGTGAGATTATGTTTGTACTTGCTGGGCGAAAGCTCACTTATATTTCATACTGTAGGTAAAAAGCCTGCAATTTAAGTGGTGGGCTATGCAGACGATGCGGCGAGTGAAGGGCGGTGTGGGATACCACTACGCATGATTTTCCGCATTCGATGTTAAGAAATATTAACATATTCTAAAGTAAATTATGTTTTGTTATATGTATAAAGTTTGAAGACACGAGAAGGTATTCTCAGTTTAATATATATATATATGGGTGACATATTATTCTCCACAAGATAATTTATGTGAATATGTTTTAAAGAAAAAAAATTTCTCTCAAATTTTCAAGTAAAGAACAAGTATGTATGGTGTCGACCTGGCTTGGGAAGTCGGGGCGTCACAGGTTTGGACCTCAAAAATGGTCACAAAAATTTTGTTAACTTCCTCTCCCAACCAACCTTAGAAAGAGAAGAGAAATGCCCAAAATCTTACCTTTGAACTCACCAAAAACCGAGGCTTTAGGGAGGTTCTTCACCACTTTTTTTTTGGCTTGATCTTTCTTGGTTTTTCTTAGCTCTCTCTCTCTCTCTCTCTCTCTCTCTCTCTCTCTCTCGGATTTCTTGGAGTGAAATGCCGAATGGTATGGCTGAACATGGGGTTAAGGGCTGCTGAACTTTGGGGTTTGAAATCCTACAAATAGTGTCTCTAGCTAGGGAAAATCCTAGGCTTTCTTTTCCAAGGCAAATTTGGTTCAAAACTTGCTAATTGGTCCTCCAATTTTTGCAAGCTATTGCTCACAAGGACATGAGTGGCCGGCTGCTAGAGGGGAAGAAATGGAAGAGTGGTTGACAACCCATAGATGAGGTGTCACAAGCTCATTGGTCCATGTGTGTGGAGGATTAATCCTAACTTAGCTTAATTGTGATGTAATTAAGCTTAAAGGCTTGTTTGGTTCAATCTTTTTGAAAAATTGTGTAATTTCAACACATTGCAATAAATTTTAATACTGAGTTACTTAAATACTCAGTATCGAAATTTAAATTGCATTAAAATTTTCGATCCGTGAAAAACTCGATCGGAAAATCTTTTCTCATAAATTTCCGAATCCTTTCGCCCTGAACTCTAGCTTAGTATGCTTGATTTTTCTAAGGTGATTTCCATTCTTATTAAAACTCATCTTGATTACGAAATGAGTTTTTAGCAGTAATTTCACTTATACTGTGATCTTAAAAAAAAATATTCTTGTTTGACGTTTTCGGACCGTTTCGGTCTAACCGACTTAATGGTCAACGTCGACTTGTCTTGAAATGTGCAAATACGACCTCCTTCACTCATACAGGTCTTTTGCGAGTTCAAGCAATTTGTTTTTGAGTCTTAATAAATCTTAAGAACTCGTTTAACAATTTAAGTTCTAAAACGAACTTCCGCATGAAATACCGATTACGGTAAACATTTACACGAAATT
>CM046372.1:7821981-7859135 GCA_025413025.1 Ficus hispida | reverse complement strand
TGATATGTAATGGTTAGCATTCGGTTTTGATATGCTAGTTTCAAGTTAAGGTTTTATGAAAGTTTAAGACTTTTGGCTTAAAAGTTTTAAGAACTGAAAGTATGATTATGAAATGATTATGTAACGTCTGCATGCTTGACATAGGCTCACGGGGTACCCGTTTGAGGTAGTGTGCACGTTAGTTTACCTAAAATCCAAACCGAATGAAAACTGCCAGTTTCGGGTTAAATTGGACAGTAGTCTGGAAATCAAATTTTGAGGCCCTTAGAGGCCGAATCATGAAAAAGTCAAAACTACAAAGTTGTAGAGAAGGGAAAATCCTAGGGTTTAACAAAGACAGTTTTTGAAAATAAGGACTCTAAGACCTTCATTTTTACAAAAACCCGAGACCTATTTTAAGGTTAATAAAATGGTCGAAGAATTTTCAAAGGCAGAAATAAGTGTGTTAAATTCAGATTTGGGTTTTAAGTTTAAAACAGAAGTTGTAGGAATCTTCAAGGTCTACAACTTTTCTGAAGGAAATGTTTTCAAATGCCAAATAGATTTGTTAGAAAAGGATCAAATGTAAGTACTGATTTCAAATACAGTTTTCGGAATTCAAGGGTTTTTAAAAGAAAGAAAAGTTTTAAAGTTTATGCTATGTTTTTAATACCCTTGTACTAAGATAAGTTAATAACTAGGATAATTATGATACCATGATAGGATGATTCTTATCCTATGATTTTCCTTGAAAACAGGAAAACGACTTGTGTAGGTGGAACACTAAATTCAAGATTTAGCGTAACGGGTAAGTACAACTCCGCCTACAGCATAAATGAAAATGTTTGATAAGTTCATGATGAATGTTTATATGATGATCAAGTTAAATTGATATGCTTACTATGTTATGTTGATATGCTTATGATGTTATGTTTATGAAGTAAGATGATCAAGTTAAAATGATATGCTTACGATGTTATGCTGATATGCCTATGAAGTATGATGATCAAGTTATGTTTATATGCTTGTGATGTCTGTTAGCATAAGATGATCAAGTTATGTTAAAATGTTATGATGTATGCTATGATAGTATGACATTACAAGGTTATGCTGATGTATTAATGATATATATGTTATGATGATATGGCATCACGAAACATGCTCTTTAATGATAAGTCACTCGGTAATGACTAAAATACGGTTTCAGGTAAGAAACTGTTAATGATTCAAGTATGATGATAAACAGATGGTAATCTGTAAGACTATGGTTTCAAGTTAGAAACTGTTTGTGATCATGAAAGATTCAAGTATGATGATGATGATGATGAACAGATTTCTTGTATCGTATCGACCCGCGAAGGTCGGGTTTGGTCCATGGTTTAAGTTGGACAGGGTTGGCCGCCCCAACCACTCCATGACAGCGCGCCACAGTACGTACACTCATGTTATGTAAGGGGCCCAAGACCAACGCTAACTTATGAATGAATAATGAAAGCATAAAAGGTTCATGCATTGGTTTTTATGAAAAGTTTTGCGGTGCAATAGTTGTACTTGCTGAGCACTAGCTCATGACTTACGTTTATGCTGTAGGTAAGCAATCAAACAGCAATACTTGATGCAAGGCGGTAGGCGTGACGTGGCAAAACTGTGAAATTATAGGTGTGAAGCTACCACGCGTTTTATTAAAATTACGTTATGTTTATGTAAAGTTTAAGTACTATGTTTTAGTACTACAAGAGACAAAATATATATATGTATATGTGTATGTATATGTATATGTATATGTATGTATAAGTAACTAATATGAAAGTTTTTCATCTTAAGTTAAATGATGATTTGAAAAGCAAAGAACAAAGAAAAGAAAAAAAATTTTAGTTCAAATTTTCGTACGTACGTATGTAAGTAAGTATGGTGACGATCACGAAAGGGTTGGTCGCCACAGAGTTGGTATCAGAGCAGTTTTCCTGCCTTCAGATTTCATAGTATGCCTGCCTACGCCACTGTCCTTGTAAGTTATAAATACTTAGAGTAAATTTATTTATTTATTTCATTACGTTATATAGATTCGTGATCGATAGAAGAGGATCGCGCTACTGCACACGCATTCTTTATGATGTCTCCATTAGTTTTTGATGGGACAAGACGGACAGTTACCTTGGTAGCCTGGCTTCATGACATCGAATCGATATTCAGAATATGTCATATTCCAGGCCATCTACAGGTATCATTGGCCACACGATGCCTGGCAGTGGATGCAAGACTATGGTGGAGGACCATAGGAGAACATGAGTTTCAGAATGAATCATTGGCGGATTTTCGAACCTTGATTAATGCTCGTTTCGGACCTCCATTAGAGAATAATGATGCCATGCACCTTAGAGATGAAGAAATCTTTCGTGACATGAATCAGATGCGATTCTTAGGTTATGTATATGATTGGCATGCATATCCGAATGAATCAATGGCTCATTATTATAGACGATTTCAGGAAGCGATGTTGCCTCATATTCCTAATATAGGTAATCCAGAGTTATGGGCTCAACAACTGCTTAGAGGTGGTTTGTGTAAGATCTAGAATTTTCATCGCTAAGATTTCTTGTATAGAAATTTAAATTGTACCGTAATGGTATCTATGAAAAATCCCGGCTCAGGGTTTTTGATTAAATTTCATGAGTTCTTATGGATTCGTAAGACTCAAATACGATCGCTTAGTCAAGCCCATGATCTTTTGTGTCCAAAAGATAGAAAATTCTATGATTTTATTGAAAGTCAACGTTTGACCGAAAAAGTCAAAGTTGACCATGAAGGTCAAAGTTGACCATGAAAGTCAAAGTTGACCCGATGAGTCAAAGATTGACTGGAAAGACCAAATTTATGACGGAATTTAAGTATGTTGAACATTATAGGTTTTGAACTGCGAAAATCATTTTCTACGGACAAAATAGCTAGAATTAAACCTAAAACCGCCATAGAAAAATCAAGCGCATTAAATAGATTATTAAGGGCCAAAGGACTTGAAGCGAAAAGAAAAGTTTTTCGTACCGTCCATTTTATGACAGATAAATTTTGGAATGAAATTTAATTTATGATACTGTGTATTAAGTAACACAGTATTAACAATGTTTGTTGGGCAAAAAAATGGACTACTTATCAAGGTTTAAAGCCAAACAAGCCTTAAGAGATATGACATCACCTTATCCATTATTTATGACATCATTTGTATTTAAGCTAAATTAGGAAAGTATTAGGTTGGTTCTAGACCACATGATGGCCGGCCAACTACCCCCCCCCTTGGTGTAAAATGCTAATTTTTGAGGGACTAAAATTGCAATTAAGCAAAGCTCCAAAACCTCTATAAATAGGTGGCCATTCTATTCAAAAAAATCAGAAAATTCAGCCTTACTCTGCCCATTTTTCTCTGCCCAAAACCGACCCTTAGCAGCCAAAGAAAAACAAGAACCAAAGCAGAAATCCAAGAGTGAATTGCTTAGGGTAAGTTCGGATTTCACCAAGAAAACAAGGAAAAGTGTTGGAAAAATTTTAGGGTCCCATTTTGGCACTTTGGCCGGCTGTTAGAGAGCTGGAAAAAGGAAGGGAAAGGCTGAAGGAGTGGCCGGATTTGGTGAGGAGCAGCAGCCAAGGGCCAGAAAAATTTGTGGGTGAGCTTAGGGAGGAGGCCGGTGGTGTCTAGGAGCCAAGGGGGAAGAAACTTTGGACCAAACCCTAACCAACTTTAGGGTATATTAAGGTAAAATCTCTCCTAAGTTTCAGCTTTCAATTTGGTGCAATTTGGAGGTTATCTTGTATTTCAAGTCATTGGTTGTATGAGCTTAAGCTCAAATTTTATTTTCAGCACTAGTTAGGTTATGTGCTTGATTTAATTTTAGGGTGGTTTGGTTTAATTAGTATGCTATGCTTTTAAAATGCTTGCTTGTTTGTATGCTAGTGAATGGTTAAGTTATATGCCCCTAATAAGTTAAGTTATGAGTTAGAATGCATGATTAGGTAAATTGGCAGATTTGGTGTATGTTAGTTAAGCTGGATTTTTTTTTCAGCAAACCTTAATTTTTGGGATAAGATAATGGTTTGCTTGGCTGAGTTTTTAATTTGTGTTTGAAGAGAATTTGACGTTAGAAAGGCGCTGTATGTTTGATTTAGGCTCCCGCTGGTTCGGTTGAGGTAGTGTGCACGTTTTTAGGGCGAGTAACGAATGAAAACACAAAAACTGCCAATTCGGGTGTATGTTGCCCTGTTTTCTGGAAAGTAAATTTTGAGGCCCTTAGAGGCCGATTTTCGAAAAACGTAAAACATGAAAGTTGTTCTGAACAGTTTTTCCTATAAGAAAACGCGGACATTTTTTAAAAATAAGGCTCCAACGGCCTTCGTTTTTACGGAAATCCGAGCCTGACCGTGCCAGTTTCTATGCACGGCCAGGTGAAATTAAAAAGGGAAAACGAGTGGGTTTGAGTCCGAACTGGGTTTTGTATAAAACAGTGAAGTTTTAGGATTTTCCAAGATCTTAAACTTCTATGAAGAAAAGTTTTTCAGATTCGATCTAGATTTCTAAATAAAAATTATATTTCAAAAACTGTGCAGTGATCGGGAGGTTGCTGCTCAAGGTATTTAAAGACAGTGTTGGAATTGGACATTCCTGCACGTACATTAGCAAGTTTTCAAAAAGAAACTGCTCCAAAGGCAGTTTTGACTTTAGATGATTTTTATAAAGAACCCACTCATAAGGATTTTAAAGAAAACCTTAAATTTTCAAAAGCGGTTTTAAACTAAGTTCGGTGAGCAATAACCGGGAAAAGACACCGAGTTATTGGTTTGGGCCCGAAGCCCAAGGGTTATCCAACGTAACCCAATAATAAACTAAGATTAAGGAATAGGGCCCTTATCTCGAGGGTTACCTACAGGGTTAGTTATAGTAACCCGTTCCAAATGTTTACGAATTTGTTATATGGGGGCATATAACGCAGAATAAAATGAATGTTGGTTGGGATAACCAACAGATTAAAAAGTAGGATTTTCAGAAATCCTTACGCTATGTCCTTTGTAATAACAGGTGATAATCTGTTATTGCGACCTGTTCAGGAGCGGCATAGCATCGGACTTAGAGTTCGAGGTAAGTACAACTCCGCCTACAGCATAGGCTTTAGTTGAATACTTGCCTAAGTATGAATGATGAATGTTATAGTATGTGTTATGATATGATTTATACTAGATTATGCTTACGAAATGTTATGTGAATATTTTATGATTTGATTATGCTATGATTATGTTTTATGAATATGAGACATTCACGAAGCATGTTCACAAATTCTAAACAAGAATAATTAAGAAATTATGAAAGACAAGTATGAAGGCAAGCAAGTTGCCTGTGTCGTACCGACCCGCTCGCAGGTCGGGTTGGACTATGGATTGAATTGGAAATGGACTGGCCGCCCCAACCACTCCATAGTTGCGCGCCCGGTACGTACACTTATGGGGCCCATAAGCATGATAAACATGATAAGCAAGATAAGCATGTTAAGTACGATAAGTATGATAAGCCATGAGATACCAAGCAAGCATAATCAAGCATAATTGGCCCATGCATGAATAGGGTAGAATGTGTTATGTTAGATGTGAGTTATGTTTTGTATTGTTATTTGTTGCGGATAATTATGTTGTACTTGCTGAGCGAAAGCTCACGTCTTACGTCTATGCTGTAGGTAAGCAACCTGTCAGCAAATTTTGATACGAGATGGCGAGCGGGGCAGGGTGAACTGTGAAGTGAGTGGGATATTCTGCCGCTACGTGTTTTATCTTTTATGAACATTATATATTATCCGGTGATCGAATATCGCTTTTTGTTTTGTTCATACATTTGCTATTTATATATCATTATTGTTCATACACCCTGTATAAAAAAAAAAAAAATATTTCCGCTGTGTACGTTAAGTATGTATGTATGTATGTATGTACGGTAACGGCCTGTGCTAGGCGGGTCGTTACAGAGTTGGTATCAGAGCGGTTTCCTGCTATCCCACTTCACAGTCTGCCTGCCATCGCCACCATCATTGTAAGTTGAGTTTAATTTCAAATAGTAAATAATTATTATGCGCCTATATTATGATAGACTTGACGATATGGACCCAGACCAAGTCGACGCGGACCGAGAGGCGATGAGGTCATTCTTTCAGTCGTGTCCGCTTATGTTTGACGGCACGAGACGTACGGTACCGGTGGCAGCATGGTTGTATGATATGGAGTTGATCTTCCATACCTGCCACATCGAGGCCCGGCTACAGGTTTCCTTGGCTAGCCGATGTTTCGCTGTTGACGCTAGGATATGGTGGATCATCCTTGGAGAGCGTCAGTTGCTGAGCCGCACGTGGCCGCATTTTCGCACGGCAGTGATGGCTCGTTACGAGCCGATGTTAGGCGAGGGAGTAGGCGATCTTCTTCGCGATTTTGAGATCTATGAGGACATGCACCACACTCGTTGCCTCAGCTACGTAGCTGATTGGCACGCGTATCCTCAGGAGACGATGGCCCATTATTGCCGACAATTCCAGGAGTCGATGCTGCCATACATTCCTCAGTATCTGCAGAGTCCCGAGCTGCAAGCCTTAGTTATTCTTAGGAACGGATTGCCTATTCAGATCCGGCAGTACGTTCCTGAACCTATGCTCGGCTTGTCAGTTGGACACATGATTGAGGCTATTTTGGGAGTCGAGGCTAACCTTCATGATATGCCAGCCCCGGATTTGGCAGAGGCTCAGCAGGCGCCAGTAGAGGACGCCGAGATGGCAGAGCCGATTTATGAGCCGGGTCCCGTTGTTCCCGAGGATCCGATTCCCGCAGCCCCAGTACCGGAGGTGCCACATCAGGAGGCCGAGTTTGATTTGGCAGATGAGGACTTTGACCCTGATGACCTCATCATTATTCCGGAGGATCCACCGGAGGATCCACCTATCATCGACATATCGAGTGATGATGAGGATGATGAGGAGCCAGATCCTGAGTTAGAGCACGCAGGTTGGCTGGACTATGAGGAGGATTTAGAAGATCCAGAGGAGATTCCGTTGGCTGACGGAGAGGGAGAGTCCGATTCTGACGTATCGTCGGTGGTCACTTCTGAGCACATAGATTAGATAGACTGTATGTATATCTTTTGATGCTAGACTGATATGTACTAGCTTATTCTTTTTGGATGATAGGCTTGTACACATATGTATGATGGTAAAGTGGTAGACACTTTCATCTGAAATTTTTGACCAAGTATGATGTATCTGATATGTATATACGATATTGTAAATATGATGTTCTTTTTGTACAAATGCAAAAGACAGTTTATGAATGAAATGTTATGTTACGAAGAAATTCTAAGAATTATGTTATGATATGTTATGTTATGTTAATGTATGAATGATACGATATGTATGAAATATGTGTGCGATGATATGATTATGATCGGCTATGTTTGTGATTGGACACAAGGTATGATAGTGTTAAAGAATATTATATGCATGAAAGATAGGATATTTACAGTATGGTAATATCTTTTCTTTTGTCTTATAAAGGAATTTGAAAATGGTGCGCACTCGTAAGACGGTACCAGTGAATCCTCCTGAGCCTGATATCGCGACCGTTGTAGCAAATTTACAACGGCAGTTGCTGGAGCAGCAACGTGAAACAGAAAGACTGCGAGAGCAGCTGGCTCAGATAAATGATAGACCGCGTGTGGATGAAGTTCCTCCGCATCACGACAGAGTACCCCCGGTAGCACCCCAGGTACCTGAAGTCCAACCTGAGGTCCGACAAGAGGTTCCACAGAACTTTGAAGTTCCGTTAGCACCCATTGGGAATCCAGCAAATCTACAACCGGTGCGGGAAGATTTGCTCTATGAGCGGTTTAGAAGGATGAAGGCACCGGAATTTGATGGACTAATGGATCCGATTGCCGCGGATAATTGGTTGATAGACATCCAAGTTATCTTGGATTTCATGAGGCTTTCGGAACAAGAGAAGGTGCTTTGTGCTTCCTTCGCTCTGAAAAAGGATGCAAGGCACTGGTGGATGACCGTTCAGATACGGCGAGACGTTGCGACTATGGGTTGGCAAGATTTTGTCACAGAGTTTCGCAACATGTTCTACAACAGGGAGATTTTAGCAGCTCAGCAGGACGAATTCTCCAATCTGAAGCAAGGATCGATGACTGTGATGGAAGCAGTCAAGAAATTTGAGCAGTTAGCCCGGCTATGCCCTGAATTGGTACCCAACGAGACCGAAAAGGTTAGACGAATGATGAAAATGTTTTGTACCGACATTGCCAGGCAAGTGAGTGCTGGCAGTAGCCCACCTACTTTGGTGTCCGACTGTGTGAGTCGAGCCCTGAGAGCAGAATACTGGATCAACCAGGATAGGGAGGCTAGGGCTCAGATTTTTAAGGCCAGGAAGGAGGAGAAAACCGGAGTTAAGCCAACGCCACCCAGGCAAGGTCCGGAGTTGAATCAGAAGGGTCAGATGAGTAGCCAGACCCAAGGCCCCAAGCAATTTGGGAGGTTCAAGAGGAAGGGAAATTTCTCTAGTCAAGGACCACAAAAGAATTTCCCTCAGAAGAGGATTTCTGGTGGAAATGAGGGAAACCATACTGAATACCCGGTGTGCGCGAAATGTGGGAAGAAACACCCGGGGACGTGCAGAATGGGATCTAATGCTTGCTTTCTTTGCGGCAAAGAAGGGCATTATGCGAGGAATTGCACTTTAAACAATCAAGGCCAGAACCCTTCCTATCCGAATCGGAACCCCAACAGCCAACTTCATGCAGTCCAGGCAAGGCTAGAGGGCCCTCGATCACTCAGGGAAGATTAGAAGCCCCTGAACCCCAGGCCAGAATCTATGCCTACACGAGGGGAGATGCAGAAGCAGGGACTTCGCATGTGGTGACAGGTCAGATTTCTATCGCCACTCTTGATGCTGTTGCTCTATTTGATTCTGGTGCTACGCATTCTTTTGTGTCTCTGGAGTTCATCCAGAAGCTAGGAAGAGGTGTGGATGTGTTAGATCAACCTTTCAAAACTTCTTTGCCATCCGGAGAATTTTTGTGGTCAAATTTCTGGATTCGTGAGGCTTCTGTCATTCTCTGTGATAGAGAATTGTTTGTAGATCTCATCGCAATCAAGCTCCAAGATTTCGATGTGATCTTTGTAATACCTAGTTATTTAACGATTATGATTCTTTGTACAAAAAAATTCAAATTGTACCTTAAGAATATGAATGAAAAAGCCCGGTTAAGGGTTTTTATAATGTTTTGTGAGTTTTTATGACTTTAAAAGACTCAAAAATAATTTCTAGGACAAGAAAACGTCCTTTTAGGTAAAAAGAAATGAAAATGGCCAAAAATGTATGTTGGTCAAAGTTTGACCAAAAACGTCGATGGTTGACCAAAAAGTCAACTGTTGACCACGGGAGTCAAATCTCGGCAAGAAAGTCACCTGTCGACAAGAAAGTCAATGGTGGACGAGAAAGCCAAAGATTGACCCCAAAAAGTTGAAGAAAAGACGGTACGAGTAAAATCGCCGCAGTATAGAATTATACTGAATATGCCGTTTTTACTGATAAAATGATATGTTTAGAACTTAAAACCACCATAGAAAGACAAGCACATTAAGTAGAATCAAAGGGCAAAAAGGGTTTTAAGAAATAAGGAAATTTTTATACAGTTTGTTTTCACACAGATAAATTTTGGACTGCCGTTCGGTAAACTAATACTGTGCATAAGTGAATCCAGTATTAGAAATACCTGTGTTAAAACAATAATGGACTGCATAACAAGGTAAAGAGCCAAACAAACCTTAGAATGGCTTACCTCATTCACCTTTTGGATTATGACATCATTATGTCATTTAAAAAAAAAATTGGAAAGTATTTGGTTGGCATTAGCCATGCAATGGCCGGCCACATGCCCCCCCCTAAGTCCAATTTCTGATTTTTTTGAGGACTAAAGTGTGCAATTTCAAGAAATTCCAACCTCTATAAATAGGTGAGAGTACTATTGAAAAAAATTAGAAAACTTAGCTAAACTTTGCCAAATTTTCCTCCACCAAATCCGAACTTCAACAAGAGTGAAAGGAAGGAAATTTTGCAAAAACCAAGTGTGTTTTAAGCCTAGGGATAGTCGGTTTTACCTTAGAGAGCAAGCAAGGAAGTTTGAAAAAAAATTGGAACCCAATTCTAGGCCAAGGGCCGGTTGTGTGGGGCAAGAGAAAAGCAAGAGAAAAAAAGTTGAATTCAAAGGGGGATTTAGAGTTTTGAGTGTTGGTTTCCACTTAGAACATCATTTAAGAGCACTTGAGCATTTGGTGCACAAGTTGGCCAAAGGACCGGCTGTTGGAGAGGGAAAAAGGGGAGCCAAGAGCCAATCCAAAAATTCGGATCCAAGGTGAGGTAAAATTCCAAGTTCTTAAGCTTTCATTTAAATTTCAATTGGAGAAATTTAAATGTATTTAAGTATGTGTTGTAATGAGCATAAGCTCACTTTAATTTTCTGCCCTAAATTAAGATTATAGGCTATGTGCTTGTTATGGTTAGGATTTATGATTTGGTGGTTATGATTTTTGCATGCTAGATGTTTGTGAATTGGTTAGGGTTTATGTACATTATGTTTGATGCTAAATTTGATTTGCATGTTGAATATTGGACGTTAGAAAATGCTGCATGACCACTTTCTAGGCTCCCGCTGAGTTCGGTTGAGGTAGGGTGAACGTTTTAGGACGTAAACAAAATTTTAAACCGAAAACTACCAACTCGGGTAGAAATTGGCCAGTTTCGGGAAAAACAGTTTTTGAGGCTTCTAGAGGCCGAATCAGGGGAAACTCAAAACATGAAAGTTTTTAAGTAGATTTTTTCCTAGAGGAAAACGCGGACAGTTTTGTAAAATGAGGCTCCAATGGCCTCGGTTTTTACCAAAACCCGTGCCTAAGGTGCCCAGGACCCGAGCACGGCCAGGACAAGTTCCTCAGGTTTTTTGACCACGAAAACGCCAGAACTGGGTTTTACCCAAAACATAAAAGTTGTAGAGTTTTTAAATTTTTACAACTTTCATGAAGACAAGTTTTACAGATTCAGTCTGGATTTTAAGATGAAAATGAATTTCGGAGAACTGTACAGGAATTATGGAAATCCTGTACAGGATTTACAAAGTTAACACAGAAAATGCATATTTTTGTAATTACACTGCAAAATTGACATTGAGAAACTGTTCCAAAGGCAGTCTCCAATAGTCAATAATTTTATACGACTCCTTTTAAGGTTTTCAGTTTTTTTAAAAGATTGAACAAAAGGATTTTTAAACCAAAACCTAAGAATTCTTTTCTAAGGAAATAAGTTTGTTTTTAAAACCTAAGTTAAAGATTTAACCGGTTAGGGTTACTTAGGTAACCAATTAAGACAAGGTAAAGATAAGTAAGGTTATATAAGAATGTTGGTTATATTACCAACAGTTCTAACCCTTACTTTTATTAATCTCAGAACGTCGCACGCCGAAGTGTCCCAACGGGATTTAACTCGACTTCTGGACACAGCTTTTACGAACGAGGTAAGTACAACTCCGCCTACAGCATGGGCTTTGTTGTGTATACTTGCCAAAGTATGATGAAAATGCTATGTAGTGTAAATGTTACCTCGTATGTAATACCCGAAATTTTGATGAACTTATAATTTCCTTTTAGACAAGGAAAATTTCAAGTTTGAATCTTGTATGTCGATATGAAACTCACGATCTGAGTTAAATATCAGTATATGTTTGAGTTCTCGTTTAATTAGTTATGAGACTCAATAAGCAGTTTGCTTAGTTATTAATGCTACCCTTGAGTAAAAAGAGAAGGAAAATTCTATGATTTCATGCTGGTAAAATTTTGACCGAAAAAGTCAAAATTGACCGAAAAGTCAAAAGGTTGACCAGGAAGGTCAAATAGATGAAGGTGCTGAGATACGGCAAAGCAGTATGGAATTATACTGCGGCAAACCTTCATTATGGACAATGTAGCAAGCATAAGCCATGAGACCACCCTAGAAAAATCAAGCACACTAAGTATGGTATTAAGGGCAAGAAAGGTGCCAAGAGATAAGAAAAATTTTATTCAGTTCATTTTTACACAGATGAATTTTGGACTATAGTACAGTATAAAATACTGTTATTAGTTAATAACAGTATAAAATACTGTTATTAGTTAATAACAGTATTAGAAATATCTGTGTAGCATAAAAGTGGACTGCATTCTAAAGGAAAAGCCAAACAAGGCCTTATGATGACATAGCCTTATCTTGGATTTATGACATCATAATTGGATTAAATAAGCTTGGAAAGAAAACCAAGAACTCTCTAGAACAAGATGACATGGCCGGCCACCTCAGGGACAAAAATGCCAAAATTTTATCTTTAGGGGTTAAAGTGAAAATTTTGGAAAATTTATGATGTAAGCGAAGTGATGTCATCAAGATGATGTCATCAAGGTGAGATAAGCTTGGCTTGTTCACCAAGAAAGCAACCGGCCACCTAGGGGGCATTTTTGTAAGAATTTTCACTTTTGGGGCAAAAGTGCAAATTTTGGAAATTTGGTGACGTAAGCAATGAGGTAAGCGATGATGTAAGCCATGATGTCATCCCTTGCTTGCTCTCCAAGTCTTGGCCGGCCACCTTGACACCTAGCATGCCAATTGCATTATTTCCTCTAAGTTTAGGGGCTAAAATGCAAATTTTGGAAAGTTTGCATTTGCCTATAAATAGGTGCCCATTTTATTCAAAAAAATCAGAAAATTGAGCCAAGTTCTGCCCATTTTTCTGCTCCAAAACCGTCCCTTAGCATCCAAAGGAAAACAAGAACCAAAAACAAAAATCCAAGAGACAATCCCTTAGGGAGAGTTCGGATTTTGTGAGGAAGGAAAGAAAGAGTGGAAAAAAAATTGGAAACCCATTTTGTGGCTTGAATGGCCGGCTGTGGGTTAGCAAGAAAAGCAGAAAAAATGCTAGGAATAGGAGGAGAATGGCCGGTTATGGGCAGCCAAGGAGAAAGGAGAAAAATGCACCAAACCCCTAGCCTAGCCTTGTGTGCATCGAGGTAATCTCCGTTGATCTTAAGCTTTTCGTTTAAGCTTTAAATTTGGGAAATTTAAATGTATTTCCAGCATTGGATGTAAGAGCTTAAGCTCACCTTTTAGTGCTTGATTATGCTTGATTAGGTTGTGGTCTCTAGTTTACATTTTTGATGCATGTTTATGGGTTTTTGAGTTTGCCTACTAAGTGTTTGTTGTATGTTCCCATAGAATTAAAAGTGAATGTATGATTATGTGTATGATGGATTGGAACGTTAGAAACGATTGCATGTGTGACTTTAGGCTCCCGCTGTGGTCGGTTGAGGTAGCGTGCACGTTTTAGGACGTAAAACGAAATTATGAACCGAAACTGCCAGTCTCGGGTCAAGACTGGGCAGCTTTCTGGAAATAGTATTTTGAGGCCCTTAGAGGCCGAATTTGAAGAAACTCAAAACTACAAAGTTGTAGATAAGGGTTTTTCCTAGAGGGTAACGCGGACCGTTTTTCAAAATGAGGCTCCAATGGCCTCCGTTTTTACGAAAAACCGAGGCTAATCTGCCCAGACCTAGTCTACACGTCCAGTAAGTTTCAAATTAAAACTGACAAGAATCCAAGCAGAACTGGGTTTTCCTCAAAACATGAAAGTTGTAGTATTATCCGAGATCTACAACTTTTATGAAGAAAGTTTTATCAAATTATGAACAGATTTTAAAGTACAATTTGATTCCCAAAACTATGCAGGAAACAGAAATTCCAGCACAGGAATTTCAGAAAAACAGTGCATAAGCAGGGAATTCCTGCACATGCACTGATAACCTAAGTTTAAGAAACTGTTTTCAAAGATTGTTTTCAGAGCTTGACAGTTTTTAACTGTCTATGCTTAAATGTTAAGATTTTATGAAAATACGGTTTTCATAAGGATTTTTAAAGAAAACTTGACAAAGGTTTGTCAAGAAATAATTAAAATACGCCGGATCCTATGGTAACCAACTATAGGACAAATAGTAACCGGGAAGGTTACCTAATTTTATTGGGCCAATAAGTTAGGTTACTCATAGTAACCACTTGAGATACCCGAGATAGCGGGTTGGGCCTTAATAACATTAGCAACCTAATATTATTCATGTATGGTTGGGCTTAGTACCCAAGGTTACCTGAAGTAACCTAATTAGTTATTGTTTAAGTATGTTGGGCCTTGGGTCCTAGGGTTACGGAAAGTAACCGAGCAAGTTATCATGTGATGTTTTAGGGGGAACATACAATATAACCAAGGCTACTCATAAATGTTGGTTAGGATACCAACATTTAATGATCATGATTTATGGTAAGCTAGAATGTGTATGGCTCTTATCTTACGTCCTGTTTGGAAACAGGAGTAGGAACTGTTGTCGTACCACGTTTGGACGATAAACCAAGAGCATAGGACTAAAGGTAAGTACAACTCCGCCTACAGCATGGGCAAAATGTTTTTAAAACTTGATTTTCATACGTTGATAAGCATGATTTATGTTATGGTACTTACGTTATGAAGTTTATGTTATGACGTATTATGATGTTATGATGCCATGTTATGATGTTTATGCTAAGATGTTATGGTATGATGTTATGTTATGATGGTTAAGATACGATGTTTATGTTATGATGATACGATGTTACGTTACGAGGTTTATGCTATGGTAATTTATGTTACGTAGTTTATGTTACGGTTTATGTTATGTTATGTTATATGTTTAAAATAGTGACATCACGTAGCATGTTCACTAATATTTAATTACTTGGTAAGAATACATTTTAAGACAAGCTAAGGTCATTGTGTCGTACCGACTTGCCACGATGGCGGGTTTAAACGGTTTAGTCTATGGTTTGGGTTGAATTGGATTGGCTGCCCCAATCACTCCATGTTAAACGGTTAGTTTCATGGTTTGAGTTGGATTGGATTGCCTGCCTCCAACCACTCCATAGCTATGGACTACGATACGTGCACACATGACATATAAGCAAATAGAATCAAGATAATGTTAGAAAAGTTTAATTGATTCACAAGAAAGCATAATTGGGTCATGCATTCTTTTATGAAAAATGTTTTGCGGATTGCACGTTGTGCTTACTGAGCTTTAGCTCATTACTTACGTTCATGCTGTAGGTTAAGCAACCTACCGGCGATACGTGATGCAAAGCTGTGAAGGCTGGTGCTACAGGCTGTGAAATGTGGGATGGACACCGCCACGTGTTTTGAATTTATGTTATGTAAAATATGTTTTGAAAAATATATTTGAAAGATGTGTTTTATGTTATGTGAGAGTATGGATAAGAAAACGTTTTCAAGAAGAAAACTATTTTTAAGAAATTGTTTTCAAGAACGAGTTAAAGAATGGTTTCCAAGGATGATGGCAACAAGTTGCCTCGTGTTGTACCGAACCGCATTAGGTCGGATTGGTCCACGGTATACTTATGATTAGCTTTCAATATGATTATGAAAGCTCGGTACTCGAGTGAGTACATATGATTATGTATGAAGATAAGTTATGTTCAAGGTAGAGTAATAAAAGAAAAGAAAGAAAAATTTTACTCAGAATTTTCCGCAACTTTAAAGTTATTTTTAAAGTAAGAATTAAGTTAAGCAAGTAATGTAACGGCCCACGTCTGCGCAGTAGGACGCCCCTACGCGTGACTGTTCGGGGCGTTACAGAGATGGTATCAGAGCAAGTTTTCTGCCATCCAGTTTCACAGTTCTGCCGCCAAAGCCACAGTTTTGCAAGTAAGTTTTCTTACTCTAGTTTAGTTAGAGTAACAAGTAGCTATGTGAGGTCATAGTATTAGAATAGTAAAGATTTGAACCTGGTGTGAAACCCGGGTACGACTGAAGAGGACCGCAAGACTTAATTCGCATTCGAAGGAACGGAGTCACGCATCTTCGATGGGACTCAAGAAGTGGCTACATTTGCTGAGTGGCTGCACGATATGAAGACGATACGTCAGTTATGTTGCAGCTTGGCGCGTTTATCCAGATGAGTTTATGGGCTATGATTGCCAGTGGATCAGAGTTGCGCAGCGAAAGCGTGGGGAATAAGCTGAGCCTACGATATGATATGATGAGATCGTGAGGAATCTCTAGTATGATATGTTAAGATATGGATGAAAGAATAAGTGTTAGACATGTTGAGAATTAGAATTAGAAAGTAGAAAATGGTTCGTTGCTGGTACAACCGAACCAATTTCTGCAAGAGCCTCATCTTGCAACTATGATAGCCAAGTCATGATGATAAATGCTAGAGTAGCAATAAGAAATGAATAGGCTTCGAGATCAGATAGCCTATCGCCTTACCTCAGTAGGGTGATAATCTGGAAGTTTCCATTTTAAGAAATAAGCTAGATGCTATAGAACATAAGTTTCGTGGTTGTGAAACTTATGCTCCCATAAGAATGATAATAGGTATAGAAAGTTGTTTGTTAGTGCCTTGACTGGTGGTAATATCAAGGCAATGCACAAATAAGTGGGATAATGGCTATCATTATGACGAGGAAATTAAGGATATGATCCCTTAGTAAGGGAAATTATGAAATAATGGGAAGTTTTAGACATTCCTAAGGATTACGATCTTGTTCCGTGAAGGAAAAGTTAGAAGCAATGAGAGAAGCTTCTACTATCTAGCAAGCAGCTAGGCGATAAGATATAAGTATGCCATCTATTGCATCACTCGAACGATATTATGTTTCCTCAATTATTGACTTTGAAAGATTCAAAGAAAATATTTTTGTAAAAGATGCAATACAGCCGAATCCTTGAGGAAGAATTCCAAGATAGGGGCTGTTATGAACAGTAAAGGTTCCAAGATAGGAGCCGTTATGTTCGTTAAATGACCGAATCCTTGAGGGACAAGTCCCAAGATAGGGGTCATAGGCCGAATCCTTGAGGGGCAAGTTCCAAGAGAGGGATGAGTTCCAACAAAGGGGCCATTATGATAAGAAATGTTTTTCAAAAATGGCAAGTTATATGATATACTTGCTCAAATTTTTATGAAAATAGTTCTTGTGATGCAATATGAAAGGAGAATATGATAGCATGTAAGTATGTAAGTATGTAAGTATGTAAGCACGAAAGTATGTAAGTACGTAAGTATGAACGTATGTAAGTAAGAAAGTATGCAGTATGAAAGTAAGATAGTATGAAGTAAGAATGAATGAAAGTATGATGACATGATATGAAAGTAAGAGTATGGTTCTAGACAAGAGACATAGTCCCATTAAAGTATAAAAATAGGAATATGAATAAGTTATGATGGATCAATAGTGGATTTGAAGAAAAGCCACTTAGAAGTATCCGAATTTTCGAGGACGAAAATTTCTTTAAGGGGGGTAGAATGTAATACCCGAAATTTTGATGAACTTATAATTTCCTTTTAGACAAGGAAAATTTCAAGTTTGAATCTTGTATGTCGATATGAAACTCACGATCTGAGTTAAATATCAGTATATGTTTGAGTTCTCGTTTAATTAGTTATGAGACTCAATAAGCAGTTTGCTTAGTTATTAATGCTACCCTTGAGTAAAAAGAGAAGGAAAATTCTATGATTTCATGCTGGTAAAATTTTGACCGAAAAAGTCAAAATTGACCGAAAAGTCAAAAGGTTGACCAGGAAGGTCAAATAGATGAAGGTGCTGAGATACGGCAAAGCAGTATGGAATTATACTGCGGCAAACCTTCATTATGGACAATGTAGCAAGCATAAGCCATGAGACCACCCTAGAAAAATCAAGCACACTAAGTATGGTATTAAGGGCAAGAAAGGTGCCAAGAGATAAGAAAAATTTTATTCAGTTCATTTTTACACAGATGAATTTTGGACTATAGTACAGTATAAAATACTGTTATTAGTTAATAACAGTATAAAATACTGTTATTAGTTAATAACAGTATTAGAAATATCTGTGTAGCATAAAAGTGGACTGCATTCTAAAGGAAAAGCCAAACAAGGCCTTATGATGACATAGCCTTATCTTGGATTTATGACATCATAATTGGATTAAATAAGCTTGGAAAGAAAACCAAGAACTCTCTAGAACAAGATGACATGGCCGGCCACCTCAGGGACAAAAATGCCAAAATTTTATCTTTAGGGGTTAAAGTGAAAATTTTGGAAAATTTATGATGTAAGCGAAGTGATGTCATCAAGATGATGTCATCAAGGTGAGATAAGCTTGGCTTGTTCACCAAGAAAGCAACCGGCCACCTAGGGGGCATTTTTGTAAGAATTTTCACTTTTGGGGCAAAAGTGCAAATTTTGGAAATTTGGTGACGTAAGCAATGAGGTAAGCGATGATGTAAGCCATGATGTCATCCCTTGCTTGCTCTCCAAGTCTTGGCCGGCCACCTTGACACCTAGCATGCCAATTGCATTATTTCCTCTAAGTTTAGGGGCTAAAATGCAAATTTTGGAAAGTTTGCATTTGCCTATAAATAGGTGCCCATTTTATTCAAAAAAATCAGAAAATTGAGCCAAGTTCTGCCCATTTTTCTGCTCCAAAACCGTCCCTTAGCATCCAAAGGAAAACAAGAACCAAAAACAAAAATCCAAGAGACAATCCCTTAGGGAGAGTTCGGATTTTGTGAGGAAGGAAAGAAAGAGTGGAAAAAAAATTGGAAACCCATTTTGTGGCTTGAATGGCCGGCTGTGGGTTAGCAAGAAAAGCAGAAAAAATGCTAGGAATAGGAGGAGAATGGCCGGTTATGGGCAGCCAAGGAGAAAGGAGAAAAATGCACCAAACCCCTAGCCTAGCCTTGTGTGCATCGAGGTAATCTCCGTTGATCTTAAGCTTTTCGTTTAAGCTTTAAATTTGGGAAATTTAAATGTATTTCCAGCATTGGATGTAAGAGCTTAAGCTCACCTTTTAGTGCTTGATTATGCTTGATTAGGTTGTGGTCTCTAGTTTACATTTTTGATGCATGTTTATGGGTTTTTGAGTTTGCCTACTAAGTGTTTGTTGTATGTTCCCATAGAATTAAAAGTGAATGTATGATTATGTGTATGATGGATTGGAACGTTAGAAACGATTGCATGTGTGACTTTAGGCTCCCGCTGTGGTCGGTTGAGGTAGCGTGCACGTTTTAGGACGTAAAACGAAATTATGAACCGAAACTGCCAGTCTCGGGTCAAGACTGGGCAGCTTTCTGGAAATAGTATTTTGAGGCCCTTAGAGGCCGAATTTGAAGAAACTCAAAACTACAAAGTTGTAGATAAGGGTTTTTCCTAGAGGGTAACGCGGACCGTTTTTCAAAATGAGGCTCCAATGGCCTCCGTTTTTACGAAAAACCGAGGCTAATCTGCCCAGACCTAGTCTACACGTCCAGTAAGTTTCAAATTAAAACTGACAAGAATCCAAGCAGAACTGGGTTTTCCTCAAAACATGAAAGTTGTAGTATTATCCGAGATCTACAACTTTTATGAAGAAAGTTTTATCAAATTATGAACAGATTTTAAAGTACAATTTGATTCCCAAAACTATGCAGGAAACAGAAATTCCAGCACAGGAATTTCAGAAAAACAGTGCATAAGCAGGGAATTCCTGCACATGCACTGATAACCTAAGTTTAAGAAACTGTTTTCAAAGATTGTTTTCAGAGCTTGACAGTTTTTAACTGTCTATGCTTAAATGTTAAGATTTTATGAAAATACGGTTTTCATAAGGATTTTTAAAGAAAACTTGACAAAGGTTTGTCAAGAAATAATTAAAATACGCCGGATCCTATGGTAACCAACTATAGGACAAATAGTAACCGGGAAGGTTACCTAATTTTATTGGGCCAATAAGTTAGGTTACTCATAGTAACCACTTGAGATACCCGAGATAGCGGGTTGGGCCTTAATAACATTAGCAACCTAATATTATTCATGTATGGTTGGGCTTAGTACCCAAGGTTACCTGAAGTAACCTAATTAGTTATTGTTTAAGTATGTTGGGCCTTGGGTCCTAGGGTTACGGAAAGTAACCGAGCAAGTTATCATGTGATGTTTTAGGGGGAACATACAATATAACCAAGGCTACTCATAAATGTTGGTTAGGATACCAACATTTAATGATCATGATTTATGGTAAGCTAGAATGTGTATGGCTCTTATCTTACGTCCTGTTTGGAAACAGGAGTAGGAACTGTTGTCGTACCACGTTTGGACGATAAACCAAGAGCATAGGACTAAAGGTAAGTACAACTCCGCCTACAGCATGGGCAAAATGTTTTTAAAACTTGATTTTCATACGTTGATAAGCATGATTTATGTTATGGTACTTACGTTATGAAGTTTATGTTATGACGTATTATGATGTTATGATGCCATGTTATGATGTTTATGCTAAGATGTTATGGTATGATGTTATGTTATGATGGTTAAGATACGATGTTTATGTTATGATGATACGATGTTACGTTACGAGGTTTATGCTATGGTAATTTATGTTACGTAGTTTATGTTACGGTTTATGTTATGTTATGTTATATGTTTAAAATAGTGACATCACGTAGCATGTTCACTAATATTTAATTACTTGGTAAGAATACATTTTAAGACAAGCTAAGGTCATTGTGTCGTACCGACTTGCCACGATGGCGGGTTTAAACGGTTTAGTCTATGGTTTGGGTTGAATTGGATTGGCTGCCCCAATCACTCCATGTTAAACGGTTAGTTTCATGGTTTGAGTTGGATTGGATTGCCTGCCTCCAACCACTCCATAGCTATGGACTACGATACGTGCACACATGACATATAAGCAAATAGAATCAAGATAATGTTAGAAAAGTTTAATTGATTCACAAGAAAGCATAATTGGGTCATGCATTCTTTTATGAAAAATGTTTTGCGGATTGCACGTTGTGCTTACTGAGCTTTAGCTCATTACTTACGTTCATGCTGTAGGTTAAGCAACCTACCGGCGATACGTGATGCAAAGCTGTGAAGGCTGGTGCTACAGGCTGTGAAATGTGGGATGGACACCGCCACGTGTTTTGAATTTATGTTATGTAAAATATGTTTTGAAAAATATATTTGAAAGATGTGTTTTATGTTATGTGAGAGTATGGATAAGAAAACGTTTTCAAGAAGAAAACTATTTTTAAGAAATTGTTTTCAAGAACGAGTTAAAGAATGGTTTCCAAGGATGATGGCAACAAGTTGCCTCGTGTTGTACCGAACCGCATTAGGTCGGATTGGTCCACGGTATACTTATGATTAGCTTTCAATATGATTATGAAAGCTCGGTACTCGAGTGAGTACATATGATTATGTATGAAGATAAGTTATGTTCAAGGTAGAGTAATAAAAGAAAAGAAAGAAAAATTTTACTCAGAATTTTCCGCAACTTTAAAGTTATTTTTAAAGTAAGAATTAAGTTAAGCAAGTAATGTAACGGCCCACGTCTGCGCAGTAGGACGCCCCTACGCGTGACTGTTCGGGGCGTTACATCGTATGTGTTGTAGATAGTTTTAAGTTATAGGAAATGTTATAGAAAATGTCATGCTTTGTAGTATGCTATGATTATGTGTTAAGAGTATGTTATAAAATGCTATGATGATATGCTATGTTATATGCTATGGTATGCTATGTGTTATAAAAAAGTTGAAATGCTATGATTTAGAATGCCATGGAATAGGTTATGATGATAAGATTATAAATTAATTGTGTGACATATCACGATGTATGCTCACTAATTAATACAATTAAGTATGAGATAATGAAAGTTATGATGGCAAATAATTTGCCTGTGTCGTACCGACCCGCGTTAGGTCGGGTTGAACTATGGATTGAATTGGAAATGGTTTGGCCGCCCCAACCAATTCATAGTTGCGCGCCCGGTACGAACACTTACGTTATGGGGCCCACGAGATAAGACAAGATAAGTTATGATAAGTTAAGAAAGCAAGTTAAGATTAATCAAGCAAGCATAATGAAGCATAAATGGCTCATGCATAAGTTAAGATAAGTTATATTACGTAATGCTTAAGTTATGATTATTGTGGTATGCTAGTTAGGATATGTGTGATGTGTTTTATTTAAAGTAAATTGCGGTATAGAATAGTTGTACTTGCTGAGCGAAAGCTCACTGTCTTACGTCTGTGCTGTAGGTAAGCAGCCTGGAAATAATTCTTGATGCAAGATGGAGGGCATGGATTGGCGGACTGTGAAATGTGGGAATAAACCGCTACGCGTTTCGTTATATTATGTAATTATGAAATAAGTTTTATTTACACCCAAACAACGTAATTAATGTTCGATATACATTTATATTTCGTATGTCAGTACAGTATAAAAAAAAAAAAAAAAAAAAATTCCGCTTTGTAATTATGTATGTAACGCCCCGACCGTCCACGTAGGGCCAACTACGTAAACGTGGGCCGTTACCATGCTTGCTTAACTTAAAAACCTTATTCTTAACCTTACAGAAAATTTCAGAATAAATTTTTCTTTTCTTCTTTAAACTTTATTTTAAAATCACAACTTAAAAACATCACATATGTAACATGGTACATATTCCTTAAAACATACATATACAACTTGATAATTTAAATAGTTTGCGGAAAAACTTGCGTAGTGGTATCCCATACCGCCCTTCACTTGCTGCATTGTTTCCGTGGCCCACCAAGTAAAGCTGCAGGCATTTACCTACAGTATGGAATATACTTATGAGCTTTCGCCCAGCAAGTACAAACATAATCCTCACAAAACTTAACAAATATCGTGCAACTTATGCATGAACCAATTATGATCAATTACGTATCTTTTACGATCACTTATTGACTTGAACTTATTATCTTGCTTACATGTGGGCCCTTAGTGTACGTACCAAAAGCTTGCCAGCCTCAGAACGTCAGGGTTTGCAAGGCCCTTAACAATTCTGGAAAACATGAACATAACCCTTCACGCATCAACGGAAGGTTGATTATCACTTTACCATCACGCATCAACGAGAGGTTGATAATCACATACTTGAACTTGTAACATACATGATCCTCCTGCATCAACAGGAGGTTGGTACGACACCTTACTTGTCTCGGTTTAGTCTTAGTCTGGTTACATTCCCAAGACTAAGAATCTTTACGTGTGATCTTATTAGTGAACATGCCTCATGATGTCACTATCTCATAATGTATATCAACCATAGTATATACATACACATGGCATATCTTATCATAACATATCATAGCTTGACATAACATACATGACTTGTCATAACATGGCATAACATGACAAAACATGGCTTAACATGGCAACATATAAATCATAGCATATACATGAAAACAATCATACTTGAAAATAGTATTTACTATTTTCCATACTGTAGGTGAGGTTTGAACTTACCAGTCGTCCTATGCTCTTAGTTTATTGTCCATACATGGCATAACTATAGTTCGTACTCCTGTTTTCGAACAGGGTGCAAGATAAGAGTTATTCCTATTCTATCTTACCATAAATCATAATCATTAAATGTTGGTATCCTAACCAACATTCATGAATAACCCTAGTTATTAACTTATCTTAGTACAAGGGTATCAAAAACATAACATAAACTTTAAAACTTACTATCTTTTAAAACCCTTGAATTCTGAAAACTGTACTTGAAATCAGTCCTTAAATTTGATCCTTTTCTAACAGATCTGTCTCGAATTTGAAAACATTTCCTTCATTAAAGTTGTAGACCTTGAAGGTTCCTACAACTTCTCTTTTTAACTCAAAACTCAAATCTGACTTAAACATGCTTGTTTCTGCCTTTGAAAATTCTTCGACCATTTTCATTACCCTAAAATTTGGTCTCGGGTTTTTGTAAAAACGAAGGTCTTAAAGGCCTTATTTTCAAAAACAGTCCGCGTTGGCCCCTAGGATTTTCCCTTCTCTACAACTTTGTAGTTTTAACTTTTTCATGATTCGGCCTCTAAGGACCTCGAAATTCGCTTTTCAAATTACTGTCCAGTTTGACCCGAAACTGGCAGTTTTTTGTTCGGTTTGGGTTTTAGGTAATCTAACGTGCACACTACCTCAAACGGATACCCCGTGAGCCTATTTCAAGTATGCAGGCGTTACCTAATCATTTCATACTCATACAATCAGATCTTACACATATAATTTTTGTAAAACAAAAATCTTAAACTTGCATAACATTCTATTTCGAACTAGCATATCGAAACCGAAAATTATCAACTACACATAAAGCATAGTGCTTGAATTTGCTTTTCATAAACTCATTCTTATATATAACATCACACTCACAATCTTCTTATAAAAAACGTGAATGAAAACTAGAGGTTAAAGAGTTTACCTCAAGCTTCACAAAACAAATTCTTGCTTAGGTTTTGGAGGTTTTCTTTTTTACTAAACCAACACCAACCGAAACTGATTTCACTCACACTTTTGTTCGGCTTTTAAGTGGTAAGAGAGATGCTTGATGGCTGAGAGGTGGACGGAAAGAAACCTACAGATTTGCCTTCATCTATTTATAGATGAATTTTTTGTTCTTTCCTTGCTAATTAGTCCCTCAAACATCTTCATTTTGCACACAACACCTTGTGTGTTGGCCGGCCATCCTTGGCCTTAAAGATTGAGTAAGCATAGCTAAGGTGACTTATTCACCAAAGCTACTATGCTATGTGGCACGGTTTCAAGATGGCTGACCATTAGGTGATGAGGTGCCAAGGTCTTAGCTATTCTAGGAGGCAAAACTTGATTGGTTAATGCCTAAACCAAGCCATGGTGTGTCTTGCATCCATTGGCCGGTTTTGTTGTGTTGTTTGGTGCTGCTGAAGCATGCCGTGGCTGGCCAATGAAGAATGCTAAGTGGATAACTCATTAAGTCTAAGAGGTTTAGTCATCAAAGCTAGAAGTTTGATGTGTTCCATCCTTGTAATGGCCGGCCATATGTGGCAATACATGCTTAATTACTAGCTTAGTAAGCAAAGCTATAAGCTTGCTTCATCCAAACACTTGTCATTCTCTCAAAACTTTTGAGAAATTGATAACTCTAAGCTGCAGATATTATTTACTCAATAATCTCATGTGGTGGCCGGCCTTGGAAAGTAAAAAAATGGAAGCAAATAGTTAGACTAACTAAATTAACAAACCTAGTTTACTTCCTTAGTTTTAACATAACTATGGTAACTAAATTTTGTAACCAATCCTTGGCTTAGTTGAATTTGAATGCTTAGTAAGAAAAATCTATCATAATTTTTCTTGCAATTCATCATAAGGTGGCCGGCCATACATTGCTAAATGTGAAGATTGCAAGATGCAATCTAGCTTAGTAAGCAAAACTACCTTGCTTAATAGGCAAAGCTAAAATTGTGAAGTGCCAATTTCAAATGAACTTCATATTTTTTCATACTTTGCCTATTGGTTCTTAAGAGCAAAACATCAGCTCATTAACCCTTAATGTGGCCGGTTCCCTTAAGTACAGGTGTAGGCAAATGATTGGTCAATTTTGAACCAATCAAAACCTAACTTGATTCCTTGGTTTCCAACTAGGTTAACCAAATTTAAAAATCATCATAAGCTAAATTGAACTAGGAAATCTAACTAGAAAAATCCATAGTTCCATAACTTTACAAATTTATCTATCGAACCACAATTTTCTCTAAATTACACTTTGACCCCTAAAGGCAAAATATTTGCACTTTAGTCCCTGTAAGGTGGCCGACTATGGTGATAGCATTTGGCCTCCAATTCTTGCTTCATCAATCACCTAACACTATCTTAACTTTCTTAAAATCCATAACCATTCACTTTTCTTAAAATTTGCACTTTGGCCCCTACGGACAAAATATTTACAATTTAGTCCCTGTAGGTCGCCAACTATGGCGGAGCCACTTGGCTTCCATATCATGCATAATTATCCACTGGATACTAGGAATCCAATAATATAATCCTGCAGTCCATTTCCTTACTAACTTACATAATATCAATACTGTTTTTCACCAAAACAGTATTGTCATACTGGACAGAATTCATCTGCATAAATCTTGACTGCATATCGAATTTTCTTAGGACTTAAAACTATTTAGTCCTTATCGCTCTAAAAATCGTTCTTGATTTTTCTACGGTGGTCTCATAGCTTATTCTTACTTATTCGTCCGTAATGACAGTTTTCCACAGTATAATTTCCATACCGGTAATCATACTGCAGTACCGTCTCAGTCAAACATAAAATCAACTTTGGTCAAACATTGACCGGCATAAAATCATAAATTCCTATTTTGCCATTTTTTTTCCCAAAAGACTTCACGCTTGACTAAAGCAAGCTATTACTGAGTCTCGTAGATACTTAAACGAGAACTCAAACATTATTGATATTTAACTCAGATCATGAGTTTCATATCGACATACTAGATTCAAACTTGTGATTTTCCTTATCTAAAAGGAAATCATAGGTTTATCAAAATTCCGGGTATTACAATGTATGTATGTACGATATGTATGTATGGTAACGACCTGTGCTAGGCGGGTCGTTACAATCTTAGGGATGGATTTCTTAGGAAGATACAAGGCCCGGATTGACTGTCGGAAATGTTGCGTCACGTTCAACCCCTACGGTGAAAAAGAATTTACCTTCTACGGACAGACTCACCACTCAACCACCAGATTGATTTCAGCAATAAAGGCTTGGAGAATGTTAGCTAACGGTTGTCAAGGTTATTTAGCTAGCATGGTGGACAAAGATCGGGTATTGGAGTTGAGACCGGAAGATATTCCCATTATAAAGGAATATGTGGATGTCTTTCCAGAGGAACTGCCAGGACTTCCGCCGGAGCGCGTAATATCGTTCGAGATCGAGCTACTACCTGGAACCGCACCGATATCGAAAGCACCCTACCGAATGGCACCTGCCGAGCTTAGGGAACTTCAAGTGCAGTTGCAGGAACTGCTTGACAAAGGATTTATTCGACAAAGCTACTCCCCATGGGGAGCCCCGGTGTTGTTCGTGAAGAAGAAAGATGGATCTTTGCGCATGTGCATTGATTACCGGGAGCTAAATAAGATAACGATCAAGAACAAGTATCCTCTTCCGAGGATTGATGATCTGTTCGATCAACTTAGAGGAGCAGTAGTATTTTCAAAGGTCGATCTGCGCTCAGGCTACCACCAGTTGAAGATCAAGGAGTCCGATATCTCCAAGACGGCTTTTCGAACTCGTTATGGGCATTATGAGTTTTTGGTTATGCCATTTGGACTAACCAATGCCCCAGCCGCGTTCATGGACCTTATGAATCGAGTATTCAAGGAATACCTGGACAAGTTCGTCATCATCTTTATTGACGATATTTTAATCTACTCGAGGTCCAACGAAGAGCATGAGCATCACCTTAGGTTGGTAATGGAAACGTTGAGAAGGAACCAGCTATATGCCAAATTCACAAAGTGTGAATTTTGGCTGGAAAAAGTGCATTTCTTGGGCCATGTAGTGCTAAAGGAAGGGATTTCTGTGGACCCTGCAAAGGTGGAAGCGGTCAGTACGTGGTCAGCACCCAAGAATGTCACGGAAATAAGGAGCTTTCTTGGACTAGCAGGATATTATCGACGGTTTGTTGAAGGATTCTCCAAGATTGCTGCACCCCTTACCGCCCTTACCAGAAAAGGGAAGAGTTTTGAATGGACTCAGAAATGCGAGGAAAATTTCCAGGAGCTCAAGAGGAGGCTAACCAGTGCACCTGTGCTAATAATTCCTGATGTAGATGCTGGGAATTTCGTCATCTACAGCGATGCATCAAAAAGCGGATTAGGAGCTGTTTTGATGCAAAACGGGAAGGTAGTGGCCTACGCATCCCGTCAACTGAAAGATCATGAAAGGAATTATCCTACTCATGATTTGGAGCTTGCGGCAGTAGTTTTCGCACTCAAGATTTGGAGGCACTATTTGTACGGAAACAAATGTGCGATCTATACCGATCATCAGAGCCTCAAGTACATTTTCACTAAAAAAGAGCTCAACATGAGACAGCGTAGATGGCTGGAGCTCGTAAAGGACTACGATTGCGAAATCCTTTACCACCCTGGCAAGGCAAACAAGGTAGCAGACGCCTTAAGTAGGAAATCCGTAGGCATGCTGATGTCTATCGAGGCGTTTCCTAAGCCACTACAAAGGGAAATTTCTGAGTTTAACTTGGAGATGATAACGGGGAAATTATCTTCTCTGACTATTCAGTCTGATTTGTTGGAATCCATCAAGTCACACCAAGAAAAGGATCCCTTTTTGCTGAAAACTCAACTTTTTGGCAGAAAAAGTGATGAGTTCAAAACCTCTACAGATGGCGTCATCTACTTCAAGGAGAGGATCTGCGTTCCCGACTTTGAAGTTTTGAAGGATCAGATTTTATCTGAAGCGCATCTGACGCCATACTCCGTACATCCGGGAGCTACCAAGATGTACAAAGACCTCCGAGAAAATTATAGGTGGCCCAATATGAAGAATGAGGTGGCTGAATTCGTATCAAAATGCCTAACTTGTCAGAAAGTTAAGGCCGAACATCGACATCCTGGTGGAGAACTACAGAAGATAGAGCTTCCTGAATGGAAATGGGAGCAAATTACTATGGATTTCATAGTAGGATTACCCAGGACGTCCAGTGGGAATGATATGATTTGGGTTATCGTGGATAGATTAACCAAATCAGCCCACTTTATTGCAATCAAAGCCACTTTTTCCGTGGAGAAATTGGCCGAGATTTTCGTATTCCAGATCGTCAGATTCTATGGAGTGCCAAAATCGATCATCTCTGATCGTGATGGACGTTTCACCTCTCGATTTTGGAGCAGTATTCACAACGCTATGGGGTCGAAATTGAAGTTCAGTACGGCATTTCACCCCCAAACTGACGGTCAATCAGAGCGAACTATCCAAACGCTGGAGGACATGCTAAGATCTTGTGTGTTGGATTTTAAGGGCAATTGGGACCAGAAGCTGCCATTGATTGAATTCTCCTACAACAACAGCTATCATGCCTCGATTGGTATGGCTCCATTCGAAGCACTATATGGAAGGAAATTTAATTTATGATACTGTGTATTAAGTAACACAGTATTAACAATGTTTGTTGGGCAAAAAAATGGACTACTTATCAAGGTTTAAAGCCAAACAAGCATATGACATCACCTTATCCATTATTTATGACATCATTTGTATTTAAGCTAAATTAGGAAAGTATTAGGTTGGTTCTAGACCACATGATGGCCGGCCAACTCACCCCCCCCCCCCTTGGTGTAAAATGCTAATTTTTGAGGGACTAAAATTGCAATTAAGCAAAGCTCCAAAACCTCTATAAATAGGTGGCCATTCTATTCAAAAAAATCAGAAAATTCAGCCTTACTCTGCCCATTTTTCTCTGCCCAAAACCGACCCTTAGCAGCCAAAGAAAAACAAGAACCAAAGCAGAAATCCAAGAGTGAATTGCTTAGGGTAAGTTCGGATTTCACCAAGAAAACAAGGAAAAGTGTTGGAAAAATTTTAGGGTCCCATTTTGGCACTTTGGCCGGCTGTTAGAGAGCTGGAAAAAGGAAGGGAAAGGCTGAAGGAGTGGCCGGATTTGGTGAGGAGCAGCAGCCAAGGGCCAGAAAAATTTGTGGGTGAGCTTAGGGAGGAGGCCGGTGGTGTCTAGGAGCCAAGGGGGAAGAAACTTTGGACCAAACCCTAACCAACTTTAGGGTATATTAAGGTAAAATCTCTCCTAAGTTTCAGCTTTCAATTTGGTGCAATTTGGAGGTTATCTTGTATTTCAAGTCATTGGTTGTATGAGCTTAAGCTCAAATTTTATTTTCAGCACTAGTTAGGTTATGTGCTTGATTTAATTTTAGGGTGGTTTGGTTTAATTAGTATGCTATGCTTTTAAAATGCTTGCTTGTTTGTATGCTAGTTGAATGGTTAAGTTATATGCCCCTAATAAGTTAAGTTATGAGTTAGAATGCATGATTAGGTAAATTGGCAGATTTGGTGTATGTTAGTTAAGCTGGATTTTTTTTTCAGCAAACCTTAATTTTTGGGATAAGATAATGGTTTGCTTGGTGAGTTTTTAATTTGTGTTTGAAGAGAATTTGACGTTAGAAAGGCGCTGTATGTTTGATTTAGGCTCCCGCTGGTTCGGTTGAGGTAGTGTGCACGTTTTTAGGGCGAGTAACGAATGAAAACACAAAAACTGCCAATTCGGGTGTATGTTGCCCTGTTTTCTGGAAAGTAAATTTTGAGGCCCTTAGAGGCCGATTTTTGGAAAACGTAAAACATGAAAGTTGTTCTGAACAGTTTTTCCTATAAGAAACGCGGACATTTTTTAAAAATAAGGCTCCAACGGCCTTCGTTTTTACGGAAATCCGAGCCTGACCGTGCCAGTTTCTATGCACGGCCAGGTGAAATTAAAAAGGGAAAACGAGTGGGTTTGAGTCCGAACTGGGTTTTGTATAAAACAGTGAAGTTTTAGGATTTTCCAAGATCTAAAACTTCTATGAAGAAAAGTTTATCAGATTCGATCTAGATTTCTAAATAAAAATTATATTTCAAAAACTGTGTAGTGATCGGGAGGTTGCTGCTCAAGGTATTTAAAGACAGTTTGGAATTGGACATTCCTGCACGTACATTAGCAAGTTTTCAAAAAGAAACTGCTCCAAAGGCAGTTTTGACTTTAGATGATTTTTATAAAGAACCCACTCATAAGGATTTTAAAGAAAACCTTAAATTTTCAAAAGCGGTTTTAAACTAAGTTCGGTGAGCAATAACCGGGAAAAGACACCGAGTTATTGGTTTGGGCCGAAGCCCAAGGGTTATCCAACGTAACCCAATAATAAACTAAGATTAAGGAATAGGGCCCTTATCTCGAGGGTTACCTACAGGGTTAGTTATAGTAACCCGTTCCAAATGTTTACGAATTTGTTATATGGGGCATATAACGCAGAATAAAATGAATGTTGGTTGGGATAACCAACAAATTAAAAAGTAGGATTTTCAGAAATCCTTACGCTATGTCCTTTGTAATAACAGGTGATAATCTGTTATTGCGACCTGTTCAGGAGCGGCATAGCATCGGACTTAGAGTTCGAGGTAAGTACAACTCCGCCTACAGCATAGGCTTTAGTTGAATACTTGCCTAAGTATGAATGATGAATGTTATAGTATGTGTTATGATATGATTTATACTAGATTATGCTTACGAAATGTTATGTGAATATTTTATGATTTGATTATGCTATGATTATGTTTTATGAATATGAGACATTCACGAAGCATGTTCACAAATTCTAAACAAGAATAATTAAGAAATTATGAAAGACAAGTATGAAGGCAAGCAAGTTGCCTGTGTCATACCGACCCAACCACTCCATAGTTGCGCGCTTGGTACGTACACTTATGGGGCCCATAAGCATGATAAACATGATAAGCAAGATAAGCATGTTAAGTACGATAAGTATGATAAGCCATGAGATACCAAGCAAGCATAATCAAGCATAATTAGCCCATGCATGAATATGGTAGAATGTGTTATGTTAGATGTGAGTTATGTTTTGTATTGTTATTTGTTGCGGATAATTATGTTGTACTTGCTGAGCGAAAGCTCACGTCTTACGTCTATGCTGTAGGTAAGCAACCTGTCAGCAAATTTTGATACGAGATGGCGAGCGGGGCAGGGTGAACTGTGAAGTGAGTGGGATATTCTGCCGCTACGTGTTTTATCTTTTATGAACATTATATATTATCCGGTGATCGAATATCGCTTTTTGTTTTGTTCATACATTTGCTATTTATATATCGTTATTGTTCATACACCCTGTATAAAAAAAAAAATATATTTCCGCTGTGTACGTTAAGTATGTATGTATGTATGTATGTACGGTAACGGCCTGTGCTAGGCGGGTCGTTACAGTTTGCCACCTGAAATTCGAGAACATGTTCCACAACCAGTAGTAGGAGTAATATTGGACCATATGATTAATGATATTATGGATGCTGAATTAGCAGCTCATATGGTGCAGATGGATGCTGTGGTAGGAAATAATATACAAGAACCAGCCAATGATAATGGTCATGAGGAATCACATTTTCAATGGGGTCCGCCAATACCGGAAGACCTTATTCCAGCAGTACCACTGTAAGAGGTTCCTCTGCAAGAAGAAGTGGTTGCTGATAACATGAACCCAGAAGAATTCCCAGAACCTTTTCATGAGAATCCTCTAGTGATTAACATCAATAGTGATAATCATGAAGAAGTCAATGTAATTGACGATCCGGAGGAGATATTGTTTGATGAAGAGGACTGAGAAGTATTCTCTGAAGTAACCTCAGAATAGATGTTTAGAAATAGGACGCATATGTATATATGAATGATAGTTAAGTGATTGATCACTTCTATCTAATGTGTTGATATTGTATGTATAACAAAGTCAGAATGTGTATGATATGTACATTATGGTATGAATAAGAAATGTTTATGTAAGATATGACATGATGATACAATCTATGATCTGGTCTATGTTATGATCAGTTATGAGATATGATATAATACGATCCATCATATGGTTATGATACGATCGGTTATGAATGTTATGATGAGAATACGATGTGATTGTATTATGAATAGGAATTATTCATGATAAGTTATGATAAAGTTTTATGATAAGATTTGAATGAACGAAAAGATATTTGTAGTATAACAATATCTTTATCGTGATTAGATAAGGGATAGAAGATGTCTCGTCTATGTACGCGAGCGAATCCCAACCCGCAAAAGCCTAATGTGGCAAATGTTATAGCTGCTTTACAACGAAAATTGCAAGAACAGCAGCAAGAAATGAATCAGTTGCGGGAACAAGTAGCTCAATTAAACCAGGTACCTCGTGCTAACGAAGTGTCACCCCAAAATGATCCCATACCCCCAGTAGTACCTCAAGTATCGGAAGTTTCTCAAGGAGTTCCCCTAGTACCAGGAGGAATACAAGTAAATCCACCTTTGATAAGGGAGGATTTGTTGTATGAACAATTTAGGTGAATGAAGGCGCCTGAGTTTGAAGGAACTACGGATCCAATAGTAGCGGATAACTGGTTAATTGATATCCAAGTAATTTTGGATTTTATGGGACTTACGGAGCAAGAAAAAGTTCTTTGTGCTTCTTTTGCATTAAAGAAAGATGCGCGTCATTGGTGGATGACGGTTCAGATGCGCAGAAATGTGGTGAACATAAGTTGGCAAGATTTCATAACCGAGTTTAGGACAATGTATTACAATCGGGAAATTCTTGCAGCTCAGCAAGATGAGTTTAATAGTTTGAAGTAAGGATCGATGACTATAATGGAAGCAGTCAAAAAGTTTGAGCAACTTGCCCGTTTGTGTCCGGAACTGATACCGAATGAAACGGAGAAAGTAAGAAGAATGATGAAGATGTTTCGGACAGACATTGCCAAACAAGTTAGTGCTGGGAGTAGCCCTCCAATTCTCGTAGCTGATTGTATAAGTAGAGCTATGAGAGCAGAATATTGGATTAATCAAGATAAAGAGGCAATGGCTCAAATATTTAAAGTCAAAAGAGAAGAAAAGGTTGGAGAGAAACAGTTGCTGCTCAAGCAGAACCAGGACTCGAATGTGAAAGGTCAGACTAGTAATTCTAGTCAAAGTTCCAAGCAATTTTGGAGGAATAAAAGGAAAGGGAATGCTCCGAGTCAGGGTCAGCAAAGGAATTACCCTCAGAAGAAAAGCAACCGTGGAAATGAGGGTAATATCAATGACAATTCAATGTGTGCTCAATGTGGAAAGAAGCATCAGGGCGTGTGTAGACAGGGGACTAATATTTGTTATCGTTGTGGCAAGGAAGGTCATTTTGCGAGGAACTGTACCTCTAATATCCATAACCAGAACCCACAGAACCAGAATAGAAATGCAAACCGATAGTTGCATGCTGTGCAAATAAAGACCGAAGGCCCTTCAACTACCCCAAGAAAGCTGGAAGCTCCTGAACCCCAAGCAAGAATCTATGCTTATACCAAAGGGGATGCTGAAGCTGGAACTTCTAATGTTGTAACAGGTCAGATCTCTATAGCCACTTATGATGCATTGGCTCTATTTGATTCTGGTGCTACTTATTCATTTATTTCAATGGAGTATGCCCAGAAGTTAGGAAAAGGTATAGAAAACTTAGGGCAACCTTTTAGAACATCTCTTCTGTCAGGGGAAGTTTTGTTATCTGACTCCTGGATACGAAATGTTCCGGTAGTCATTTGCGGTAGAGAATTATACGTAGACCTGATTACTATTAAGCTTCAAGATTTTGATGTTATTCTAGGAATGGATTTCCTAAGTAAGTACAACGCTAAGATTGATTGTCGGAAGCGTTGTGTGATGTTTAATCCTTCCGGTGAAGAGAAATTCAACTTCTACGGACAGACCAGAAGCTCATCAAATCGATTAATCTCAGCATTGAAGGCTTGGAAAATGTTGGCTAAGGGATGTCAAAGATTCTTAGCTAACATGGTGGATAAGGAACAAGAAAGGGAGCTACAGCCTGAGGATGTTCCTATCATTAAGGAATATGTGGATGTCTTTCCAAAAGATTTGATTAGACTTCCGCCAGAGCGAGAAATATCTTTCGAAATAGAATTGTTGCCAGGAGTAGCACCTATATCGAAAGCACCCTATCGTATGGCCCCGACTGAGCTTAGAGAACTCCAAGTTCAGTTGCAAGAACTGTTGGATAAGGGATTTATTCGACAAAGCCATTCCCCGTGGGGAGCACCGGTGTTATTCGTTAAAAAGAAGGATGGATCGTTGCGTATGTGCATCGACTATCGTGAGCTGAATAAGATCACGATTAAGAATAAATACCCTTTTCCGAGGATCGACGATCTATTTGATCAACTCAGAGGAGCGTTGGTGTTTTCAAAGATTGATTTGCGATCGGGATATCATCAACTTAGAATTAAGGAGGATGATATTTCTAAGACGGCGTTTCGAACACGCTATGGGCATTATGAGTTTCTTGTTATGCCTTTCGGATTAACTAATGCTCCAGCTGCTTTTATGGATCTATGAATCGAGTATTCAAAGAATATCTGGATAAGTTTGTTATCGTCTTTATTGACGATATTTTGATTTACTCAAGGTCCATAAAAGAACATGAACAACATCTTAGGATGGTTTTGGAGATATTAAGACAGAATCAGCTCTATGCCAAATTCACAAAGTGTGAATTTTGGTTGGAAAAAGTATATTTCTTAGGCCATGTGGTTTCAAAGAAATGAATTTATGTGGATCCTGCAAAGATAGAGGCAGTTAGTGCATGGTCAGTGCCCAAAAATATTTCAGAAATACAAAGTTTTCTTGGTTTAGCCGGTTATTACCGACGATTCGTTGAAGGATTTTCCAAGATAGCGGTGCCACTAAATGCCCTTACGAAAAAGGAAAGGAAGTTTGAATGGACACCGAAGTGTGAAGAAAACTTCCAAGAGCTTAAGAGGAAGCTTACTAGTGCACCAGTATTAATAATTCCTGATGTTGATGCAGGAAACTTCGTTATTTATAGCGATGCGTCTAAGACTGGACTAGGGGCTGTCCTTATGCAAAAATGAAATGTAGTTGCATATGCCTCACGTCAACTAAAGGACCATGAAAGGAACTATCCGACGCATGATTTGGAGCTTGCGGCGGTAGTTTTTGCGTTAAAGATCTGGAGGCATTATTTTGTATGGTAATAGATGTGAAATTTTCACGGATCATCAAAGTCTCAAATACATCTTTACTCAAAAGGAGCTCAATATGAGACAACGTAGATAGCTTGAGCTTGTAAAGGATTACGATTGTGAAATCCTTTACCACCCTGGGAAAGCAAACAAAGTGGCCGATGCTTTAAACAGAAAGTCATCCGGTATGCTTATGTCTATCGGAACATTGCCCAAGCCACTTCAGAAGGAAATTTCTGATTTTAACTTGGAAATGGTAACTGGGAAATTGGCTGCATTGACTCTCCAGTACAATCCCCTAGAATCCATTAAGTTTTATCAGGGAAAAGATTCCTTTTTACTAAAGATGCAACTCCTTGGTGGAGAAGACAAGGAATTTAAGACGTCTTCGAATGGGCTAATTCTTTTCAAAGGAAGGATTTGTGTTCCTAACTTTGATTTTCTTAGAAAACAAATCATGTCTGAAGTGCATGAAACGCCATATTCAGTTCATCCTGGAGCTACTAAGATGTACAAGGATCTTAAGGAGAATTTTTGGTGGCCCAATATGAAGAATGTAATTGCTGATTATGTGTCAAAATGCCTAACTTGTCAGAAAGTTAAGGCTGAACACCGACAACCTGGCGGAGATCTTTAAAAGATCGAACTTCCAGAATGGAAATGGGAGCAAACTACTATGGATTTTGTAGTTGGACTACCCAGGACTGCAAGTAGAAATGACATGATTTGGGTGATTGTGGATAGATTAACTAAATCAGCCCATTTCATTGCCATAAAAGCCACCTTTTCAGTCGAGAAATTGGCTGGAATTTACGTATCCCAGATTGTTAGGCTTCATGGAGTGCCTAAATCCATCATTTCAGATTGAGATGGACGTTTTACTTCTCGATTTTGGAAAAGTGTTCATACCGCTATGGGATCAAAGTTGAAATTTAGTACTGCGTTTCACCCTCAGACGGATGGACAATCGGAACGTACTATCCAAACACTGGAAGATATGTTAAGATAATGTGTTTTGGATTTCAAAGGAAACTGGGATCAAAAGCTACCATTGATCGAATTTTCGTATAATAATAGTTATCACGCCTCAATTGGTATGGCTCCATGTTGGGATCTATATGTGCCCTAAGGATAGAAAATCAATATTAGGGATTTTCTGTAAATATGACATTTTGATATTAATAAGAGGAGGTTATTCATGTTTAATAAGTTGTGTCCTATTTACTTTCATTTGTTGATTGTATGGTTGAGCAAACATAAAATACTCCTTGACTGTTGGAAATATATCGGATTACCATATGTATACGTGTAATACCTGATTTTTATGACTGAACGATTCTTTGTATAGAATTTACATTGAACCGTAAATGCAATTATGGAAAAAGCCCCGTTAAGGGTTTTAATTATGTTTTATG
>CM046372.1:7789112-7821881 GCA_025413025.1 Ficus hispida | reverse complement strand
ATCTTGCCTTGTGTTGTATCGACCTATCATTATAGGCGGTTTGGTCCATGGATTGAGTTGGATCTGGTTGGCCGTCCCATCCACTCCATGGCTCGGCACCCGGTACATACACTTATGTTATGTAAAGGCCCAGGATTATGTAAGTATAAGACAACATAATGAAAGCATAATTGGTTCATGTATTGTTCCATTATGAAATGTTTTGCGGGTAAATAGTTGTACTTACTGAGCGAAAGCTCATGTCTTACGTTTATGCTGTAGGTATGCTACCTGTCAGTAATCTTTGATGCCAGGTGGTGGAGCGTGGTAAGGCTACCTGTGAAATCTTGGGATGGGAATCATTACGCATTTTGTTTTAATTATATATGATAGTTAAAGTAAAATATTGTATGTACGAAAAAAGTTCGGTATTGAGTTAATATATATATATATATATGTATATGTATACATATTTATACGAGTAAGTATAGTATGAGTCAGTTTCCAAGTTTTTAAGTTGTTAAAAAAATTAAAACTTTATTCCGTTTTTCCGCCAAGTAAATAAGTAAGATAAGATAAAATAAGTAACTGTAACGGCCACGTTAGGCGGGTCATTACAGAGTTGGTATTAGAGCGGGTTCCTGCCATCCAATTTCACAGCTTGCCTGCCAGCGCCACTGTCATTGTACGTAGGATTGACTTATGTGTATGAGTACTTAGTATATAGATGTAATTGATAGAATTAATGTCATAGATCGGAGGCGTGTTGACGAGGATCGTGACACTGCTTAGATCTTTTATGAGATGAGCCCATTGTTAATTGATGGGACTCGCAAGACTATATTGCTAGCAGGGTGGCTCGATGATATGTAGATCATCTTTTGAGTATGCCACATAGAAAGTGCACCTTCAGGTAGTGCTAGCCAGTAGGTGTCTAGCAAGGACGCTAGACTATAGTGACGAATGTTAGGGCTACCGATATCTAAGAAGTAGCATGGGCAGATTTTTGTGCCCTTATTATAGCACGTTATGGGCCGGTACTGCCGAAGCTTTAGGAGGCGATGCTATTATAGAAGTAGAGATAATAGCATATATGGTATAAGTAATGGCCCCGGAGGATGACTATCTACCGGTGCCTATCGATGATGCTGGTATTTCGTAAGCCACTATTCGAGGGAGGTCCGTTTTCGCTTAAGGACCCTATCCCAGCCGTTCTACTGTAGGAAATTCCGCCAGGAGGTGGAGGCTAACGCAGATAACAACAAGTGGACCTTGCGATTTCTTGCCTACTCCCGAGGATTCTCCAGTAATCATCATCGCTAGTGATGATGCTGAATAAGACACGGAGGAGATTTCATTTGGTAACGACGATTAGGACGTGTTCTCTATCGTGACGACCGAGTAGATCGTTTAGACCTCAGACTGACTTTTATTATTTTATTCCTTTGACCTTAGGATTAGTTATAGGATACATTTGATAGTAAAGTGGTAGACACTTCCATTTCATGTTCGACTATGTATATGGTACCAAGATGATGTACTTTTGTATAATATACGAAAGGACAAGTCTAAGTATGAAATGTACATAAGGAAGTTACGATGTTATGATTAAGTCTAGTTATGAAAGTTATGAAGGATCTATGATGTAGTCATGATATGATATGATAAGATGAGATCACGATGTATCTCTAATACGAATTTTTTATGATATGATACGATGATGCTATGATACGACATGATAAGTCATGAAGATATTATGAATGACTTAAGTTATGATGTGATAAGTTATGAATGAAGGAAAAGATATTAAAAGTATGATAATATCTTTTCCTATAGGAATTAGAAAATAGTACGTACGTAACTCGAGCGAATCAAAAACCCGCAGAGCCTGATCTTGCAAATGTATAGTGACATTGTGACGTCAGTTAATGGAACAGCAGCGAGAAACTGATACGGCTTTGGGAACAGATAGCTGATTCGATCAGATACCTCGAGCTAATGCAGTCCTGCCTCAAGGAAACCCTGTACCTCCAGTAGTTCCGCAGTTACTGAAGGGTCACTAAAGATTCCATGGAACGCTGAAGTTCCGTTAGCACCATAGGGTACAAGCGTACCCACCCTTGATTAGGGAGGATATGTTGTATGAACGCTTCAGGCGAGTGAGGGCGCCTAAATTCGAAGGACCTACGGACCCGATAGAGGCCGACAATTGTTAATAGATATCCAAGTAATTTTGGATTTTATGGGAATGATAGAAATGGAAAAGTTTAGTGTGCTTCCTTCGTACTTAAGAAGGATGCACGGTATTGGTAGATGACCATGCAAATGTGTAGGAATGTGACAACCATGAGCTGTCAAGATTTCAAAACCGAGTTTAAAGCGATGTACTATAACGGGAAATTCTTGTAGCTCATCAGGATGAGTTCAATAGTTTTAGACAAAGTCGATGGCAGTAATGGAAGCTGTCAAGAAGTTTAAACAGCTAGCCCGTTTATGTCCGGGACTAGTACCAAATGAAACTGAAAAGGTAGGAGGGTGATGAAGATGTTTGGAACAGATATTGCCAAGCAAGTCAGTGCTGGCAGTAGCCCTCCAACCTTGGTATCCGACTGTATTAGTTGGGCCATAAGAGCCGAGTATTGGATTAGTCAGGATAAAGAGGCAAGGGCTCAAATTTAAGGCTAAGAAGGAAGAAAAGGCCGTGGCAAAACAGTCATAGCCTCGACAGAATTTGGAATTAGATATAAAGGGTCAGTCTAGTAATGCGGACCAGAATCCTAGACAGTTTAGGAAGAATAAGAGGAAAGAGAACATTACAAGTCAGGGCCAACAGGGAAATTACCCTCAAAAGAAGACCAACCGAGGTAATGAGGGTAATAATAATAATGGTAATAATTATCCTGTGTACGCTCAGTGTGGAAGAGGCATTTTGGATATGTAGATCAGGGACAAATTTCTGTTATAATTGTGGCAAAAAGGCCACTATGTAAGGAATTGTACCCTGAGCAACCAGAACCAAATCCTCAGTTTTCGAACGGGAATCCCAACAGTCAGTTTCATACGACCCAAGTTAAGATTGAAGGTCCATACGTAGCACAAGGAAGATTGGAAGCTTCGGAATCATAGACCCGGTATTATGCCTACACCAAAGGGGACATTGAAGCCAGAACTTCATCAGTGGTAACAGGGTAGATTTCTGTCATCACTTATGATATACTTACTTTGCTTGATTCTAGGCCTAACCACTCATTTGTATCGATGGATTTCACCCAGAAATTAGGAAGAAAAGACGATAGTTAGAGAAATTTTGTAGATTAACCCATTAGCTAGGGAGAATTCCTCTGTCTAACTACTGGATACGAAGTGTCCAAATAGTCAATTGTGACAAAGAATTATATGTGGATCTTGTTGTGATCAAACTTCAAGATTATTGTGTGATCCTAAGAATGGATTTCTTAGGAAATTACAACACTAAGATTGATTATCGAAGGCATTGTGTTATATTTAGTCCGCTAGGTGAAGAAGGAGCGTTCAATTTCTATGGCTAACCTCGAAGCTCAACAACTAAGATAGTTTCGGCCATAAAGGCTTGGAAAATGTTAGCTAATGGATGTCATGGATACTTAGCTAACATGATAGACGAAGATCAAGAAATGGAGCTAAGGTCGAAAAATGTTCCCATTATTAAGGAATATATGGATGTTTTTCTGAAAGACTAACCTGGACTCCACTAGAACGGGAAATTTTAGTCCAAATTGAATTATTGTCGGAGTACATCGATATCCAAAGCGCCTTATAGAATGACACCATTCAAGCTTAGGAACTCCAAGTGCAGTTATAGGAACTGCGTGACAAGGGAGTCATCCGATAAAGTCACTCTCCGAGGGGAGCGCCAGTTTCATTTATTAAGAAGAAGAATGGATCGTTGCATATATGCATCGATTATCATAAACTGGACAAGATCATGATTAAGAACAAGTATGCCCTCCTGAGAATTTGTGATCTTTTTTATCAACTCAGGGGAGTAATAGCATTTTCGAAAGCTGATCAGCAATCGGAATGTCATTAACTCAGGATTAAGGAGTACATAGACAAGTTGTTATCATCTTTATTGATGATAGTCAAATTTACTCAAGGTCAAGAAAGGAGTATGAGCAACACCTTAGGTTGGTGTTGGAGACGTTAAGAAAGAGTTAACTTTATGCCAAGTTCACAAAGTGTGAATTTTGGATAGAAAAGAAAAGAGTTCATTTCTTAGGTCACGTTATTTCAAAGGAAGGAATTGCCTTTGATCCAACAAAAGTAGAAGCGACAGACAAATAGCTGATATCAAGGAATATTATGAAGATACGAAGTTCTCTTAGAATAGCTGGATACAATCAACATTTAGTTAAAGGCTACTCCAAGATAGCTGCTTTTCTTACAGCCCTTACTCAAAAAAGGAAGAAATTGTATGGACAACAGAAGCGCAAAGAAGGTTTCCATGAGCTTAAGAAGAAACTTCCTAGCACACCAATATGGACAATTCCCGACGTGGATGTAGGGAATTTTATAAGTTATGGTGACGCCTCTAAAACTGGATTAGGGGTTGTCTTAATGTAGAATGGAAAAATAGATGGCTAAAGCTTGTAAAGGATTACGAGATCCTTTTCTCACCCTGGAAAGGCAAACAGGGCAGTGGATACTGTTGGGATCTATATGTGCCCTAAGAGTAGAAAATCAATATTAGTGATTTTCTGTAAATATGACATTTTTGATATTAATAAGAGAAGGTTATTCATGTTTAATAAGTTGTGTCCTATTTACTTTCATTTGTTAATTGTATGTTTAAGCAAACATAAAATACCCCTTGACTGTTGATAATATATCGGATTACCATATGTATACGGGGTATACATAGAAGACATGGTAATTTGATAACAGTCAAAATAAATAGTCCGCAATCGATGGAATAAGATTTGGGGATCTTATTCATGATAAGATTGTAAAGATTGTCTACTTCCTTGGAGGGATGGTTTGTCTTGACCATCGGATAGGTTCCAAGTGGAAACTTTAATGTATACCAGTATTGAGGTATGATATTGGACTTGACCTAAAGTGTTAATTGATTCAATTTAATAATTTCGTTTATAAAAATCAATGACGCTTTGATTATCATCCTGTATTAATCTTAATCCTGAAATGATTACTTGAGTTCGTATCCATGACTTATGTACTTTAATGCACTACAGGTGAGACACTGTTAATTTATGGTCAATATACTTCTGTTTTGGGTGCATGACTTATGACTAGAGAAGTCAATATTCATATATATGAAATCCATAACTATCTTAATGATAGTACATGTTATCTACTTAAAGGTATTATTCGGGGATTGAAAGATAGTATAACAAGATCTTGGCTCATCGGTTTACTTTGTGTTCCCTGATGGTTTACCAATTGTACGGTTTTATAATTGGTGATTCTTTCAATGGAGAATAATGGAACTTTAAGTTAAAATGATTGAAAAGGTAAAACGGAAAAAGTCCTTAATTCAATCATGAATAATATATGGGGATTAAGCAAGTGATGAATAAATCATGGAAGAAGCACTGCGTGAGAGAGCTTTCGTAATACGGTATGTAAATAGGAGTTTAGCTTCAAACTTTTAGTGGAATAGTTTTGAAGTTGATAATTGATAAATAATTAATCTGGGATTAATTTTTCACAATTATAGGAGCCTCTTTACATATTTCTATCGGGTCCCTCTATTAGCTCATATAGTTCGATATAGTATCTCAGGATTTGTTCCTAATGAGATCGGTAAATTTAAATGGAATTTTATAATATTTATTAAGACATGATACTCTCTAACATGCAATCCGGAAAAGGATTGGACATGTAGGATTGGTTTAGACAAATAATATGATTTGTCAATATATGATTGGTTAATTTGAATTTTGAAAATAAGATTGTATTTGAATTATTTAATTTTGGAAAACAAAGTTTTTCCCTCCTAATCTAAATATAGTGTATAGTTTTTAGATAGGTAGAGAGAAGAAAATTTTGTTTCAAAATTGTTCAAATATATTCCTAACATTAAATTATTAATTGATTTAAATAATAGGAGATTATTTGATGAATTTTTTTACCTTTAAATTGTTGTGCACGGTTTTGAGAGGAGAAAAAAATTCAAATATTCCATTATTTAAATTAATAAATATGGTTGATGTTTGAGGAAAAATATTTAATTCAAACAAGTGAATCTTATTTAAATTCAAAAAAAATTTAAAAGTAATTTGAATCTAGAGAGGACTAGGATCTTTTCAATAGTCTAGATTCTTGATTTAAAATTTGAACCACCAATCTAGATTTATCCTTTAGTGGCCGAAAATTTGGAGGAGATTCTCTCTTTGGAAAAATGTTTTTAGGTTCAATGAATTTAGCCCTAAAGTTGTATGATCTTTTGGTTCAAAATTTATCCGAAAAAATAATTTTTAATTATTTTTCAAGAAGGAATTAAATTTTAAAAAGGATTAGACTTCTATATAAAGGCTAGGAATTCTTGATAAACTAATTTTTTGGTCATTCACAAGAGGAAAAACATTTTTAGGAGAGAGAAAGAAAACCAATTGTGGTTTCTTCCACTTCATAAAATTCGGCTATCTTGTGAGAAAAAAAAAAGAGAAAATTCCATTGAATCAAAACTGTGAGGAAGGTTCAACCGAGTGATAATTTTCATAGGAGGTTAACCGATTCCTGTTTTGTAGTTTTGAAGAAAGAAGTTAGATCATATTCTCAATGAGGAACATCGGAATTGAGAAGGAGGGATTTAGACTTTGAAAAGCATTACCGGTCACTTGGATTCATAGAACGTGTGTCCACACATACTCTGAGATGTGGAACTCTAGAATAGTAGAGAATACACGTTGGTCAAACGCTCTAGTGATTCCGGAATCCGATAAATAAGATACGCTTGATCATGAATTTAATTTATTGTTATATGCATCATGAGATTCTTTTCGAAATGATATAAAAATTTTAAAACTTCCACTGCGTCGTAACTCCGATATCGGATCCGTTTTTTCCAACAATTGGTATAAAAGACTACTCATGATTATGCATATAACATAAATTATTTGATCAAATAAATTTCTCTCTATGCATTAATGAAATATTTTAGAGAGTTGGCACTCTAGGTTTTATTTTGTGTATGTTAAATATATTATGAATGGATGTATGGTTGAATGTTTTATATTATTTTTATATAATATATGATGCTTGTTCAATTTTGCCGATCATGATTCCATAGAGGTTAGAATCTGTATCTAAGTTTTTCAAGTGTAATAGATGCGGTCTATTATCACCGTAAGGTCGTTCTTTCAATTCCTAGAATTTTTGTAAGCTGAAAACGGCATAGGAATTCTTTTGTAAAATTCGGGATACAATGGATTCGAGGAGATTGAAGATGAACGATGGTATGGAAATTTTCAAAGGATGTGATTTATTTTTTTTATTTTTAATTAAAAAAAAGTTTTTTTAATAAAATAAAAAAAATAACATAATCTTTATAAAAATTTAATTTTCCAATGATATGTGATCTTGATAATTTGAAAATCAAAATTGAAAATTTAAATTTAAATTTAATGGATATTATTATGAATTTTAAAATTTGTGATTTAAATTTGAAATTTGAAATTTCAAATTTTTTTTTACTTTTAAAATTTAATAAACCGGATTTTTTATTTAAATTTTGATATTTTGTAATTTTGATTAAAATTAAAAATCACATATAATCTTTTTTGAAATTTGAATTTTAAATTTAAATTGAAAAAGATGTGACGTTGAAAAGAAAGACACATTGAAGAAGGATACAAGGCATGGATCTACAAATGAAGGCCGATATATGTTTCGGTTAATTTTTGTAAATTTTGTAATTTTCTTTTCTCTAGGATGGAATTATGATCCACGGCTATTTACATATTTTGCAAACCATGGATGATGTGTTGCTAGATAAATATGTTATACTATTTCGTGATGTATTGATAACACGCCATATAGACTAGAGAGTGCGAGTGCTACTCAATAAATATTGTTTATGCATGAAAAACAAAAACCCTAATTTCAAAGATTGAGTGGGAGAATGTTTTATATACTAAGACCTATGGCCTCCATCATTGGTCCAATAGTTACACATGGTGGTGCTTACTACTCGGTTTTGACTTGGAAATTTCCTTCGGATAGGTATCTTACCTAGAGTGCACACTGATTTGGATTTCCGAAAGGATAACAATTTTGGGCATATTTTATGTTTATGATCACCCATTGGTGACGGATATAAAATATGGATTCAAAATTGGAAACGATGGTTATACACTCATACTACTTTATTTATTAATCCTCCCTCGAGGCTCTGATATGTAAAGTAATGGCCAAATAAATGATAGTTAATATATGTTTAATGGAGTTTTCTCTATGGACGAATATGTATTAATCGGAAGGGATCCGTGTTCTTGGCTAGTTATTCTATGACCACCCCTCGGTAGCTTAGAAAGCAGAAGCTAGGAATTATCGTTATAAGGTATGTGTTTTAAGGGTTTTACACATAAACATTTAGATTGCATATAGATCTTTTTGTTTCATTACAAAATCAATTTTTATAAACTGATAGGATGTTTGCTCGTACTTATCACATGTTTTCTTATTATAGATCAAAATGTCGAGCCATTTATCTATGATACTTACGCAAAACAAATTAACTGACGAAAACTTTAATGACTGGAAAAAGAACTTGCTTATCGTTCTGAATTTTGAGAAATACAGTTTCATCCTAACCCAACCTAGACCACCTACGCCTGCAATCGATGCTCCTGATAGGGAATTTCTAGCGTTTGAGCGCTGGGACAATTGCAACCTAAGTGTCATGTGCTATATTCGGACAAGCATGTCTAACGTGCTCCAGAAACAGCATGAGGAACATCAAACTGCTAGGCAGATCATGGATAACATGAAGGAGATGTCTGGTGAACAAACTATCCGGGCTAAGACCGATGCTATCAAAGGTCTCATGAACTACAGGCAGAAGATTGGAACTCCCATCAAAGAGCACATGATGAAAGTCATGGCTTATTTGTCTGAGGCTCAGACAAATGGACTGAGATCGATGCTGCAACTCAATTGGTTATGGTTTTCCAAACCTTATCCATGGATTTCGATTTGTTTCAGGCATCCTACAACCTTAACCAGAAGGAGATGTCTTTAACGGAATTGATGAAAGAGTTACAAGCCTTTGAGAACATTTTTAAGGGTTCTGGATCTAAGGCTGAGGCAAATGTGACTGAACCTAGTTCGCCTGCTCCTAATCCCAAAAGGAAGAAGGAAAAGGGGAAGAACAAGGGAAACAAGCCTGCGGGGAATGCACCTGTTTCTAAGAAGTCTACCAAGACTAAGAAGCGAAAGGTGAATCCCAAAAAGGTTAAGTACTTTCACTGTGGGAAGAATGACATTTCAAGAGGGATTGCCGAGAATACCTGGCTTTGCAAAAGCAGAAAGGTAATTTCAATGTCCTGTATCTTGAGGGTTGTTTAGTGGAAGAATCTAAGGACAATTGGGTTATAGATTTTGGAGCTACTAACCATGTTTGTATTTCTCTACAGGGGTTCAAGGTAACGAGAAGTCTACATAAGGAGAACTTCACGTTAAGAACCGGTGATGGGACGTTGGTGCAAGCTGAAGCAGCGGGAGAAGTGCATCTTTATTTTGATGAATTTAGGTTTATTGTTTTGAGACATTGTTTTTATGTTCCTAGTTTTAAGAGGAACCTAATTTCGGTAGCTTGTTTGATTAACGATTCTTATTCAGTTTCTTTTAATAATAAAGTTGTTATTAGGAAAAACAATTCTCTTATCTGTAATAGATGGATGCATGGAAATCTTTATTTTATCAAACCTAAGATACACTCACTGCTTGATATAGAATTGGAAAAGAACTCTAAAAGACATAAGTCTTTTCACTCTAACAAATCATATCTTTGGCATTTACAACTTGGTCACATAAGCCTTAATAGAATTCAAAGGATGGTAAAGGAGGAATGCCTTGACTTGTATGAGGTTGAACCTTAGCCACAATATGAATCCTGTTTGGAGGGCAAGATGACTAAACGGCACTTTGCTGCTATGGATAGTCGTGCCGAGGAACTTTTAGAACTTGTGCATACGGATATTTGTGGTCCCATGAACATAGAAGCACGTGGTGGGTATGAGTATTATATCACTTTTATTGATGATTACTCAAGGTATGGATATGTCTATTTGATGACCTGCAAAAGCGAAGCCTTTGACAAGTTCAAAGAATTTCGGGCTGAAGCGGAGAAACAATTAGGTAAGTCCATTAAGATACTTCGATCAGATCGAGGTGGGGAATACCTATCGGATGAGTTCTTAGGATATTTGATAGAGAATGGGATACAATCCCAGTTGACTGCACTTGGTACTCCTTAACAGAATGGTGTAGCTGAGAGAAGGAATAGGACCCTATTGGATATGGTTCGGTCTATGATGAGTTACTCCACATTACCTTTGTCATTTTGGGGGCACGCCATACAAACTGCATGCTATCTTCTGAATAACGTTCCCTCCAAATCGGTTCCTAAAACTCCTTACGAGTTATGGACGAGTAGGAAACCTAATTTGAATCATATTCAAATTTGGGGTTGTCCGGCACACGTCCTGGATAAGGAAGCGAAGAAGTTTGAGTCACGATCAGAAGTGTGCTTGTTTGTTGGCTATCCAAAAGGGATAAAAGGTGGTTTGTTCTATATTCTGAAGCAAAATAAAGTCTTCGTTTCTACACATGCAATATTCCTAGAGGAAAGTTATATGGAAGACTTTAAACCTCGAAGCAAAGTAGTGCTTGAGGAGATGACTTTGGGTTTGGATATTCCTAAAGTCACAGAAAACCCTATGGAAAAACCACTAAAGAATCAACAACTATGGGAGCTTCGTCGTAGTGGCAGGATTATCAGGAAACCTGAAAGGTACATGTTCAATGGTGAAGTTTTTGAAGCAGAATCCATAGAACATGTTGATGATCCGGCTAAGTACAAAGAAGCTATGGAGGATGTTGATTCTAGTCTTAACACCAAGATGGAATCTATGGATTCCAATGAGGTCTGGAAACTTGTAGACTTACCCCAAGGCATAAAACCGATTGGGTGTAAGTGGGTATACAAGAGGAAGAGAGGTGTGGATGGGAAAGTGGAAACTTTCAAGGCAAGACTTGTAGCAAAGGGCTATACTGTAAGATCTAGAAATTTCAACGTTATGATTTCTCGTATAGAAATGTAATTTGTACCATAATGGTATTTATGAAAAAGCCCGGCTTAGGGTTTTTATTAAATTTCATGAGTTCTTATGGCTTCGTAAGACTCAAATATGATTGCTTAGTCAAGCCTGTGATCTTTTATGTTCAAAAGATAGAAAAATTCTATGATTTATAGAAAGTCAATGTTTGACCGAAAAAGTCAAAGTTGACCATGAAGGTCAAAGTTGACCATGAAAGTCAAAGTTGACCCGAGAAGTCAAAGATTGACTAAAAAGGTCAACTATATGACGAAACTTAAGTATGTTAAGCAGTATAGGTCATATACTGAGAAAAACCATTTTTACGGATAAAATAGTTAGAATTAAATCTAAAACCACCATAGAAAAATCAAGCACATTAAATAGGTTTTTAAGGGCCAAATGACTCGAAACAAAAAGAGAAGTTTTCGTACAGTCCATTTTAAGACAGATAAATTTTGGACTGTAATTAAATATATAATACTGTGTATTAAATAACACAGTATTAGTAATATCTGTTTTAGAAAACAATGGACTGATTTTTAAGGAATTAAGGCAAACAAGCCTTAAATAAGGATGACATCATCTAAGCTCCTAATTATGACATCATTAAGGATTTAACCAAAATTTGGAAAGTATTATTTCCTTGTTCACCAAGGATGGCCGGCCACCTAGCATGCCAAAGGTGCTAATACTTGCTTTTTGGAGGACTATTTTGCAATTAAGCAAAGTCCAAAAACCTCTATAAATAGGTGCTGATTTTATTCAAAAAAAATCAGAAAACCAAGCCAAATTCTGCCCATTTTTCTGCACCAAAGCCGAACCCAAGCTGCCAAAGAAAAGCAAGAACCAAAAACAAAAATCCAAGAGACAATCCCTTAGGGAGAGTTCGGATTTCAGCTAGGAGGAAAGAATAGGTGCTGGAAAAATTTGGACCCCTTTGTTTGGCATGTTGGCCGGTTGTGGGTGAGCTGAAAAGGAAGAAAAAAGCTGAAGGAGTTAGGGGGTTAGAGGCCGGATTTGGTGAGGAGCAGCAGCCAAGGGACAGAAAATTTTTGGAAGGGCTTTGGGAGTGGCCGGTTGTGTTAGGAGCAAGGGAGGAGCAGAAATTTTGGACCAAACCCTAACCAATCTTAGGGTTCACTAAGGTAATCCTCCCATGGCCTTATTCTCCTCAATTTGATTTCAATTTGAAGTTTATTTGTATTACAAGTCAGCAATTGTAAGAGCATAAGCTCTGATTTTATTTTTGGCCCTAGATTAAGTTATATGCTTGATTTGTAGATTAAGGGTGGTTTGATGTTTTTAAGCATTGTATGATTTTAATATGCTTGCTTGATGTATGTGGATTGTATGCTAGTTGATTTTCAAGATTATATGCCCCTAATAAGTTATGGTATGTGTTAGGATGCTTGATTAGGTTAAATGGCAGATTTGGTGTAATTAGGCAAGCTGGAATTTTCTGCAAACCTTAATTATTTGGGAAAAGAATAATGGTTTGCATGGCTGAGTTTTAATTTGTGTTTAAAAAGAAATGGATGTTAGAAAGGCGCTGTATGATTGACTTTAGGCTCCTGCTGAGTTCGGTTGAGGTAGTGTGCTCGTTTTAGGACCGAAAACGATTAAGAGATAGTAAACTGCCAATTCGGGTTCATTCTGCCCAGTTTTCTGGAAACCCAAATTTGAGGCCCTTAGAGGCCGAATCTTGCAAAACCTAAAACATGAAAGTTGTAGAGTAAGGTTTTTCCTAGAGAGTATTGCAAACAGTTTTCAAAAATAAGGCTCTAACGGCCTTCGTTTTTATGGAAACCCGAGCCTGACTGTGCCCAGTTTTTATACACGGCCAGGTGACTTGAACAGGGTAAATGAATGAGTTAAGTTCCGAACTGGGTTTTGAGCAAAACATGAAAGTTTTAGGATATTTTAAGATCTAAAACTTTCATGAAGAAAAGTTTTTCAGATTCGGTCTAGATTTCTAATTAAAAATTGGAGTTTTAAAACTGTGTAGGAAACCGGAAATTCCTGCACAGGACTTTCTAAAATAAACAGAAAAACTGTTTCAAAGGCAGTTTTTAGTGTTTAATCGTTTTGTAGTTTAAAACCAATATTTGACCACTAAAACTGTTCCAATAACAGTTTTCAACCCTTAACGATTTATAAAACCTAATCATATGATTTCAAGGATTTTTAAAGAAAAACCTTAAGTTTTTAAAAGTAGTTTTAAAAACAAAATTCGGTGAGCAATAACCGGAAAAAGATGCCGAGTTATTGGTTTGGGCCCGAAGCCCAAGGGTTATCCAACGTAACCCAATAAGAGATTAAGACTACGGATTAGGGCCCTTGGCTCAGGGGTTATCTATGGGGTTATTCTTAATAACCCATTAATAATGTTTCAAGATAGTTAGGTGGGGGCATATAACAAAGAATAAAAGGAACGTTGGTACAGATTACCAACAATTTAAAAGTTAGGATTTGAGAATCCTGACACGATGTCCTTTGTCATAGCAGGAAATAATCTGCTATCTCGCCCTGATCAGGAGCGGCTTATCAGTGGACATACATTTTGAGGTAAGTACAACTCCGCCTACAGCATAGGCTTTTGTTGTATACTTACTCAAGTATGATTGATGAATGCTATAGTAGATGTTGTGATGTATGATCGATATTAGGTTATGTTTATGAGATGTTATGTGAATGTTTTATGAATTGATTATGCTATGATATGTCTATGATGCATGAAGTTACGATATGATTTATATCTTATGAATTTGTGACATCACGAGGCATGTTCACTAATTCTAAATAAGAGTAAGATAAGATAAGAAAGTATGGCAAGCAAGTTGCCTGTGTCGTGTCGACCCGCTCATAGGTCGGGTTGGACTATGGTTTGAGTTGGAAATGGACTGGCCGCCCCAACCGCTCCATAGTTGCGCACCCGGTACATACACTTATGCGGCCCATAATCAAGATAAGCATGTATGGTAAGATAAGTTATGAATGAAATAAGCAAGCATAATGAAGCATAATTGGCTCATGCATGATTAAGATTGAATAGGTTATGTTAGATAAATATGTTATGTCAGATGAATATGTTATGTTAGATAAATATGTTATGTTAGATGAATATGTTATGTTAGACGAATGTGTTATGTTAGATGAATGTGTTACGTTAAGTTGAAATGATTATGTTATGCTTGATTGAATTCTGTTTTGTATTATTAATTATTGCGGATAATTATGTTGTACTTGCTGAGCGAAAGCACACGTGTCTTACGTCTATGCTGTAGGTAAGCAACCTGTCAGCAATTTTTGATACAAGATGGCGAGCGGGGCAGGGTGAACTGTGAAGTGATGTGGGATATTTTTACCGCTACGCATTTTGTTTTATGTACATTATTTAATATCCGATATTCGTACATCGTCCTTGTGTATGGCTTTGTTTATATCGCTTTTCGTTTCGTTCATACGCTCGGGTTTATATATCGTTTCTCGTTCATACACCCCGTATAAAAAAAAAATTTCCGCTGTTTATGCTAAGTATGTATGTATGTACGGTAACGGCCTGTGCTAGGCGGGTCGTTACAGAGTTGGTATCAGAGCGGTTTCCTGCTATCCCACTTCACAGTCTGCCTGCCATCGCCACCATCATTGTAAGTTGAGTTTTATTTTAAATAGTAAATAATTATTATGCGCCTATGTTATGGTAGACTCGACGATATGGACCCGGACCTAGTCGGCGCGGACCGAGAGGCGACGAGGTCATTCTTTCAGTCGTGTCCGCTTATGTTCGACGGCACGAGACGTACGGTACCGGTGGCAGCGTGGTTGTACGACATGGAGTTGATCTTCTACATCTGCCACATAGAGGCCCGGTTACAGGTCTCTTTAGCTAACCGGTGCTTCGCCGTGGATGCCCGGATTTGGTGGATTACTATAGGCGAGCCTCAGCTACCTAGTCGCACATGGGCTCATTTTCGTGCGGCTGTGGGCACCAGGTACGGACCGTTGCTAGGAGAGGGAGCGGGCGACTTACTATGGGATCCTGAGATTTATCAGGATATGCATTATACCCGTTACCTTAGTTATGTCGCTGACTGGCACGCATACCCTCAGGAGACCATGGGTCATTATTGCCGACGTTTTCTGGAGTCGATGATGCCTTACATTCCCCAGGAGCTACATAGTCCCGAGCTTCAGGCATTAGTGATCCTTAGGAACGGATTACCGATTCAGATCCATGCGTATGTCCCTATGCCTGCGGCTGGCATATCGGTCGGGCATATGATAGACGAGATTTTGGGGGCCGAGGCTATCATTCAGGCGATGCACGCCCCAGAGATGGCAGAGGGCCATCAGGCGCCTGTAGATGATGTAGGGATTGGAGAGCCAGTTTACGAGGCGGGCCTAGTTTTTCCGGAGTACCCGATTCAGGAGGTGCCACCTCAGGATGCTGAGGACGATATGGAGGCTGACGACTTCGACCCCGATGATCCCATCGTTGCTCCGGAGGATCACCCAGAGGACCCTCCGATTATTGACATATCGAGTGATGATGAGGATGATGAGGAGCCAGATCCTGAGTTAGAGCACGCAGGCTGGTTGGTAGATGAGGAGGACTTCGACGACGATCCGGAGGAGATTCCGTTGGCTGACGGAGAGGGAAAGTCCGACTCTGAGGCCTCCTCGGTAGTCACTATAGAGATTATAGACTAGATCGATTGTATATATATACCTTTTGATGCTAGACTGATGGGTACTAGCTTATTCTTTTTGGATGATAGGCTTGTACATTGGTATGATGGTAAAGTGGTAGACACTTCCTTCCAAAATTTTTGACCATGTATGTGCAGTATGTATAAGATATGTAGTTACGAGGTTGTAAATATGATGTATTTTTGTACAAATATAAAAAGGCAGTTCATGAATGAAATGCTATGTTACGATGTGATTATGAAAATCACGTTATGATATGTTATGAAATATGATACGTATGAATGAGATGTTATGTATGGAATATGATACGATAATATGACTATAATCGAGTACGATTACTATGACACAAAGTATTGTGGTACAATATGATATAATTTACTTGAAAGAAAAGATATTGATAGTATGGTAATATATTTTCTTATGATTTTATAGGAATTAGAAATGGTGCGCACACGTAAGACGGTACCAGTCAACCCTCCTGAGCCTGATATCGCAACCGTTGTAGCAAATTTACAACGGCAATTGCTGGAGCAACAACGCGCAATGGATAGACTGCGAGAGCAGTTGGCTCAGATGAACCAAGGACCGCGCGTGAACGAAGTTCCCCTGCGTCACGATAGAGTACCCCCGGTAGTACCGCAGGTACCTGAAGTACAACCAGAGGTTCAACAAGAGGTTCTACGGAACTTTGAAGTTCCGTTAGCACCAGTAGGGATCCCAGCGAATCTACCACCGGTACGGGAAGATTTGCTTTACGAGCGATTCAGGCGGATGAAGGCGCCGGAATTTGAAGGAATAATGGATCCGATCGCCGCAGACAATTGGCTGATAGACATCCAAGTTATATTGGATTTTATTAGGCTTTCGGAGCAGGAGAAGGTTCTTTGTGCTTCCTTTGCTTTGAAAAAGGATGCAAGGCACTGGTGGATGACCGTGCAGATGCAGCGAGACGTTGCGATCATGAGCTGGCAGGATTTTGTCATGGAGTTTCGCAACATGTTCTATAACCGGGAGATCCTTGCAGCCCAGCAAGACGAGTTCTCCAATCTGAAACAAGGATCAATGACTGTTATGGAAGCAGTCAAGAAATTCGAACAGTTAGCACGGCTATGCCCTGAGTTGGTACCCAACGAAACTGAGAAGGTTAGGCGAATGATGAAAATATTTCGTACCGACATTGCCAAGCAAGTGAGTGCTGGCAGTAGCCCACCTACACTGGTATCTGACTGCGTAAGTCGAGCCATAAGAGCAGAGTACTGGATCAACCAGGATAGGGAGGCAAGGGCTCAATTTTTAAGGCAAGGAAAGAGGAGAAAGCCGTGGTTAAACCGATGCAGCCCCGCCAAGGTCAGGAGTCGAACCAGAAAGGCCAGATAAGCAGCCCTGGCCAAGGCTCCAAGCAATTTGGGAAGTTCAAGAGGAAAGGAAATTTCCCTGGTCAAGGACCACAGAGGAATTTTCCTCAGAAGAGAATTTCCAGAGGGAATGAGGGAAACCGTGCTGAATTCCCGGTGTGCGCGAAATGTGGAAAGAAACACCCGGGAATGTGTAGATTGGGATCCAATGCTTGTTTCCTTTGCGGCAAGGAAGGGCATTTTGCGAGGAACTGCACTTTAAACAACCAAGGCCAGAACCCTTCCTATCCAAGCCGGAACCCCAACAGCCAACTACATGCAGTCCAAGCAAGGCTGGAAGGACCCTCGATCACTCAAGGTAGATTAGAGGCTCCTGAACCCCAGGCTAGAACCTACGCTTACACGAAGGGAGATGCAGAAGCAGTGACTTCGCATGTGGTGACAGGTCAGGTTTCTATCGCCACTCATGATGTTGTTGCTTTGTTTGATTCTGGTGCTACGCATTCTTTTGTGTCTCTGGAGTTCGTCCAGAAGTTAGGAAGAGGGATGGATGTTTTGAAGCAGCCTTTCAAAACCTTCTTGCCATCAGGCGAAATCTTGTGGTCCAATTTTTGGATTCGCAATACTTCTGTCATTCTCTGTAATAGAGAATTGTTTGTAGATCTCATCGCAATCAAGCTTCAAGATTTCGATGTGATCTTAGGGATGGACTTCTTAGGAAAATACAACACTCGGATTGACTGTCAGAAACGTTGCATTGCGTTCAACCCCTGCGGCGAGGAAGAGTTTATCTTCTACGGACAGACTCACCACTCAGCGGCCCGACTAATATCAGCAATGAAGGCTTGGAGAATGTTAGCTAATGGTTGTCAAGGATATTTAGCTAACATGGTGGACAAAGATCGGGTAATAGAGTTGACACCGAAAGATATTCCCATTATAAAGGAATATGTGGATGTCTTTCCGGAGGAGCTACCAGGACTTCCGCCGGAGCGTGAAATATCATTCGAGATCGAGTTATTACCTGGAACCGCACCGATATCGAAAGCACCCTACCGGATGACACCTGCCGAGCTTAGGGAACTCCAATTACAGTTGCAGGAACTACTTGACAAGGGATTCATCCGACAAAGCTACTCTCCATGGAGAGCGCCAGTGTTGTTTGTGAAGAAAAAGGATGGATCTTTGCGCATGTGTATCGACTACCGGGAGCTAAACAAGATAACGATCAAGAATAAGTATCCTCTTCCGAGGATTGATGATCTGTTCGTTCAACTCAGAGGAGCAGTAGTATTTTCGAAGGTCGATCTGCGTTCAGGTTATCATCAGCTTAGGATCAAGGAGTCAGATATCTCCAAGACGGTCTTTCGAACTCGTTATGGGCATTATGAGTTTTTGGTTATGCCCTTTGGATTAACCAATGCCCCAGCTGCATTCATGAACCTCATGAACCGTGTATTCAAGAAATACCTGGATAAGTTCATCATCGTCTTTATTGACGATATTTTAATTTATTCAAGGTCCAACGAAGAACATGAGCATCACCTTAGGTTGGTGATGGAAACTTTGAGACGGAATCAGCTATTTGCTAAATTCACAAAATGCGAATTTTGGCTGGAAAAAGTGCATTTCTTGGGTCATGTCGTGTTAAAGGAAGGGATTTCCGTAGACCTTGCAAAAGTGGAGGCGGTCAGCACATGGCCAGCACCTAAGAACGTTACGGAGATAAGGAGCTTTCTTGGACTTGCTGTGTAACGACCCGCCTAGCACAGGCCGTTACCGTACATACATACATACATACATACGTACTTACATGCATACATACTTATACGTAAAATAGCGGAATAAAATTTTTTTTTTATAAGCCGTATGAACATATTTGCACATGCGTAAGTAATTATACTGATTAATTAAAAACGTTGTGCAGGCATAATAAAGCTTATAAAATAATCATATAACAAACAAACGCATGGCGGCATTGGTCCCACATTTCACAGTTCAGCACACCCCTCCATCTTGTATCACGGGTTGCTACTAGGCTGCTTACCTACAGCATAGACGTAAGACAATGAGCTAACGCTCAGCAGGTACAACTAATAAATACCGCAATAACATAAACACAACACGATCTAACCTAACATAACATTTTATGACATAACATAACATTACTTGTCATGACTTATCATAACATAACATTCCTTATCATTACTTATCATAACATAACATTCCTTATCATGACTTATCATACATAACATGACTTACCATAACATAACATTTCTTATCATGACTTATCATAACATATGCATGAATCGTTTATGCTTTGTTATGCTTTCTTAACTTATCTTTACTTATGGGCCCCATAACATGAGTGTTCGTACCGGCGCGCTCTATGGACTTACTCTTGCCATAGCTCAACCCGACCTGACGCGGGTCGGTACGACACAGGCAATTGCTTGTCATCATAGCTTAATCTTTCTTTTGTTAATTAGTGAACATGCATCGTGATGTTTCACTCAATTAATCTTAACATATCTTAACCCTAATCATGTTCCTATAAATCATAGCATACTTGACATTTCATACATCATGACATACATTCATAACATAAAATCATAGCACTTATCATTCACATAAAATCATAGCATTCCTAGGATATTCTATAGCACTTAGCCTATAGCATATAGCATTCATAAATAGCAACATACTTAGGCAAGTATTCACAACAAGCCTATGCTGTAGGCGGAGTTGTACTTACTTGTTTGTAAAAGCTGTGTCCAATGTGGAGTTAAATTCCGCTGGGACACTTCCGCGTATAACGTTCTGAGATAAAATGAAAGTAAGGGTTAGAACTGTTGGTAGTATAACCAACATTCTTTCATAACCTTAGTTATAGCCCTTGCTTATTTTTACGTTATCCTAATTGGTTACTTTGGTAACCCTAATCGGTTTGTTTTTAACTTTGGTTTTAAAATCTTATTTTAGAAAAGAAAACCTTAATTTTTGGTATAAAAATCATTTTTGTTTAACTTTAAAACTGAAAATCTTAAACTGAGACTTATAAAATTATTGACTATTAGAAACTGTCTTTGGAACAGTTTCACAATGTCAATTTGCAGTGAAATTGTGGAATTACATTTTTCTGTGTTAATTGTTAATAAATCCTGTACAGAGTTTTCCATAATTCCTGTACAGTTTTCCGAAATCCATTTTCATCTTAAAATCAAACTGATTCTGAAAAACTTGTCTTCACGAAAGTTTTAGATATTGAAAAGTTCTAAACTTTCGTGTTTTGGATAAAACCTAGTTCGGACGTTTTCGTGATCAAAAACCTTATGGAACTAGTCCTGGCCGTGCACGGGTCCTGAGCACTTTAGGCACGGGTCCTGGCACTAGGCACGGTTTTTGATAAAAACCGAGGCCATTGGAGCCTCATTTTACAAAACTGTCCTCGTGTCCTCTAGGAAAAACTCCACTTAAAAACTTTCATGTTTTGAGTTTCCCTGATTCGGCCTCTAGAGGCCTCAAAAACTGTTTTCCCCGAAACTGGCCAATTTCTACCCGAGTTGGCAGTTTTCGGTTTAAAATTTCGTTTGCGTCCTAGAACGTCCACCCTACCTCAACCGAACTCAGCGGGAGCCTAAATCAGACATGCATGACGTTTCTAACGTTAGATTTCAACATGCAAGTCAAATTAAACATCATTCATAATCCTACAAAACCCTAAACATTTAATCAAACACCTAACATACACACATGCACAAATTGAACCACCAAATCCTAACCTAAACAAATCAAGCACATGCTCATAATTACAAGCTAGGGCAGAACTTGAAAGTGGGCTTATACCCTTACAAACCATGGCTTAAATACATTTAAATTTCTCCATATGAAATTTAAATGAAAGCTTGATTGGTTAAGGTTTTTACCTTACTGGTTTGGCTCGGTGAGCTAGGATTTCCACTTCTTCCTCCTCCTCAAATCACCGGCTGTTTTGGTGATTGGCAAGTGCAAACTTGCTGCCTTTCTTGCCTAAATCCAGCCACCAAATGGCACGAAATCGGCTGCTTCCAACTCCAAAACCCGGTTTGGATCCAAGCTTGGTTCCTCCCCCCTAGAACCGGCCTTGCTAGGGAAATGGGCACTAAAATTTTTTCCAACTTTTTGCTTGGTTTCCTACTTGAATCCGACCACCCCTAAGCCCTAGACACTCTTGGTTTTGCAAAATTTCCTTGTCTTTCTCTTCCACTTTAGGTTCGGTTTTGGTGGAGTAATTTTGCAAGAGTTTGGCTAACAATTGCCAAATGTGAACAATGCTACCCCTATTTATAGAGTTTGTGAATTTCTTGTAATTGCACAATTTAGTCCTCAAAAAAATCAGAAATTGGACTTTTAGGGGGGCATGTGGCCGGCCATGAAGCTAGGTGGAAGACAACTAATTACTTCCAAATTTCTTAAACCAACTTAATGATGTCAAAATTCAAAAAGGTAATGAGGCAAGCAAGGCTTAAGCTTGTTTGGCTCTTTTTCTCTTTTTCTTGCTATTAAGCAGTCCATTTTTAAGTTATCACAGGTATTTTCAATACTGGATTCACTTATGCACATATTGGTTTACCGAACTGCAGTCCAAAATTCATCCGTGTAAAAATGGACGGTATGAAATTTTCCTTATTTTTAAAATCCTTTTGCCCTATACTTCAACTTAATGTGCTTGATTTTCTAGGGTGGTTCTTATATCTTAAACATAATTTTTATCTGTAAAAACACGGTTTTACCCGGTGCAATTTATACAGATAAACATTTAAACATACAGTCATTTTCTTGAACTTTTCGGGTCAACCATCGACTTTCTTGTCAATTGTGACCTTCTTGTCAAGTTTTGACTTTCTGGTCAACAGTTGACTTTTTGGTCAACCATGACGTTTTTGGTCAAACTTTGACCATTTTACAAAATTTCATGATTTTGTTCCTTATTACCTAAAAAGGTCAATTTCTTAATTACATAATCATTTTTGAGTCTTATAAAGCCATAAAACTCACAAAACATAATTAAAAACCCTTAACTGGGCTTTTTCCATAAATACTTTTACGGTTCAATGTAAATTTTATACATAGAATCGTTCAGTCATAAAAAAACAGGTATTACAATCTACCCTCCTTAAAGATTTTCGTCCTCGAAAATTAGAACAAGCCGGGATAGTTCTTTCTCATTTCATTTTCTAATTCCCAAGTGGCTTCTTCTACTTTATGGTTTCGCCATAAAACCTTTACCATGGGAATTGTCTTATTTCTTAGAACCTTCTCTTCTCGATCTAGGATTTGTACCGGCTTCTCTTCATAGGTCAAGTCTGTTTGAACCTCTACCGGTTCTTGACTGAGAACATGCGAAGGATCTGGACATACTTCTTGAGCATTGATACATGGAAGACGTTATGCATAGATGCTAACTCTGCGGCAGGGCAAGCTTGTATGCTACTTTTCCAACCCTCTTAGGATTTCAAAAGGTCCAGTATACCTTGGACTAAGCTTCCCTTCTTTCCAAATCTCATTACTCCCTTCATAGGAGCTATCTTGATAAAAACTGCATCTCCAGTCTGAAATTCCAAAGGCCTTCTTCGCTTGTCAGCATAGCTTTTCTGACGACTGAAAGCTATGTCGAGCATTTGCTTAATTTTCTTGATATCTTCAGAAGTCTTTCTGATGAAATCTGTAGTCTGAAGTTGCTTTTGTCCAACTTGTTGCCAGTGAATAGGGGATTGACATTTTCTTCCATATAGTGCTTCGAACGGAGCCATACCAATTGAAGCATGATAGCTGTTGTTGTACGAAAATTCAATCAAAGACAGCTTTTGATCACAGTTTCCTTGAAAATCCAGAACGCAAGATCTCAGCATATCTTCTAGTGTCTGGATAGTCCGTTCTGACTGGCCGTCGGTTTGGGGATGGAATGCCGTGCTGAACTTCAGTTTCGACCCCATAGCAGTGTGTACGCTTGTCCAAAATCGGGAAGTGAAACGTCCGTCTCGATCTGAGATGATCGATTTTGGTACTCCATGTAGTCGAACAACCTGGGATACATAGACGTCGGCCAATTTCTCCACTGAATAAGTGGCTTTGATAGCGATGAAGTGGGCAGATTTGGTTAATCGATCAACAATAACCCAAATCGTGTCATTCCCACTTGAAGTTCTGGGCAGTCCCACGACAAAATCCATGGTAATTTGTTCCCATTTCCATTCGGGAAGCTCTATTTTCTGCAATTCTCCACCAGGATGTCGATGTTCTGCCTTAACCTTTTGACAAGTTAAACACTTTGACACGTACTTCGCCATCTGATTCTTCATGTTTGGCCACCAATAGTTTTCTCGGAGATCCTTATACATCTTGGAGGCTCCTGGATGTACCGAATACGGTGTCATGTGAGCCTCTGCCAGAATTTGATCCTTTAAAAACTTGAAATTAGGAACGCAAATTCTCTCTTTGAAGTAGATTATGCCATCTGCAGAGGTTCTAAACTCCTTATTTCTTTCGCCGAAGAGTTGTGCCTTGATCAACAAAGGATCCTTTCCTTGAAGGTTCTTGATGGACTCCATTAAATTTGACTGGAGGGTTAAAGCGGATAACTTTCCCGTTATCATCTCTAGGTTGAAATCGGAGATTTCCTTTTGAAGCGGCTTGGGCAGCAGTACTAAGGATATCAGCATGCCCGATGACTTCCTGCTTAAGGCATCTGCTACTCTGTTTGCCTGGATGGTAAAGGATCTCGCAGTCGTAGTCCTTTACGAGTTCAAGCCAACTTCGCTGCCTCATGTTGAGCTCCTTCTGGGTAAAGATGTATTTGAGACTTTGATGATCTGTGAAAATCTCACATCTATTCCCATATAGGTAGTGCCTCCAAATCTTCAATGCGAATACCACCGCAGCGAGCTCTAGATCGTGCGTCGGGTAATTCTTCTCGTGATCTTTCAGTTGTCGGGAAGCATACGCGACCACTTTGCCTTGCTGCATTAGGACTGCTCCTAGACCCGTCTTAGAAGCGTCGCTGTAGATCACGAAATTTACTGCTTCGACATCTGGAATAATCAAAACAGGCGCACTTGTCAGCTTCTTCTTGAGCTCTTGGAAATTCTCCTCGCATTTGGACGTCCATTCATACTTCTTCCCTTTGCGTGTAAGGGCCGTAAAAGGGGCTGCTATCTTAGAAAATCCCTCAACGAAGCGGCGATAATAACCGGCTAATCCGAGGAAACTCCTTATTTCCGTTACGCTTTTAGGCCTTGGCCATAAGCTCACTGCTTCCACTTTAGCTGGGTCCACAGAAATCCCTTCTTGTGACACCACGTGGCCTAAGAAATGCACCTTTTCCAACCAAAATTCACATTTAGTGAACTTTGCATAGAGCTGATGTCGTCGCAACATTTCCATCACCATTCTTAGATGCTGCATATGCTCTTCCTGGGACCTTGAATAGATCAGGATATCGTCGATGAAGACAATAACGAACTTGTCCAAATATTCCTTGAACACTCGGTTCATCAGGTCCATGAAAGCAGCTGGAGCATTGGTTAGCCCAAAAGGCATAACCAAAAATTCATAATGTCCGTAGCGTGTCCGAAAAGCCGTCTTGGAGATATCTGAATCTTTGATTCTGAGCTGATGATAGCCAGATCGTAGATCGACTTTCGAAAACACCTTTGCTCCTCTGAGTTGATCGAACAGATCGTCAATCCTTGGAAGAGGATACTTGTTTTTGATGGTGATCTTGTTCAGCTCGCGGTAATCGATGCACATACGTAAAGATCCATCTTTCTTTTTCACGAATAGCACAGGTGCTCCCCACGGAGAGTAACTCTGTTGGATGAATCCCTTATCTAGCAATTCTTGCAGTTGTACTTGGAGTTCCCTAAGTTCAGCAGGTGCCATACGGTAAGGCGCCTTCGATACTGGAGCAACTTCGGGCATTAGCTCAATTTCAAATGAAATTTCGCGTTCCGGTGGAAGCCCTGGTAGCTCTTCCGGAAAGATATCCACATACTCCCTGATAACAGGTACATCTTCCGGTGTTAGCTTCATTTCGTGCTCTTTGTCCACCATGTTAGCTAAATACCCTTGACAGCCATTAGCTAACATCTTCCAAGCTTTCATAGCCGAAACCAATCTGGTTGTTGAGTTCCGAGCTTGTCCGTGGAAATTGAACTCTTCCTCGCCATATGGGTTGAAAATCACACAACGCTTCCGACAGTCGATCTTAGCGTTGTACTTGCTAAGGAAATCCATACCTAAGATCACATCGAAATCCTGTAGCTTGATTGCGATGAGATCTACATACAGTTCTCTGCCGCAGATAATCACGGAGGTATTTCGTATCAAAAAATTGGACCACAAAACTTCTCCGGATGGCAAGGAGGTCTTAAAAGGTTGGCTTAATCTATCCACACCCCTTCCTAACTTCTGGGCGAACTCCACTGATATAAATGAATGTGTGGCACCAGAATCAAACAGGGCAATTGCTTCATAAGTTGTAATAATCGAAATTTTCACGAACTCACAATTTTCTTGTAAATAAGAAATTTATAGTTCGTATTATGTGTTTATGTGCAATTTTATGAAAATTATGAATATTAATACAAAATTCATGATTTTATCAGTATATGATTGAGTTCTCGGTAAATTAATTACGAGACTTCATGATAGGCCTTTTAAGCAAAAAGGTATGACGAAATTTCATGAATTCATGATAGTCAAATTTTGACAAGAGAGTCAATGATTGACAAGAAAGTCAATGGTTGACCCGAAAAATCGAAAATGAGGCGGTACGGTTAAATATTTTTCAGTATAAAAATTGTACCGTGTAAAAGCCATTTTTACGGATAAAATGGTATGTTTAAGATTCAAAAACCACCATAGAAAATCAAGCACATTAGTTAGGTTATCTTTGGCCAAGAAGTTTGATTGTATAAGAAAATTTTTATACAGTCTATTTCTACACAGATGAATTTTGTACTGCAGTTTAAAATAACAGTACTAAATTGTACTGTGTATTAGTGAAAGCAGTATTAGAAATATCTGTGCTAGAATTAAAGTGGACTACATTAAGGAAAAGCCAAACAAAGCCTTAGTGTGATATCACCACCTTTTGATTAATGACATCATTAAGGATTTAGCAAAAAGTTGGAAAGTAATTTTGGTGGTTCTAGAACCACCTTGGCCGGCCACCTATACCCCTCCCATTGTGTGATTTCTTGTTTTTTTTGGGGTCAAATTCCAATTTTTGAAACTTCCCCCACCTCTATAAATAGGTGACCCCATAATTCAAAAAAATTAGAGAAAAGCAACCAAACCCTTGCCAATTTTTCTTCACCAAAAACCGAGAGTGAGAAGGAAGGAGAGAAAGGAAATTTTGCCAAAACCAAGAGTGATTAGAGCTTAGGGTGGTCGGATTTTTGTGTGGAGAGCAAGCAAGAAAAAGTTGGAAAAATTTTGGTTACCCATTTCTTGAACTAGGGCCGGTTGTAGGAACCAAGGGGAAAGCCAAGTGGTAACCGGATTTTTAGCTCGTGTGGCCGGAAATTTTGAGCAATTTGGTAGCCGGATTTTAGGGCAAGGAAGGCTGAAATTTTGGAAACCAACTCAAGCCAAAGGCCGGCTGTTGGAGGAAGAGAAAGGGAGGAAAAACCAAGCCAAATCTTGAACCAAATTGAGGTATAATTCCTTGAACCCCTAAGCTTTTCATTTAAATTTCATTTGGAGAAATTTAAATGTATTTTGGCTATTGGTTGTATTGAGCATAAGCTCACTTCATTCTCTGCCATAGCTTAGAATTATAGATTATGTGCTTGATTGATTAGGTTTTATGGTTGGTGGTTTTATATGCATGCTTTGTGTTTGATTGAATGCTTAGGGTTTTGCATGGTTATGAATGTTGTTCAAATTGGCTTGCATGTTGAATATTGAACGTTAGAAACCGCTGCATGATTGATATTAGAGCTCCCGCGGTGGCTGGTCGAGCTAGATTCCACGTCTAGGACGTAAAACGAATTCTAAACCGAAAAACTGCCAGGCTCGGGTGGATCCTGACCAGTTTTACGGCAAGCCGATTTTGAGGCCTTTAGAGGCCGAATTAGGCAAAACTTAAAACACAAAAGTTGTTCAGAACAGTTTTTCCTAGAGGGCAACGCGGATGGGTTTGCAAAATGAGGCTCCAATGGCCTCCTTTTTTACGAAAATCCGAGACTAAACTGCCCAGACCTAGTTTACACGACCAGTGGGTTTCAAATTAAAACTGGTACGAATCCAGGCAGAACTGGGTTTTTCTTAAAACATGAAAGTTTTAGAATTTCTCAAGAGCAAGAACTTTCGTGAAGACAAGTTTTTCAAATTCCATTTGGATTTTTAAATACAACCTGAACTATAAAAACTGTGCAGAGAAAAAGAAATTCCTGCACAGGATTTTCTACAAACATACAGAAAAACTGTATTTTTACATCAACATTTCCTATTTTGACTATGAAAACTATTTCAAAAGCAGTTTTCAGCCTTAAATGAGTTTTATAAAGTTTTACTTTGAAAACCTCGAATTTTGAAGTAAAACAAAAGATTTTCTAGCCAATTTTCCAAATTGGATTTAAAAGCTAAAGTGTAAAAACAAAAGATGACGAGTGGTAACCGGGAAGGATAACCGAGTTACTAAGGCTTAGGCTCGATAATAAGAATAGTAATTTAATACTAATCATATGGGTTTAATACCCAAGGTTACCTCAAGTAACCTAATGGGTCAAGATAATTAACCACAATCTCTAGGGTTACAATTAGTAACCTAGTAGTTGATCAAAGCTTGTAAAAAGGACATAGAATTAGAATATTGAACAGGTTACCAATATTTTATAGGATCCTTATCCTATGTTCTTTTAATAGCAGGAGGTAACCTGCAGTTGCAATCTGAGTTAAGGCAACGAAACCCCAGACATAGTATCTCAGGCAAGTATCGAACCTCACCTACAGTATGAAAATAGTAAATACTATTTTCATATATGCTATGTTAAAATGTACATGCTATGTTGTATGATGTTAAATGATGTTATGTGATGATATGCTATAACATGTTACATATTATGCCATGTTTTTTAAAATGTCATGTTTTCAAGAATGCCATGATATGGCAAATGTTAAATTTTGAATATGACATAGTGACATCATGAAGCATGTTCACTAATGTTAAATCATATGGTAAGATAATCAAGGAAGGTGTCGTACCAACCTCCCGTGATCGAGGAGGATACATGTTTAAAACCAGTTGTGACATTTACCTCTCGTTGATGCGTGAGGGTCACGTTTTAATTCCCAGAACTGTTAGGGCCTTGCAAACCCTAGCTTTGTCTGGAGGCTGCGCGCTTTCGGTACGTACACTATGGGCCCACATGTTGAGACAAGATAAGTTAAAGATTGAGTCTAAAATGAAGCATAAGACTTTCAATCAATCATAAATGGCTCATGCATAAGTTACATGATGATTGACATGTTTTAAGATGATTAAATTATTTTTGTGAGATTATGTTTGTACTTGCTGGGCGAAAGCTCACTCTTATATTTCATACTGTAGGTAAAAAGCCTGCAATTTAAGTGGTGGGCTATGCAGACGATGCGGCGAGTGAAGGGCGGTGTGGGATACCACTACGCATGATTTTCCGCATTCGATGTTAAGAAAATATTTTAATATTCTAAAGTAAATTATGTTTTGTTATATGTATAAAGTTTGAAGACACGAGAAGGTATTCTCAGTTTAATATATATATATATATGGGTGACATATTATTCTCCACAAGATAATTTATGTGAATATGTTTTAAAGAAAAAAAAAATTTCTCTCAAATTTTCAAGTAAAGAACAAGTATGTATGGTGTCGACCTGACTTGGGAAGTCGGGGCGTCACAGTTTGGTATCAGAGCGGTATCCTGCCAGCCTACTTCACTTCGCCTCACATCGCTTCTGCAACGGCCCAAGTAAGTTATGTTATTTTCTTACGATTAGGATTAGTTAAGATTTTATGTGCATAGTAAGTATTTTCTTCAACGGCCATGCTGGAGAATGTTGGATACAGGGATGACGTTGGGTGGTGTCTTAGCTTGGTGGCGATAACTAGGTGACGTACGGAAATGATGGGAAAGTTTTATATCTTCCCCAAATGTTATGATTATGTACTCCTGTTGTGAAGGAGATACGAACGAGAACATGATGAATTCAGATATGTTCATGTTATGCTTTTATATGGAATGAAGATTATGGTTCTATATAAAAGGCATGATTTCAAGAAACTGAATTTATTTCCTTATTTCCGTACAGAACCATGCCACCAAAGCGTAGAAGAGTACCGACCCAGGACATCGATCTTGCAGCTCAGCTGAATGAGCTAAGGCAGATGATGATAGCACAACAGCAGGAGATAGGAGGACTTAGAGCTCAGATAGCTCAACAGAATCAGGGACCTCCTGATGCTGGGGTACCACCAGCACAAGTGAATCAACCTGCAGCACCGGAAGTTCCTCATGTTGACCCGGTGATTCCAGAGAATCCCATAGGCCTCGAAATACCTGTTGCGCCTGCAGCTGTGCCACCAGCGCCTCTGGTTCGAGCTCCAGAAGAACTCTATGACAAATTTCGACGCATGAAGGCACCGGAATTCGAGGGGTCTACGAACCCAATCGAGGCTGATAACTGGCTGATTGATCTTCAGGTCGCCTTAAATTTTCTCCGACTCAACGATCAGGAGAAAGTCCTCTGTGCATCGTACATGCTACGAAAGGATGCTCGCCTCTGGTGGGAAACAGTTCAGATCCGGCGAGATGTGACTCAGATGTCATGGGAGGACTTCGTGGAGGAATTTAAGGAAAAGTATTTCAATACTGAGGTCATGGAGGCTCAACAAGACGAGTTCGACAAGTTCCGCCAAGGAAATCTGTCAGTAGCTGAAGCTGTCAAAAAGTTTGAGCAGCTAGCACGTCTCTGCCCTCACCTCATCAGTTCCGAAAGGGACAAAGTAAGAAGAATGATGAGAATGTTCCGCTCAGATTTAGCAGTAGTAATCAGCAGTGGCCCCCATCCACCACTCACTGTTGCCGAATGTGTCAGCAGGGCAATTCGAGCTGAATATTGGGTGGGTCAGAACAAGGAGCAAAGGGCTAAATTTTTCCAGGAGAAGAGGGAAGAGAAGGCCCAAGCTAAACAGATTCAGGCAAGACCAAGCCAAACTCCGCAACAGAAAGGTCAAGGAGGACCTTTGGGCCAGAACAACAACAACAGGCAGTACGGCAACAACCAGCAGAAGAGAAGGTGGAATTCAGGAGGACAGGGGAATCAACAGAATTTTCCTCAAAAGAGAAATACTCCTGATAACAACAATAATCCCACTTGTCAGAAATGTGGGAGAAAGCACCCGGGAGAGTGCCGTGTTGGAAACGGTCGCTGTTTTCTTTGTGGCAAGGAAGGCCACTATGCTAGAAGCTGCAATCTTAACCCCCAGAGTCCGCAGAACCAACAGAGAGGACAGGGACCTCAACTTCATGCGGCACAGATGAAGCTCGAGGGACCCGAAATCTCCCAAGGCAGGTTGGAAGCTCCAGAACCGCAAGGACGTATTTACGCATATACAAAGGAGGATGCTCAAGCTGGACCTTCCACAGTGGTGACAGGTCAGCTTCCTTTTGCTCAACAAGATGCCTATGTGTTAATTGATTCTGGAGCTACGCATTCATTCACATCGCCTAGATTCGCTAAGAAACTAGGTAGAGCAAGTGATAGGATCGGAAAAACATTTAGGACTGCATTACCCTCCGGGGAGATTCTGTTGTCTGATTATTGGATACGTCATGTTCCAATAATTATATGTGGTAGGGAAATGTATGTCAATTTGATCATCATTGACCTATTCGACTACGACGTCATCTTGGGAATGGATTTCTTGGGGAAATACAACGCGGTGATCGACTGTCCACGACGAACGGTCACGTTCAAGCCAGTTGGAGACAAGGAGTTTATGTTTAGAGGATCGACTCCAAAACAGCCGAAAATGTTCATTTCTGCGCTGAAGGCTAGGAAATTGTTGGCAGAAGGATGTATGGGATTTCTAGCCAACATAGTGGATAAGACGCTTGAAACCGAGAGCAGACCGGAGGAAGTACCGATAGTCAGAGAATTTATAGAGGTTTTTCCTGAAGAGTTGCCAGGACTGCCACCAGAACGAGAGATTTCCTTTGAGATTGAGTTACTTCCTGGATCAGCACCAGTATCCAAGGCTCCGTATAGGATGGCGCCTGCCGAACTTAAGGAACTGCAGATTCAGTTACAAGAGCTTCTGGATCGAGGATTCATTCGTCAGAGCTACTCGCCATGGGGAGCTCCAGTTCTGTTTGTTAAAAAGAAGGACGGCACTCTTAGGATGTGCATTGACTATCGGGAACTGAACAAGATAACTATCAAGAACAAGTATCCCTTGCCTCGGATCGACGATCTGTTTGATCAGCTGAGAGGAGCTTCAATTTTCTCGAAGATTGACCTGCGATCCGGATATCACCAGCTTCGAATTAGGGAAGGAGACGTTCCAAGACAGCTTTTCGAACACGTTATGGACATTACGAGTTCCTCGTTATGCCATTCGGACTGACAAATGCTCCAGCAGCCTTTATGGACCTGATGAATCGAGTATTCAAGGATTACTTGGATAAATTTGTTATTGTCTTTATAGATGATATCTTGATTTATTCAAGAACAAAGGAGGAGCATGAGGAGCATTTAAGGATTGCTTTACGAATTTTAAAGCAAAACCAGCTCTACGCTAAATTCACAAAGTGTGAATTTTGGTTGAAAAAGGTCCATTTCTTAGGACATGTGGTCTCCAAGAACGGCATATCTGTAGATCCGGCCAAGATTGAGGCAGTAAGTGAATGGCCAGCTCCGAAAAATGTCACCGAAGTACGTAGTTTCCTCGGCTTGGCGGGCTACTACCGACGTTTCGTCGAAGGATTTGCTAAAATTGCAGCGCCACTCACTGCACTTACACGGAAAGGAAAGAAGTACGAATGGACTGCAAAGTGTGAAGAGCACTTCCAAGAGCTGAAAAACAGGCTGACTCGCGCTCCAATTCTCACAATTCCGAATGTGGAAGAAGGAAACTTCGTGATATACAGCGATGCTTCTAAAATAGGATTGGGAGCCGTGCTCATGCAAAATGGAAAGGTGATCGCTTATGCTTCACGCCAGCTAAAGGATCATGAGAAGAACTACCCGACGCATGATTTGGAACTTGCGGCGGTAGTATTTGCGCTCAAAATCTGGAGGCACTACCTTTACGGCAGTAAGTGTGAAGTCTACACAGATCATCAGAGTTTGAAGTATATCTTCACACAAAAAGAGCT
>CM046372.1:7766040-7789012 GCA_025413025.1 Ficus hispida | reverse complement strand
TTGCAAGTAAGTTTCTTACTCTAGTTTAGTTAGAGTAACAAGTAGCTATGTGAGGTCATAGTATTAGAATAGTAAAGATTTGAACCTGGTGTGAAACCCGGGTACGACTGAAGAGGACCGTAAGACTTAATTCGCATTCGAAGGAATGGAGTCACGCATCTTCGATGGGACTCAAGAAACGGCTGCATTAGCTGAGTGGCTGCACGAAATGAAGACGATACGTCAGTTGTGTTGCAGATTGGCGCATTTATCTAGATGAGTCTATGGGCTAATATTGCCAGTAGATCAGAGTTGCGCAGCGAAAGCATGGTGGACAAGCTGAGTCTACGATATGATATGATGAGATTGTGACGAATCTCTATTACGATATGATAAGTTATGACAGATAGGGTATGCTGTTCATCGTCATGCTAAGATATAGATGAAGAGATAAGTATTAGATATGAAGAGAATTAGAATTAGAATTTAGAATATGGTTCGTTGCATGTGCAATCGAACCAAATTCTGCAAGAGCCTTGAGTAGTAATAAGAAATGTTTGGTAGTGCCTTGACTCGGTGGTAATATCAAGGCAATGCACCAACAATAAGTTGAATGATGGCTATCAGTATGACGATGAAATTAAGGATATGATCCCTCAGTAAGGGGAAATTATGTAATAATTGGGAATTTTTAGACATTCCTAAGGATTACGATCTTGTTCCGTGAAGGAAAAGTTAGAAGCAATGAGAGAAGCTTCTACTATCTAGCAAGCAGCTAGGCGATAAGATATAAGTATGCCGTCTATTGCATCACTCGAACGATATTATGTTTCCTCAATTATTGACTTTGAAAGATTCAAAGAAAATATTTTTATAAAAGATGCAATACAGCCGAATCCTTGAGGAAGAATTCCAAGATAGGGGCTGTTATGAACAGTAAAGGTTCCACGATAGGAGCCGTTATGTTCGTTAAATGACCGAATCCTTGAGGGACAAGTCCCAAGATAGGGGTCATAGGCCGAATCCTTGAGGGACAAGTTCCAAGAGAGGGATGAGTTCCAAGAAAGGGGCCATTATGATAAGAAATGTTTTCAAAAATGGCAAGTTATATGATATACTTGCTCAAATTTTTATGAAAATAGTTCTTGTGATGCAATATGAAAGGAGAATATGTAAGCACGAAAGTATGTAAGCACGAAAGTATGTAAGTACGTAAGTATGAACGCATGTAAGTAAAAAAGTATGCAGTATGAAAGTAAGATAGTATGAAGTAAGAATGAATGAAAGTATGATGACATGATATGAAAGTAAGAGTATGGTTCTAGACAAGAGACATAATCCCATTAAAGTATAAAAATGGGAACATGAATAAGTTACGATGGATCAATAGTGGATTTGAAGAAAAGCCACTTAGAAGTATCCGAATTTTCGAGGACGAAAATTTCTCTAAGGAGGGTAGAATGTAATACCCGAAATTTCAATGAACCTATGATTTCCTTTTAGACAAGGAAAATTTCAAGTTTGAATCTTGTATGTCGATATAAAGCTCATAATCTGAGCAGAATATCAGTTTATGTGTGAGTTCTCGTTTAATTAGCTACGAGACTCAACAATAGTTTGCTTAAGTCAAGCATGTGGCCTTTTGAGGAAAAAGGGTAAAATGGTAATTTATGATTTTATGTTGGTCAAAGCTTGACCGAAAAAGTCAAAGTTGACCAAAAAGTCAATGGTTGACCAGGAAGGTCAAATAGATGAAGGTGCTGAGATACGGCAAAGCAGTATGGGATTATACTGCGGAAAAACCTTCATTATGGTCAATTAAGTAAGAATAAGCTTTGAGACCACCGTAGAAAAATCAAGCACAAATTTTTTTGAGCGATTATGAGAAGGACTAAATAGTTTTAAGTCTTAAGAAAATCCGATACGCAGTCCAATAATTATGCAGATGAATTCTGGATTGTAGTCCAGTGTGATAATACTGTTTTTGGTGAAAAACAGTATTGATATTATGTATGTTAGTAAGGAAATGGACTGCAGGATTGTATTATTGGATTTTTAAGTATCCAGAGGATAATTATGCACGAAATGGAAGCCAAGTGGCTCCGCCATAGTTGGCGACCTACAGGGACTAAATTGCAAATATTTTGTCCGTAGGGGCCAAAGTGCAATGTTAAGAAAAGTAAGTAAGTATGTAATTATTGAGTTAAGGAATTTATGTATATTCCTAACCAAGCCTCTAACTAGAGTTAAACTAGGCCAATGGCCGGTTACATTGATCGGTTACATTGGGTGGCTTGGTGAATGAGCAACAAAGTAGAGATAAGTTGAAAAGATATTTCCTTTGGCTCACACACTTGTATGGCCGGTTGATAGGGCTGCCTTAGAGAGCAAGCTTTTACCTTGGTGAGGTAAGCTTGATGAAGTAAGCTTGATGAGGTAGGCATGGTGAGGTAAGCAACCAATTAGCTTGGTGAGCAAGCCAAATATTTTGGTTCACACACTTGCATGGCCGGTTCTTTAGCAAGCCTTGGTGAACAAGTTTTGCCTTGGTGAGGTAAGCAATGATGCAAGCAAGATGATGTCATCATGGTGATGTCATCAAGGTGAGGTAAGCAAGTAGTTAGCTTGGTGAACAAACCAAATTTTTGGTTCATGCACTAGTATGGCCGGTGGACATTGAAGCCTTGGTGAGCAAGTTTTGCTTTTGTGATGCAAGCAAGGTGACATAGGCTTGATGAGGTAAGCAAGAAATTTGCTTGGTGAGCAAGCAAATTCTTGGCTCATTCTCACCTTGAATGGCCGGCCACCTAGGAGGGGTTGATGGGCAAATATTTTGCTCATTAAACCCTTATATGCAATTGTAGAAACTTTAAGTTTCACCTATAAATAGGGGTAGTTGGTTCACAATTTTTGAGCATTGAATTGAACCCGAAACTCTGCCAAAATTTCCATTCATTTTCTCTCCCCCTCACCTAAAGGCCGAACCCATGGAGAAAAAAAAAAGAGAGAGAGAGGTTGGCCGGATTTTAGAGAAGAATAGGTAGGGAAAATTCGGATCCAAGTTGAGATTTCATCTCTAAGATTTAAGGGGTAATCTTCTCAAATCCCTAAGCCTTTTTATTAAGTTTTGATTCAAGGTTTTATGTGTATTTTCAGTGGGTTTTGTAAGAGCATAAGCTCACCTATTTTATGTCTATGCTCTAGATTAAGTTTGCTTGATTATGCTTGATTAGGTGGTGGTCTCTAGTTTACATTTTTGATGCATGTTTGATGATGTGCTTATGGGTTTGAGTTTGCCTATCACATGTTTGTTGTATGTTCCCATAGAATTTAGAACGAATGTATGATTATGTGTATGATGGATTGGAACGTTAGAAACGATTGCATGTATGACTTTAGGCTCCCGCTGTGGTCGGTTGAGGTAGCGTGCACGTTTTAGGACGTAAAACGAAATTATGAACCGAAAATGCCAGTCTCGGGTCAAGACTGGTCAGTATTCTGGAAATGGTATTTTGAGGCCCTTAGAGGCCGAATTTGAAGAAACTCAAAACTACAAAGTTGTAGATAAGGGTTTTTCCTAGAGGGTAGCGCGGACCGTTTTTCAAAATGAGGCTCCAATGGCCTCCGTTTTTACGAAAATCCGAGGCTAATCTGCCCAGACCTAGTCTACACGTCTAGTAAGTTTCAAATTAAAACTGACAAGAATCCAAGCAGAACTGGGTTTTCCTCAAAACATGAAAGTTGTAGTATTATCCGAGATCTACAACTTTTATGAAGAAAGTTTTATCAAATTATGAACAGATTTTAAAGTACAATTTGATTCCCAAAACTGTGCAGGAAACAGAAATTCCAGCACAGGATTTTCAGAAAAACAGTGCATAAGAAGGAAATTCTTACACATGCACTGATAACCTGAGTTTAAGAAACTGTTTTCAAAGATTGTTTTCAGAGCTTGACAGTTTTTAACTGTCTTTGCTTAAATGTTAAGATTTGATGAAAATACGGTTTTCATTAAGAAAAACTTGACAAAGGTTTGTCAAGAAATAATTGAAATACGCAGGGTCCTATGGTAAACAACTATAGGACAAATAGTAACCCGGAAGGTTACCTAATTTTATTGGGCCAATAAGTAAGGTTACTCATAGTAACCACTTGAGATACCCACGATAGCGGGTTGGGCCTTAATAACATTAGCAACCTAATATTATTCATGTATGGTTGGGCTTAGTACCCAAGGTTACCTGAAGTAACCTAATTAGTTATTGTTTAAGTATGTTGGGCCTTGGGCCCTAGGGTTACGGAAAGTAACCGAGCAAGTTATCATGTGATGTTAGGGGGAACATACAATATAACCAAGGCTACTCATAAATGTTGGTTAGGATACCAACATTTAATGATCATGATTTATGGTAAGCTAGAATGTGTATGGCTCTTATCTTACATCCTGTTTGGAAACAGGAGTAGGAACTGTTGTCGTGCCACGTTTGGATGATAAACCAAGAGCATAGGACTAAAGGTAAGTACAACTCCGCCTACAGCATGGGCAAAATGTTTTTAAAACATGTTTTTCATACGTTGATACGCATGATTTATGTTATGGTACTTACGTTATGAAGTTTATGTTATGATGCGATGATGTCATGTTATGAGGTTATGTTATGATGCTATGATGTTATGTTATGAGGTTCATGTTATGATGTTTATGTTATGGCTTATGTTAAGTTATGTTATACGTTTAATATAGTGACATCATATAGTATGTTCACTAATATTTAACTACATGGTAAAAATACATTTTAAGACAAACTAATGTCATTGTGTCGTACCGACTTGCTACGATGGCGGGTTTAAACGGTTTAGTCTATGGTTTGGGTTGAATTGGATTGGCTGCCCCAATTACTCCATGTAAACAGTTTGTTTCATGGTTTGAGTTGGATTGGATTGCCTGCCTCCAACCACTCCATAGCTATGAACCACGATACGTGCACACATGACATGTAAGCAAATAGAATCAAGATAATGTTAGAAAAGTTTAATTGATTCACAAGAAAGCATAATTGGGTCATGCATTCTTTTATGAAAAATGTTTTGCGGATTGCACGTTGTGCTTACTGAGCTTTAGCTCATTACTTACGTTCATGCTGTAGGTTAAGCAACCTACCGGCGATACGTGATGCAAAGCTGTGAAGGCTGGTGCTACAGGCTGTGAAATGTGGGATGGACACCGCCACGTGTTTTGAATTTATGTTATGTAAAATATGTTTTGAAAAATATATTTGAAAGATGTGTTTTATGTTATGTGATAGTATGGATAAGAAACTGTTTTCAAGAAGAAAACTATTTTTAAGAAATTGTTTTCAAGAACGAGTTAAGGAATGGTTTTTTTTAGGATGATGGCAACAAGTTGCCTCGTGTTGTACCGACCCACACTAGGTTGGGATTGGTCCACGATATGAATATGTTAGCTTTCGATATGAGTATGAAAGCTTGGTACTCGAGTGAGTACATATGATTATGTATGAGAATAAGTTATGTTCAGAGTAAGAAAAGAAAAGAAAAAAAAAATTTACTCCGAATTTTCCGCAGTTTAAGCTTTTTAAATTATGAAGTAAGTTAAGCAAGTAATGTAACGGCCCACGTCTGCGCAGTAGGACGCCCCTACGCGTGACGTTAGTCGGGGCGTTACATATCCGCTACTATTGGGCCCGTAGTTCCTTCAAATTCAGGTGCCTTCATTCGCCTGAATCGTTCATACAACAAATCCTCCCTTACCAAAGGTGGATTCACTTGTATCTCTCCTGGTACTAAAGGAACTCCTTGAGGAACTTCCGGTACTTGAGGTACTACTCGGGGTATGGGATCATTTTGGGGTGGCACTTCGTTAGCACGAGGTACCTGATTAAATTGAGCTACCTGATCCCGCAACTGATTCATTTCTTGCTGCTGTTCTTGCAATTGCCGTTGCAAAGCAGCTATAAAATTTGCCACATCAGGCTCTTACGGGTTGGGATTCGCTCGTGTACGTGGATGCGACATCTTCTATCCCTTATCTAATCATGATAAAGATATATTTCAAATATCTTTTCATTCATTCAAATCTTATCATAACTTATCATGAATAATTCCTATTCATAATACAATCACATCGTATTCTTATCATAACATTCGTAACCGATCATATCATAAACCATATGATGGATCGTATCATAACCATATCGCATAACTGATCATAACATAGATCAGATCATATATCATAACATCATGACTGATCATAACATAGACCAGATTATGGATTGTATCATCATGTCATATCTTACATAAACATTTCTTATTCATACCATAATGTACATATCATACATATTCTGACATTGTTATACATAAAATATCAACACATTAGATAGAAGTGCTCGATCACTTAACTATCATTCCTACGCACATATATGTCCTATTCCTAAACACCTATTCTGAGGTTACTTCGGAGAAAACTTCCCAGTCTTCTTCATCAAACAATATTTCCTCCGGATCATCCATTACATTCACTTCTTCATCATCATCATTATCGATGTTAATCACTTGAGGATTCTCATGAAAAAGTTCCGGGAATTCCTCCGGGTTCATGTTATCAGCGACCTCTTCTTCTTGCATAAGAACCTCTTGCAGTGGTACTGCTGGAATAGGGTCTTCCGGTATTGGCGGACCCCATTGAAAGTGTGGTTCCTCATGACCATTATCATTGGCTGGCTCTTATACATCATTCCCTACCACAGCATCCATCTGAACCATATGAGCTGCTAATTCAGCATCCATAATATCGTTAATCATATGGTCCAGTGTTACTCCTACTACTGGTTGTGGAATATGCTCTCGAATTTCAGGTGGCAAACCATCTCTAAGCAGTTGTTGAGCCCGTAACTCTGGATTACCGATATCAGGAACATGAGGCAACATCGCCTCCTGAAATCGTCTACAATAATGAGCATTTGATTCATTCGCATATGCATGCCATTCATATGCATAACCTAAGAATCGCACCAAATTCATATCACGATAGATTTCTTCATCTCTAAGGTGCATAGCATCATTATTCTCGAATGGAGGTCCAAAACGAGCGTTAATCAAGGTTCAAAAATCTGCCCATGATCCATTCTGAAACTCATGTTCTCCTGTGGTCCTCCACCATAGTATTGCATCCACTGCCAGGCATCATGTGGCCAGTGATACCTGCAGATGGCCTGGAATATGACATATCCTAAATATCAATTCGATGTCATGAAGCCAAGCTACCAAGGTAACTGTCCGTCTTGTCCCATCAAAAACTAATGGAGACATCATAAAGAATGTGTGTGCAGCAGCGCGATCCTCTTCCATCGATCACGAATCTATATAATGTAATGAAGTAAATAAATTTATTTACTCTAAATATTTATAACTTACAAGGTCAGTGGCGCAGGCAGGCATACTGTGAAACTGGAAGGCAGGAAAACTGCTCTGATACCAACTCTGTGGCTACCAACCCTTTCATGATCGTCACCATACTTACTTACATACATATGAAAATCTGAAGTAAATTTTTTTTTTTAAATCATCACTTAACTTAGGATGAAAACTTTCATTTTAATTACTTATACAAACATATACATATACATACTTTGTCCCTTGTAGTACTAAAACATAGTACTTAAATATTACATAGACGAAACGTAATTTTAACAAAACGCATGGTAGCTTCACACCCATAATTTCACAGTTTTGCCATGCCACGCCCGCCGCCTTGCATCAGGTATTGCTGTATGATTGCTTACCTATAGCATAAACGTAAGTCATGAGCTAATGCTCAGCAAGTACAACCATTGCACCGCAAATCATTTCATAAAAACCAATGCATGGACCTTTTATGCTTTCATTATTCATTCATAGGTTAGCGTTGGTTCTGGGCCCCTTACATAACATAAGTGTACGTACTGTGGCGCGCTGCCATGGAGTGGTTGGGGCGGCAAGCCATGTCCAACTCAAACCATGGACCAAACCCGACCTTCGCGGGTCGATACGACACAAGAAATCTGTTCATCATCATCATCATCATACTTGAATCTTTCATGATCAAAAACAGTTTCCAACTTGAAACCGTATTCTCACAGATTACCATCTGTTTATCATCATACTTGAATCATTAACAGTTTCTAACTTGAAACCGTATTTTACTCATTACCGAATGAGTTATCTTTAATGAGCATGCTTCGTGATGCCATATCATCATAATATATCATTAGTATATCAGTATAACCTTATGATATTATAATCTCATGGCATACATCATAACATTTTAACATAACTGGATCATCTTATGCTAACATACATTGCAAGCATATCAACATAATTAGATCATCATACTTCATAAGCATGTTAACATAACATTGTAAGCATATTAGCTAAACTTAATCATCATACTTCGTATGCATATCAACATAATATCATAAGCATATCAGCTTAACTTAATCATCATACTTCATATGCATATCAACATAACATCGTAAACATATCAACATAATTTCGTTAAGCATACCAGCTTAACTTAATTATCATGTAAACATTCATCATAAACTTATCAAACATTTTCATTTATGCTGTAGGCGGAGTTGTACTTACCAGTTACACTAAATCTTGAATTTAGTGCTTCACCTACACTGGTTGTTTTCCTGTTTTTACAGAAAATCATAGGATAAGTATCATCCTATCATAGTGTCATAATTACCCTAGTTATTAACTTATCTTAGTACAAGGGTATCAAAAACATAGCATAAACTTTAAAACTTTTCTTTCTTTTAAAACCTTGAATTCTGAAAACTGTATTTGAACTCAGTCCTTAAATTTGATCCTTTTTTAACAAATCTGTTTGGAATTTGAAAACATTTGCTTCATAAAAGTTGTAGACCTTGAAGGTTCCTACAACTTCTGTTTTAAACTTAAAATCCAGATCTGAATTTAACACACTTATTTCTGCCTTTGAAAATTCTTCGACCATTTTATTAACCTTAAAATAGGTCTCGGGCTTTTGCAAAAACAAAGGTCTTAGAGTCCTTATTTTCAAAAACTGTCCATGCTGTCCCCTTGGATTTTCCCTTCTCTACAACTTTGTAGTTTTGACTTTTTCATGATTCGGCCTCTAAGGGCCTCAAAATTTGATTTCCAAATTTACTGTCCAATTTGACCCGAAACTGGGGGTTTTCATTCGGTTTGATTTTTAGGCAAACCAACGTGCACACTACCTCAAACGGGTACCCCGTGAGCCTATGTCAAGCATACAAATGTTACATAACCATTTCATAATCATACTTTCAGTTCTTAAAACTTTTGAACCAAAAGTCTTAATCTTTCATAAAACCTTAACTTGGAACTAGCATATCAAAACCGAATGCTAACCATTGCATATAAAACATGGTCTATGAATGATAGCAATCATAACTCATGATTTTATATAACATCATACACTTAATTTCTCTTAACTAAAACGTGAATGAAGAGCTAGAGGTTAAAAGATTTACCTCAAGCTTCACGAGAAAGGTTCTAGCTTAGGATTTTGAGGTTTTTCTTTTGTGCTAACTCACACCAACAAAACCGGATTTGCTTCTCACATTCCACTCTCATTTTGGTTCGGTTTCTATAAGGGAGAGGACTGAAATATTGGCTGCAAGGTTCACTAAACAAGCATAGAGAATTATCCCTTCACCTATTTATAGATGAACAACTTGTTCTTGCTTTGCCAATTAGTCCTTTAGCAAAATCTTATTTGCTCATCAATCCTTGTGTGTTGGCCGGCCATGCTTGGCCCTAGAAGATGAGTAAGCAAAGCTATAAGACTTACTCAACAAGGCTACTAGGTGATGTGTCATGCCCACAAGATGGCTGGCCTTTAAGATGATAATGTGTCAAAACCTTAGCTTGCCACGGAAGCGAGGCTAGGAATGCTTATTCATCCAAGCTAGGCCACGAGGTGTCCTAATCCTAAGGTGGCCGGTTTTAGGGTGGCTTGGCAAGGCCTTGGCTTGCCAAATAAGTGCAGCTAGTGAGCTTACTCACCAAAGCTACTTCATGTGGTGTTAACCTCCCACAATGGCCGGTCATTGCATGATGAAGTGTGAGAGTTTTAGCTTGCCAAATAAGTGCAGCTAGGGTGGCTTACTAACCATAGCTAGTCCATGAGGTGTCTTGACCCCATGGTGGCCGGCCTTAGGTGGTTTAGTGTGCTTGCCATTGCTGGCCACTTAAGCAAACCTATGATGCTTACTCACCAAGGCTAGTTCTTGATGTGTCTAGCCAAGGTGATGGCCGGTTTCCTTAATGTGCCACATGGAAAATCTTTGCTTGTTGATGCATCACATATAGCCAAGTAAGCAAGACTAGAATGCTTACTAAGCAAAGCTAGGTTTTTAGGTGTCAAACTAACAAAGAAACACCTATTTCCTTGTTTGCTTTTCAGTCCTTAAAAACATCATATTTGCTTGAAAATATCCATGAGGTGGCTGGCCATTCAATGCTAGGTGTCAAGATGACAACTTGCAACATAGCTTAGTAAGCAAAGCTATTATGCTTACTAAGCAAAGCTAAAATTGTGAGGTGTCAATTTCTAGTGCACTTCCAATTTTCGTAATTTGCCTATTGGTCCTTAAAAGAAAAAATATTTTCTCATTAACCCTTGAGGTGGCCGGTCCCTATGTGAACAAGTGTAAGCATGTGATTGGTCAATTTTGAATCAATCAAACTTAACTTTATTCCTCGGTTTCCAACTAGGTTAACCAAATTTAAAAATCAGCATAAGCTTAATTGAACTAGGAAATCTAACTAGAAATATCCATAGTTTCATAAATTTACAAATTTATCTATCAAATCATAATTTTCACAAAATTGCACTTTGGCCCCTAAAGGCAAAAACATTTGCACTTTAGTCCTTAAAGGGTGGCCGGTTTTCATAGTGACATTTGTCATTCTTTTTAAAACGAGGTGTCACCTTTTAAGACCTTGCTTGGCTTAACTCCTAAACACAGTCCACTTTCATACTGGCTTGCATATTCAGATACTGTTTTCAACCGATAACAGTATTCTTGCACTGGACCATAAACCAGAATTTATCTGAACTGCGTCTAGGGTTCTTTTAAGATTAGAAACTACTAATCAGAGAATCATAAATCATAAATTTACCTTTCACAACAAAAAGGTCTTACATAAGTAAATTATCGAATCCTTCAACCAAGAATTCAATAATTTTACAGATAGAACATAACACATAGCATATAAACATAAGTAATTACAAACTTTGATTCCTAATAACAGAAATAAAAATTTGTAAACAAGCTGGTCATTACAATCTACCCCCCTTAAAAATTTTCATCCTCGAAAATCAAGTCGGGATAGTTCTTTCTCATTTCTTCTTCTACTTCCCATGTTGCTTCTTCAATGTTATGATTTCGCCATAACACTTTAACCATCGGAATGGTTTTGTTTCTTAAAACCTTTTCTTCCCGATCTAGAATCCGGATTGGCTCTTCCTCATAAGTCAAATCCGTTTGCACTTCAATTGATTCTTGACTTAGCACATGAGAAGGATCAGGTATATACTTTTTCAACATAGAAACATGAAATACATCATGTATAGAAGCTAATGCTGGCGGCAACGCAAGCCGGTAAGCTACTTTTCCAATCCTTTCGAGGATTTCGAATGAACCTATATATCTTGGATTAAGCTTTCTCTTTTTACCAAACCTCATAATTCCCTTCATAGGAGCAATCTTAAGAAACACAGAATCTCCAACTTGGAATTCTAGAGGTCTTCGACGTTTATCAGCGTAACTTTTCTACCGACTGAAAGCTACGTCAAGTCGTTGCTTAATCATCTTAATGTCTTCTGAGGTTTTTCTAATGAAATCTGTGGTTTGAAGTTGTTTCTGTCCAACTTCTTGCCAATGGATGGGAGATCGACATTTCCTTCCGTATAACGCTTCAAATGGAGTGTTGGAAAAAACGGATCCGATATCGGAGTTACGGCGCAGCGGAAGTTTTAAAATTTTTTTTTATGCCGTTTCGAAAAGAATCTCATGATGCATATAACAATAAATTAAATTCATGATCAAGCGTACCTTATTTCTCGGATTCCGGAATAACTAGAGCGTTTGACCAACGTGTCTGCTCTACTATTCTCGAGTTCCACGTCTCAGAGTGTGTGTAGGCACACGTTCTATGAATCCAATTGATCGGTAATGCTTTCCGAAGTCTAGATCCCTCCTTCTCAATTCCGATGTTCCTCGTTGAGAATACGATCCAACTTCTTTCTTCAAAACTACAAAACAGGAATCGGTTAACCCCCTATGAAAATTATCACTCGGTTTAACCTTCCTCACAATTTTGAATCAATGGAATTTTCTCTCGTTTTCTTTCTCACAAGATAGCCGAATTTTTGTGAAGTAGAAGAAACCCAAATTATTTTTTCTTTCACTCACAAAAACGTTTTTCCCTTTGAAAATTATCAAAAATTAGTTTCTCAAGAATTCCTAGCCTTTATATAGAAGTCTAATCCTTTTCAAAATTTGATTCCTTCTTGAAAAATAATTAATAATTATTTTTCTGGATAAATTTTGAACCAAAAGATCATACAACTTTAGGGCTAGATTCATTGAACCTAGAAACGTTTTTCCAAGAGGAAATCTCCTCCAAAAATTCGGCCACTTTAGGATAAATCTAGATTGGTGGTTCAAATTTTAAATCAAGAATCTAGACTAGTGAAAAGATCCTAGTCCTATCTAGATTCAAATTTCTTTTAAACCCTTTTTGAATTTAAATAAGATTCACTCATTTGAATTAATATTTTCCACAAACATCAACCATATTAATTAATTTAAATAAATGGAATATTTGAATTTTTTCTTCCTCAAAAATCCATGCACCATATTTAAAAAAAAAAAAATTCATCAAATAATCTCCATTATTTAAATCAATTAATAATTTAATGTTAGGAATATATTTGAACAATTTTGAAACAAAATTTTCTTCTCTCCACCTATCTAAAACCATGCACCTCTTTTAGATTAGGAGAGAAAAATTTTGTTTTTCAAAATTAAATAATTCAAACACAATCTTATTTCCAAAATTCAAGTTAACCAATCACGTGTTGACAAATCATATTATTTTTCTACACAAATCCTACATGTCCAATCCTTTTTCGGATTGCATGTTAGAGAGTACCATGTCTTAATAGACATTACAAAATTCCATTTAAATTTACCGATCTCTTTAGGAACAAATCCCGAGACGCTATTTAGAACTATATGAACTAGTAGAGGGACCCGATGGAAATATGTAAAGAGGCTCCTATAATTGTGAAAAATTAATCCCAGACTAATTATTCATCAATTATCAACTTCAAAACTATTCCACTAAAAGTTTGAAGCTGAACTCCTGTTTACATACCGTATTACGAAAGCTCTCTCACGCAGTGCTTCTTCCATGATTTATTCATCGCTTGTTTAATCCCCATATGTTATCCATGATTGAATTAAGGACTTTTTCCGTTTTACCTTTTCAATCATTTTAACTTAAAGTTCCATTATTCTCCATTGAAAGAACCACCAATTGTAAAACCATACAATTGGTAAACCATCAGAGAACACAAAGTAAACCGATGGCCAAGATCTTGTTATACTATCTTTCAATCCCCGAATAATGCCTTTAAGTAGATAACATGTACTATCGTTAAGATAGCTATGGATTCCATATCTATGAATCTTGATTTCTCTATCCATAAGTCATGCACCCAAAACACAAGTATATTGACCATAAATTAACAGTGTCTCACCTGTAGTGCATTAAAGTACATAAGTCATGGATACGAACTCAAGTAATCATTTCAGGATTAAGATTAATACAGAATGATAATCAAAGCTTCATTGATTCTTATAAACGGAATTATTAAACCGAATCAATTAACACTTTAGGTCCAATCCAATGTCATACCTCAATACTGGTATATATTAAAGTTTCCACTCGGAACCAATCCGATGGTCAAGACAAACCATCCCTCCAAGGAAGTAGACAACTTGTACAATCTTATCATGAATAAGATCCCCAAATCTTATTCCATCGATTGCGGACTATTTATTTTGACTGTTATCAAATTACCATGTCTTCTATGTATACCCCGTATACATATGGTAATCCGATATATTTCCAACAGTCAAGGAGTATTTTATGTTTGCTCAACCATACAATCAACAAATGAAAGTAAATAGGACACAACTTATTAAACATGAATAACCTCCTCTTATTAATATCAAAATGTCATATTTATAGAAAATCCCTAATATTGATTTTCTATCCTTAGGGCACATATAGATCCCAACAATCTCCCACTTGCCCTAAGCGAGTAAATGTGACATATTACGCATCCCCATGCCTTCGACGTGTTCTTCGAATCTTCTGGCCACCAAAGTCTTCGTGAACGGGTCGGCAAGATTGTCCTCTGATGCGATTTTGTAAACCGTCACATTTTCACTCTCAACAAAGCCTCTGATGATGTGATATTTTCTGTCTATGTGCTTACTCCTCTTATGATGCCTATGATCCTTGGTATTAGCTACTGCTGCACTGTTATCACAGTGAAGCACCATAGCTTTATCCATACCAGGAACGACCTCAAGGTCATTAAGGAACCTGCGAAGCCATACCGCTTCCTTTGATGCCTCACTGGCTGCCACATACTCGGCTTCCATGGTCGAGTCAGCAATGCAAGATTGCTTAATACTCCTCCACACAACGGCACCACCTCCAAGGGTAAAGACAGAACCTGAAGTCGATTTCCTTGAATCCTGATCTGATTGAAAATCAGAATCTGTGTATCCTATAGGAACAAGGTCCTGACCGGAATACACTAGCATATAATCCCTCGTTCTCCGTAGATACTTGAGTATATGCTTGACCGCATGTGATGACTGACTTTCTTACAAATTATGATTTTCTTGTTTCTCAAGGAATCAAAATTTGTATTATGTGTTAGTATATGTTTTGCCTAATCAAAATTAGGATTTATGTTTGAATGAATTCCGGTTAAAGTATTGGCCAGAATGATCTGAGTTACGATAGAAATTTATGATTTTATGTTGGTCAACGTTTGACCAAAATAGTCAAAGTTTGACCAAAAAGTCAACATATGATGGTTCTGTGGTATAACAGGCAGTATAGAGATTATACTGCGAAAAACCATCAATTACGGATAAATAAGTAAGTTTAAGGTACGGGATTATGTTAGAAAAATCAAGCACAATTTTTAGAGCAATAAGGACTAATGAGCTTTAAGTTCTAAGAAAAACATAAACGCAGTCCATTTTTATGCAGATAAATTTTGGACTGCAGTTTAGTGGACAGTATTATTTTTTATGGAAAACAGTATTTGTTATATATGTATTAGTATGAAAAGAGACTACTTTTAAGATTTAAAGCCAAACAAAGTCCTAAGTATTGGACACCTTGTCCAATAGGAATTTAGCAAAATTTTGAATATTTGGAAATTTGGGAAAGTATTCCAAGAACATTCATTGAACTTTATCTCTACATTATGGCCGGCCACCTCATAGGGGTTATCTAGCAAATAAAATTTTTTAAGGGTTTGGTGAGCAATTTAAGGATTAAAAATAATTCAAGAAAGAAAATAAAATTACACCTATAAATAGTTGTCATGGGTGGAAAAATTTTTAGTCATTTTATTCCAAAAACCCACCCAAACTCTTGCCATTTCTCTCCTCCCTTTCTCTGCCCAAGCCGAACCCAAAAGACAGCAAAACCCTTGAGTGGTGGTCGGAAATTTTGGTGAGGGACAGCTAGGAAACCATTTTTCGGAACACAAACTAGCAAGTCCTCTTCGGTTTGGAGGTAATTTCTCAACCTCCTAAAGCCTCTAATTTCTGTTTTCAGCCATTTAAGTGTATTTTCCAGCAAGTTTGTAAGAGCTTAAGCTCATTTAATTATGTCCTTTTATTGCTTAAGTTGCCTAGAATGTGCTTGATTTATGTCTAGCATGTTTATGCTTTAATTTGGTGCATGATTGGTAATGTGTGCTTTAGAAATTAAGTAGATGCTATGTGTGACCATTAGGTGATTGATGTATGTCCCCATAGGCTTATATTCTGTGTTTAATGGCTGATTATGGTATTGAATGATTGTATGCTAAACTAGGGTTCAAGAAAACCCTATAGAAACTTAGAAAACCCAAGTTTGGTGAATTTCACCAAATGGGTTTGATTAAAAAAATTAAATGTATGAGATTGAATGAACGGATGTGAGAACGTTAGATTACGCTCTGCATGCTTGACGTAGGCTCACGGCTGAGACCGTTTGAGGTAGGGTGTGCGTAAAATTACGTGAGAGCGAACCGAAACCAAAAACTGCCAGTTCGGGTGAAAACTGGGCAGTGAATTGGAAACGGTATTTTGAGGCCTTTAGAGGCCGAATTTGAGAAAACTCAAAACTGAAAAGTTGTAGGAAATTGAAAATTCTAGGGGCATTGCGGACAGTTTTTGAAAATAAGGCTCCAAATACCTTCGTTTTTACCAAAACCCGTGCCCAGACTGCCCAGACCTATATGCACGGCCAGGCAGCTTCAACAAGGAAAAAGTATAAGTTAAGTTCAGAACTGGGTTTTTATCAAAACATGAAAGTTGTATAGTTTTTCAATATCTAAAACTTTCAGGAAGAAAAGTTTTTCAAAATCTAAACAGATTTTAAAGTAAAACTGAATCAGTAGAGCAAGCTCTGATTCAGAATTTTAAAACCATGCATGCACAGGAAATTCCTGTACAAGCACTGCCAATTTAACTGTTCTCAGCAAATTTCTGTAAAACCAACACAGTTTTATTTAAAAGCAGTTTCAAATGATTAATTAAACTCAGTTTAGCAAGAAACAAATTAATTAAGCAAATTAAACAAGGTAAGCCAATTGGTAACCTATTATAACCATATAGGTTACCTAAATTTGATTGGGCCTAGTTAATTAAGAACCAAAGGTTGTATGTTGGGCCTTGAGTCCAAGATTTATGCAAGGTAACCTTAAAGGATACCACCTTAATTGTTGGGCCTTATAAGCCCAACAGGCTTTTTAAAATTTCACCCAATATGGGCCTAGGTCTAAGGTTACTTATGGTAACCTAATAGCGTACCCATATTAAGATCATTGGGCCTTAAGCCCAAAGTTTATTAAGTAATCAAACAGAATACTGTTTGATTACCATTAGGGCTTATGCCCTAAGGTTACACTTAGTAACCAATAAGGATTATTATTAAGCTTATGAGGGGGACATATATCTATGGTCACGAATGAATGTTGGTTCGGGTACCAACATTTAATAAAGTAAGAAAGTAAGATAGGATGATTCTTATCTTACTTTCCTTTTTGAAAACAGGAAGGTAACCTTTTGAGGTAACCTGTCGGAACGACAAACCACAGGATATAGCGAAACCTGTAAGTACAACTCCGCCTACAGCATAGGCAATTGGTTTTATAACCTTGCATGTTTTTAAAATATCATGCATTTATGTGTTATGTATGATGTATGTTTATTATTGTGACATCATGAGGCATGTTCACAAATAATAAATCATATGGTAAGAAGAAGATTATGTTTTTAAGAAAGAAATGTTTTAAGAAAAGGTTTTCAAGTATGGTGTGCCGTACCGACCTGCTCTAGGTCAGGTTTGGTTCATGGTTTGAGTTGGACTGGGCTGGCCGCCCCAACCACTCCATGACTGCGCGCCACGGTACGTACACTTATAAGGGGCCCAAAACTATGAAAGCAAAAATGAAAGCATAATTGGTTCATGCATTGCTTTATTAAGTTGTTTTGCGGGTTCAAGGTTGTACTTGCTGAGCCAAAGCTCACAACTTACGTTTATGCTGTAGGTAAGCTTCCTACTAGCAATTCTTGATACAAGACGGGGAAGCTTGGCAGGGCTGTCTGTGAAACGTGGGAATGGAGACTGCTACGCGTTTTGAAATATATATGTACATGCTTTGTTTAGTACAAAGTTATTTTAAGATTATGATACTTTTGATAAGTAAATATTAGTTAAGTACAAGTTATTTTACGTCACTATAGTTTTGAAAAGTAAATACTAAATAAGTATTGTGTATGTTGTAAATAAGTAAGTAGTAAAGTTTTACTCAAATGGTTTTAAAAAAAAAAAAAAGAAAAAAAAATATGTACGTTATTTCCGCATAAGTAAGTATGTATGTTATTCTAGTATGTATGATAAATATGGTAACGGCCTACATAAGAACGGGTCGTTATAGTATGTCAAGTTAATATGTAAGATAAGTAACTGTAACGGCCTACGTAAGGGCGGGTCGTTACAGAGTTGGTATCAGAGCGGGATCCTGCCTTCCTATTTCATAGTCTGCCTGCCAGCGCCACCGTCGTTGTAAGTAAGAGTTAATTTTTTTTTAGTACATAGATAAGTGATTATTATGCGCTCGTAACTTGATAGATTCGATTATCGAGATTTGAGTATGGATGAGGATCGAGATGCCGCTACGGCATTCCACAAGATGAAGCCCTATATTTTTGATGGGACTCAGCAGACGATCTCGCTAACAGGATGGCTTTTCGATATGGAGGTGATTTTTAGGGTATGCCATATCGAAGCCCATCTTCAAGTTTTATTAGCAAGTAGATGTTTGATGGGAGAGGTTAGAGCCTGGTGGATGGCACAGGGGGACCAGGCTATACACGGGATACCATGGGCAGATTTTCGTGCCCGTATGACAGCACGATACCGACCTCCACCTGATGAGGGGGCCAATGCGCCGTACCGTGACCCGGCTATTTACGGCGATATGAATAGAAGGCGATATCTCAACTTCGTCGCAGAATGGCATGCTTATCCGGATGAGACCATGGGCCACTATTGCCGTAGGTTCCGCGAGGCAATGTTGCCCTATATCCCTCAGGAGCTCGTGGATCCACAAAGGCGAGCGTTACAGCTTATCAGGGACGGACTACCTCCGGCAGTTAAGTTTTATGTCCCCGCTCCGGTTGTGGGAATATCCTTGGAGGACATGATAGATGCTATTATGGAGGCTGAGGTAATAGCATATATGGTACAAGAGGCCAACCCAGTGGATGTTTACCATGTCGATCCGGTCGACGACGCCGGCATTCCAGAGCCTGTTTTTGAGGAAGTTCCGGCTATGCCTGAGGATCCAATTCCGGCGGTCCCACTTCAGCAGATACCTCCGCAAGAGGCGAAAGCAGGACCGGATGATGATGGTATGGATCCTGCGGAGGCTCCGGATAACCCAGGGGACAATGCCGAAGATCCTCCAGCAATCCTCATTGAGAGTGATGATGAGGAACAAGAAGTGTGGGAAGAATGGGATGATTTTGAGGATATAGAAGAGGAGTTAGATGATCCCGAGGAGCAGGAGGAAGATCCGAAGGAAATGCTATTCGACGAAGAGGATCGAGACGTATTTTCCGACGCGACGACCGAGTAGATAGTTTTAGAACTAACTCTGACTTTTTGTTCTTTTGACGTTAGGGTTGTATATAGGATAGGGATGATAGTTAAGTGGTAGACACTTCCATCCTATTTTGACTGTGTATATAGTAAAAATGATGTATTTTTTAAAAAATGTATAAAACGATATATTTTATATGAAACGAGTATCATGATGATTATGATGTCATGATAAAAAGTTTCTATGATAAGTTTATGAAATGATACGTTATGAAGAAATCATGAAGGATTTCTGCATAATGTTTTATGATATGATTTGCTATGAAGAACTCCCGAAGGATTTCTATATGATATGATGTGTTATAGAAAATGAATGAAAAGAAAGATTTTTGGAGAATAACGAAATCTTTTCTTGAAATGTATTAGGAGTGATAAGATGGTGCGTACGCGAAAGCAAGCTAACCAGAACACGCAAGAGCCAGATCTCGCGAACGTTGTAGCCACGTTGCAACAGCAATTGCTACAACAACAACAAGAAACAAATCGGCTACGTGAGCAGATAGGCCGATTGAACCAGATGCCTAACGCGAACGAAATTCCACCTCAGGATAACCCTGCACCCCCAGTAATGCCCCAAGTACCGGAGGTTCGTCAGGAGGTTCCGCGGAATTTCAGAGTTCCGTTAGCACCCTTAGGGATGCAGGCGAACCCACCAGTAGTTCGGGAAGATTTACTGTATGAGCGTTTCAGGCGGATGAAAGCGCCTGAGTTTGAGGGTCTTACGGACCCAATAGAAGCTGATAACTGGCTTATGGACATCCAAGTTATCTTGGATTTCATGGGACTCACCGAGCAGGAGAAAGTGCTCTGTGCATCGTTTGCACTGAAAAAGGATGCTAGGCATTGGTGGGTAACAGTGCAAATGCGTAGGAATATTGCAGCCATGAGTTGGCAAGATTTTGTAGCTGAGTTCAAGGCAATGTACTACAACCGGGAGATCCTTGCCGCACAGCAGGACGAGTTTAATAGTCTAAAGCAAGGATCGATGTCGGTTATGGAAGTTGTTAAGAAGTTTGAACAGCTAGGCCGCCTATGTCCTGAACTCATACCGACCGAAACAGAAAAAGTAAGGCGAATGATGAAGATGTTTCCGACGGATATAGCTAAACAAGTGAGTGCGGGAAGCAGCCCTCCTACCCTAGTGTCTGACTGCATTAGTCGGGCAATTAGGGCTGAGTATTGGATTAATCAAGATAAGGAGGCGAGGGCGCATATATTTAAGGCTAAGAAAGAGGAGAAGGCTACGGAGAAGCAACTGCAGCCTAGGCAGAATCAGGACGCATATGCAAGGGGCCAGACGAGTAATGCGATCCAGCATGCTAAGCAATTTGGAAAGAACAAGAGGAAGGGAAATGCTGCTGGCCAGGGACAGCAAAAAAATTACCCTCAGAAGAGCAGTAACCGAGGGAATGAGGGTAATAATAATAACTTCCCAGTGTGCGCTCAATGTGGGAAGAAGCACCTAGGAATATGTAGATTGGGAACCAATGCTTGCTACCTTTGTGGCAAAGAAGGTCATTACGCGAGGAATTGCAACCTCAACAACCAGAATCAGAACCAGAACCCCCAGTATCTGCAAAGGAATGCGAGCAGTCAACTGCATGCAATGCCAGTCAAAATCGAGGACACTTCGTACGAACCAAGGAGGATAGAGGCTCCTGAACCCCAAGCTAGGATTTACGCCTACACAAAAGGGGATGCCGAGGCTGGAACTTCTCACGTAGTAACAAATTAGATTTTTATTTTTTTTATTTTTACACCGCTCATAACGCTATCACCGTTTTTGATCGTGGTGCTACTCATTCCATTGTATCGATAGAGTTGCCCAGAAATTAGGATTAGGAGTTAGTAGTTTAAAGTAATTTATAAGAATATTTCTTCGATTGTAAGAAAATTTTCTGTATGACTACTGAATATGAAGTGCTTCAATAGTCATTTGTAACAGAAAATTTGTATGTGGATCTCGTTGCGAGCAAGCTTCAAGATTTTTATGTGATTCTAAGAACGGATTTTCTAGGCAAGTACAACGCTAAGATAAATGGTCGCAAGCGTTGTGTTATGTTTAGTTTGCATGATGAGGAGGAATTCAACTTTTACGGTCAGTCCCGTAACTCCTCAAGTAGGTTAGTATCGGCATTGAACGCGTGGAAAATGTTGGCTAACGGATGCCAAGGATACTTAGCCAACATGATGGACAAGGAGAAAGAGGTGGAACTGAAGCCGGAAGATGTTCCCATTATCAGGGAATATGTGGATGTCTTTCCAAAAAAATTACCTGAACTTCCTCCCGAGCGGGAAATTTCTTTTGAGATAAGCTTATTGCCCGGAGCTACCCCGGTATCCAAAGCGCCTTATCGCATGGCCCCGGCTGAACTCCTAGAATCCATTAAGTTGCATCAAGGAAAGAAATCCTTTTTGCAAAAAGGCACAACTTTCGATGAAAAGAATAAGGAATTTAATACCTCTAAGTATGAGGTAATTTATTTCAAAAAAGGGATTTGTGTTCCTAACTTTGAATTCCTTAAGAAATGGATTATGTTGAAAGTGCATATAATGCCATACACGGTACATCTCGGAGTTTCCAAGATATAAAAGGATCTCAAGGAGAATTTGGGTGGCAAATATGAAGAATAAGACCACAGAATTCGTGACAAGATGCCGAACTTGTCATAAAGTTAAGGCTAAATACCGCCATCTAGGTGGAGACATTCAGAAAAATTGAGCTCCCATAATGGGAATAGGAACAAACAACGATGGATTTAGTAGTATGTTTTCCCAGGGCTGTAAGTGGGAAGGATACGATTTTGGTTATTATTGATAGAATAACCAAATCAGCCCACTTTATTGCCATCAAAGCCACTTTTTCGGCAGAAAGGCTTACCGGAATTTATGTATTTCAGATTGTTAGGTTATATGAAGTGCCAAAAATCGATCATTTGGATTGTAGTGGATGTTTGAACTCTCAATTGGGACGAGTGTTCACACCGCAATGGGGTCGAAATTAAAGTTTAGTATAGCTTTTAACCCCAAATGGATGTTCAATCGGAACAAACCATCCAAACACTGGAAGATATGTTAAGATCATATGTTTTGGATTTCATAGGAAGCTGGGATCAGAAGCTACCTTTGATCAAGTTCCTTATAAGAATAGTATCACGCCTCAATTGGTATGGTTGCATTTGAAGCGTTTTATGAAAAGAAACGATTTCCCATTCTTTGGCAAGAAGTTAGATAGAAGCAACTTCAAACCACGGATTTTATCCAAAGACTTCAGGGATATTAAGAAGATTAATCAAAGACTCGACATAGCTTTTAGTCGTCAGAAAAAGCTATGCCGATAAATGTCGAAGGCCCCTAGAATTCTAAGTCGGAGACTATGTTTTCCTTAAGATTGCTCCCATGAAAGGGATTATGAGGTTTAGGCAAGAAAGGAAAACTTAGT